>OY735216.1:29289403-29501903 GCA_963457665.1 Thysanoteuthis rhombus
TATATATATATATATAAATATATATATACATATAAATATATATATACATATATAAATATAAAGAGAGAGAGAGAGTTGTGGTAGGAAGTAATGGTGCATTTTGAAGACGTGAAAAATTACGTTCAGCCACTCTGCAAAAGAAAATCTTTTACTTCGTGTCAGAAAAATCTCGGATCCTGAATGGGAAAGAAACCTATGTGAACATCTAAATGAAAACTCGACCCAGTAAGGTAGAATATGGTTGGGTTTATCCTATTTTTGAAAGCTCTTAGAATATGGCCAAATTAATCATATCTTGTAAGTCAAATACATGTGAAAAGCAAATATTTACTCTACCATGTCCTAAAATGATCAACAGATCGAGTATTCAACTCCTTCTTATTGTTTGTCTTGCTTGGCCGATCCTTCTTGAGGCGTACTAACGGAATGTGATGGTGGTAAAAAGAATGGTAGTAACGCTTAGGTCGTGTCAACAATAAGACAGAGTTCGATAAAAACTCTTTGAATTTAAATGACTCTTCTCTCAGTCTAAATTCAATTGTTATGTAGGTCTGAGGTACCTGTAGACTAAAATGTTTGTAGACCAAAGTGATACAGGCAAAACTGATTTAAACTAAAGTGATTTAGACGAAAATTTTATATCCCCAACTATCGTGTCGTCAGTTCTATCTTCATAGTTAGCGAGCTTCTATTGCAGACAGCTTTGTTCGTGTAATGAGTTCGTTCATTGCTAGGGGCATCAAACTAAATGAAGCAAATACCTTTTTTGGGCGCCTACCGTGGCTCAATGATCATCAAGCTTGTTCAGTAGACTACTTTGTTAGTGTAGAGAGTTCGAGCAGCACTAGGAGCACCAAACTAAATGCAGCAATTACATTTCAGGGCGCCTACCGTGGATCGACAGTTACCAAGCTTGTCTTGTTGACTACTTCTTTCATGTAGTGCGTCAGATCATCCCTAGGGAGCACCTATCTAAATATAGCAAATATCTTTTAGGGCTGCTTACCGTAGATCGATTATCTGCAATCTTGTCTTGTAGATAACTTCGTTGGTGAAGTAACTTCAATCATTACTTGGGGCACTAAAGTAAATATAGCAATTACGTTTTTTAGGGTGCCTGCCGTGGATTGATGATCAACAATCTTGTCTCGATGATAACTTTGTTAGTGTAGTAAGTTTGATCCGCCCTATTATTGTATCTTCGTGCCACATAAAGGGAATCTTGCCACATAAAGGGAATCTTGCCACATAAACGTAAATAGATGTCGTTTTATAAGAGCAGCGTGAGGCTAAATTTTCTTGCATTTATATATATATATATATATATATATATATATATATATATATATATATATAGGAAAGTAATGGTGCATGTTATGCATAAATACGTGTGTGTGTGTGTGTGTGCGTTATTTTAGGTGTTCATGTATGTGCAAGTATATCTCATTTTAAATTTGAATAAATAATTGTGTGTGTTATTTTAGATTTCTGAACGGCGGTCCTAATGTATGGGCGCGTTTTTGTCCATCAATGTACTCTGCCACTGACTTTACAAAGGGAAATGGAGAGGGAAAGGACATATTTTAATTGCTTGTTCTTTCCACGGCTTGCAATGTCCGTTGTTGTTCGGGCCATCAAAAAGCCATCCGCCGTTTTTTGCCTCTTTACTTCTCTGACCTCCACCATTGATCCTGTCTTCAAAATGATTAATTACTCATTATCTGTCCAGATAATCGACGAGAAATCGGGTAATTACTTCGTGTAATCAAAATTAATAAAATCCATGTTGTTTAATTTAATATTTGTAATCGATTTCGTGCATCTGATTTCATTATCTCAAATTCATAACAAGCGTGCATGTCCTCGATTTTGTAGTGTTTTATTTGTGCGCGAATGTGTTTATAGAAGTGTATTTGAGTTCATGTATGTGTTCGTGTGAGCATGTCTGTTTACGTGTGTGTCTATCGGTGTATACGTGTTTGCGGGAGTGCATAGGAGTGCATGTGAGTATTTATTATTGAATGTGTCCGGATATGTGTCTGTATATGCATGTTGGTGCGTATGTGTGCATATATGTGTGCCTGTGCGTCGGTGTATTTATGGGCGTTGGAGAGTGTGCGTGCATCTGCATGTGTATATCTGTTTGTGTGCATGTGCGTGTTTATGTGCCAGTGTGCATGTATGTTTGTGTGTGCATGTGTGAGTATATACATCTGTGTGTGTGCTTGCATGTGTGTGGGCATCTGTGCACGTGCGCGTGCCTGCCTTCATGTGAATTAGTCCGTGTGCGTCTATGTGTGTATGTTTTTGTGTTTGTGTGTGTGTGTGTGTTCGTGTGCATGCTTGCGTTTATGCACGTGTATGAACGTGCATGTGTATGAGAGAGAGAGAGAGGGAGAGAATGGAAAATAGAAAATAAAGGACGGTGATAAATGTAAATAAAAATAGGAAAAGTTATGCGAGAATGGCGTGAATATTAACGTGTAAATCATTCGAGAAGCGAGGGGCGAAGTGTAAAGAAAAGAATGAATGAATGATCTAACCATTAGAGAAATGCTTCAAGGAGTCAAAACGCATGTGACGTAAAAGAAAGAGGGCAGGATTAAAGGAGTAATTAAAAAAGCAACAATAAAAGAAAACATTCTGTTCAAAAACTGCGACTTTGTTTTCCCAATTTCTGACATTTTTCTCTTACTTTATCGACAAAATTAAAGAATTTCATTAAAATCTCAATATTTCATCAAAGATACCACATCTCGTAACACTTTCAACGAAATTGTAAAATTTGAGAGTTTGACTGGAGCAAATTAGGTTTGTGGTTGAAGGGACAGCATTTTTTCATTCAAGTGATGATTTACCTAATTTCATGAAGAATGTCAATATTTCATCAAAATATTTCATCAAAAGTACAAAATTTTATCTCAAGTTCATCAAAATTATATGATTTGAGAGTTTAAATGAAGTGAAATATGGTTTTGACTGAAGTGAAAATATTTTTCATCAAATTTAAAAGTCATAGAATAAAATCAATATTCCAGAATTTCATCAAAATTACACAATTTCATTTTACAAAATTTCATCAAAATGAATACTAATTACAGGAAATATTGACTTTATAAAAGTCAAAATCTACGCCATAATTAATGAAAGTATGTCTTTTATTTCCGTTTAGATAACATTTTGGGCTAATCTATTTCTAAAAAGAATATTTAGAATATCGAGAACGAATTTTTTTACATGTTAATTACGTTTTCAAAATCATGTGTCGATTTTCTAATGAAAAATTTTGTGCCAATTTTGCTGATGTCCATCGAAATATATTCTTTGCCTACACTCGTTTTAATCAACTTTTGAGGTGCATCAATTTATTTCCTATGTTTTTCTTTCCCGACATAACATGATGGAATAATTATAAACGGTGCACGAATGAAAAGAAATGAGAGAATTAATGAAAGAAAAACAGTAGTAAATACTTAAATTGATCAAATTGTTGAAATGTTATTTGTGATCTGTTTCTAGCATCAAGTAGGCGAAGTTATGAAACTTTACAAGTGGGATGACCTTCCCTACATAGTACCAGGAATAAAAATTAATGGTCGGTTAACGTTTAATCTATTGACATCAAAATTTAAAAAAAACTCTACAAAAAGTATATAAATACAAAATGGAATTAAAATAGAATACATTTTTATTTTAATGTAAATTTCTCAGTAGTGAGATAAAATTACACCTGTTTGTCAATCATTTCCAAACAAACGAAATCACTTCTCTCTTTCTCTCGCTGTTTATTTTCTTTTTTAAATGATTTTGTAGAAATTAAGTGGCCCGAAGAGAGAGTGGTTTTCTTCCATTTTCCCCCCTTTTTTGCTTTTCCTTTTCATCAAATTAATTTCTTTTCTTTTCTTTTCTTTTCTCTCTCTCTCTCTCTCTCTCTCTCTCTCTCTCTCTCTCTCTCTCTCTCTCTCTCTCTCTCTCTCTCTCTCTTCGGGTCACTTAATTCCTTACGAACGCTGTTAACCAATCTTGAGAAGAAATTTTTGCCATTTACAGAATTACCGTCTTACGTTGCAGTTGAAAAGAATATGTGTTACAAGGAAAGTGGGGACGAGTTAAAACAAAAACAATAACTGGATTATAGGAGAGAAATAGCACATGTAAATATTTACTGGGCTTCGCTTAGCCCGCCACAAATCCTAACTAGTTCAGCACTCAGAGAGTGTAACATTCTATTCAAGTAACGATTGCTTGCGACACTAAGCAGCTAACAATTGCCCGACGGCAGCATAAGGCCAAATGGATTTGGGAAGACTGAGTAACTTCAATTTTCCGAGTAGATAAGGGCTGTTTGATTCGAAAGCTGGCATTCGAATAACTGGTCTCTCACTCGGAATCGAATACCGACCTCTGGCATTGGTTGGAAATTACGCAATTATTGCAATTATGGCTAATATACTTATGATATCGATGTGGATAATATCATAAGGAAAATAAAAGACGCTGAAAAATATTTGGGAGATAAGTAACGATTGGAATTCTGTAGGAACTTTCTTTGCCTTAAGCTTAATAATTAGAAATGGACACATCGCTATGGAGCAGTGGTTAGCAAAACAGTCTCGCCGACCATTGCTGCTCTTATTTGCTAAGCTTACCATGAACATGGTGCGTTCTGTATAGATTGAACTCAAAGAGTGAATTCCAGTTTGGGGAAGGCTTAAAGTTATAAATATACATTTAGCCCACTACGGTGTGGACATTTATTGTGAACTTACCAACTGAAAAATCAGTACATGTTCAAACTAGAATTTTCGAATGCAAAATTTTATCGTCAGTACATATGCTTACAGAAAACTGGCGCTGACCCATCTTTCCAAACTTGAAAGCTCGCAAAATAACCCGAGAAGAAAACATGATAGTTTCAGGAAAACTACTAGCAAGTTTGTTTTTTTTTTGAATGACCATAGCCATTACGATTTACGATGCCAGGTAAAAAGCATTCAATTAATCAATGAACACATTAATATGTGTGTGTGTGGGATAGCGGGGTTGTTTATACTGTCAACCCTTTATTCTGAAGGATAAATGATGTTGACAAATATTTTACTGTGAGTAAAGATCAGTTTTCATATGATTTAAGTATTTGCACAGTTTTTGTAGGTTACTCGGAAAATAACAGGTAAGGGGGTGGGGATGACCGAGAATTGGGATTCAATGACTTGGTGAAGGGACAATATGGAGAGAAAAAAGTGTTGTTCCGCCAAAAAGTGTGACTCGGCTCGATGATTTTGACCAAAAAAACAAACATATATATACATAGAGAGAGAGAGAGACAGACAGACACAGAGAGAGATAGACAGACTGATAAATAGACAGAGGGGGTAGTAAGAGAGTGATAACGTGCGGAAAAGACGGTAATAGATTGATTAGGATATATTTGTGGGGATGACGGTATGCTCACACGTATATGAATCGTACGTAGTATGGTAGAAGAACCACACCTCAAGTGGTTAGAGTTTAAGATAAACTCCGGGCATTTAGACCTGAGAAACACTTGTACATTGAATACCCACTGTGGTAAGTCTTTCTGAGTGTACATAAATTCAACTATACTTATTATTCATGTGTGTAAACATTTAATGTGATACTCGCGTCCTATTACAAACGTACTCATACCTATTTTATACGTATATATATATATATATATATATATATATATATATAATAAGTAGGTAAGTCCTCTTTCTCTCTCTCTCTCTCTCTCTCTCTCTCTCTCTCTCTCTCTCTCAATATATATATATATATATATATATACATATATATATATATATATATATATATATATATATTGCGTTGTATTATATCGAAAAACTTATTTAAAATGATCCTGTCACCACATGGTCGGTTAATGTATCATTTGGCCTAGACAACGTGAATAGAATAAACAATTAATTGGGCTGCAACAGGAATCGGATTCATGTTAGATTCCTGCAGCAACTCTATTTTCTCTAATCATTTTTTCTATTTACGTTGTCTAGGCCAAGTGATACAATAACCGTGTAAAGACGGGCGATCATTTCAAATAAGAGTTTTTATATAATATAACGCAATTCATAATCATTTTAACGATCATATAAATCCATTTTTAACACACACACACAAACACACATATATATATATATACTAGTTAACCCTTGCCGTTCAAAAATGATAGCAATATTCAAGTAATTTTGCAATTGCATTGTATCTACAAAATATCGAAGACATTGTGATACGCAGTATTTTCTTGTTCTTGTTCAATATTTCCTTAATGTTAAAGTAGAAGTAAAATTAGGGAAAAATACCCAAAAAATAGTTCACCCCAAAGAGTTGAGCAAATCGCCGACCATCACATTTTTGTGTGTGTGTGTATGTGTGAGTATTGAAAAGAGTAACGTTCAAATTAACATCGAATAGTTATGGCGTTTTATACATAGCTTCAAACTTTATTTTTACACCCTCATAAGAAGTTGAAATTCTATATTTATGTGTTGACGTAAGAAGTGTGACATAAGACAAATAAATGAATGAATAAATAAACACACGTTGAGTTATATTATACATGGAGATACGATATGTTTATGGAACCCATGATATCAAGCTCTGGATTTATTAAATGGATACGTCGAAACTTCTATTCACTCCAGCAATTATATACATAGTGACACAGTCAAATATACAGTAGGGAGAAACCAAAAAAGGAGATATATAATCATAGTTGTATTTAGGGACGACTGCATTTGAACTCAGTGTAGGTAGGCAAAGTTTTGGCTTTCTTACTCCTACCCACATACTTTGCCACTACTCTATTACTCATCCGGCTTATCTTATTTTCGGCTCCAACAAACTAAATAATTTTCATGATAAGGACTGGGATGATGATTGAGCCCCTAATGTTGCGATTATTGTTTTGGTTTTAGCAAGTTTTGGCATTTAATCTATTTGTTTTGAATAGAAAATCGTGAGATTTAATCAAATATACGCTAATAGGATAGCTTTTACAACAAAAATATGAGATATTTTTCTGAGTGAAGTTTCTTGTGGCATTTAACGACGAACGCATAACGACTTCCTTGGTCTAGTCAATAGTCAATATATGTACGTTTCTATCTATCGCTCTATCAATCTATCTATCTATCTATCTCACTATATATATATATATATATATATATATATATATATATATATATATATATATATTTAAGTATTGTTGGGCTGCGATCTCTCATTTATGCAAGTTTGATTGAACCTGACCGACAAAAATGTTCCATTTTTTAGTAGTTTTTCTTGTTTTATGATCCACTTATCGCAAATAGTGAAAGTGAGATGAGAAAGATTACCCACCACAGTAAAATCTGCAAGTAAGAATCCTTACCGTCTCACTCTCTCTACAAGCAATTTTTTTAATTGTGAACTTTAAAGGTCTTGATAATGACTGTAGGGTCAGTCGAAAGCGCTCGAATAGAAATAATGTTTGGCCAATCCGCCAGTTTGACCCTGAAATTCGTTCTCTTGTGAGAGTACAAGTCCGTTGTGTTCAATCAAACATGTGAATACATATGTATGTGTGTGTGTGGGTGTGTGCACGCGAGTATGCATATATGTGCGTATATATATATATATATATATATATATATATATATATATATATATATATATATATATATATATATATATATATATATAAAGGGAGGGGATAGGCTATAAGAGAGATTGTTGTGCAAATACTACACGCACTTATACGCACATATGTATTGACGCATAATTATATGGGTGCGTGTGTATGTGTGTAGAGTTCTCATGTATATATAACTGTGTGCGTACAATCTTTATAGCCTTTTTATTATTATTCTCCATTATTTGTTTCCTTTACCAAGTGATCGTGACAATCCATAAAACAGGCACGGCTTTATGTGGATTCCTTTACGTATCAACTGATCTGTGAAAAGCCTGTATACACAAAACGCTTCTGTATGAAACTGAATTATTTTATATCAACTTCGCCCCCGCAAACAAGCATGCAAAAATATCAACGCCAAATCATTTTTCAAATTCAGTCATTTCCCCGTCGATACATTTTCACTCAGAAAAAATATTCATGAAAACGACACCCCGTCGATTGAGAATGTTATATATTTAGCAAAGTTGTGTGACCATAGAAGATCATGGCTGGCGTGATTTGCAGAAATTTCTCTCGAATTCGCCAACATGACGTGTATAAAGGCTGACACGACACGTAACCAACTGAGTACACATCGTAGAATCATGTAACTAAATAAACGTCATCGGGTGTTGATGTGGGAATGCATGTATAGTGATAGATTCTATATTTCTAATCTGAAGCATTGTCATGAGTATCAATTTTAGACTGGTGTCTCATCTTATTTTTGGCGCTTATTTACACCTTGTAGTAATAAGATGTAATAGTCTTAAAGTCTGAACTTCTCAGATGAATCTCTGTTAGTAAATATCAATTTTGACTCGTCCTTCATTTATCTTCTATGCTGCTTTTTACGCCTTGTTCAATAAGACGTTATACTCTCAAGTTGCCCAGGTTTCTTCGATTGAACATTTAGCCATCAGGAAAATTTGAGGGATCTGCTGGTCAGCTCCTAAGCCGACGTTATGCAAGAATTAGACCCTTAGTTATAGCACGGGTCTTTATTATATTTGCTGTTAATCAAGTTATGCCAAACACCTTCATGCTATCACTATTGATTTTTGACGAGTCTACCTTTCATTTTGTTTCAGTTGCTTTTTATCACAACTTTCTGGTCTTAATTCTACGACTATCATATAAGCAACATAGACAAAAGATAAAGAATAAGATTCTGACAATATTTGAACTCGAATTATTCATAGTTAAGAATGTATCTTACAGTGATTACAGTTTATTGATTAGGCTACGAAAGACCAACGAGTAGGTATCGTTCAAGTTGATCCCATAGATATATTCCTATCTTGTTCACTGTGTTGTTTCCTTTACTTATACGTAGTAATAGTGTCGAATTTCTCAGATAAAGCTTGGTCCATTTATACCAATTTTTGACTAGCATTTCATTTTATTTCTGCAGCTTGTTTAGATCAAGTAGTTGTAATAGACATAATTATTCTAAGTTATCCGAATTTTTAAATAATGTATCATTAATTTTTTACTAATCTTTCTACGTCTATTTTTTGCTGTTTGTTTACATTGAGTTGTAATAAGACATAGAAGTCGTCCAAATTTCTTTGATGAAGCATTGTCACAATTATCGATTTTTGATTCGTTTTTCCTTCGTCCCATTTTTGTTCACACTCTCATCAAAGTCTACCTCATAAATTTCCCAAAATGTATTTGGTCGATTGAAAATTCTGTGTCTGTCTTCCGTTAGATAAAACAGCTGGACCGGAATCTTGACTCGACAGGGTGGAATGGGAGAGAAACCAAGAATTTAACCTGTGAAGACACACACGCACATACATGCGGTAAGACTGTCAAACGAAAAACCAAAACGGACATTCGTTAGATAACGAAACACGAAAAATGATGAAAATGTTTTATCAATGTTCCTCCAGTGATAAAGACTGCGATAAGAATTCAGGTATCTACTTTATTTTATCAATTTGTAGCATTTTCAGATAGTATCCTGGGGACCATGATGGGATAGAGCTGGAAAGTATATATATATATATATATATATATATATATATATATATATATATATATATATATATATTGATGAAAATGTCAATAGGGAGGTGAAAAGGAAAACTCAAGAGATAGGTGTTACATCACAAAATTCTTTCTATTATTCTGTGGGCAATTTTGAGATGTAGCACGTATCTCTTGAGTTTTTCTTTCCACCTTACAATTGTTATTTCCATCAACATCCAGTCGGATCACTTCAAACCGACAATACAAATATATATATATATATATATATATATATATATATATATATATATATATATATATATATATATATATATATATATATATATATATATATATATATATGAGCAATCTGATTCATCTATATCTGATTCGAACACGTTTATACATTACCAGTTGAGCCCATCCCAATATTTATGAGCACTACTTTTAAAAGACCCACTTCCCAAATGAACAACATGCTCACCTACGGGAATGCTTTCTTTATGGGGTCACGTGATTAATCTATTGTTGATTTACCACTGCTAATGTATTTGGTCACGTCTTTCCGTTGGTATGTCTCACATCTGTCTTCCCGTCTATCTGTCGATAAATATCTCCAAAAGTGCACAATGAATTTCAATCAAATTTTGCGGAAATCGTGGTCAACAGGACAAAGAAGGGTTGATGAAATTTTAGGGCAGATCCAGGATTCTTTTTTCATTAAGAGATATTTTTCTTCTTCCTTATAGATTCATGTATACGCTCATAACTGTCCACACGATCTCTCCAAAAGTTCTCAATGAAGCGTTGTGAAAGATAGACATTAAGACACAGAAGAAGGGATCCATTTAGGGACAGATCTATATAAAATCACCTACGTTATAGTTAATTGTCCACAACACATCATATCTGCAATACTTTATGTCTATCCACACAAGATCCCAAAAGGCTCTCAAGAATTTCAATATAATTTTGTGGAAGGGTGACAATGCCAAAAAATAACTTACTTCAACATTTAGTTTCCTACGAAGTAGCCCGTTGCCTTCTGTTTGCACATAAGCAGAAAAGGTAGCAGCAAAAGTCCGTATTACATTTTAGAGTGGGTAAGCATATTGTCGGCGCTTGCGAACCGAATTTAGTACGGACTTTTGCCACTATTTCTTTTTGAGCAATGCCGTTAGTGAACCTATATGCAAATACTCGTCATTGTTAATCTTAACAAGAAACCAATCAAAAGGCATCCGCCCAAAAGGCATCAGTTAAAATGCCAGCAGTGCAGTACAGACTGTTACAACTTATAATGTTGAACGGTCAAAAGGCATCAGTCGAGAATGCCAACACTGTAGCACGGATATTTTTACTGAATTTTCACTAATTAATTGAATTTGGGATTTTTTTAAAAATTTGAATGAAAAAATGTTTTATAGTGATTTTATTTTTGTTTTATTTCATGTCACAGGAAGAATATCTAATCATATGATTTTTTTTATTTATAGTTATAAAATATGTAATAATTTAGATGAAATAAGTATTATATTAGAACACGTTTTCTACAATTAAAATAAGTAGTATGTGATAATCAACAGACATACAAAGTCTTTAAAAAGTATAATTTTCAATTAAAAGTTATATTTCATTTCTTTATCAGATTTCGCCAAGGTTTTAGTTCAATTATTGCGTTAATATCTGATGAATATGTTGATTGGCTATTCCCTTAAATCAAACGTTGTACTTTTTAGAGCCCATGTATGACTTGATAAAGTAATTGAGTTGACTTGACGATCAACCTTTAAACGTTTAATCAAAGTTGATCGTTCTCCTTTACCTGAAAATTTGGCAGACAATATCTTTTTCAAATTTTCTATTTTTGAGGCTTTCAATAATTCATTTTTCTCCTATTCATTGATCCAATGATAACTCTTTCTGCTCCTTGAAAAGGTGCTCAAATATAGTTGATCTTCTCTCCATTCTTATGACACCGTCATTTTATTAATAAAATATGACTGCAACGGGGTATGATTTACAGTTCATGGTTATTTTTGAGGTTAAGAATCTTGAATATTCAAAGGATAGATAAATAAATCGTTTGAACGTATTTTTGTTATTTTTTAATCTTCGAATCGAGTGAGAATAATTTTATTCTATAATCTAAAATTTGGTTCATCTTTCGTTAAACCTTTTTTGAAAAAGACTCATTCAAGACTTGCCATGCTGCACTGGTCTTTTTACATGATATCTAAGAGGATTTTATAATGATTACAGAGATAGTGGCAAGAGTATTGTAAGCGTTTGAATTTTAGTGAATGAGTTCAGTTGACGATTTTTTTAGAGTATAAAAGATGACACATTAACTGTATCCAGTCATTTATACATAGGCTCGAAATAAGTCTGATTTTTCATTAACAACAGACAATATATCCTTCAGATACTAACGCAATAATAAAATCAAAACCTTTATTCGTTCAAATTTACAAAGAGAATTCTATGATTTTATGGCAGCAAAATCTGATAAAGACATAAATTATACCTTCTAATTAAAAATCATACTTTTTAGAGACTCTCTATTACTTTTGGGGTCATGTCAAAGCAAAGATCTTATTCATTTTAGTTGTAAAAAATTGTTCTAATTTTCTTTTTATTTCATTTAAAAGTATAACTTATTTAATTGCTATAATTTTTTTGATAAATTTTACTCACTCTCACGTGACATATGGTGAGATATAAAAATTACAATCACAATAGAGATTTTATTCATTAAGATTTACAAAAAATACTAATTTAAATTACTTAATTAGTAAAAATTCAGTTGAAATATTCGTACAACCTAGTTGACATTCTCGACTGATTCATTCAGTTGACATTCTCGTCCGATCAACATTGTAACTACACTGCTTGCATTTTGACTGGGTTCTTTTGGACTGGTGCCTTTTGTCAAGGATTCATGTTTCATACAATTTGAGTGCTTTGTCATAAGGTAACGATTGGACTATTGCTTCAATACAGTGACTTCAACCATTAATGCGTACCCCACACTCTTAGCTTTGGACCAGAATTTTTTTTAAATTAAATTTCTATTTCTACGATGCAATATTTCGACCCACTCTGGGGTAATGAATAGGGGGCTAGACGAGCATACCATTACTACTGTGTTGTGAGTTCGATCCTCACTAGAAACCTGAACTTGCTTCAGAATTAGCCTAGTTTAGTAATTTGCTATATAATGCTGGCGTCTGACCGTATCGTATTGATTAGTGAGCTTACTCAACTCTTTCGAGACTTCTGGAACATATATATCCTGAGATTTTAATGACTATTCCGATATATATATATATATATATATATATATATATATATATATATATATATATATATACAGGCGAAAAAAAAAAACTAGATAATTTCTTTATACATCTAAACTCGGCACATGACTCTATTAAGTTTGACTTCACAATATCCACTGACTCCATAGCCTTCTTAGACACACGCATATATATAGATGACAACAGAAACCTCCAAACCACCCTCTACACTAAACCCACGGACACCCACAATTACCACCACTCCAAATCAGCCCATCCCCAACACTTAAAAAGAAGCCAACCATTTTCACAAGCTCTTAGAATTAGAAGAATCTGCTCTACTAATAGTGAAAACAGACACAAACATAACCTAATACAATACTTCACCCAACGAGGTTATCCGCTAGAGGACACACAAAAACAAATAAAAAAAGCGACTGGAATACCCAGAGATGAAACCCTTTTACTGTCCCACAATAACAAACCCAACCGCATACCCCTTATAACAACCTTCAACAACACACTCCTACCCTTAGCACACATCATCAATAATAGATGGAACATTCTCACGATCAAAACAGATCTAAAAGAAACATTCACAGACCCATGTGTTATCTCCTACTGCAGACCCAAAAACATCAGAGACATGATCAGTAGCAATAATATCGTTAACAATAAAGTCGTACACAAAAATACACCTAGAACAATTAAATTCTGCACACCTTGCAACATAAGAAACAGTCTATGTTGCAACCACCTCAAGTACACCAACACATTCACAAGCACTACCACAAAAGAGAGTTACCACATATATCACAATAGCAACTGCCGCAGTAAGAACATTATATACCTTCTAGAGTGCAATAGATGTAAGTTACAGTACATAGGCAAGTCCGAGTGGCAATTTAATATTAGACTCAACAATTATAGACATAGGATTAAGTCAAAAAATAATCGTAGCCCACTTCCCGTAGAACTACACTTTCGCACACCTGATCACAATTTTGCCACTGATGCTAGCTTCACCATCATAGAAAAAATAGAAAAAACTACTCCAATTGACATAACTAAAGTTCTAGAAAAAAACGAAGACATGTGGATCAACAAACTTAAAACCCTATATCCGAATGGATTAAATACTAAGCTGAACAACCCTCACCACACAGAACACTTATATACACAACTCCTATCATTAATATGCTCACACCCATATCTAAGACACATTCAATAATGGAAGCTTCAAAGTCACCCAGACCCATAGGAAAAACTTCCCCTTAGCCTGTTATAACCCCTGTACAAATCATAGCCTAAACATCTTCAGTAACTTTTAAGGTTGATACCTATGTAGCTCCTTGACCTCACCACCCCTCCTTCTACACTACCCAAAACATACCAAAAAATCCAACTCCACATCACTACCCCCTACCTTGACACACTCTGCCCTCCCCAAGACCAACTGCTGCTGCTTTACCAAAGTCCTGATACCTGCTGGTCATTCTTTCATTCTTCCATTCAGCAGGAGGGCTCTAGTAGCCCTGACAACAAAACTTACCCACAATGCATAGCCCCTGGCAGTGGACTCTGGTTCTACGTGGTACATTTTAATACACACTCACACAGCACACACCACTGATGATGGGAAGAATCCCGAAACATGTATGGACTATTGACATATAAGGATTAATGAACCTTACCACCAAAAACTTCACTCCCGAGTCTGTCTCACTCTCTAAAGTACACATATATATATATATATATATATATATATATATATATATATATATATATATATATATATATACTTACCGAAATACAATGACGTCATCATCGTATGAAACCCACATAAAAGATAGTTTGCATTACATGATTGATAAGGAAAGACCTGTTTGCTACGTTTTGCGCTAATTATGTGTTTTTCATCTGTCCCAGGAACTAATGTATCGCATAATAATTTTTTTTTTTTCATTTTTCAAGCAATGGAAGGAATTCAATTCAATAAAGGATTAGCTTTTTTTAATCATTAAATACAAATTGACACGTTTTGGAGTTTTTATTCGTTTTTAAAAATTCAAGCATTATGCATCTCAAGGTTAGTCTTCAAAGGGTTAACAGTATATTACAACTGTGTGGTTAAATAGATTTTCACTGGTTTCCCACAGTTGTAGGCTTCTGACTAAGCTAAATTTAGTGAATATATAAAGCATCTATGGTTAGTAGGTTGATCTCACAGGACATTCTTACCGTAGTAAGCTTCATCTTCACTAGGAACTCCACGCCTGTGGCCTTGTGCCACACTGAGCTTAGCTTCGTATTTAACCATGAACACCTACTCTGATTTACAATCCTACAACCATACGAACATTCACGCATAGAGACTGAGACACCCACATTTACATTCGAACATTCCCCATGCACGTCGCTCGCACCCAATACTTATACGCACGCACGCATAAGGGAGTCCCTGTCACCAATTGTGATATTAATGCGGTCAGCCTGGTCTTAGTGACCCCATCTTTCGGGGAAAGGTCAATCAAGACTGAAATTGTCAGCAATGGCCGACTGCTTAATGTAAACAGAGAATCTATCATCGTCTTCATCGAGACAGGCGGACACAATGGGGGTCCCGGCACAGGTGCGTAAGGGAGCAGCTTCTTGCCGGGTTCTTAGTGACAAAATCTTCCCACATTTTCTTCCAGGTGGTGTCCATCCAAGTATGTCATAACTGCGACGTAAATAATAATAATAATAATAATAATAATAATAATAATAATAATAATAATAATAATAATAAAAAGCAATAATAAATTTTGAAATATCTCAACCAGTAAATGATAATAGTACTCGTAACTATAATAATCACATTAATAATAGCCCAGAACAGGTTTATTAGGATTATATGGAAGCAAAGATGAATGGGACATTAGAGAACAGCGAATATTGCCTACGAGAAGGTAGAGATGAAACCGTCGGTCATCTAGAAAGCGAATGCAGAAAATCAACACAAAAGGCGTACAAAATAGATATGACTAGGTAGGAACGGTGAATTACTGGGTATTGTGCAAGCGATGGGATTTACCCATACTAGTCAATGGCATGTTATTTAGAAGATTGATGCAACATAATCTTCATATTCCTATTACAGCCAGTACGTTTATGTACTTGTAAGATCTGCAAATACTTATATGGTATAGTCATCTGTATGTGTGTGCAAATTTGTGAGTTTGTTCGTAGGTGTGTTTCGGTAACAAAAATGTCCGTAATACACTCTCTAGACATGTACACAAATACACGGACGTTTCTGTATGGGTTGTGCAGCTGTATACGTGTTTATAAGTTCTTGATCGAATCCAGATACAGACATGTATGCATGTGTGTGTGCGTGTTCACGTGTGAGTGAGAGAGAGAGAGAGGGGGGGAGAGAGAGTAAGACTATCAGTAGAAATCCCTAATAGATTCCCTGAAAGAATTAGTAACGTATAACTTGAAACAACGTTAGTATATTTTGATAGCTAATCTCCGGCTACCTGGGTATCACCGGGGTCAGTTACTCGTTTTTGTTGCAAACCCCAAAACCCACTCCGTCAACTCTTGTCCTTAAATGAGGCTAGACAATGATTTATTACGCAGGAGACAGCTTGATCTACAACTTGGGGTTCTACCGATGTAGATTCAGAATTTCCATGGGATATCAACGAGAAAAAATAAACTTGTTACAATCATTGCTTCAAAACAAGAGCCCTGCGTACACACTGTACTCAAGAACAACCAGCATCGGATAAATAATATCCTTCCCTCTCTTTCGTTCTACCTCCATCTCTTATTACTTAGTCTCTCTCTCTCTTTCTCTCTCTATATATGTGTGTCATTTTGTCCGACTTTCTTTGAGATATTTATGTATATGTGTGTGTGTGTGTGTGTGTGTATATATATATATATATGTGTGTGTGTGTGTGTGTGTGCTTGTGCGTGTGTGTGTGCATGTGTGTGTGTGTACGTATGAAATGTCATTAAATGGACAATTTATATCTTACAAAATGTGATGATTATAAAGACATTTTTGTTTGGCACCGACTTTACTCGAAGGCAATTATTTACTCCATCTAAGGCTGCTTGATTTGTTCGTAAAATCGGTGCCGAGAAAAAGTAAGTCCCTCTAAAGATATAATCATCACAGCGGATCAATCAGTTCGTAGCTTGAAAGAGTGAATTTCGATCTGGAATTTTCGCTGTATAATGTGTGCATATTTGTGCATTCTGTCGCTTGGTTAACAACATTAGATCAACCGTTGAACACGAAAGAGAAGGTGTTATTGTGTCGAGTTGTAAGTCAGGAAACAGTGTTGGCCCGCTGTATCGAATCAGAGGAATGATGGATTGTAAGTCTTATTCAGAAAAATTGGATAAGTTTATGTTACATAACGCCGGAAACCATACAAGAAGATCATGGGTTTTTCCATAGGATAAGGACCCGACTAAAGTATTGATGTTCTGTTGCTGCCGGCCCAATCGCTGCACCTCAACACCATCGAGAACCTATAAAAAAGAGTCGACATTAGAATGTAACAAAGTAATCCTACGAACGCAAATGATCTTTACATTAGTATGAGAAAATTTCATAAGAAAACAGTACGGAATCTTAATCACATCAATGACCCGTAGATGTGATGCAGTATTAAAAAATTCCGATTCTTTTACTAGGTATTGGTGTTAGTTCCTTGAAAAACACGCGAACCAAAAGTTATTACGGTAACACGATGCCACGGACAGTTGAACAAAAGAAATGTATTGTCAATCCTTTTCGTTAAATTACCTCTGCCAAACGCTAGGGGTAGTTACCAAAGTACTATTGGCAAGTTTCGACGGAAAATTTTACTCCATTCTTCTTTGTCAAACTTCTCTAATTCTTGAAATTTCTTTTCCTAATATCTTTTTTTTTAATTTGCACCCCAAATTCTCAGTAGGATTTGGGTCAGGTGATTGCGAAGGCCATAGCAAAATATTGATTTCTTCCTTCTCAATTCATTCAGTCATCAGCTTTGACTTGCGTCCTGGATCATTGTCTTGTTGGAACATCCAATTTCTTCTCGTGTGGAGATTTTGAGCCGAACATTCCAGTTTACCCTTAAGAATATACCTATAAAGACACACAACTCTTTGAAAATCTTGACGTATCCCTTTCCTATCTGATACTTATAAACATTTAATTGCTTCTAATCAATATGGAGCTCCTTTGTCTCCACCATAGTGGAAAAAAGTTCAAGACAATTGATGTTAGAATAATTAATATGATGCTTCGAAGACGAAGCTCGACGATGCAAAGTTTCATGTTGCCAAGTATATTGATCAAGTAAGGTATACGAGTGTTTCAAATGGTTTTATGAAGATGGAAAACAAATTATATTAAAATATTAACTTTATAATGATTTATATCAACTGAACTAATATTTTTTGTTCGTATGTTTTCCCGTTATTGTTGTATAACTATTCTGCTTCATATTTTGTGTGTTTCGTTGCCTACGCTGCTCCTCAATTGTGGCGTAATTTGAGCTTAGTAAGCCTCCAGGAAAGAAGATTATTAGATGAAAAGTTTAATTTTTCATACGTACGAATATCTATTGTCCCCGTTGTATATGAATTTAATAATAGTTTCAATTTTTAAACCAATATTCATATTTTACCAAGTTAAATGACATAGGTATATATACGAAATTCATAAAATGTTTGCAAATGTAGGTATTTCCCGCTTTTCGATGGTTTGAAGGCGAAAATAGCATTCGGCGTTTGTTTTAAAGCGATCCGTAATAGAGGCAGCACACAACCACTATCTTTCCTCCATTCAAGTCTCCTGTACTTCCTACCTCCCAAACCTCCAACGACTCAGATTCAAAATTTTTCCTATATGAATCAACGGAAGTTTTTTCTCCGCTTTGCATCATTTCGGCACATGACAAGTTTTATTGGAACGTTCTTCTTCCGGTTAGTGAGAAAAACCTTCAACTGAGCAAACAAAGTGAACAAAAAAAAAAACGCAGCATCTGCTTCTGGTAACAAAAGAAGACAGTTTTAGAATTTGTGTGCGTGATTTTATTTGCAGAAAAGAGAAAAGAATACTGTTATTAAGAAATATTGTCTTTTATTAATTGAGGCTTAACTAAATTTTGAGTTTTAAAAAATCTGATTAATTGAAGCCGATCAGTATTCAATGTCCGCTCAAACATTTATATATCTTAAACATGGATGCGATATATAATACTTATAAATATAATATTTACTTACTGGTAGATAGAAAAGACATCGCGTTATTCGAAAGAGTCTGTGATTAGAAGTTGTTTATGAAGTATACCTGAGGGTCACAAAGGTAAGGCAACAAGTGGAGGTCGAACTTACCAACAACGGGTTGCAAGATTTCTATTTTCAGGTCGCCCTGAGTTCATTTCTTTTTCCTTTTAAGTAGTCGAAAAGGTGAAGAAAAAACAGGATGAGACAAACCTGACTGCTGCAGGATCAAACTCTTCTCACATTTCTAAGTGAAGATGATCACTATAATTTTTTTGGAGTGACAAGACTCTGGCTTTATACACTATCCTCTTTCCACCGCCGCCTCAAGCCGGACGTTAATTTGTCCTTTTTTGGGGGAGTTGGCTAAAACTGTGTATGAATTACTCAAGATATACTCTTCCAAAAGTTAGAACTGAAAACACCGTCAATATATATAGATGCCGTGGTCAAGAAAGTATTGTTTATTTTATGTAGTTGCTGCTTTCGGAAGGCCTACCAACTCAAAGCTCACCCTCCTAGGGGTCTGCGGCTCTGGGAATGAGAACCATTGGTCAGGAATGTCCTTCTTTCTGGAAATATGGAAATGGCATACCCTAGTTGTATATATATAATGAATAGATTCGTGGGTAAGACTTGCCAATTTGGCTCAGCTGGTAAGAAAGCTACCAAGCAAGCACGTGGTTGTTATTTCAAACCACGGTAGAAGCCTGGCCTGGAGTTTGACAAAAGAATTGACAAAGTGGGAAGTGGGTCCCTGTTGAACGCATCAACTGTGTTCTTAAGAATCTGTCGATTCTATTCTCTGTCTCTCTCCTGTCGTTCGGTGCAGATTAATCAACAAGACGTTTTGCTTTGATGCCGGGAGAGAACACCACATAGAAAGAAAATTGGACATCACAACTGATTCGCTACTACACGTGCTCAACCAGCCAGTCTAAATATTTCTTTCTTTTTTTCCTTCCTTCCTTCCTTCCTTCCTTCCTTCCTTCCTTCCTTCCTTCTCTCTCTCTCTCTCTCTCTCTCTCTCTCTCTCTCTCTCTCTCTTCTTTTTGAAATAGTAAATGGTGTACATTATTTTCTCCTCAGGTTGATTTATTGTCTTTCTTTCTCACCTTCTCTCATTCTTTCTTTCTTTCCTTCTTTCTTCCTTTCGCGAAAAAGCAAATGATATACATTATTTTCAATCATATACTCTTTCATGTTCTTTTCTCTTTTTCCGCACATTTTTTAAATTTTCTCCTTTACTTTTTTTAATTCCCAAATATCTTTTAGCATTTTCTTTACTTTTCTCTCTTCCATTTTTGGTTTGTTTCTTTTTTTTTCTTTTTCTTTTTATTTCTCTCCAATGTAGACTCATATATTTCCGTCTGACTATTTAACACATCCGCTCTTTCTTGCGTTGTAATATTTATCGTCTTTTTTAAAAACTTTTTTCATAATTCTTCATATTTTTCTTACACTTCATTTTTCATTTTGATCTTCAGGTTTATTCTTTCTTTTATTCCAATTATCATTCAAATCTCCACTTCTTTTCCCATAATTCATCTTTTATTCTTTACTTTCACTTCTTTTTTCCTTTCGATTCTTTGTCCTTTCCTCTCCAACATTCCTTACATCTCTCTCTCTCTCTCTCTCTCTCTCTCTCTCTCTCTCTCTCTCTCTCTCTAGTTTATCTTTAGCCTCCTTTAAGTTTATCTGTTAGTCTTTCAATCTCATCAAATGCTCTTCGACTGGGAAAAATCAAAGATTATCTGATGCAACATAAACCGGAAGAAATTTGAAATTTTATGTTAAAAAAGGTTTTTAAAAAGGTTAAAATGTGTGTCCCAATAATATTTTCTATTATTCTGGATGTACGGAAAAATAAACATTCTCTTATACCCCGAGGTAAATACCGATTTGTTTTTACAAAAATGAATCTCGTGCTGACCATAGAGATCAAGAAATGCATAGAGATCAAGAAATGCTTCACAAAGGTCGGATCGTCAGGGTTGGAGACATAATTAAAACTTGGTATAAGTTGCCTACCGTTGTACTTTGGTTAGCAAGTCGAGGGGTACTATGAACCACATACTTATAATATTCAGGCCTATCCAGCTATGAAATTGTCTCCTGCAAATGCAAGAATGATTGTGTTAGGCAGTGCAGATGCAAAAAAATCTGCTTTAGACTAAACAGCCTTTTTTTACAGTGAGTAAACTTTATCAGGCTCAGCTTGAGGTATTTATTGTTATGGCTTACATTGAGTTTCCAATTGCGAGATAGAAGGAAGCTTTTTGACAATTCTGAAGTTCCAGATTCGAATTCTGCATCATGAAAAATGTATGATTTAACACTGAGATCATCCAAAGCAGACTAGTCTACACAATTCCATTGCACTTACAATTTCCATACCAATCATGGCCACCATCTTGAATTTTCGATGACATGCATGTATTATCCTGATGAAAAAACGCCATGGGCGACGAATTGAAAATTTATGATTGCTCAATATCCAGTTCCCTTTTGAATGTCTTTGGTTATAAGTGTATCATTTTTTTGTCTAGCTTAACTGCCCCACTTTAAACCTCTGACGTTCGTTGAAAATAATACATTGAAAATAATACATTTTTTTTATCAGGCTATAAGCATATTTTAAAAGTATCGGAATGGTCGGCTGAGAAGCAGGAACCTTTACTCTTGAAAAGTAGAACATTTTCCGATCTTTGGTGACGAGTGATAGGTGAGAATCGCAAGTATTAACTATGCGTCTAAGCTTTGTGGGGAAAGCGTGTGTATGGCGGTCTCACTAGTAAGAGAAAAAGACAACCCAGAAGATGCTGTAAAATCGCTGCGGTGAAGTGATGCATTAAGTGATGTTTTGCAGGGGACGATGAAGAAATTATGAAAATTTTTCGGTGCTGTGATCGAATGGTACAAAAGGGCGGATGGCGAAGTCAGCTCCCGCTAAGCACCTCGTCACTTGCACATGCTACCAGTATCAGCATCAGCAGCATCATCTACTGTGACCCTACACGCTCCACGCCCCCTCCCCCCATTCCAAAAGAACTCGTGACACGTCGAGGTTAGGCCTTCCGCCTGCCACTCTGGGACGGTCAGGGAATTACTGTGCATGACTTTTTACGCCATTGGCTCTACTAATTTCATGGTAGAGCTGAAGCAAGCGCGAAGAAAACATTGCCATCTTGGCCGGATCGACTGACAAGCGACTGGACAGGTTTCTTTTTCTTTTGCTCACCTTCTAGTTGGTTTTATTGACTTATTTATTTAAGTATCTGGCAGTAGAGATAGCGGTTTATTCAGACCAGATACTTGTAATCATGGCAGCGATTTTCATAAAGCAGAAATCAGCAACTTAGATTTACAATTCATGTCTGCAAGCAGATGGCGGGGTTAACAAACTCCCCATATATATATATATATATATATATATATATATATATATATATATATATATATATATATATATATATATATATATATATTGTGTCATCCACAGACAGCTGTTTCGATGTATTACATCTCTTCAGTGTGGTTATAGACTTTTATTCCATCCAGTACTGCGAGGCAGAATTGAAACCCTCACATCGGACCCGGAAACTGGGCGGTCAGCAAGGCTGAATTTAAGCGGTATATTCATTACGCAGAAAATTCCTCAGAGTGCTCTATCCATATGGAAGATATATATATATATATATATATATATATATATATATATATATATATATA
Source organism: Thysanoteuthis rhombus (assembly GCA_963457665.1). Classification (NCBI taxonomy): domain Eukaryota; kingdom Metazoa; phylum Mollusca; class Cephalopoda; order Oegopsida; family Thysanoteuthidae; genus Thysanoteuthis; species Thysanoteuthis major. Next base: position 29,312,381 of record OY735216.1, read on the forward strand.
TATATATATATATATATATATATATATATATATATATATATATATATATATATATATATATAAAGAGAGAGAAAGAGAGAGAGAGAACATTACATATCATAAATTTATAGAACTACAGCTGCGAAGAACTGTAACCTCGATATTGGTGTTTTATATAGCTGCGTCCACCGAAGCCAGTGATCAATATTCGAGCTCAAATAAAACAAACAAAAAACCCCAGTGCTTCTGATGCTGATTTTAAAGGCAGGTAGAAAATTGGTTTGATAGTTTCATATTTCACACCAGGGTCAGTTGTGAGTGTTCGAATGGATGAAAAAAACATTGATTTCAAATGGTGATTTTCAAGGAAAGGTGCAACACACTCAACAGAATTTTTTAGCATCTGCATCTCCCATACTAGGCTAAGGATAGAAAATATTGATATGGATGGATTATGTATCTGTTTTCACCAACGCTTGTGGTCGTTGATCGAGCCCAGAACTTCCATCGTTGATTTTCAAGGCAGGCGAGCCCTCTCTACTTAGAAGATAAACACAAAAACAGTTTTCATGCCCCAGTACTTCCCATCTAGTCATGAATCGTACTAAGCTTAGCTAAGCAAATACTAATAGTAATGATAATTTTGACTAATGTTTATCCTTTACTTTTTATAATGCTGATGGTATTTAGATAGTGGTGGTCAAAATTAGAGACATTGGTCGATTTGATAGTGGTGCTAGTGATGGCCGTTATGGTTCTATTACCAGTTATATTCTTGGCGATCTTACTGGCAGTGGTGCTGACGCTACCACCGTGATCACTACTATCCTCACCCCGACCCATTATCAAAACGCAACTTCTTCACTCGTCCCAGGTACCTGTATTAAATCCTGCACCCTGCACCTACAAATGGCCTCCATCTGCTTGGCTGAAAATCCCGATTCTACGTGTCTACTTCAAGATGAGTGAATGATATATCATTTCTGCATCGTGTGGAATTAGCCTCCACCACTACGACTGGCCTGTCTCCATTACAGCAGCCATTTTGACGCTTTCTGTTTCCAAATCAACATTGAAAAGAATGTATAGGCTCAAACATGAAACAGAAAGTGTTTCTTCTAGGCATTTAAAATCTCAGTTTAGGATGACGCAAGGCCATGGGTGTAGGGGTGCCAAATGAGTTCATAAGTTTTGAGAGAGCCAAATGAGAATCGGACTCAATAGAAATGATCTACCAAACGAGTTCGCTAACCATTATCTCATCGCGAGATGCCCAGTAGGCATTTACCACGTCACTTAGTATGGCACAAAGCCGAAGTTTTGCTCAGTCAGTGTAGTTTGAACTCACTACACTGTACTAATGGCCTGCTAGTCAAGCTTGCTAACCATTATTTCACGTTGGGACGTCCAGTAGTTATTTACGAAGTACCGTATTTGTTTTTATTTCAAGTCGACCGTGAGTATAAGACAAGTTCGAATCCAGTTATATCTTCAACGAGAAGGTCGCAGAAGTGAAATTCTCATCAGTGTTGACGAATTTACCTGGAGAAAATATCTAAACGGATATTGCATAACACGCATCGTTTACTACCCACATAGCATTTCATACAAAACCATTGTAATGAATTGAGTCAAAACAACGTTATCGCTTGCTTGTATGCATTGTGTCTATCAACGCTGAATTCATATAGAAGAAAGTTGTAAACATTTTTGACTGACCAGCTCATTTGGGGCCATTCTCCAATAAAAAAAGAATATGCAGTACTTTGATATGCCACAACATCGAAGTTGAAATCGCTGACCTGCAAGGTATGTTGCTTGGAACGAAAGAAGTGATGGTCGTGATGGGTTTGTAGAACACGCAGCACGAGGTAGAACTCTCAATCCAAGATGGTTTTCTTCCAGTCATTTGTTCAATGCACCATTACACAGTAATATTTGGTTTAGATTGCAGCAATTCATGATGAATAATTACCTGCTCGACAGTCGAAAACAATCAGCACGGTATTTGTCTTCACTGTGAACAAAATGGTGTCTGTCCTCAACTCTTAAGTCTCGCTTAACAAGCAGCGGAATTTTAAACTGTTAAAAAAAGTCGTGATCCAATTTGCGTGGTGGCTAAAATTCGAGCAATTCGGCCTTAGAGAAAATTGCTTGCCCTGTTATCAAGTTTATACGATCTCCTCTAGGAATAATCCCAAGCCAAATGTTTTCACACTGGCTCACAAAACTACTCAAAAGTCCGTACTACATTCGGTGCACGAATGCTTTTCATATTTTCCGAGCTTTCGGGCAGCATCTCGTTTACTAATCTAAGATTACCCTGGCACAAAGTCACAAGTGTGGGGCACAGAAATACCGACCTGCGAAACAGGCTTGTTAATCACTACTACCCGGTGAGGTGCCCGAAATGGCTATTATTTTACATTCTGTCTGGGTAACCAAGCAAATAAATGCTAATAAAAAAAAAGTGTGGTGGATGAGTCTGACAAAAAAAGCTTAGAACACATTTATAATTTGTGACTAAACGTTTTGTATATTTTTCCGGTTTGTTGAAATTCTGTCCTATCGGCGGATATAACGACCTTTACCTGCTAGCTGACATGTTCTGAAAAGACTTATGGGCTCATAAATTACCGCGGAAAGGGAGTGAGGGGAAAGGAATATACAACAGTAAGTAAAAAGAAGCGTCAACATTATCATTATTATCATTATTATTATTATTATTATTATTATTATTATTATTATTATTATTATTATTATTATTATTATTATCATCAATAATAATAATAATAATAATAATAATAATAATAATAATAATATAAACATTACACCAAACATGTATGTATAGCGGATGAATACATATATAAGTTTCATGCAAAAGTTAGCAGCGTCATCTTTTGCACAATGCGACGGATATCAGTTTTTAATGCTTGTACAATAACTTATGTTGTTTGAAGGCCTTGGGGAAATGGGTTTTGCATGAACTTACGGAAATAAACATAGGTCAGCGTTTAAACATTGGTTTTTCATCTTGCTTAACTCAGAAAGAAAGTCATTTTTTGACACGATAGTCATTGACGATGGAAAATGGATTAACTACGTAAATCCCAAACGGGGGAAATTTGTGGGTGAATCTATGACAATCTTTTCGACCTGAACGGCACCGATTGAGGGAAATGTTGTTTCTTTCGTTTGTTTGGATCAAAATGGAGTTCTTCGTAACAAATTACTGAAACCTAAACATATTGCTGCTGCACAATTCTATGAATTAACTCGTTTGAATGACGCATTAGAAGAGAAAATACTTCTTTTCAGTGTTGACCGGTAATTATCCTGCATAGCAACTAGTGTGTTTGATCCAAACATCAGTGTGAGTTTGATCCAAATATTTAGTCTATGCCAAACTAAGATAGGCTCAATAAATACCTTACCACACTAACCGTAGGGAATACCTCCCTTGCTGATGTCGACTATAACATCGCTGTAACATTCTTGGGGAGGTAAAGGTCGGTATGGGGGAGTGGGTTGTCTAAGTGGACACTTACCTATTCTCTTCTTCATCAATAATCCTGGCATGACGATGACGAGATATTCTAAAGATATCTGACTCTGAAACAGAACTTGATATTATGGTATTATGTGTGGATTTTTCTTTATGGGATCCTCAGTTATTTTCCATGTAATAGTTTTGGGGATTTAAAAACAAAACAGTAGTATCAACGTGGCTCTCCAGCAGTGTTGATCAAACATCCCCCTTATGCTTTATCCATTCATTTTTAGGTCAGTGTCATTCTACATGTAATTGTTGTTTTATGTGGGATATTATTATAATGTACTGTGTATGGATGTTTTTCATATGACACATCATTTAACTTTTAGAAACAGGGCTTTCTTACGTAGGTTACTCCGAAAAATATATTTGACGAGGGATCAGTAAGTATAACAAAAGACTTTTTTTTTCGTGTCACTTCTATTGAGTGTTCACCCATGTTAGTATTAAATACGTTTTGTTGGTTTTGATTTCAGACTGCATGCAATCCAACTTACGATATCATCTTTAAAGTTACTAGTTACACAGAAAACTTCTTTGAGTTGATTTTCTAGCAACATATTCAACCGAGGAATTTGACAATTATCTTAAGATCACTAACATTAAACATATTTTTTCACGTCGATCACCGCCACGCTTCTAGCTATGTTATAACTTCTTGAAAATGATCATATAAATAGCCTTGCATTTATATATGTTGTTGAGACGAAACTGAATAATATTATAACTGGAAGTAACACCTAAACGGGCTATTCCATTAATATACTTGATCATTTGTTACTTGGTATTCTTGGTATTCTATTCAATCTCCCATCCAATACAAATACCTATCAGTCTCACAAATGGATCAGAGCCAAATATTTCCCCTTTCCCTGGTTCTAGTTAATTCAATGATCTTTCACATTGGCAATGACTAAATCTATCTGTTTCGATTACCTGAATCCCTTAACATTCATAACAAAAAAAATTATTTGATCTGATATACAGTACTCATTTATTCTATACTACACACCGTTAACATAATCATCAATTTTCGTTATCATTCCATTACGGACAAACTGATTAGTTTTAAAGGGTTCAGGATGTCTAATCATGGTTTTATTCAATTGTGTAAGCATCTTACCTATTTTGCCTCTCTTATTAACCATTCTTATAAGCAAAGAAAAATGTTACATCTGTGTGTATCATATATATATATATATATATATTGTCAGTATTGCTTGCTTAATTCTTTTGGTAAACTGAAATGGCGTAAAGCAAAGAAGCAATCATGATTGATATTAACGAAAAATAATGCAGACCGCTATTTTCATATTTCAATTTTTTTTCGTGAAAGCGAAAAAACGGCATCTTTAGAAAAGCACAATATATATATATATATATATATATATATATATATATATATGTGTGTGTGTGTGTGTGTGTGTGTGTGTGTGTGTGTGAGTTCAACCATAAGGAATGAATGAGTCAAAGGACAACAAATATTTCTGTTGTTTCTATTGCTGTTACTGACGTATCAATCAGACGTCAGCATCATTGGACTAACGGTGCGAATATTGTACAAATGTATTTGTTTATAATCTTTGAAGCAGACAACGAATAACAGGAAAGGGATCGAATAAACAAAGGCGTCCAAAGAATCCTGGAAATCAAAAAGTGAATGCAAGCGAGAATGAAACAAGCGGAGAGGAAAGATACAGAGGATTTCGGAATGGATTCACGGCAAAAGTTCACCCCTGAAAATAGCTGATTGCAGAAAGGCGACAATGGCTGTTGCATGAATTCAGTCAAATTATTCAAAGTGAATAAGGAAATATATATATATATATATATATATATATATATATATATATTCGTTATCAGCCTATGACGCTGCAACGACTTTATTTTCTGCCTTTTATAGTGAATATTGGCTTTAGAAATGGTCAGTAATAGTCTTACGTTTGAACAACAGCAGTTAGTACGGAAAATGATACTTGAGATATTCTAATGTGTACGAAGTTAAGGAACGTCAACAATACGAGTGCGTATAGATCTCACAGAACACGGCTGTGTATTAAACAGAATAGATATACGTTTGTACACATAGAATTGTATTATATCATATAATTGCAAATATGCTCATGCACACATGTATACGTATGTGTGTGTGTGTGTGTAAACATGACAGAGTTATTAGCCTAATTTTAATCTGAAATTTTAATGTTGTGCTCTATAGAGAAGCGTTGAACCAAGAGCATTGGCAGGAAAGTATATTATCTAGAAAAATAAATATTTGTTGTGTAAAACAGATGCTTCTTTCCTCATTAGCTTTTATAGTGATGAGGGGGTGCTAGCTGGAAAACGGATCTCAAGGAACTAGACTTATACTTATAAATGATCCCTGACCACAAATGGTCAGAAATTCGACGTAAGGTTAGTAAGTACTTTAACCTTTGTGTGCACATTATTATTTTCATATGAAGTGTATGCTAATCAAAGCTTCGCTCTTTATCCAAGATTCGGACAAGCGGAGACAAGAGTTTGTGTGAGCGGTCGGAAAACTGGGTTGGTATTCGAACGAAGAATCCCGACGGTCGACCGACCCACAGGTCGTCTTCTGCCACCGCTGCCTACGGCTCAGCGCCACAATGACGCTTGAGCTGTGATAGCTTTTGATAATTTCCCCAGATAACCAAAACTCGCTTTCTTAGTTAATCGTTGCTTTTTCACTTGGATGACTTTACATGCAGAACCCGCATCATCTTCGCCCTGGCTGTTACCGTTACATTCCCAGAGGGGGAGCTGAGTTCAGTGGCGAAGGAAAAAATCAGAAGGGGGAACGGAAACCTAGGGTAGTGGGTGGGCGTGAAAAACTGGCATGCCATCATCTTCAGCTTTCTCAAGAGTCATTTAAGTAAGTAACCGCGTTGCTTCTTTTTGGCGTTTGCTGATGCAGGGAGATTCTGATAAACATTAGTAAAGAGCATTTTTGTATTGTCTCGAATATGATGCGTCTATTTCTTTGTATCTGTTGTTGAGTGCGAAGCGAAGTGTTCAGGAAGAAAGATATGTGTAGAACCAAATTCACTGAGGTACATCTAGACACAAATAAGCTTATTATTTGGTTGATACAGATGTCTACAGCGCCATGTTTTGCTCAATGTTAAGGAAATCTTAGAAGTATATTCGGAGTTTATTCGGCTTTTTAATGCTGCTGCAGCCAGTCTACTGTAGTACATAGTTTAAAAGCCTTAGTTAAAATTGACAAGCAAGGAAAAGTGGTTACCCATGAATTTACAGAAGTGTTTAAACTATTATCAGCATGGAAAACGAAATTCTGGGGCCGTGATCGAGTTTCAGTCAAGTGTCTTTATGTCCACTTTGCACCAATGCCCATAGGAAAGGCATGACCCTATTTTCCCAGCTATGAGTAAATAATAAGGTAGTTGAGAGCTTTTAGCCTTGTAAGGCTATGTAAGAGAAGATAGAAAAAACATCAGTCGCCTTAACTGGTCCCAAGCCTTGTTAAAGAAGGTGGGTGGGCGATGGGCTAGCAACTCCAATCGTGGCTATATCTGGGATAATTTTCAAAATTTCGAAATGACGCAAAGGGGGAAAACGTTCTCCTCTGTATTTCGTGAAATTTTTAACCAATTGCTGCAATTTCAGATCAAATTGCTGACCAATACTGTGCAACGCTAAAGTTAGTTATTGGTTCGTTTGATTGACGCACTGAATCAGAAAAGAGTCTTTTCTGGCTAAGGAAGTCCACTGATAAGATTCAATGCAGCAAAACGATCATGGAGCTGGGATGGTAAGTTCTACATATGTGCAGATAATACTCCAGACCAATCACTTTCAAACTGTGACTTATTTCACTCCATGCAACTCTAATTCGAACAACTTTTACAAAAAGTGCAACATAAGGGAAAAAATATTGTCATCAAATCAAAACTGAGATCGTTCTTTCATAATGGAATACCCAAATTACCTGAAAAGTGTTAATCCATATAAAGCTCAGGATATACTTTGATGACTGAATAATGAGGTTATGAATTTCTAGGTGTCTGTTTGCAAGCATGTGCATACTAACACATATGCAGATAAAAGGCGCCTCACTATGGAACAGCACGGGTATCACCTGCTTTATGAATGTTCGCTTTACGCCATACATCACGCCATAGATTGAACCGAATGGGTGTATGTGGTTTAATTCGATTTATTCCATGGATCCGTTAGCAAGATGTATCTAAAGGCATTAGATAAACCTGAATTTTTTTTAAATGTGTTTCACTCAGCGTAAACTGACAGATATACAAGAAGATTATCTTAGTGTCAGGGAAAGCTAAAAGATTTGTATAAATAAATGGTAATTACTTTTTCACTTGTCATTTCAGCTTACAAAATGTTTCATAGGAACACCCAACCTGTAATTAGCCAATAAGTTATTGCTACAGAAACGAGTTCGATCCTCAGTGAGTGCCCTCCAAAATTGGTGTCAAATAGATTTTTTTCCGCTATGAACTGACGAGTTTTAGTTGGGCTGTTGTGGATTTGCGTTATATTTTGACGAATAGTAGTTTGATACTTTGATTCGATACGTGGTACGTCAATCTGCGATACAGGGTGGTGGTACTATATCCAACATAAGATATTGCTTTTATCATTAATATTAGAGATACAACACACACACACACACACACACACACACACGGCGGTAGTAGTTATGGTGAGGTTTATCATTGTATTAGCAGTGATTGTATTGGAAAAGACTTTTGAGGTGTCAGCAGTAGTATTAGTGTCAATTATGTAGAAAAAAGATAGTGATAATGATTGGTGAGTTAGTGGTGGTATAGTGCTTGGGTATCGACAGTCATCGATACTATGATGATGGCAGTGATGATGATGGTGGCAGTAGTATTCGTGTTAGTGGTAATTGTATAAGAATGATGATAATGATCGATGGTAAAAATGGCATTGCTGAGGCATCGAAAGTGATGGCGATCATGATGATTGGAGTGGCGGTGACAGTAATGGTGGCGAAAAAGATGCCGTTTATTGGTGTTGTTGTTGTAGTTGTTGTTGATGATGATGATGATGATGATGATGATGATGATGATGATGATGATGATGATGATGATGGACAGAGTATTAGTGACAGTTGTGACAGTGGCGTAGCGTCAAAAAAAGATGCTGATGTTGACTATAGGGAAAGGTGCAAAACATGAAAATAAACAAAAGTAAGGAAAGGAGAGACTTCGTTATCGAATTAATGCAAAGTGAGAAAAAGGAAAAAAAAAGTCAAAACGAATGGCTTTTCGGTTCAGTCAGGCTGAAGCGAATGTCTCTCTTGAATCACTTGACTGTCAATCTAATGAGTTGCCTGACCACGTGCCACTGACAGAAGAAAGTAGAGGGGTGTCAGAGGAACATAGGTCTGCAACCAGACTGGAACGATGCACTCCTTCTCTCTCTCTGTCTCTCTCTCTCTCTCTCTCTCTCTCTCTCTCTTCACCGAGTCTTTCTCTCTCTTTATCCCTCCCCCTTACTAGATATTTCTCTGTAATTCTCTTTCTCTCTCTCTCCCTCCTTATAGTCTCTCTCTCTCTTCATCTATCTCTCATTGATAAATATTTCTCTATTCTCTTCCCCTCTCTCTTCCTCTTTACTGTATCTCTTCCTCTCTCTCTCTCTCTCTCCCTCTCTCTCTGTATCTCTCTCTCTTTATATATATATATATATATATATATATATATATATATACTTTCACCTTTTTCTAAATTCTAACTTTTTCAAGAGTTTTGATTGACGGTATATCAGCTCCCCATCTCTCTCTTTCTCACTTTCTCTATCCTTCTATTTTTTCTTTTCTTTCTTTCATTCAAATTAACAATATATACTTGTTGGGTACCCGGCATTTCCCGGGGGAAAAGTAAAAGTAGGAATTACAACCCTACTTGTGGGTCCCAAATATTTTGAAAATGCCAAAATGAACCTGACCTTGGACTGACCTTTAGAGGTCAACAGAGGTCAGTACCGCCTCTCCTATATTCATGCTGTTGTCCAGTTACCATTGTACACTAATTTGAAGCACATGGGGAGCAGCTGTCTCTTTTATATTTGAAAATGCAAAACCCTTTTTTTTAATATCGATATTGACTTTTAGACATCATCAACGGCCAGTGTTACCGATCCAATTCTAATCCCTGGATCAAGTTACCCTTGTATACAAGTTTGCTGCCTTGAAGGTGCAGTTGTATTTGTTAGATTTGAAAACACCATAACTGACTCCAAATTGAATGTTGGATGTAACGAGATGTCATCTCCACCTATTCTATGTTAGCCTCATTCACAATTTTTCAACTCGAATGTTGCAACCGTTTGGGAGTCTATAAAAAACAAACATCCTTCGTCATTGTATCATATATATATATATATATATATATATATATATATATATATATATATATATATATATATATATATATATATATATATATATATATATATGATATTCCTCTCGCTCTTCTTCCATTTCTTTTTCGCTGTTGGACTTTTTCCAGAAATTGTATTCTTGTATTCTCTCTCCATCTCTTTCAATATCCTTTTTATGCTCTGCTATCTTGCTGTCTCCTTCCCTCTCTTTCTCTCTATCCCTTTCTCTCAATTTCGTCTCTGTCACTCTCTGTCTGTTTGTCTGTTCCGCCCCCCCCCTCTCTCTCTCTCTCTCTCTCTCTCTCTCTCTCTATATATATATATATATATATATATATATATATATATATATATACTCCTCTTTCTCTTCCGTTGATCTATTTTTCTATCTACATTTGGAGTTCAAGAATTTCAGTCATTTTTCTCATCTTTCTCTCTCTCTCTCTTTCTCTTCCTCTCTCTTCTTTTCTCTCTCTCTCTCCTTTTTTCTCTCTCCTTTTCTCTCTATCTCTCAAAATAAACAATAAAAATTAACCTCTTCCTTGTATCGATTTGTGAATTTTCATTAAATTAAAAGCCTCGATTTTTCTCCTCTTCACTTTTTCTCTTTCTCTTGCTTGCTTTACTTTTTTACTCAACGAAGCCTTAACAAGGAGATTGAATTGACTGGCAATTCTTTATTATACACGTATCTAAAAGATGCTGATGGTGGGATGCAGTGGTGGTTCTGTGAGCTGGGACACTGTTGCCATTACCAATACAGATACAACAGGAAAAAAAATAAAACGTGAAAGAAAGCAAGACAACAGAGACCGAACGCACAAGAATGGTAACAATGGGAGCGAATGGAAAAAAATACAAGTTGTAAATTATAGAGAAAAGGTTTTTATTATGTTTTTTTTTTTATTTTTGTCTCCATTGGCAGCTTAGAAGAAGAATGAATTGTTGGAGAATAGCAGGTGTAGTTGAACGGTTGTTTAGAATCAGAATCCCTGAATTGAAATGACGAGTTCAAGTCTGCAACATATTAGAAACAGTCAGCCAAATCTGCCTCCCAAACCATCAACATACGTTTTGCCAGTTTTTAGATTGGTCTGGTTGACTGGCTAGCTTGCTATGTATTGATCACACGTACAGGCCTCACCGATAAAGCTAGGGACTGAAAAATCAAATATTACTTTATCATGTTCCAAAAAATTCTTTGTTTAAGTCCATCCAACTAAGTTTTAGGCTGGACTCAATTTGCAATATAAATTTAAGCTAAATTGACACCTCAATTTTTTTTTCTTGTCTGGCAGCATTCATGCTTGTTTTTTTGTTTGTTTGTTTGTTTTTTTCTTCAATCCAGATATTTTTTAGTGATCACTGCCCAGCAAAATGCGAGAGAAGTAACTTATTCATTGATTATCCTTTTTTCGCAATTTCTGATTGATCACCCCTAACACAACATGCTGCTTAAAGATGTTTGTCATGAGACGGCTTCTGTTGTGTGACTAACGAGACCTGTTTGATTAAGTCTTTGAGTGAGAAAATAGTTTGAATAAGATGAATCGTTTATAGTCGTTTGTTTGTTTGTTTATATTTTCCGATGAACAACAATTAAGAAAAGAACTCTTTAATTCTCATTTTTTTTTTTTTTTTTTGCTACCGTTGTCATTTTTTTCAAGTCGGCAATTGCCTTTATTTATCACTTCTCTAGTTTTTCTCTCTTCTAACACTTCTCAATTCACTACACAGCATTAGAATATCTATTTTCCGAATATTCATGAGTCAATGTGTGTGTTTCTCTACATGTATGCACCTTTGCTTTATTCACTAACTTCTAATTAGTCTGATACAAAACCACGGCCTGCCAACAATTTCTGGTGCTTAATAACCTTGATGCATGTGCAATTTTTCTATATTCACTGTTTTGATTTTTTATGCAAATTTCTCACTGTACCGTGTGTGTCAAAACGGTCACCTATCTAAGTAATGATCAGGTTTATCGCCGCTTAACTTGGATGTGTATGTACCTTCTCTTCATTTACTAATGACATAATCTGGTACAAGACCACAACTGCTTACAGTACCTGATGCTCCTAAGTGATCACTCAAGGTTCATCACTGCTTAACTTCAGTACGCATGCTCCATCCTCTTCGTTCTGTAAGTTTATATTTTGCTCTGTATTTGTTTGCTTTACATTTTTCTGTAATGAAATGACCAATATGAATTTTTTTAAAATAGGGATTTCATTCAACCAAACTGTACATAGATATTAGTACGAAAATAGATGCAATTCAGTACCTGTTATGAATATGAGCTGGACACAATCCCTACTCTGAAGTAGCGATTCGTATAAGTTTATATAGAGCTTACAATTCTGAGTTCCGGAAAGTCACGTAACTTCAATTTCTTTCTCGCTCTCTTAATTTGTTCCTTTCTGTCATCTTCTAACGTCTCTCTCTCTCTCTCTCTCTCTCTCTCTCTCTCTCTCTCTCTCTCTCTCTCTCTTCTAAAGACTTGTCCTTGGTCCAGCAACCCAATAAAGGGATTTCTGTCACCTATACCGGGTCGTTGAGACACGTCTTGGGCAAGATAGCGCATCTCTTTCGAGGCCTCCTCAGTCCTATTCTCAATGCTGTGTGTTCAGCAAAGAGGCATTGAGTACCATTTCTGAAAGTGCAACTTGGCGATAGATTTAAACGACCTATCGAACCGATGTGAGCACTCTGCGACCTACTGAACCGGAGATGAGCACTTTGTTACTGGGCTACGGTGATTCATAAAAACCCTCCACCATCGCCCTAACAATGATACAGACACGAAAGTTATCTCCCCTGTTGTATTTTTCTTTCTCTATTGACGTTGTTTTTTTCTTTCTGCTTCACAACACACTCCACCGAATTCCGACTGTTTTTCCTAAACAGTAAATGTTGTCTATATAAACTTTTCTTTTCCATTGTTTTGTTTCCCCATTTAAGAGCAAAATCTGCTTGTTGTGATTTTTATATCTTTTAGATACGTTTCTTAGTACATTGTTTGTTTGTTTTTTAATATCCTATTTATTTATTCTTATTTTTATTTCATCTATCTTCACGAGAGTTATTTCGTCTGTTTTGCGGAAACGGCATTGCCCATTAAGAGAGGATAGCCAATTCAAGAACAAAAACCCGACGAAAGAGAACAGACATATGGAATCCTTCGGCCATGTTGATAGGCACTAATGACGTCACAGAGGAAGTCACGCGTGACAAAGGAAAATCAAGAAAAAGAGGAGCGAGAACAAATAAAAATAATTTATCGACAAATGTTTAGATTACTTATAAAAGCACTCGTGTGATTTCAGACAATAAGGAAATTGTTGTTTTTATTTCATTTTTCTTTTTTTTTTTCTCAGGTGTTGTTTGAATAAATCAATATGTTGCTAGTGTTTAAATGTAATGTAATATATAAATTTACAAACACATGCACATACGCACACACACACACATATATGTATGTATATATATATATATGTGTGTGTGTGTGTGTGCGCGCGTGTGTATACTATGTTTCAATAGGCAATGTCAGTTATATCAGTAAAACAGTATAAAATTGCTCTCTCTCTTTCTCGTATATATATATATACGTGTTTTGAAATCGGGAGCACTTATGTTGACAAGATTCTTACATCCTTTTGCCGTCTAAATACATCAATTTCTTACGCTCTGTTATGCGTAAAAAGGGTTATATAATTTTTATAAAAAGTCAGAAACTTACATGACTGAGTTGCAAAATCCATTGTATACGTAAGACAACAAGTGTGATATATCACTCTTGCATCTACAGAATCGCATAAACGTTAATTCAATTTATAATCCGCTACAATGCCGTTTTTCTAGGGAATTCGTGAGTTAACGTTAACATTACTTAACTGTCAACAAAATACTGCATTCAAAATATAACCTGTACTCAAGATCTGTTTATAGTGAGCAGATTTCCTGGCTATTGTGACCACAGAAGTACGCTTATCTTCCCTTTGCTAAGCGAAGAATACATTTGTAGAATTACTTAACTTAGTACGGTACAAAGTTATATGCAGAGAAATGAGGATTTGAAGAATATGTGATACCAATATCTAAATGGAAGGGAGTGTCTGTCAAGAAAATCAGCATTTAAAAGCTTGGTTTTTACCTACGCTCGAACATAAAATTCTTACGCCAAAGGAAAATAGATTTTCAAAAATGTGGATTATTGCATATAATCAATCTTTTGTTAATTGGGTATTGTCTATAATCAAAAGACAGAAATTTATAGCTACACACGTAGGGCACCCAGGCAGGGTCGAACTCCCTACGATAACGATTATTTTTCTCTATGGTAAATTAGTTTTCTGTTCAACTTGATCAAAACACCGAATGTCAGCGTTACAAATAAATTTCTAGTTGATGTGTCCCTTCAAGATGTGTCCCTTCAAGATTGTCATATACAAGTTCAAATCTAAACATTTGCGACAGGAATTATGATGTGATTTCATTGATTATAGCGTTGACGTCAATTTCTTGCTGAGAAGATGATTTTTATTGCTGGTTTCATGACAGATACAGCCTACATCACTTTCACTTAGGAATCGGTTTCTTAGTTTTCAGAGTACAGGTAGCCCTCACATTGCGAATATTCGTTTTACACATTTTTTTGCTTTTACGAAAAGAGGCTGAAAGCAAGAAAAGCGTCCTTTGTTTTGCAGTGAGCCGTTATAGATGCAGTGCAGTTTCCTGTAAACCGCCGACGACTCACCCTAACATAACATCATTACCATTGCTCGGGTCAGGGAATGCTAAGAAATAATGGTAACTGCTTTTCCGCTGTATGACATTTTTCACGTCAAATTTTGATGCTCGCAAACGCCAAGTTTGCTGTATAGTGGAATATCATGGAGTACCAAGGCTTTCTACCCTGGTAGGTTTATAGTTTGGTTTTCGGAACAAAGGGTTAATGGTCCTGATGGACAGTTTCTAATATTCACGCCAATATTTTCCTACCTGAGGAATCAAACTTAATAATGAGGTTATTTTGTGGTCTTTAAGTTGCCTCCCTTTATATCACTTTATTGTAAAAGCCATATAGGTATGTAAATAATGAAAACTAGTTGAATAATTCATCATGGAGAATATATTTTTCCTTTTTCATCTTCTCCTTATTCCTTTTTTTTTTCTTTTTCTTTCTCTCAATCTTTCTTTCTTTTCCCTTCCTTCACTGTGTTCCAGTTGGATGTCAGTTGGCTTGCTATGCTGTTTGTGTCGCAAGTAAAATTTGTCGGCCTATGGCGACGTCTTCGCCACTGATGTCAGAGACCAGTATTAGTGCACTTGAATTCCAGTATTTCCCATGCTGATTTTTCAGGCAGGTAGAAAATTGACATGACACAAAATCCTTCATCCAGGCACACTTTTCTTGTCCTGTCAATCTATGCTAAGTTTGTCATTAGAATTATTGATTTGCTCGTAAGATGCTCATTTTATATTAAAAAAAAAAGTTGAAAATCGTCCTCATTGTTCAACTCTGGAAAACATTCAAAATTCAGTGAACGATAAAAAAAGCTTTTCCTTCCAAAATCGTTCACACTGTCACTATTGCAAGACAGTAGTAGACTTGATGGGGGCCATACAAATCTTTGATATATATATATGTACACACAAATTATTTCATCAAAATGCCTATCCTATTACAATTTTATATAATACGTAAAACTCCTCTCCAAAAGTATGAGTAACTAGAACGGTGGTTAGCAAGATTGTTCCTCTAGTCCGTTCGTTAGTGTAATGAGTTCGAGCCTCACTGGGTGTCCTGCTCTTATGGTCTTTGTCATAAACCGAATAAATAGATGGAATACAGAAAAGGATACTATTGGGAGTTAAAATTTATATGAGTGAGGCCTAGTATCATTATCAGCAGCAGCAACAGTAGCCTTTTGACGTCTGGCGTTGGACATGGATTGTCCTCATTCGCCAGATCTCTCTATCTACCGTACCAATATTTCCTAAATCTGTTCAGATCGTCACGCCATCTTATTTTCTATTGCCCAAAGTTTCGCATATGATCTCTGGTGATCCACTGTGTGAGTTATTATGTTCACTGTTCGTCTGACATTCTTGCAACATGATCTACCCATGGAGTCTTCTAATGGATTCTATGATAAATTGGACTCCTGTTTTTCTCCAATCTAATCTGCAGACTTTTGGTCCCCCCATGTGAGGCCAAACATCTTCGTCTCCTGCGCATGTTGCATCGTTGTGAGTTTGAGAGACAATCATTTTGTTAAGTTTCACATTTCGACTCAAGAGAGGACAATCGACGCATTGCTTATTGACCCTTTTTCAGGACGAATGGGATTTCTTGTCCTTGAATAATGACCATACGAAACTGAAAGCTTGTCAGCCAAAGGTTATCCTTCGTTTGATTTCTTCTACTTTCGAGGATTTCATGAACATTCGGGGTCCCAGGTAGACGTAGTGGTCTACTTTCTTCAGATCTACGTTTTCTATTTTGACCGTTGTGTCTTAGCGTGTAATCAGATTGTGGATATGACTGTTGTTTGCTTTCGTCACTGGTGTCATGTTCCACTTTTGAAAAAAATGCATTTCAAAATCATCAAATAAATCTGCTAATTAACTTCTTTTCCAAAACTCATTTAGAACAAAAATGCATTTTTCTATAGCGGTAATAATTCTGCTTCTTTAGAGTTTAATTGATTTTATCTGTAGCTGGAGACAGTTGTCCGCCATTTTGTTGAATTATTTGCGTACGACTCGACATTGAAATAGCTCTAGCATTCTTTCAATCAACATCTTGAAATTTTCTCTTCTAACCTTATGTTAACGTTTTTTTTTACGATTATATGACTTGAACACATTTATTTGCTCGCCTGTTGCATTTATTTCATTGCTTCATTTCCTTGTGCGAATATTGGCCTGTTTTAATGCTTTTCTCAAACGTGCTGATCACCTCAGTTTAAATGGCGATAAACTTCGACTCGACTGACGAGGTGGGTGAAGTGTTAGGAATAGTTGAGTCTTTGAGGAAGAGTGTGTCAATGCGGAGAGGTGGGTAGGACTCGAAAAGTAAATGTAACATTTCATCCGCGTCGCTAAAAACATCTCTCACCAGTTGGCGGGAGTTATTGCTACAAGGCTTTGGTCGCAGCGGGAGTTACACGGACAACCGTGAAAAAGGAGAAACGCCTTCTTAGAAAATGGCAAAAAAAGTGATCTGAGTCACTGGAAAAACAGAAAAACAGAGAGGGGGGATAATGAATCAAAGAAGAAGAAGAAGAAGAAGAAGAAGAAGAAGAAGAAGAAGAAGAAGAAGAAGAAGAAGAAGAAGAAGAAGAAGAAGAAGAAGAAGAAGAAGAAGAAGAAGAAGAAGAAGAAGAAGAAGAAGAAGAAGAAGAAGAAGAAGAAGAAGAAGAAGAAGAAGAAGAAGAAGAAGAAGAAGAAGAAGAAGAAGAAGAAGAAGAAGAAGAAGAAGAAGAAGAAGAAGAAGAAGAAGAAGAAGAAGAAGAAGAAGAAGAAGAAGAAGAAGAAGAAGAAGAAGAAGAAGAAGAAGAAGAAGAAGAAGAAGAAGAAGAAGAAGAAGAAGAAGAAGAAGAAG
The DNA here is from genome assembly GCA_963457665.1 of Thysanoteuthis rhombus. Lineage (NCBI taxonomy): Eukaryota > Metazoa > Mollusca > Cephalopoda > Oegopsida > Thysanoteuthidae > Thysanoteuthis > Thysanoteuthis major. The sequence continues at coordinate 29,329,942 of OY735216.1, forward strand.
AAGAAGAAAGAAGAAGAAGAAGAAGAAGAAGAAGAAGAAGAAGAAGAAGAAGAAGAAGAAGAAGAAGAAGAAGAAGAAGAAGAAGAAGAAGAAGAAGAAGAAGAAGAAGAAGAAGAAGAAGAAGAAGAAGAAGAAGAAGAAGAAGAAGAAGAAGAAGAAGAAGAAGAAGAAGAAGAAGAAGAAGAAGTGGAGGAGGAGATTGGAACGGAAAGGGAGAAGAAAAAGAATGAGGATTAAATGAAGGAGAAAAAGTAAGTGGGGAAAGGTAATGAAACGAAGAAGAATCATAAGAAGGAAGATGAAAGAAAGAAAAAAATAGAAGAAAAAAGGATGATGAAAATGATGATGCAATGAAGAAGAAAAAAGAATCCATAAAAGCTCTTTGGAGAGACATTTTATCTTTACCCATTTCCTACCAATAACAGCTGCGAGCAAAGAACAGGACGACAAGAAAGCCATTTCATTCTCAAAGTGGCCAGCAGAACATAAAAATACTTCAAAACATAACGACAAATACACTTTGAATAAATGCTTTCACTTCAGTACACTTGGCAAAGGTTATATCATTTGTCAATAGAGAGAATTTACAATGTTTACAAGTTTAATTGAAAAATATAATGGTGGAATGTTTGATTAATTTCATGTCTGCACTTTGTGATTGAAATTATTTCTTCAAAGATCAAACGTTTAATAACTTGTTTTAATGTGAACCGATAATTCTTGAAAGCTTAGCGCAAATGTTAACGAGTGTATTATAAAACGGAGTGTTTCAAACAACGGTCAACTGGCAGTAAATTGATATATCTTCATAGATTCTCACGCTTATATTTAATTTTTCTTTGCTGTTTCTGCATGTTTAACTTTCTCTCATTATAATATTTACATATTATACTTCATCGATACACTTACTTACACATATAAAAACTATTGGAATAAATATCTTAATTTTTCCAGAATAAATTATACATTCTTGGAACAGTGTTCTGCTTACTCTCCCTACAGTTTCCTTTCTCCCATCCGGACAAAATTCAGTATCAAATGAGTACATTTCATCATTCATCCTAAAATCAATGACGAATGTCGGTAAATCAGAATAACCACTATAGTAACTCTGTTAGGCACTTGTCATTTATGATGGATTGCAAATTTGACTCGCAGTGAATTTGATCCTCACTAGTTGGTCCATTATTGTTATCCCATCTCACAAGTTAAAATCAGTTGATATTTGTATCTAATCGAAATTTGTCGCTTTCCACCTGAGACTGTGATCGGTGTTCAAGCCCTGGCAAAATGCCAGGATTTTGAATGTTACTTTCAAAGCCAACAGGCTCTGCTTGGGACAGTGAGCCATGCCAAGCTAAGCTATGTAAATACCGATAACACTTTCAATTAAGATACTGCTCAAAGGGAGTGGAATATAGATGGGTGATGTAGACCCTGCAGTGTTTTATCTGGATTAATTTCACAATTATTGTCAAAGAAATGTAACACGTTGGGGTATTTTGAAGTACTTAAGCTAAATCTTTATTATAAAATACACATTTATCTTTATATTAAATTTGACCGTAAAGAACTCATCTTGTACACTGAATCAGTCTCGTTGATCAATTTAATATCGGTATCTGAGAAGTCTCTTTTCGTCCTATTGAAATAGTTGAACCCCCGAAACGTAAGAATAAGAAATCTATCCATAAGATCAGGATTAAAACGAAATCGCAATGATTATAATCGATGACATGGAAATAGAAGACACAAGGTCCATAACGTGCCTGTGGGTCATAAAAATGCGCTTTTTCAGTTGTGGAGATTTCTCAGGCTTTTTTTTTTTTTTTCTTTTTTCTTCTTTCTTTTGCTTGTTTGTTTGTTATTGTTTTTTAATCACTTTCCAGTTTCCTGTTGTCAATACCTTCCCTCAGTGCCATCACCCAGATTGTGTCGAATGATAAAAGGATTCGAAATTACATGCAAGTGTCAACACCAACGGATCTCCTGCAAGGCTTCTTACATGCAAAACTGCTAATCTTACTTTTCCTCCCTCCTTCCGGTCGAAGAATGAAGGAGCGAGTCACATGACAAACGGCGTCGCATGCCTTAAACAAACACCTGCCAAATCGGACTTTCTTTCATTATATATATACACACATATGTATATATATGCACACACACACACACACACACACACACACACACACACACATATATATATATATATATATATATATATATATATACAATAGACAGACACACACACACACACATATATACATAAATATTTTTAAAAAACTTGAAGATATAAAAGATGGTAGCAAATGTAAGAAAAGATTATCGACTGGTTAATAGAACATCATAACTCACTCACACACACATGTATATGTATATATCTACATATATGTATATATATATATATATATATATATATATATATATGTGTGTGTGTGTGTATATATATATATATGTGTGTGTGTGTGGGCGTGAGAGAGAGAGAGGGAGAGAAGAAAGTGAGAAAATGTAGGATGGTAGAAAATTTAATGAAAAAACTTTAGCATTGAACAAAATCTGCAAAATGTATAAACTTTTCCTGCTGTTATTTATTAGTTTTTCTTGACTCTTCAACATTTCCCATACGTTCGCGGGCGTGTGCATTTGTTTGTAAGAACGGAGCAGAATAACACACACATTCTGGTTTAGCTCAATGGTAAGAGCAACGCTACTTTGAAATGGCTACTTTATCAGTTGCAGATTTGATCCCTGTAGCTGCCTCATTTTCTTTGATTGTTTATTCTATTTAGGTTGTCTGGGCCAAATGATACATTTGCTGTGTAATGAAATAGAGCTTCAATATAATACAACACCATTCTACCTGATCATATATCCATTATTTGATGATATATACGTTTATATATATATATATATATATATATATATATATATATATATATATATATACTGTAACCAAATGTACCCTAACTCCTCAAAAAGCAAAAGATCTATAACAAATATAATCTACTGATACATATTTACCACCGATCATAATAAACATCTGAGACTTACGATTTCCGGTAAAACTCCTAATAACTAATAACTTCCCCAAAACTCTATGAAAAAACTTATGTTTTATGCCAATTCTAATGCCCGTTGTGAGAATGCATCCCCAATAATATTGCATATATAGGACATACTACAACAACAATATCGAAAGAAATGCCACGAATCAGACACTATCTCCATTTGTCAACATTCGAAACAAAAACTAAGTTTAGATACACACTAGCATGTACTGTCCCACGATTCTTACGATAGTTCCAATCCATTCAGGGGAGAACATTACCCATACCATGACATTTCTACCTCTAAATTTAGCAGGAGTTTTGACGTACTGGTTTAGGTCTGCCACCTGTATGACGTCAAACAAACTGTCTCTCATTAGATTTAACTAAATTGAAATTGCTTTCATTGCTGAATTGAACTTTATACCATTTATCATCCTTTCAAGGAAGTGTTCTTCTGCATATTCTAGTTTATATTCCTTTTTCCTTTTACTTATGATAGGTTTAGTAGCCGAACAAGGTTTCAATCCAGATTTGTTCAAATGTCGGGCCACTGTATTGCAGCTAACCTAGTTGTTGAGAGCCGCTTTGTTTTGCCTAGAAATACTTGCTGCAGTGCTGAAGTATCACTCATGAAATATCTTTTCATTATTCTATCTTACCTAAAGCTTGTCTCATATAGTAGTACGGCTTTTTGATGAAAAAATTGTTTCATCACATAATTTCAGAACTCACGAAATGACACTCATGGACCATCTCAGCTCTCTTGAAATTGCAGGGAGAGAGACACGTGATCAGTCTTCATCTGGACAATTTTTTGTCAGAAGACTGCAGTATCTTTGACGTGTTCTGGCATGTCGGGTAGATGATGCAACACTGAGAACGTTGCTACTTATTATTAAGTGAGGTCAATATTGCATGTGAGAAATTACAAAAATGTGACAAAAAAGAAAACCGTTCTCCTATTTTATCCATTGAGTTTTATCAAATAAAGTTTTTTTTAATATATATCTTTTTTAACAATCACTTTCGATAAAATCTTTTTTGTACATGAATTATCAAACGAGATCTACGATTTCTATAAATTTCAAGATCCTATTTCAATTACAATTGATAAATCTACATTTTAATACATTATTCTCTTATTTTGACCGATATTTCCCCCTCCCCCTCTCTCTCAATAAATAAATATAAATATATGTATATGATAGAAGAGGTAAGAAAGACAATTACTCTTATATATATCAGGAAAAATATGCATATATGTGTGTGCGTGCGTGTGTGTGATTGCGTGGGTACTTTTTTCCAAATTTTGTATTTTCAGTTTTTACTAGACGATCCCGTCACCCACTGAAGTTAAAATAAATAATCCAAATACTTGAATTATAAAAAGAATCCGCTTCCAATTCGGCAGTATAGTTACATCATAAATAGAAGCCAGGCAAAGAAATTGGCTGCAATACTTAGAAGCTGTAGTTTCGTTCGATAGAGGGAAAGAGAGGGTCCAATTCAGCAGTTTAGTTACATCGTACATTGAAGCCTATGCTCCTAATTCTCAAGAATCCATTTCTGGAAAAATGATTAATATGCAAAAAGACAGCTAACAAAAATAGTATCGTCAGAATATGAAGTTATGTAAAAAAAAATTTCTAAGAATAAGTGTAGTCAGAATAAAGATTCTTTGAATGTTGCAAATCTCCTGTAAGTTAGCACATTGTAGGGGTACCTTGATTCAGACCCTCTAAGGTGCACCGTTTCGGCTGCTTGATGGGGGGGGGGCAAAATATTAACAGAATCAGAGATGCCCATTTTTATGTTTTTCCAGCGCATTTTCGAACCACGATTTCCCCCAACTGACTCCTCTCTCTCTCTCTCTCTCTCTCTCTCTCTCTCTCTCTCTCTCTCTCTCTTCTCTCTCTCTCTAGACCAGTGTGGTAATGCGAATCCATACTTGAATCCATCGATCAGGTTTGTGTTTACATTCGTAGTAACAGAGGGCTGGTTGACTATGAAGATTTGTAAATAAATATTGAAATATAACAAAACTGGCTTTTAATGACGAAATATGAATTATTTATGAGTCTTTCATGCAAGGGGGGCAACTTCCATCATTCAAACTATCAAATTGTCTGGTAGACGTACTCTGGAAAATTTGCATTTTATTTTATTATATTCATTTATTTATTGTGGTTGAAAACTTTTTAGAGAATCTGAGAAGAAATCATTAAACGAGTAAATGCCGAGTTTAACATTTTCAAAAAAAAACAAAAAAAAACGTTGTTTATTGTCATCCCAGGGTGCCATGCGTAAGAGACGGCTGCTTGTCACCTGTAAGTTCATAAAACCAGTGTCAGCGCCATGGAAGGATACGACAACGCTGGGCATGCTGGGAAAGCGGAAATGTTGCTCGCGGCAAGACATTTCGCTTGGATGCTGTTCAAATCAGGTAAAAAAATTGGGGGAGAGGGGAAATCGACTGAGAGGCTTGCTATTCAGGAAATCCAATCAAACACACATCATTAATACTACGCATAAGCAAATCTGAGCGACGTTATAAACACGGGGATGTGTTCGTGATAGTGTGCGCATGCTCCCTAGTGTGGCAACGCCGACTAACCGGTCTTCTAGTTGTAAAAATCCGCCCTTCACTATCACTGCAGCTAAAAAAAAAGCTCTCTGTTTGTCTATGTGCAAATATTGTTTATTGTTGATCTGCTTCTGATGTGTATTTGTTGCATGTCGGAATCTTACATATCAATAATATTCTTCAACAACACGGACAACGAGATGGAGTTCAATCGCCCGAAAAGAATTTAGTATATATTCTCTTGTGCTTTTAATTCAAATCTTGAGTATATATATATATATATATATATATATATATATATATATATATATAGAGAGAGAGAGAGAGAGAGAGAGAGAGAGAGAGAGAGGAGGAAGTGAAGGGAGGTTCGGAGTGGTGTATTCTTTCATGTTTATAATTCAAATCTTGAGGTCAATTTCTTTATTTTTCTATCAATCAATTTTTACCGTGAACTTTTGGTTAGCACTTTATATATATATATATATATATATATATATATATATATATATGTAAGCTTTGCTCAAATTTTCTAATAAAATACATAATTTAACACAACATATATAGGTATAATAAAAATTAACCATTATTATTATTATCATTTTATACCTCCAGCTACTTTAAGAACAATCTAATCACCATATTTATCTTAGATGTGTAGAAACAGACCAAACCTAGAATAATCAAACCAACAGCTGAGGTCATCTGACAGTGAACCCTAACGCTGAAAAACAGATTTAAGTGAGAATACTCTGAGAGAGGAAATATCACAAAGAGCTGATGTTTTAACACCATACTGATAAAGAAAAAGCCCACTGTATTTCCACGATGTAAAACAGAAAAAACATAACAAGAAAAAAAGAAGAAAAGATACACAAGTAGAATGAGAGAAAGATCCTACACCCTAGAAAAATAGACATACACCCAAAACATCCTAATTCAGGATCTAAAATAAACTTAATCATTCACCTGAAAAAGCCTGAACTAAGCGGAAATATAAACGTGTCTGTGTAGCAAATCTTTTACTTCATTATATTTTGAGCTCTACTCTAACTCATCTTAATCTTTAATGTTGAATGTATCGAGAACTTGATGAAATAAACCTATCACACACCAGATATTATATCATATTATATCATATTTCTGATATATATATATATATATATATATATATATATATATATATATATATATATATATATATATATATATATATATATATATATACTTGTTCCTTCTGCATAAGGATTGGAATCTGTAATCTCTATATATATATAAATATATGTACATAGTAGCTGAAAACCTGTTTATACCGGGTTAAATGTTTAAAAATTAAAAGCGAGTCTTCTTTCACTCAAGTGCATAGCTAGAGATTTGGGTGCTCGGGGGGGGGGGGGTTGGTTCTTTGATGGATCCCGCTTTTGTGAGAGTTGTTATTGTATAATATTGATAGGGATGCAATAAGTCATCTAATGGGACGATTTAAAATAGTCCCCTCACACACTTCCTCGGCTACGCTTCTGCGTTCACTCCTGATCTTTTGTTGATTTAAAAAATCCCTTTAATTCTGACCCTATGAAGGAAAAGGGGAGCCTCCTTTCAATTTTGCTCCCTTACGGAGAGAGGAAGTCTGCCATTATTACTGACCCCTTAAAGGGGTGGGGAGTCTCACTTCTTTTCATTCCCTGAAAGGAAGTTTCCTTTCACTTTTGATATTTTAAAAGAGTAATAAGTCTCCTTTCACTTTTGAGCCTACACAGGGAAGAAAAAGTTTTTTACCTATCATCCCTAAAAGGGGGGTCCCTTTACTTTATACCTCTTAAAGAATTATACATAAACATAAATCAGGAGATATGTATATGGATGGAGAGTAAGGTTCCACATTGGCACCATAGTTATATCGTGAATAGAACACTCCTATAAAAGCCTTTAAAATCTATTTTTCTTGAAACTTTTCATTTCAAAACCTCTTACCATGTCTGTTGAGTACACAGGCTAAATTTGGTTGGGCTGTACCCATGTTAAGATATTTTTACAGCATGACAGACAAACAAAAGGGCACCTCTTACTGATGCATAATGAACAGATTATATAAAAGTGATATGTATGTGGACACAAAGTAAGGTTGCGTTTTGGCATTGTATTAATGTCGTAAATAGAATCTCTCTCTAAAACCTTTTAAAAAATCTTTCACAAAACCTCCTTTTTTGTTTTAAAACCTTCCGTTGGGTTTCTTGAACATGGCAAATTTGGATGTATGAACGAGATGGTTCAACAGTCGGCGGCTCGAAAAATGGTATCTGCGTACTGAGTTCAAATTTCGAGTGATACTTTTCATGTTGACTCTGCACTAATACCCTTATTTAAAAGTTTACGATATTCAGATTATCTTGGACACGGGCACTGGGTACTAATCATAGACAGTACCATATTTGTCGAGCATCTTATGTGAACTGAAATCGATATCAGTTTTTTGTAAGGCAGGATTAAAAATGATGCCTTATGATAGGTGCACCAATACAGCTAATAACTACATGAACCCATTCCGTGCAAACGACGAGAATTTCTGTATTTTGCAGTTCTATGGCCAGCTTAATAAAATTTCTGTTCTATTATAATTGATGGCAACTTACTTTGATGTCAGGGCTTTTATCTTGCAATGGATAACTATTATTCTACGCTACCTTCTGCAGTTAGTAGGTTAAGATTGAATTGTGCAGACATCGATATCCCTGTCCCATAATATTTGCTACATTTAGTTGTATTTTTTTGATATGCAAATGTAACAACTATTATGGGACTGGGTTACTGATCCATTCAATGAATATTTCTTTTAATAAAAAGAGTTGAAAATGAAACATTTGAAAAATAACAGAGCGCCCACCTTTTAAGATGCATACTTATCTGCCATAAAAGCAGAGAATCCACTGCCTCAACAGCAATTCGACCGACTGCCCAAGCAAAACAGGGCTGCCACTTGAATGAGTCTTGAGGACTTATGCCCTACAAGCTTTTGGAAGATGTTCGACAGCGAAACGAGAAGTAAAATATTGTTAGCGTGCGCCGGTCACATTAGGAAAGCTCCCCCGGCCAAGAGAGAGGGAACGACCGGGGATGCTTACCTCATGCATGCTTGACACCGGGCATCATTGCAAGACCAACAATAGGGCAAGCTCTTTCAGCAACCTCTCAATCGTTAGTTAGCGTGTGTAGCCTCGCTTTCAGCACGCTTCTCCTTCTCTTTCTCTTCATTTCTCGCCTTTTCTCGTTGCTTTCAGACATACGCCCCACCCACGCCATTTTGATTGTAGTTGCTACTATTGATGATATTTACTGTGTTATTGTCAACCTTGTTGTTTTCCTTGCAGTTGTTGTAATGCTTGTCTTGGCCATTTATTAGTTTGTTTTATAGGCAATTGTTTTTCGTGTTTTGCCATGATTTTTTTTGTTGGTTTTATTTGTTCTTTAAATCGACTGCTGCACATGCCTACCTATATGTGCATGTGTACGTGTGTGTCCATGAGATTTGAGGGGTTTTTTTTTTGGTAGTTTTTTTATGTCTTGGTTACTTTATTTGATTTTATTTATTTTTGTTATCTATTTCAGAAATTGTTGCTTGTTTGATCTTATTTACGCACCGGATGTTTTTATTTTTAATTTCTTTTTCGATTGTTTGTTGCTAGTTTTAGGGGTTTTTCCCCATCTTATGAAAGTACAATGGTTCCCCTGGTAGCTCTGAATGAGTTCCCTACCATTTTTTTTTTTTTTTACTTAATTTTCTCCCACCTCGTTCCATACGCCTGATCCGAAACTTTCTGACGCTCTCTTTGACATGGCAAGATTTCCCACGGCTTTATATGTTATTGTTATGCGTCAGGCAGTTTATTAATCTAAGGTTATAGGGATGATGTAGTAAAGCTAATAGGTTCTTTACATTACCCCGTGACCCTGTGTTGTGTTGTAATTGATGATATATATTGGCAGTCATGTGTCTCAATGCATTTTAGATTAGTTTATAGGGATACCCTAGATCAGTTCTCTGAACGTTGGGCAATTTGGAATTTGTGTGTGAAGAGGGAAAATCGTTCCGTGGCTAAAAACTGCATTGTGTTAGGGTTTAACTGATTATTTCCTGATTATACAATACTATCAAATCCTAATTACACAATCTCACAATGATTCATCTAATGTCTGACCGTCCGTCGGTCTTTCATCATCTAACTCAAGGACCGCTAGAACTAGGATCACCAAATTTTCTGTGGTTGCTAATAGGGTCACACGGCACGTTTTTAGCGTATTAGTTTCTATCTCTGATATATATTTAAGAAGGTGTGAGTATATGTTGATTTTCTACTCCTAAACGGTGCCTTGTGTGATTCAATAAATACGTAATTCAAATCTATGATCTTTTATTAGGGTAAAAGGCCCCACTTAACTCATCCGCAGGAATTATAATTGCTAATTCCACACTAAATAATGCTCAACTCGTCAACTTTGAGAGGTACAGAAGCAACAAAACAATTACACTTTTGTTTGGCACATTATATACTGTATTTTCCGACGTATAGGACGCACATTCATTTTTTTTAATGCAGATACTACATTGCATCCAATGTACTGAAGCTCGAAATGGACAACTATGAAGCTTATATGATTTGTGGTGAACGATAGTCCTTTAGATTCAATTTAAAGCTTTCATTTTATAGACCAGCAAATATGGTGATAGGCTTATACGCCTATTTAAGTATTGATGGCAAGATGATCGCTAATGATATTGGTCGCTGTCAACATCTCTTCTGAGCAAGATTAGATAGTTGTGGGAAAGTGGTTTACTGTAGACGAGACATTTTTTCAAGATATCTCGCACTGGGCTGAATTACAGGGGAAATTAAACTCATGCCTCTCCTAAGAAAAATTCGAACTTGGTTGCCGTTTCTGTTACGCCTTTCTACACCCTATCACTGTTGGTGATATATTTTAGATATCAACACGTTGGTTTATACTCATCTATGATGTTTGTAACGCTTTCAGTATCATAATATTCTTTCGAAAAAGACAAAAATCACTATACAATCCACGTATCTCTTGATGAATCTATTACGAGTGAGAAAACATCTATCCGTACTAAAAATAAGAATGTGATAGATAGTGAATGTGAATAGAATGAGAGATAGATATGAATAGAATGAAATAGATTTGAATAGAAAGGGGTAGATAGATGTGAATAGAATGGGAGATAGATGTGAATAAATAGATAGATGAGAATTAAATGAGAAATAGATGTGAATAGAATGAGATAGATAAATAGATAGATGTGAATAAAATGAGACAAATAGATGTGAATAAAATAAGATAGATAGATAGATGAATGTGAATAGAATTAGATAGATATGAAAGGAAGCTAATAGTGCAGGATGGCTTTACTGGCGCCCCAGGGGAACTTTCTTTGAAAAGTATGAAGTAAGGTTTTTATGAATTCTCAATATAAATACATTAAAAAAAAACTTCACTTCATGCTTCTAATAAAACGTCCTTGTGGGGTTACTAATCAGCCTACACTATAACTTCCGGCAAATGATAAATTTGTTTCATGTAGAATTTAGCTGCAGACAAGTAAGTGTCGTCTTCGCCACGGTCAGGTGATTGCATGTTATAGAGTTAAAATGTCTATAAAATTCTAAAAGTTATTGAGTCAAGTAAAGAAGAACTGCAAGACAATTTTTCATTGTTATTGGGGTTTTTTTTGGGGGGGTGCGTACTTTTTGACCATCAACGATGGAGTTGTTGATGTATCTATAAACGGATAATCCACTATTTGGAGGTGTTCATATTTTTGGTATATCATTTTTAAAAGTAATAGTAAGTTATGCCCTTACACTGGCTACAGAATCAGTCATCCCTGTCCAGTCTTCACATGAAACAAGTTAATTCATCGAAGTCTGCGATATTCATCAAGGTTTACGATGGGTGAAATAGACTGAAAGCGACGAACATAGTAAGTGCTTTCACTCACTTCATTATACACGATTTACCCTTAGCTGGGGTAGGGGAGACGGATTCATGCCTCTCTCAATGGCATGAGTGCCAGTTATAGTTGGAGTTTGAGTTCGCTTGCATTCTTCTTCTGAAAAATGAGACATTTTCTGTTAACTGAATGAAATATTCATTGCATAAATTTTCACTCATCACTTGACAATAAGGATCTGGCTCTGATTGTTTTACCTGGTTCTAAGGGCTCACAATAGAAGAAAATCCTGTATTCCCTCGGCTACTTACTAAAACATTTTACTGGGTGGAACTTTGGTTTGAATCTGTGGGTCTCAAATTGTAGGTCGTGTGCCAGAACTATCTCCAAATATGCAAACATATATTTTGAGCCTTGAACGTGTCCAGTATGAGTATCATATGTGACCACCACAGAATTGCCAATCTAATTGTTTCATCTCAAGATTCTGTGAGAGTACAAACTCTTTAGCAACAGATGAAAGGGAAAGGTGTGATGAGGACATACATCAGTATGCTGATGAAAAAAAATCGTTCATTGATAACTGAAATGCTGTTGTCTAATTCATATTTTTTTTTACGTTTGATGTACTGCACGGATCAAATACTTCTAGCTGTTATGATCAATCTATTATTATTTTAATTATCTGTTCCGCTCAGTATCATCACAATATCGTTTTTGCTTATTCTAAAACTATTATTTATTTCATAAAGAAATTTTATATGATATTCGTTCGCACAGTTCATAATAGATCAGTGTTCCAACCCAATTATATCTGTATTGAGATTATTTCTGGGTAAACTTGCTAACATTATGTTCACGGAAACGCTATTAATAACAGCTAATTTTTTGTCCATTTTCCTTTTAGATGGAATCAAATCCTCTCTCAAAGAAGATCGTTATAAACTGTAAGCCGATACCAGCAGGACTGGTGCAAGAGTTCCATCCACTTTAGGTGAGATTTGAAATTTATTCAAGTGTTTCCTACGTCTTCGGCGAGACTTATAATTTGCGCCTCCGGTTCTATTCTGACATGTTTTTGTTTTTATTTTTTGTTTTTGTTTTTTTTTGTTTTGTTTTTTGTTTTTTCAGTTCAGAGTGCACCCCTAGGACTTTTGTGTCCTAGGCGACGGCCTAAGTTCATGTATTGTACGGATCGTTCAAGGATATCAGTAATATAAAGATGACTTCAATCATTTTAAACATCGTGTAAATGGCCACGAAACAAGTGTAGCTGTGAAATACAAGGTGTTCCCAACAAACAGAAGAAGCGTAGCGTCGTGAAAAGAATCGACAAAAGCGAAAGAAGAAATCAAAAGGCATAAAAAGGATGGAAGATAATAAATAATGGGTAAAAGTGACAACTATGAAAACTGCTGCAAAAGGCAAAATCAATTAGGGCCGAGCATGTCATTTGTAGAAGGCTTTTGTTCTAAATACACCGAGCATCTTGACATTTTCAACTTCAATAAAAATGAATTCAGGAGTAATGTGGTGTGCGTTGGGGAGGTGGAAAATTAGATTAAAGCAAGAACAATAAAATGGAAATATTAGAGCATTCTGAAGAGGAAGAGAGAAAGGGAATAAAAGGAGAGGAAAACAATAAAAGAAGGGAAGAAAATAGAAGGAAAGAGAGAGAAGGAAGGGGAGAGAACAGTGGGGGAGGGAAGAGGAAAGGAGAGGGAGAAATAAAAGGAAGAAAAGGGGAAGGAAATAAGAAATTAAGGAAGGAAGAGAAGAGAATAGGAGAAATGAAGGAAGAGAAAGAGAAATGGAAGGAAAGGTAGAGAAGAGGAAGCAAAAAAGGGAAGAAAAGAAATTTAAAAAGGAAGGAAGGGAAGAGGAAGGGAGAAAAGAAGGAAGGGAGGATAGATGAGGAAAATGGAAAGAAAGAAGTGAAGAGAGAGAGAAGGGGGTAGGAGAGGAGGAAGTAATGGAGAAGGAAAACAAAAATGATTAAAAGAAAGAGAAAATGACAACATACGAAGGAGACGAAGTCAATGGAGGAAAATGAAAGAGAGAGGAAGGAAGGAAAGAATGTAGGAAGGAGGGGGAGGAAAAAATGAAGGAAGGAGGGGAGGAAGGACGGGGGAATCAATAAGAAAAAAGTAAGAAGTGAATAAAAGAAAAAACTGAAGGAAGAAAAGAAAAAGGGACGAAGGGTGTAAGAAATGAAGAAAGAAAGAAAGAAAGGATGAAAAGGGGGGAAATATGAGAAATAAGGTAAAAAAGAGAAGGAGAAACGATAGGACAAACAAACGAAAAAAAGAAAAATGGGAAGAAAAGATGATAAGAGAGCAGTCAAAAGAAAAAAATGGGAAGGAACGGAGATAAGAACCACTGAAGATAGGAGAGAAAGGAAGGAAGGAAAAACGAAAAGAAAAAAAAAAGAGAAGAAAAGGGAAGGTAAGAAGAAAGATAGAAACAAGAGAAAGAAGAAAGAATGGTAGAGGGGGAAAGTATGATAATAGTAAGATATATTTGCGAGAGAAAAGTGCTCATAAAGAAAATTCGAGATTCATGGATGAAAAAAAAGCGAGACAATAGACCGAAAAAGAGAAAAAAAGAAAGAAAACCAAAGATAAATACAAAAGAGTAAGAAAAAAGAACAAAAGAAAGAGGTGAGTAAAAGAATTCAGAAAAAATGAAAGAAAGAAAGGAAAAAATAAATAAAAAAAGAAAGCAAAAGAAAGGTAAATAAATGAAGAACAGAAAAAAAAGGAAACAACGAAATAAGTAAATAAGGCAGAAAAAAGAAAGAAACAAACGAAGGGAGAAAGAATTATTAATTCAATTAAAGAAAAAATATTTAAAAAAGAGGAATAAGCCAACGAAAAAGGATGAAAAGCATAAAAGAAAGACGAAGGAAATGAAATCGTGTAAAAAAGAGGGACATAAAATCTGAGAGAAAAAAAATTGAAAAGAACGTACAGTACATAAAGAAACAAGACGGAAGGAAAAATAGAATAACGCAAAAAGAAACAACGAAGAAACAAAGAATAACTGGAAGGAAGAAATGAAAGAGAAAGATAATGAAAGAGAGATCAAAATGTTACGGCAGTAAAAACAAGTAGCGAAAAGATAAAGCTAAGAGAAAGAGAATTGGTGAAGGCGTGTTTTGTGAGACGATCTGGAAAGAAAGAGAGAGCCTTTGGAAGATGTAACAAAATCAATTTTGATTATGGGTCGTAAGGACCGAACTCCGGTTTTTGTGGTCGTTATGTGGAATGGCGGTCGAAGATGGCGGGGGTGAAGATGATGAGCCTTTCTCTCCGCAGAGGGTGGAATTACTGTTCAGATTTTCCCGACTTGATAGATGGAATATGTCATCGCAATAACACCGTTCATTCGTTTAGAAAGGAAGAAAGACATATCGATGATACGAAGAAACAGAAGGGGTTAGAAGGAAAGAGATAGAAAAGGAATGAATGGATGAGGAATAGAGGAATTGTTGTAAAGAAGACAAGAAAGGAAAAAAGAATGAAAGAGAACTGGAAAGAGTATCACTGAAAGAAAGAAAGAAAGAAAGAAAGAAAGAAAGAAAGAAAGAAAGAAAGAAAGAAAGAAGGAAAGAAAGAAAGAAAGAAAGACAAAATGGAGATGATATGCCAAAAGAAAGAAAATGATATAAAGAAGAAAAGAGGGAGAAAGATAGAGGGAAAGAGGAATCATTAAAAAAAAAGAAAGGAAGAAAGGATTGAAGAAAATGTAGACAAAAAAAAACGATATCATGCCAAAAGAAAGAAGAATAGTATAAAAAAGGATGAAAGAAAGAAAGATTGAAAAAAAGGAAAGAAAGAAGAATTACTGAAAAGAAAGAAAAATGAAATGAGCAACTTACAAAGACCAAAATCAAATTTAAGGAAACTTAATTTCCTTCATCACTGATTTAACGAATACTCGATCTGTAGTTAACATTGTGAGAAACATTGAATCAAGACCTAGATGCTCGCTCATTGGCGTGGCATCTATGTGAATTTCTTCATCTTGCAATGCAAGTAACCAGTGAAATCTTACTTGATGTACAAACTGTTCAAAAGAATGAGCTTTTACGAAAATCCTGTTTGAACATTATGATCAAACTCTACAAAACCTCACTTATCAAAGAGAATGTGAGACTCTGTCTTAAATAAGTATATTACGCTCAATTTTGATCAACTTCGAAGTTGGATTAAAAATGATGATATTTATTGATCCAAAAAATTGAAATCATAGCAGAACTCCTAATTTGTTTGTACCTCATATTAGAAACAATCAACGAAAACTGTCGTGAAAACCGTCAATATTGGTTACTTCAGCTTTTAAATTGGGCTGGCTGGCTGGCTGGCCAAGTATGTATGCGTGTATCATCTCTTTCTAGATTTTTTTTATTGATCACCCCAACACAGCATGCTAACGAAAGATGTACATCACATGAAAGTTTCTGTAGAGTAACTAACCAGACCTGTCAAGGAAACTAATTAAATTAAAACTGTCTCCTAAACGAATCGTATCTTCGCTCTGTGCGTTTACAAATTAGACTTTGGAATCAGTTCACGAGTGCACTTAACTAGAGTTTGTTTTCAAGTCAAAGAGAAAAGGAATTTCTCTTTTAGCAAGAATGCCGAGAGATAGATTGATGAATTCGTCTCCCAGCTCTTCTTTACGATGTTAGATATCTTGACAATATATCTCGTCACTAGCATGGCGATGGATGACAGAGAAAAGAGTATGCAAGTGGGCACTAGAGCAAAATACTCTGCAATAACTACCTACTCAGGTGGTAGCAGCAAAAAAAAAAAGCCGTTGCTCTCGTAGTCAACCTTGACAAGTTGTGATCATTGTTGAATAATCAACACTAACATAGCGCTTGAAAAAGTCAGGCCAATATATAAAAAAGGAATCCACATTAAAGAAAAGACTTGATGTCCTGCCCCGTTTTACAGCGTGCTACCGATATGATTCTTTTGGACCAGTTACTATGTCTTATGTTATTCACAACTGTTTCAGCCACTGTATTATTATTATTATCATCATTATTATTATTATTATTGAATCACCATAGCCCCACTAATGGCCGGACCGACCAGACAAGTGGGCTTCAGATTCTTTCCTCGTTGATCGTCTGTGTGTGTGTGTGTGTGTGTGTGTGTGTGTGTGTGTGTGTGTGTGTGTGTGTGTGTGCGTGTGCGTGTGCATGTCCGGAATTGAAAGTTTCCATAAAGCACGATCTAAAAACGTTCTTTTGTTTCTTCAAAAATGTACTTCTAGGGTCTGTATGGTCATTTTTAGACCAACAATTCCCAAATATTGTGCAGATACCTTTTAGATAATTTTAGATAGAACATCTATTCTTTAGATTATTCTGGATAATTTTTGTAGAAAATTAGTCCTGATACATGCACTGGCTACGATGATTCATTTACGTGAGGTACGGATATTGTTATTATTATTATTATTATTATTATTATTATTATTATTGTTATTATTATTATTTCCTTGATTTAGTGTTTGATACAATCATTTACTGAGTCTCTCACTTGAGACCAAAGGTAAATGAAGGTTTTTCTTAGGAAGTTATGGAGCATTTTTTCTCCACTCCTTTTTCTTTTTTTCTCTTCCTTTTTCCTCTCCTTCTGCTCCTCTTCTGCATAATTCGTTTGTTTTCTACAGATTGGACACAGATGCGCACATATAATTGAGATTTTATCATGATAGAAAAAAAACAATAAACAATTTTGAAAAAACATCCAAAAATATAAATTTCAAGAAAAGAAAAATATAGTGCGAATTTATTATTATTATTATTATTATTATTATTATTATTATTATTATTATTATTATTATTATTATTATTATTATTATTATTATTATTATTATTATTATTATTATTATTATTATTATTATTATTTTGTTGTTGTTGTTGTTGTTGTTTCTAAACCGATATATATCTTCCTCTTTATTTTTTCTATATCTCTTCATAGTTCCTCTTTTTCTCTATTTTTGATCTTAAGTTCATTACAACCATCGCCACCATCATCATCACCATCGCCACTATCATCATCACCATTGACACCATCATTATCATCATCATTTTCTTCCTTTCTCTTCACTTTCATGTCCTCATTTTCCATTGTTTTTCAAATGTTTTTCAAAGATATTTCTCTTTATTATAGTACGAAGAGAGCGTGGTAATTTTTCATAACTCGCATCAGCGACCAAATATGACAATTTCTTTCCACATTTAGTGGTCCTTTGAGTAAAATAAAGCTTGTGTAGGGTGAGTCGAGTGAAATGGCATATCTTATAAATCACAGTTATTCTGCATATCAAATAAACCTTGAACAACAACCACAACAACGACATTAATAATAATAATAATAATAATAATAATAATAATAATAATAAGGAGAAGATGAAGATGATTGAAACAAAAGGAATAAAAAGAGACGATACAATATGAAGGAGACTGATAAAGCAAATCCCGAGAAAAAAAGCGATCAAAATAAAGAGGAGAAAAAGAAATGTAATCAGATTTAGGAGAAAAGGAGTGAAATAGGCGAGGGGATAAAAGTGGAGAAGGTATCGTAGAGGAGAAAAGGCGAGGGGGAAAAGTAAAAGTATCAAAACTGAGAAAGAAAAGGAAAGACAGAAGTGATAACAACTGAGAATTCACCAGGACCTTTCCCGGGAATTGAGGAAGCTACGGAACATGAAGGCTTGGGTCGTGCCCATAATAACTGGTAAAATTGGAACCATGTCATTTTTTCTTTTCAAAGAAGACGAAAGAGAATGTGCAAACGAAAGAATGAAAACAAGAGAGCTGTAAATGAGGAGGAAATTGAGTTGAGAAAGACAAAAGAAAGAGGGAAGGGGGAAATGTGCAAATAAAGAGGGGAGAAAGAGAGTGAGAGTAAATAGAGAGGAAAATGAGTTGAATAAGTAAAAAGAAAAGGAGAATAGATGAAAAAAAAAGGAAGAGAACGAAACGAGACATAAATGGGAGGAAAATCGGAATGGGTCAGAAAAAAGGACAGGGACTACAAAAAGGTGCAAATGAAGCGAACCAAAAGAGAGAGACGTAATTAGGTAGAGTAAAGAGGGAGGAGAAAACGTGCGAAATAGATGAGGAACAAAGAAAAACTAATAGAGAGTGAGGAGGAAACGAAGGTGTGGAGCCAGGATTCCAGAAAGGTAGAGAGAAGACCAAGTGCGTGCATTGACCGGCTTCGTGGCTGAAATAGTTACGTATTTCCTACCAGAGGCTGGTGTTTAAGATCAGGTAAAAAGACACAGTTCCAAATACTTTCCTTCTCGTAATTTGTTGGACTTGATAACAGGACGCAAATGGGAAATTTCTTCATTTACTAAGCTTTGCTTATTAATTTTTTATACACAAGATAAAGATTGCTTCTAGTTCCTGATGTTCGTATGAAGTGAGCCATCTCGGTACTGAAGAAGCTTGATCTTGCCTAAGATGTTCAGTGTCAAAGGACATTTATTGATGTTTTCACGATGTTACCTATCAACCGCTAAAGGACGGTATTTAAGTAACGTCCCGCTTTTTGAACCTCGCACCTTGTCTTCATGTTGTCCTACGTACACTGCTATGACTAATACACGTTTTCCAGCGATAATATTTACTCTCAGGGGAATCCCTATTAGTCTATTTTGGGCCAACAAACGTTGTGTTACCTCTGGTGATCAGGCGAGACCTTTTACTTTCGACATACTTTGATCATAGAAAGATTTCTTCTCTCCTCTTCCGATTATTTTCGCAGTTTTCTTTCTTGCGTTCTTTCTATCCTTTCGTCTTCTAAACTTAAACTCTCAGATTCTATTTTCCCTTCAGAGTCGACATTCTCAGTTGCCCCATCAGTTCGTTTGTTTTCTGGCTGTTTTTTGTTGTTTTTATTGTTGTTGCATTTCCTCTTGTATAAAATCCCTTCTACCTTTCTACATTTAGTTGTGTACAATGAAAAATGGAAACGTCTCCGTTACCCAGGCAACCGATCTAAAAGGAAGTTTTTTGATGAGTAGAAGTTTTTAATGCGCATGTGTGTATAGTTCATACAAGTATCAATCAACGTGCGATTGTTGATACTTGTATGGACTATGAACACATACACACGCATATATATATATATATATATATAGATAGATAGATAGATAGATAGATAGATATATCATATCTCCCTCTCTCTCTCTCTCTCTCTCTCTCTCTCTCTCTCTTTTTCTCTCTAAAACTAAACGTAAATTTTACGAAGCTGACCTTATCTCTGCCTCACAATTTTTCTCGATATGCGTCTCCATCATCTGAATTTTTTTTCTTCGTCTTTTTTTATTCATATTCTTCTATTTTTCTTCCCTTTTTTGTTCAATCACATAACTTCTAGCTTGATTCTCTTCTCTCTTAAAATATGTCTATCAGTCTATTTATACTCATATTCAAACGCACACACACACACACACACACACACACATACACACACACCAAGACGTATACATGTTGTACATATACCTGCAAGTAATGTCCATAAGTATGAATGTATGTCTTTTGGTGCCATGTCTTTCAGCCAATACTCTACATTCAATTTCACAAACAATATTTTGTATTTTTCTTTCATATTTTGATGAGTTTTCTTTTCAAGATTTCCATCCGACTAACAAATTAGATTAAAAAGGAAATGTTCGTAGAAACAATAAGGTTGAATAAAAGTCCGGAATTCGGGCTAGAAGAGGCCGAAACGAAACGATAAATCTCAGTGTTAATACAGTCCCCAAATGACAGAGGAGAACGCGCCGGTCTAGGAGAGCAGAGTGGCTTGGGGTGGATGGAAAGGAGTCGAAAGAATAAGAAGCAAGTGAAGATGGAGATGGGTTTATCAGGAAGAAGGAGAAGCTAATTTATTGTCCACAGACGCAGCCTGTCAATACAACAATATATCGCCGCGCTGAAACTATCTTTGATTAATAACAAAATGACCTTCGTAATATTTTACTAAATCTATATAAACCTGTTTGTGTATGTGGCTGTGTTTCTCTGCCTCTAAGTGGGTTTTTCTTTTTGTGTGTCTGCATGTGGGTGCACGTGGTTGTGTGTGTGTGTGTGTATGCAGGTACGTACCCGAGTGTATGTAAGCACGGTTGTCTTCCTGTGTAAAAATGGATGTGTGGGAGAATATATATATGTATATATATATATATATATATATATATATATATATATATATATATATATATATATATATACCGAAAACGTCAAGAATTTTTTTTCGACATTATAATATTGCTCTGTCCTAGATCAAAAAACGTATCCGATACATTGAACACTTTTTATGAATAGATTTTAAATTACTAAAATTCAAACACACTACTTTTATTCTTGGAAAATTATTTTTTTAAAAGAAGTATTATACACACACACACACACACACACACACACACACACATACATACATACATACATATATATATATATATATATATATATATATATATATATATATATATATATATATATATATATATGGTATATAAAAGTGGGTGTGTGCCTTTTATTGATTTATAGCAAGGTTACCTCGTTTGTTTGATCCTTACTAAGTTTTCGCTATTGACTCTTCATGCCTGACTAATCTGAGCTTAGTATATATATATATATATATATATATATATATATATATATATATATATATATTAATAATTGGGAATGATTTTTGTCTGTCTACCATACACGACCAACCGGTTTGATGTAGAGCCACTAGATTTGGCATTCATACTCACTGGATCCAGGAAAATGTCTTAAGGTGAAAAAATTATAATGAGATCAATTCTGACAAAAAGAAAAAAAAGTAAATTTATAATTGCACAGCAACCGGAATAATCTTATGAGGTTCAAAAATAAACACTGTCTATACCCATATCGTGCGTGAATATTGACAAAAAAGTTTTAATTGAAAAATTAAATATTTAGCGGCAGGACCTTTCATACAGTCAAATTATACGTGTATGATTAAATTTTTGTATGATTTCAACTATGAAAACGTTTAAAAAGCTATCAGCAAGTTACATTGGTCAGTAGAACAAGCAGGATTAGAAGCAGGGGTAGCAGTCAGAGGAGAAATTTGATTTGGTTCCTGTCACCCTACATTGCAGCTGGAGGTGGTCAGATGAAATGGGTTCCTTGGAAATACACTATACATTGTTCAATCACTCATTGTCTTTTCAACCAACATTTTGAGTGAATTCTCAATCAAAACTGAAGAAGTCTGAATATTTCGACATCTTAAGACAAGACAAAGATCGCTAGCCAGTCAATCAAACTCATATAACACTAGTTTAGTGAACAATTGTTAGAGTGTAATTCGATGCTTACTGGGTACCCCGCACACATTCGTGCATGACTAAGCTGAGCTTAGTACACACACACACACAAGCTAACACACAACAAACGCTCACACACACGCACGCACACACACACACACACACACACACACGAATGTATACATATACATACATAAAAACACATATGTTTATATATTATGCAGTAAGGATTCGCCACACAAACACATTTATGTTTCTAGGTTTGGTCTTCTCCAGGCGAAAGATCATTCGCCTGAAAAAGCCTAAACCCAGAAATATAAACACGTTTGTGCATCGATTCATTACTCCATTATATTTCAAGCTCTACTCTAAATCGAATTAATGTTCAATATTGAATGTATCGAGCATTTTATGAAATAAACCCATTACACACCGGATATTGTACCAATCATATTATATTATATTATATTGCATTCCTGATTTGCGTTACTTATAGTTTTTTTTTAAAGATTTATTATTTGATTGTATTTATTTCTGGTTTTTTATCATATCTCTATTTACCTTTTTGATAATCCCGCATGCCTTGAATTATGAACCTTGATTGGAATTCAAATCAGGGTAAGGAGAACGCGACAATCTCTTGTTGTTGTCGAAGATGACGATGAACGCGTTTCGACCATCGATTAGACTTGATACGTGACACTTGACAATTGTCGCCACTCCTTCTTATTTACTTCTGCCCACAAACAAGATGACACAACAATGCGCCAAGTCGACTGTCTCTAATTGGCGATGGGTCGCGTGTCGCGGCTCGTAAGAGAAGCACCCGCCGCGGCCAAGGGCCACTCATATCAGCCGAGGACTTTGAAAAACAACGGAGGCACTTTCAAAGGATTCAGTCAAAGAATACCGTCACGAAGAAGAAGAAAAATAATGTATATATATTTATATAACCAACACATAATAGAACGGTCGAAAAGGGAGGGAATGAGAGGGAAGAAAGAATAAGAATGAAGGAGAAATAAAAAGAACTTTTTTGTTTGTCTGTTTGTTTGGCTTCTACTTATTGTTAATAAAGTTTTTGATCGTGCCAATATGATTGATTTCTTCTCTGTTCTTGTGTCATTTATCGATTTCAGAAACAGACTGCGACCATTTCCAGTCATATCCCATGATCCTCTCGCCACAAAGTGACCTGTGCGTGCCATCATTCACTTTTAACATTTTTATCATTTTTCTATATTTTTTTCCATCTTCCTTTTCCATTTTCTCTTTATTTATTTTTTGTAGAATTGATTATTTACCATTTGTTTCTTTCCTCGCTTACCCCATTTCATTTGTTTATTTATGTTTTCTTTTCCTTGTTCTTGAACTCTTTCTTATTTGTTCATTCACTGAATTCTATCCAGGAAGTAAAAAGATAGAAAGAATGGATAAAAGAAATGAAATGAATGAAGGGAATGAAAAATGAATGAAAGTAAGAAATAATGAATTTTGAAAAAAAATGAATGAATGAAGGGAAAATGAATGAATGAAAGGAAGAATGAATGAAAGAAAAAATGAGTAGATGGTAATGAAGAATGAATGAAAAAAGGAAAAAGGAATGGATGGAATGAAGAATGAATGAAAGTAAGAAATGATGAATGAAAGAACAAATGAATGAAAGAAAATGAATAAACGAAGGGATGAATGGAAAAATGAATGAAAGAAAGATAAAATGAATGATCGAAATAAAGAATGGATAGAAGTAAGAAATGGTGAATAAAAGAATGAATGAATGAATGAATGAAAAGAAGATGATTGAACGAAAGAAAGGGAAAATGAATGAAAGAAAGAAAAATGAATGAAACGAATAAAGAATGAATGGAAGTAAGAAAGGGTGAATGAAAGAATAAAGGAAATGAAAATAAATGGAAGAAAGAAAATAAGGATGGAAGTAAAAAAATAAGTAATGAAAATATGAATGGAAGTAAGAAATAATAAGTGAAAGAATTAATAAATGAAAGGAAAACAAATGAATGAATGAATGAATGAATGAAAGGGAAAGTGAATGAAAGAAAAGAAAAATGAATGGTTGGAATAAAGAATGAATGAAAGAAGGAAAGAACTATGCGGTTCTTTCTTGTGGTTGAAGTAGTTGTGTGGTCTTAAAAACACGGAAATGATCAAATATCCCCGTACAACCTGTATCAACGCGTTGCCGAGACTATTTGTAAGATCATATAACCCTGTTGTAGCAGCCAGTCACCTGTCTACCCAAGGATTTGTCATATGTTTGTATTCATTACTTCTGACAGGCCATTGGCAATCGATCCAGCAATCTATATAAAAAGGCTTTCCTTTGTTATTTGTTGTTTTGAAGGGCGCTTATACCAAGTTGTACTTGACCACCGAAAGTGAAAGCGAAAGTGAAAGCGGAAATTATATACAGGTATACCTCGCTTTTAGAAAGTTTCTTTTGCGCCACCTTTCGAATTTACAAAAAAAAGTGAAAAGCGAGAACAATGTTCAGCATTTATTTTGCAATGGGTGGTTATAGAGGCAGGGCTCAACCCCTTCTTATCTCTTCTACACCCCATTCTCATATACTACCACCACCATACCTCCTATGACTGACATACCATTCTTCTACGGAAACGCTAAAAGAATGTTCCTATATAGATTAAACGTAATTGCTTCATTGTATCGGCTCATGAAGGGTTTTTATAGGAACGCTCGCTGTACTTTTAGGTAAACATATATATATATATATATATATATATATATATATATATATATATATATATATATATATATATATTCCAATCATATTGTTAATCCTCAGTTTTTTTCCTTTTTTTCTCTTTACTTGGCTGAACCTACCTTTTTCGGTAAGGTGTTAACAGTAAACTATGCAGGATTTACTCAGAATCTCACAAATTTCCAAAACCAATGTTTAATCGAGTCACATTAGTAACCAAGTTCTTAAAGATGGGCCTCACTGTGGGCTGATATCTACATATAATTATCCATTGGCATTTGTGGTATTTCCATTCGTGGTTTTGATCATTTGTGGTACAGTCTAGAAAAATTTAATGGGAATATTTTTGAAAGATTTCCGATGTAATGCGAAAAATCCCCAACATAGAATATACAAACAAAACATAAAACGTTTAGGAAATCCTGAATGCATGCCCGTATTATAAAGTACTGACGTGTGTGTTTGTACCCCAAGATATTGAGAACTACACATCAGAAACAAAGATACACCTGAAATCAGCAGGTTTCTGATTACCTATAGGACACAGCTAAAATCAAATTTCTTTAGGGATGGTCCGAAATTTGTTTTGTGTGTGTGTGTGTGTGTGTGTGTGTGTGTGTGTGTGTGTGTGTGTGTGTGTGTGTGTGTGTTCCGTGTGGGATTTTCTCAAAAACTTTTTGAGTTAGATACAACAAATGAAACTTTATATAAAAAAAAACCTTGTATTTGAGCAGTAATTCTCTGTCCTCAAGTCATATTGGTTCAATAACCGAGTAGTAAGAGCCTCAAAAATAGAAGGAGGCTTTATCCACTCGACATTCAAAACCAACAGCTTACAATTTTGCTACAGCACACATATTAAGGTGTAATTTCACAAAAATAAGTTTGTCGATTTCTGTGGGGTCTCAGAAAAACAAGTCCGTCGAAAATCATTTTTCTTTGTACTTCTTTTCCACCAAAATTTCATCAAATACTAATCAGATCTATGAAATATTTATATATTTCGAATCAGCATCATCTGTAAGGATGTTGTTCTTTTTATAATTTGTTTGAACTTACTCACAGATGAAGGGGATTGATTTTTAAAAAAGACCGTTTGGGACGGTGATTCATCGTTTCAAAGTCATGAAGTTGCAATAGCCAAGTGGTAAAATCATCGGAAAATAGTTATATTCGAATTCAGCAGACTACAATTTGCCTTAAGCACATATTTTAAGGTTGAATTTTACAAAAACAAGTTCGGCGCTTCCTATGGAGGTCTGCATTCGCGCTCTTAGAAAATAAGTGCATACTTTCGTTTTTTTTGGGGGGGGGGCTGTAATTTACACTTACATTTTCCCAGTTCTATGTGCCTTCAATTTGTTAGAACTTCAATTTTTCCTGAAATCTATCAGTTTTGAGGAGAGATTATTTGATCGGGGATTCTATTTACTATGTTGCTATGATACTGAACAGCATCCTTTCTTTCCATTTGTCATAGGTGATCATGGATGGGAATTTCCTTCTGCTATTTGTGCTAATACTAATTTGGCAGAATAAAAGAAGTTTTTTCTTCGAGTAAAATCAATAACCCTAATCCAAATTCAAACATAGCAATAAAACATGGGCACAATCTTAATCTGAAATCCGCCTTGATATGTAAATAACTAACGCCTAAAGTGATCAAATGGATTCTCAGTTTTCAGAAAATTTATTTCCAAGGTTTTAAGCGGGGCTACTCATACATGAGTGGCGCTTTCATGAAATCTCAATGAAAGATCGTTTGCTCTCCAGTGTTGTCATAATTAGAGATGTTTTCCCCGGGCAACGCCGGGTATTTCGTCTGGTATATTCATAATTTGACTGCTACTACGGACACGAGTCGATAAAAACGTCTGGAACTTGTAATCTATTAATTTTATCGTAATAATCTTTGTGATATTAATAAATTATCAACCCACAACTATTCATGTAGACAACACAAAACCCGGAGATAATCGGGGCTGAAAATTTGTACTTGTTTACACTCGCAAACCCGTTAACCTAGAGGTATTTTAGACATTAAAACATTTTTTCAAATTCACACTGCCGTAGTTTTAAGAAATTTATGGTTTTCGTTAATTAACTGTACATTTTTTACTGTACAACTTACTGTTTTCATTCATTTATTTGTGCATGTACAATTTGTGAATGATTATATGATTATTCATCAAAAGCTTTATGGTACACGGTTTATGGTACCGGGAGGTGTTTTTTTCTTCAAGGCGAAGCAGCAAAATGATTTAGGTTTAGAGTATTCGCCAGCCCAGCGTCCCTAACCCCATGAATGGCATGGGATAACTGTACTGATATATTTCCCACCTAGGCAAATGCTGATTTTCAAAGCAGACTGGCTTTCCCCATACCCCCTAATTAGCCTTGTTTGTACTAAGATGAGCTTAGTATCTAGCAAGCATTTGAAAACTAGCCATCTTGTAGGTAATATTGTGTTTTCCATTGGTGCAAGGCATGAAACCTGGATTCGGAATGTTGCTCTTTACGGAGAACACTTCCAAATCCATCGAGAGGACTGGCATCAATCTTGCGTTTATTGAGCGTATTGTAAAGATAGGTCCCATCCTAGCAGGATTAACGAGATCGCCATGGGAGGCTGTCCATGTGATCACTTGCTGCTTACAGTATACCCAGTTGGTCACCCATCTACGAACTGACCAAGCTCGACGTTTACTCAGCTTTGATGATCGTTCGAGAACCGGTGCATCGAACATGATTTGTCCATAACTTCCGATCTGTGACTGCGTTCGATATCCTTGCCCAGAGGATTCTGAAGAAGGCTGGTTGTGCCCCCCTCCCATCCATGAGGCAAACTTCTGACCCAAGATATTTCTGGACATGCAGGTGTGTCCGGCTTTCAACGTACTGGACGCGCTCACTTCGAATATAATTTGGAGAACTTATAATTAGAACAACATTATTTATGCAGCGAATGTTGCTTGTGAGAGGTCGGGCGAGAGTGGAGATTGGTGGTCAACTAATGAGGCGTGACAAACATTACATCTGGGTCCGGATGTTTTGTCGTTATCCGTAAAAAGGACTAACAGGACAACACTTACCAATTGTATGCCGGTATGTTCGTATTGATCTATCTATACACATATATATCTCTGTGCGTGCGTTTGTATGTGGTTCATGTTTTTATATACATGAGAGATGTATGCTTATGTGTATGGTTAGAAGTTTGAACGATGGATACTCCAAGATACCCCGACCTCCATGATTAAAAATCTATCTTGTTTGATAGTGAGCTGCTGGTGGTTCAAGCAAAATTATTCGTTACCAAGAAAATCAATCAAATGAGTATTCGCATGAAAAGATGTCACAGTGCTTCAACTTCAAGGGTCTGTCCTACATCTGAATTGCCCAGTGTTCTTAAATATTTCTTAAAAAACAGTTTTCTTTTGACTGCTTGCGCAAAGACAATGATGGTCAAGATCGACCTGAGCAAGACGCAATGGTTTTCCTTTCCTTCATTATAGAACTATGTGATCACTTGCTTCAAATATACCTACTATATGATTACTTACTATTCTTAACTTATATTTGGCACAAGGTCACAAGTATGGACCACCCATTGAGGATTGAACTAACTACTCAATAATAATTATTTGCCATACAAGCTTATTAACCATTACATTTTAATGTGAAACTTGGTGTTATTTACTAAGCGTGACTTGGATTTGGCACCAAGCTATGAGTATGAATATCCTCTTTCTCTCACTCTCTCTCTCTCTCTCTCTCTCTCTCTCTCTCTCTCTCTCTCGTCTAACCATTTTCCACATTCTTTCAAAGAGAATACAGTTTCCTCTCTCTCTCTCTCTCTCTCTCTCTCTCTCTCTCTCTTCTTATTTCATAAATAATAATCTCAAAATTAGATTACCGATACCAAACTACTACTTAATAACAAGTATGGTGCAGAAGAGATCGGTCTAAAAGCTTTATTTGGACTCACACTGGCAACTAGATCCTGGATATCAGCCCTAAGAGCGATCAGGTACTTAACCTTAACAGAGTCACCCTCCGGTATAGAGTTCGATTCTCACCTGGAACAATTATTTTCTTATGCTTTTATTCCATTCATTTATCTTATCATTTTATTTCGATCCGATCCGTTTATTTACTCACTGCCGAAGGGAAACTGACCTGAGTTTATTTGCGCTAAGGAACAACAAAAATGATATTAGGGTAAATGGTAACACAAACATTTATGATACGTATCAGGTTTTCTTTTTATTTCTGCTCTGTTCTTGCTTTTGGTGCCCATTTTCTCCTCGTGGATCTAATCTGGCTCTGTTCACTATTTAGCTAGCCTGCTCGTTATCGCGTACAGTTTTTTTTTAAAATAAATTCCCTCACTTTTCCTTCCATTATTCTCTTCCTATGGCTTTGTGAACTAATCACTCTATGCGGATATTCTCTCTCTAACTCTCAACATCCAAGTGACTTACCCCATTTCTACCTTTCATTCACTCCCCCTTTCTTAACGTTCAATTGCCCTTTCTTCTTTGATGTTCAAATAACTTTCCCTTCTCTCCCTTTCTATCTCTCTCCTAATATTCGCACCCGTGCTTCTTTCTCTCTCTCTCTCTCTCTCTCTCTCTCTCTCTCTCTATCTATCTATCTATCTATCTATCTATCTTCTTTAATATTTAAATATGCTCTCTTTTTATTTCACCCCCTCTCAATGTTCAAATGCCTTCTCTCTCTATCTCTCAAAAATCAACTTCTTTATTTCTCTCTCTCTCTCTCTCTCTCTCTCTCTCTCTCTCTCTCTCTCTCGTTTACCCTCTCTGAGTGAATAAATGCCGTTTCTTCTTTCGTCTCTCCCGGTTCTTTCAACCTCATCAAACAAACACGGCATCCTTTGCTAGAATTCCTTGCGTGTCTCGGCCTCAGAAGAGTTCTATTATCGGACGGTCAGCAGACAATAATTGCTGTCAACAACTAGAGAGCACAGCCAGATTGACAATGGCCCACACCCTGACCTGCAACTGCCACCGTCACCAGCTATAACAACAACAGCTACACCATCATCCAAAGCTCTATTACCCCATCGCTGCGATAGAACTGCACGTTACCCAACCTATCACAACTTTCTTTTTAGTACACATAATCACATGCGGGCACATAAACACACGAACAAATACACAATCGCCATCTTCATTTTAACGTTCATGCTTTTAATCACTTCTGGACTATGCGCATGCGTAGTTTTGAACATGTGTCTACGCATGCACATAAACTCGTACATACGCGTAAAACCATTTTATAATACAAGAATCTACATGCATTTTGTTAGTTTTTGCTTTAAATACACAAGCAGACGTGCACGCGCATACGCTTTTGTATGTGTGGATGTACATATATTTCCCCTGTGATAACTTTCTCTATACAAAAGTATTTTCGTCGACACATGTGGTTTTCTTTTAATACATTTAGTTGCATAGCATCCTGCCTTGAAGTAGAGCTTAGCAAGCTTGTCTCGCAAACATTTAGTACTATAAAGACATCGATCCTTATTGAGTTCCCCACACTTGGGGCCATATTCTAGACTAAACTAAGGTTAATGAGCACCTAGGTTACCTTGTGTAAAGCTCTATGTCGAAAGGTAGTCTTACAAACCATTATTACCTAAGTTGGATCCTCACTGTCTTTTCACACTTGTGGTCTTGTACTGCACTAATTCAAGCTTCGTAAATACCAATACACCAAGACGAAAATGTGCACACAAAGTGAAAATGCCTACATAAATGCAAATTTAACACTTTTGCATCGATGGTCCCAAACAACGAGAATAGAAGTCCATCTGCTATAGAATTTCTCCAAATACAAAGAAAAAAAACTTACTCAACCATATTTCCTTAGAGTTTATTTCTCATAAGGTGCCCAACACTTGTAGGTTTGTGCTGTGCTAAGCTTAGCTCAGAGAAAATATTCATGGGGCTTCTATTTGGTGTAATGATTGGCAAGCTAATCTAACAGACTATTACGTCAGTGTAGTGAGTTCCATCCTCATAGGGTGTCTTGCATGTATAACTTTGCACTGCAATTACTATGTTTAGTAAATATCTATTGACACCACCATGTAGTTAATGAGCTAATCTAGTGAATGTGGGATGTTCATCTTCACTTGGTGCCCTACATTTATGACTTTATGTCATGTGGTGTAATGGCTAACGAGTTAATCTAACAAATGCATCGACTGCTCGGCGAGTTTTATCCTCAAAGGATGTTGCACACTTGTACCCTTGTACCGTTCTAAACTAAATATCTATGATATATATACCAGGACGTTTCCACTATCCAGAAGTAGAGCGTTCATATAAAACATATCGTAAGCCGAAGTGGTGTAAATGGGAGAATTAAGTACCATTAATTCATATGCAAACATTTTGAGCGTGTCCAGACCTGAAATGTGATGATAGTATGTTAGGCTGAGTCATTGGATATTGGAGTGGTAGGAGGTACAGGTAACTGGTATGTAGGAGAGAGAATGAGAGCTCTCGTGCTGCCTCTATAAAGGCTAGCGTGTGAAACAAACAAATTTTCGTTTCTCTTTTCGTAAAAGCGAGACAGTGACGTAAAGCAAACATTCGAAAGGTGGGGACAACCTGTACACGCATCAACAAAGATTACTCCCTTCCAATGCACACACGTTCAAATTAGTCCAAACAAGCTAACATAAAAACGAAGTTTTTTTTTCTTTTTATTCATTTATTTATTTATTTATTTATTTATTTTGCGTGGCTTGGGAATCCACACAGTCTGTCTCTAAAACACACGCATGAGTGTTAAGAATAGAAGAAAAAAAAAGAACGTCTGCTACACTTCCAGTTCTCTGTGTGTTTATTAGGTGTCCCTGGAGGGCACTAAAAGAGAAAGTCAAAACAACGAAGTGCAACTGTGAGTACATTTATGGCAAGGGTTTCTCGTTGGTTGTGCTTTACTTTAGCCACTTCTCGTTAAGATTTTGATGTCGATGACTACAGCGTCTTTTGATGGCCGACCGGCTTATTTTCGAGTCGGAAAAAGAAGGCATTAGAATGGTTGATCTTCTTTCGACATAAGGCGACATCTCTCTTAAATATTTATGCCAATGGCAAGCAAGGATTTTTATAAGTAAACCACGAGGAATAAAGAGTCCCTAGGCTCTGGCGTAAAATCAAATTTTCGTCTTTTCCCTGTTAAATCTCTGAATAAACTGCTGTCGGGTAGCGATTAGCAAGTGAATTCGATCTTACTGGATGCCCTAAACTTCGGTCATTGTGCAAGACAAATGAAAGCTTAGAAAATAACAAAATCTGTAGAGTTGGGGGTTGTTTTTTTTTTACCTGTACAGAAACAAATTTTCTTTGTAAATATTTACCTCATTGGGAACAGGTCGTTTGTTTCGTCGCTTTCGTATAAAAAAACAGGCTCTTTTTTTCCCTTTTTCTTTAACAATTCCTTAACTTTTATGTTGCTTATCTGCAAAGTTTCAATTTGTTAATTCGCCACCCATCTTATCAACAAGTTTAATGAAAATAATGAAATGGTAGATTATATATTCGATAAGTAAGGCTTGTATTAACCCCCAATGACCAATGACTATACAAACAATGCTTAAAGATGAAGGCAGTGGTAAAGTTACTGTAATGGTAAAGCCAGTGGGATGCAATAAGAAGAGCTGAAACCTTAACGATGTATTTGGGGTTCAAATGGAGTCAGCGCCAAAATACAGCCATAATAATCGTTTCATTTTTTTTTTCTTATTGCCAATTTTTTTTTAGGTCACTGTATAAGTAATCATTAAATTGAATTAATTATTTTACATATCTTTGTTTACTACGGCACCAAAGTCAGATTTGAATTGGAAGTTTGCGATGCACCAATCTTCTAAGAGCGTGGCCTGCCTGCATAGGAAATCAGCATTCAGATCCACATTTTTTCTGAGCTCAAACACTGGCCACTGCTAGTAGCTGGAAATGCATGACTACTTCAGCCACGAAACAGATGATCATAAATCACAAATATGTATGCATGTGTGCGCGCGCGCACACACACGCACACACTCATAATTTCAAACACTGACACTAAACAAAATAGCACAAACACACACAAGCATAATCACTGAAGCATATACACACACACACACACACACACACATGCACACACTCAAAGACAAACACACAAATGTAATTGTATGCACTTTATAAGGGATAAGAAGCGAATTATACATCTGCAACTACTTTAGTCAAAGTAATTCACAGAACCACTCTTCTTTTATTTCTCCTCTACAAACGGTTTTCGAATCTTTCCCCCAACCCTTTTTATTTCAATCAAAATGTCTTCATTATTTTCACACACGCGCGATTCAGCTTCTCGTAAACCTTCTGAGAAAAAATGACTGTCACTAATATCCACCAAAATGGCTACCGGTAATTCTAGCTAAGGCGGCCATTATCAGTTTTCTCTCCCATATAACCAATTAATGTTTCCGATTCCACCTCAGCCACTTTTATCATTATTATTATTATTATTATTATTATTATTATTATTATTATTATTATTATTATTATTATTATTATTATTATTATTCGTTGAGTTTCCATACCAGTAGTAACTAGAGGCTCTCATCAGAGATCAAGTGAATACTCTTGGTCTATCTTCAGTATTCTAGGTGATTTAATAGTTCTGTTCGTCGGGATGATGTTGGTTCCAGTTCCTCCACCACCATCCTCCATCTCAGAATTCGGATAACTTCAGATTATTGCGTCTTATAACTGCAAGGAGCTAATAAGCAACAGAAATAAGATGAAAGAAAGACTGACCAAAAATTGATTATTGAGTCTATGATACTAATTTACTAACTATTCTCCTACTCATTTGCCCCTGACTTACTTTTGATTTTTTTTCATGAGCAAAATTTTAAAGTTGCGTAATTGTAGGGACTACTGCCGGAATAGAAAGATGATATGTTTCGAGGAATATTGAATGCTTATCATTTTGATTTTTTTTATTTCATGAAGTTATATCAATAAGTCTGCGGTCTAATGATAAAAAAACATTCATTTTCCCTTCCGAATACTCATTTTCCAAAATTATTTTCTTACTTGCCAACGCACTTAATTTAATTGTAAATATTTATCATTCAGATCGAACAATATAACATATAATCAGATCAAAATTAAGGTCAGAATTGTGATGTCAGGCTAAGGATTTATTGATTTATCTTCTAATATGTGCAGCCTGGATTTCATCTGAATTCGAACTTTTGTCTTTGTACAGTTAGAATTCCAGACGCTTTTATTTTAGCGGGATCAGAATCCACATATATAAAGCACGACACCTATCCATATAAATAAATGTTTGTTTGCATATGTAACACTTTTCAATGAGCGCAGATGTTAGGCTCTTATCCTTGGCAGAGGACCAGAGAGTGTCACTTTAGTGCTTGGCAGTGGTAATTGACTGGTAATATGGTAGTAAAATTTAACAACTTTCTCAGATAAAACAAATATAAGTAAAACGGCTTCATTTAACGAAGGTAAACTCCATCGGTCAAAAGGCTCGCATCAGCTGAGCACCAAGCAAGGAACGGACGAAATCAATCTGAGATTACAATAGCTCTGTGCTAAGTGTCTCTGTAAGACTTGACCAAGGCTCAAATGAAATTAAACCTGTTTACATTAAATATGACTTTGCCGGGTGCGACACTTGGTACGTCAATTGCAGACCAGGCGAGATAACTAGCATAATTAACAAATGATTGCTCAGCTCCTACATGTGATGGGATTTCCAGACTCATCGGCTCTATTACTGCTGGTGACAGTTGCATCATTGTCGCAAACGAATGAGATAATGATTGAGCCGATTGCCATCTGTCCGACAACCGGCAGTCGCAAATGAGAAGACGCTGATGTGTAAAGTATACAACTGCTTCCCGAAATTAGACGCAACTCAGACTCATTACAGAAAATGCTCTTCACTCAAGATCAACCAAATTAAAGGGTCAGCCTTGCAGCGTGCGTGTTAGTTATCCTTTATCAGCAGAAAACTAAGTATTTAAAACCAAAGCAAAAAAAAAAACGTTGCTTGAGACATGAGGCAATGATCCTATCTCCATTTCTCGAACGATCCATAAAGACCCAATCATTGTTTGTAGCAATTGTGGGTTTTTACGAGGAGGACAAAAATTGACTTCTCAATAGCGCTAATAGGTCCCAACTGTTCTACTATTTGCCCGTAGTTGGGAGTGGAGAAATGGTTTCATGCTTTTCCCAAGGATATTGGTGTGAAGTGAACACAAAATGACCCTGCCAAAGTTTTGAACTTGGTTCGCCAATTCTATCGGCCGTGTCGTTAGGGCACCTGCATCGCTTCAAGACCAAAGAATCAATAGAAAATAAAAATGATAATTGTCGTTTTTTCCTGGAGTCACCGATCGCGATTTTGTTGTTGTGTATTTATTCTGTTCCGATTAAATGTCAGGTTTCAGATACATGATTTCAACATGACCACTTGCAATAACTTGGCGTAACTCAATCTTTAAAAAGAAACAACTCTTTAAGGCATTGAACTATAATCAGGTGATTAAAATACAAATAAACTAGCACTTCTACGAATACTGAGAAGAGAAGCTTGACAATGGATGTAACAGTTTTTTTACTGGCAATATTGCTTGGTTGGTACGATGGTTACAGGGAGGAGATTAAGATATCTATCGATAAGTCAGGCCACTAGGATGTTGATTCATACCTTCCCCGAAGGTTTAGGGCTAAGTGAATACAAACAGCACCAGTCAGAAATTGAACATATCACATTTATATATACACATATCTACATATGTATAGATTGTGACGAGGGTGATGAATCCTGTTAAAGTTGACATTGGGTATAAAGAACTTATTACTGTCTGGGCAGTAAGTCTGGGAGTGTAGTTTGCCCAACTGCAGATTCATCTACACTCTTTCCCCTCAACGATCGTGGCATGCCGGAGACAAGGCATTTTTGACTAGATATTAGTGCTAAGTGAATACTAATAGCCTCAGCCGGAAATCAAACTCGGTTTGTCGATTCTTCTCTCTGTGCCGATGAGTTACTCTATTTTGCACTTCACCTGGGGTGCCTCTGTCTGGGATCTGATCTTTAACGGTTGTTTCCTTAATCATCAGACTCAAAGCAAGCTCTTATCCGTAACGTTCAACACAAATCATATTTGAGTTTTTTTTCGAGGTTTTGTGTAGGTTGCTTAGCTGTGATACTTCGTTTCTCAGCTGATCCACCATCGTGCCATGTCAGTGAAGAATTATTTTGTCGAGATATCCAGCAATGAGTATGGAGTCATACTTTTCCCAAGTGAACATAAACTGCCTCAGCTGGAAATCGAAATCTGTTTGCCAGTTCCGTTTTCTGCACTGGAAACCGTTCTACTACCCAGTACCCCCCCCTCTAAACATTAAAAAACTTTGGATCCGTTTCAACCCTAAATTATTCGTTTTCTTCTGGGTGTTTCTGACAAAGGCTGAACAGGGAATTTTATTTGGAATGAACAACGTTTTCTGGAGGCTTTGTCTAAGTTGCTCACAAATGATATTTTGTTTTTCACAAGTCAGCTGTTGCATGTCCCAAAGGGAGAGAATTGAGCTTTTCACTCTTCACGTTTCAATGCAATCCCTATCATCCTGTCTTCCTCATCTTCATTAATGAGGGAAATACCGATAAGTTTGTTTTAGGTCTCTTTTATTTTAATCGACTTTTGGGGGAATATACAAGGAACTTCAGAATAATTTACTTGTGTTCTTCTTTCCCCGGGTTCCCCAGTCAGTCCTTACAAGGCTCAATGTTGCTTAACTTCAGCTATCGCTAATGATGCCAACGTCATTGTGCTCATGCTGATCGTTACTGTCATTGTTGATTTCAACATGATCACTAATCTCCTCACAATCATGTACCCTTTACCAGCCGGTCACCTTACCTGACAGAAGTCCCACCATCGTTAAAGCGAGCGCCACCTAACGGTCGTTTGTCATAATCAAAGTCGAGTTAATATCGCTCCAATAATATTTCCTCAGTTGAGCGCTGAGTGCAAGACGAACGACAAATAACGACTTGAGCTGATAATTACTGTGTGCTTTGAATTCAACGATACTTCTTCCAGGACGGGCCCCTTGGGAGGCTGAAATCCATATCCATCCCTGCAACCATCTCCCACTTCCATACAATTCTAACGGCCTCTGACAGAGACGCCAAAACAAAACAAAATGAACTATGCCCGTCCGAATGAGATCAGGCGGCGATGGAAACAAGAATAGGAATTTAAAAAAGTAAAATAAAACCCAATTTTTTGAAAAAGCTGATGGTAATTGAGATTTGCTTTTTATAGCTATCACAGATTTTACAAGTACTTGGCTGAAAACAAGAGGCTTGACCTTTCCCCTCTGGCATTAGATTAGCGATTAGATTGCTTGAGTAAACTTGTGGTGACACAAGTAGCCGACATGACATCAGGGGCAGCAGCTTTTATCATTTAATTTACTCTAGCAGTGAACTATATTAATGGCATATCCAGTGAGAATTGATCTTATTATCAATGGCTTGTTAGGTCATCGAAATGATGAAATTTACTTGCACTGAATTGTTGATCTCTGACATCAAAAACGGATGGAACTGATCTGATAAAAAGATTCTAGATCAGACCTTCTCACCAAAGGTGAAGGGGTTTGAAAATCAAAACTTCATAGAGGCAAGAGGTCAAGGGGTCACTATGACCAGTAACTTCTCATTAGAAATCAAAATACCCACCAGTACACAAAAAAATCCAGAATTTCATTTTCTGTCTCCCAATTGTCTTATCTGAGTACATAAAAAGTCTGCATCATGGTTTCCACGCATGAGAAATTAAAAATAGACATGATATTGTCCTTTGTGTAGTCTTCAATTGAAAATTGTGATTTTCTTTTTCTTTTGTTTCTTATCAATAAAAAAAACGGACAAATACGAAATTAATCTTTCATGAAAATATTTACACTGATTTAAATTATACTTTCGATATTAATGTATGAATTTGATGTACCTGATAAATGCCAATGTTTTATCCATGGAAACGTCGAATAGTGATGGCTCTAAAGAAAAGAAAAGGAGGGCATAGCAAATCAAAGTCTGACAACAAAAGAAGGATCAGCATCATTCACTTTCCTAACAGCAGTTACAAAGGACCGTTCACATATATTTGTGATGTCAAGAATCTGGATGAAAGTAATCAGAAGATTAAAAGCATAGCCGAAAAGAGCCACTGGTATCCCATCAGTACATAAACCATACGTCGACAGATACCAGAGACCTATTCAGCAGAGCATGGATATCATCGACAGTGCTATCAGAAGTTTACCAAGAATTTAGGCCATCGACAGAGTTGTACAAAAAGCAAAGCACCAGATGGACCATGTTGCTCGAAGACCTGGAGAAAAAGCGCAGAGAAAAGGGATAACGTCATTTTCAATCCAGATTGCATATTCTGCAAAAAAGAAACATCCAAAAAGATGTTTGGACCACCGAGAGAATATCAATGTTTGAGTTTTATAGATGGAAGACAGTTTGCAGACCGCTGAACAGAAACATGATGAAGCACTATTTTAAAAAATCGTAGGCTATGATTTATTTGCATGAGGAAGTTGCCTAAAAGCCTATTTAAAGAGCCCTGCTGTCTGGAGAAGTTCCAATGGGGATGAGAAAGAAAAACAAACTGAACTTGAAAAAAGCTCATTCTTTTGCGTTCCGGCAAATCAACAAGGACATTGATGAAATCGTTATTGAGAATAAATAAATTACGAAGCTTACTGACATACGGAACATTGAACGTTGAAGCGCTGGAGATGACCAAATTTCCAAACAGTCAATACAGAAGATTGAGAAGACACATGTGTACATTGAAAATGTATCTTTCTGTAGTTTAGATGAGCTTGGAAAATTTCAATCATATATTGTTTACGATACCCACACTGATGTTGAAGAGGCGATCAAATTTGCATTCAGGCTAGGAATTCCAGACATGTCAGTGGAGGTTGTAAAGTATTTGAGGATAATCATTCTGGAAGTATTTCAGAACTCTCTAGATTTGCCATGGCCTCTTGATGCTGAAAAATTGATGTTTTGCAAGAGCAACTGCAAAGTCTTTCACTTACCTATTCGTAGGCAAGGCTGAGATGCAGAGTGAATAGATTGGTTCTTTCTATTGGGTAAGACATATGTTGAGCAGTGAGCAATGTTCAGTGGAAGCTTTCAAAGCATGTGATGATATGTATGACACTTCAACATTACATCGACACTGATAAACAGATTT
The DNA here is from genome assembly GCA_963457665.1 of Thysanoteuthis rhombus. Lineage (NCBI taxonomy): Eukaryota > Metazoa > Mollusca > Cephalopoda > Oegopsida > Thysanoteuthidae > Thysanoteuthis > Thysanoteuthis major. The sequence continues at coordinate 29,368,975 of OY735216.1, forward strand.
GGACATTCAGAAAGTCATTAATTCTCATTAGATCTACAGACAGTCATAACTAGCGCTCTTCAGGAAACTTTTGGCTTGCTTTCTAAGCGCAGTTTTAGAAACCCCTCTATCTTCCACTCAGAATTTGATAACATCGATCACCTTGTGAATGATCTTACTCGAAATGGATCTATTCACACTGCTCACTGTATAATGCTGCGACGGACAATCATGGGGGCATCTGTCCGCAGTGGTCCGCCAACGACAGACACGAGAAACGGTCTTAAAAACCATTATTTAGCCTGTTAATTCGGACACAAGATATGAAATTCTGGATTTTATTTTGCGTGTGTTGGTGGTCATTTTATTTCTATGCAAATGGGGTAGTCTCACCCAACTTTTTTCTTGGGAACATCTTTCTCTGAAAGTTGACATCGTAAGGAACATTTTGGTGCCCTATTCATTTAGTTCAAGAGGGAGGTGCACAGTCCTGCTGACCCCCTGATTATATAGTAGATACAGAGAAACTTTCATCTATGTATCCCAATATCTATCTATTTATCTATCTATCTAAAAGAGTAGAGAAGAACAACAAAAGTTTTTTGATAGTAGAAGAAAAAAATATGATTTTTTTTTCTTTAAAAAAGAGAGTGATAACCACGAGTTATTGCGAAAAATCAGAATGGGGACAACTTGGACTGAAGTTGAAAGCAGTTTTCGACGTAGAGGTTGGTAGAATAACAATAATGAGAAGAAAAAGATCATTGGTTTGGCTTGAGAATGTCTCTCGAGGGAATGCAAGGGCCCAACACCAAAGGCCATGGAACAACAAAGAGGACGCTGAAAGACCAAAGAGCGATTGGAATTGCACGCACCTTAGTTGGCGAAGGAAAATGAAAATGAAAAAAATGGATGAAAGAAAACTAAGGAAACAGGGAAATGGTAGAAGAAATAATTAAGAAAGAAAATGAAAGTGAAAATGAAGAAAAAAGAGGAAGGGGGTAGAAATGAACAGAAAAAAACAAAGAAAGAAAGAAGGAAAAGGAGAAATGGAATAGACATAAATGATAGAGAGATAAAGTGCGTACAAAGAATAAGCTAAGGTCAAGTGGTATAGGTGGAGACAGAGAAGAGAGGGGATATGTACATAAAGCAGACAAAATCAATACAAAGACATAAAAAAAGTAAGCATCAACTTCAAAGAAAAGACGGAAAGGAAGAAATGAAGAAGTAAAGAGAAGGAATGATTGAAGAAAAACCAAACAAGAGGTGGAAAGAAAGAAAAGAAGGAAGAAATAAAGAAAAAAATTGATTTGAGGACTTATTGAGAGATATACACAAGAAGCGTACAGAGAAAAAGAAAGGGTAAGGCGGTTAGAGTTGAAACGAAGAGCGGAGAGAAAATATGTACATAGAGCAGAGGAAATTATTAGAAAGAGATAGGCATAAGAAATATTCTACTATATGAGAAAGGAACGGAGAAGGAAAAAAAAGAAGTGAGGAAAAAGAAAGCAAGAGAAAGAGAAAAAGAAAGAAAGAAACGAACAAACAAACAAGTAAAAAAAATGAAAAAATGTATGGAAAAGAATAACTAATAGAGATGAAAAATGAAATCGACTCTGAACACAGATACCAAAAAAGGAAAGACAGAAAAAAGGGAAAGGTAAGACATTGAAGAATTAGAAAAGAAAGAAAAGGAATGGCCGAAAATGAACAAAAGTGACAAAAAAAAAATAAACGAGAAAAAAATAAAAAATGAACAATGGTAGAAAAGAAGCGAATTCTTTGAAGTAAAAGAATAAAAGATGAAAGGAAAGTAGAAAGAAACAAACATAAAACTAGGAAGGCGAGTGTGGGTGGAATCAAACGTACAGGATATAATCAGATGGATAAAAATTGACTGAGAAGGAAAAAAGCAGCTATGACAAATGAGAGAGAGGTTTAAGGACGCCGAGAATGAGACTCGACTAGTCCAAACAGAATTTCAAATTTGAAACTCGAAAGCGAGGCTTAAACAACCGCCATGTTTGCATAATAAAATTCTCAAGAAGATTTATGTTATGAAATAAGGGGGAACAACGAAAGAAAAAACTAGATGTTTAAGGGCCTTATTAAATGAGAGAAGTATCGTCGAACAATACACACAAGAGAGATATAGGGATGGAGAGAGAAGGAGAGGGAGGAAAGAACGAGTTATACAAATGGAAACGGAATGTGGGAACGCATGCAAGGTTTCACTGAGGCAACGTGAGAGAGAAGAGTTTAACGAGAACATTAGACGCGAATATTGCGATCCATTTAAAGCAGTGGTTTCGAAGCTTTGAAAACTTGAGGACTCCTTCCATATAGGAAACATTTTGGCAGACCCCTATTTTTAAGCGTTTAGATTTTAGACAATAATCACTGAAGTATGATAATAAGCAGTTTTTGATCCTTAGGACTCATTTTTCTTTTAAATGGATCACATTTATATGAATGCTAATGTACGGCACAGGTCTGTATAGATTTATGATGTTCTGTGATAACTGTACAATGATGACGTTGTCACAAGATTTGAAATGTTAAATTAAATATTTGACCTGTTAATTCTCATGTTTTGTTATATACAGCAACACTGAGAAAGACTGAAAGTGATTTGAAAAGATCTCAATTTATCCTAATTTTAAATTCATGGGATTAGTTCAAATCTCCAACTGCAGACACCCGACCAATATCTGACAGACCCCAAGAAGTTCACGGTTTTGGAAACGTTAATTTAGAACAACATATTGTTTACAGTAGTATGACTTCATTTCACACGAGATGCTCCACTCATGTAGTCTTGTACTAGACTAAACTAAACTCAGAAAATGCTGTGATGCCATTTATGTAATCATTGGAAAGAATTGAATTTTCAAAATCAGTATATGCCGTTATATAAGACGTACATTGATTTTTTTAAACTACTCAAATATTACAATTGGCTGGTATTGCGACTAAGGTTTGTCTTACAAAGCCCGACAGGGACAGTTATAGGGTTCGGATGAGTTGCAGTGAGCGGTAGTTATTGTAAAACATTTGTCTTATAGTGTGACATATACAACATATGTTTCAGAGATCCAACAATTACATAATTTACTAGTTTATTCTCCGCCTGTCTGTATGCATTGTTCAGGCGGCCTTTTACTTAGAGCCTTATCTGAGGCGATGATGACTAAAATAGTTAAAAAATGGAATATTTTCGTTACGTTTGAGTAACGCATCGCACATGGGAATACGGCCCAATGGATTCTTTTCAGCTTACGTGGAATTCACACATGAAAATGACTAACATAACAGCTCGAAGTATTAGATTCATGCAAATTAGCAGATACTATCATTTTGTTTTGAAAGACTTGTCAGTATATATTATTGCGTTTTGATAGAATTTTTTGTTGTGAGTTATTCCTTGAAACATGACAGAAAACAAATAAAACCACATTGCAAATTATTGATGTAGAGTGTGCCAAAGGTTATAATAAACTGTTATTGGTGTGAGCTGGACATTACTTGTTTCCAGTGAACGTTATTTGTCTCCGGTTGATAAGGTAACGACTTGAACCGTAACACCTTCCTCCCACCATGTGTTACTCACAACGACTTCGACTTGACTCTCTTAAGCAGCTCCTGACCTCACTCAACTGCCGATCATGTAATCACTCTGGCCCTCAGCCGAACAGAATTAACAGGAGTTAACATCACAGTAGCATTGAGAGTATGCTTCATTCAACTGAATGGCGAAAATGAACTACCTAGAACCAGTTGATTATATATTTTGCCTTTCCCGTCAAAATCCGACAATATAGGCAGTGTAACTTGATGGTTATCTGATGGATTTTCAAGCTCCTCCATCTTTTTTCTAAATATTTATCTTATCTTTTTTACAGGGTTCGGGATTTTATATGTATATTTTGTATTTTGTTCATTTCTTGGGGCAAGTGTCCTTGCTCTTCTCCGTAAACCAGTCCTGTTGGCTCGGCTAACCCCCTGATTAAAAGCTCATTTCCAACTGTCCTGCAAGATATAGTTTTTCATTTTAAGCAGCCGGCATTCAGCGTGCATTGTCATCGCTGCGAATAGAAATAGGAAGGAGAACAATAGTCCGTCAAGCGGTGATGCCAGTTGTGCCTGCTGCGCATGCGTTGTGGTCGTCTGACATTTGTGTGATCGGGTCAACAGTATCTGGAAGATGTTAGAGCCTATTGTCTCTTCGTGTCAACTGCGCATGGCCGTCTTAATGAGACCTTGATATAATGCGGAAACAATTGGTCCCTCATTGTCTTTTGTCTAATTTCCACCTACGGAGATAATTTATTGAATTAATTAAATTGATATTCTTGATGGTTCACAACATCTTTCCAGTCACTGGACTATTTTGCAAGGTAATTATTTGAGCTCTTATTCTGTCTGTCAAGAGGAGAGGATAGCCTAACGATTAACAGCACGGTAAGTGGAATGGAGGCGTGGGCAGCCCAATGATTAACGGCACGAACAATGGAATCGACGAACCGAGTTCAAACTCTGTCAGGGACAGTTAGCATTCACTTTGCATTAATAGTCTTGGTAAAGACATGAATCCTCCAAGCTATGGATAAATAGAAAGGTAATTGGAGCACTTCAGCTCTATAAGGTGGTCTACCTTAAGCATTGGGGTAGCACCGCGAAAAAAAAACACAATTGCTACTAGAACAATAATTGGATCGTCATGTCTCGTTTGAGAAGTCGCCTCATGTGTCACGTGATACAAGAGCTTCTGAGTATGTCTATGAACCTAGTTCTTTGAATAAGGATTTTTTTTAAAACTATTCTTTCTTCTAACTATTTATATTCCCAGGCACTGGTAACAATAATTCGTTGCTGAGTGTTAAACTCAGAATCCATTGCTTGTGAGTCCCTTCTCCATCAAGTACCCCATAAATCTGCATTTGCCAAACAAGTATAAGATTCGTATATCCGCTCACCTTATATCGACAGCTCATTGGTTCTTTATCTGGCCGATCAGCGCTAACAATGATGACATGGTACTCCTCCGTTCGCACAGTTTTTAGTCCACAATTCCAGTAGTATAATCCTCACTTGAGGCCCAACACATCTGGTTTTACCTGTTATATTAAAGGTTGCCTGCTTCGTTGCTGAAGTATTTACAGTTTTCAACAAGTGACAGAGGTTGGTCATCGTGCCCAGGTAAAACATGTGGTTATTTCCCATAAAACATCACTTTGTGTTGAATGCTGATTTTCAAGGCAAGATAAAAAAAAAAGCAAAATGATTTTATATATCAAGAAATATATTTTTAATCTTCAAAGGAAATAATCCAACATATTGCATTACCTGAATACTGCACACTGTAGATTGATAAAGAGAGAGAGAGAGAGAGAGAGAGAGAGAGAGATAATGAATGATTTATTTTGATCTTAAAAATTAAATACACAGAATATTATTATGAATGTTAATCAAATATTGAGTTTTGTGAAAAAATATTATCCCCACAAATGAGAAAAAAATTCAAGGATACTGAAACTAACACAAAAGCAAAGTAGAATAGAGACCAGAGATGCCAATTGTGTCAGAGACCAAATAAAATATGATGTTGTTACACGAGTGGATTTTCTGCATTTCGTCTCTTATTTTCTAGGCTTCTACTTCACTCTTGTGTTGTCACTGTCTCCATGTCGGTTTATAAACAATTTTTATCCTTGTTATCATGTCGTCACTCCATGCTCCGCCTATGATTTAGATTATGAGGTTTTCTGGTTGGGAAGCCATTGGGAAAGAGAGAATCTGTCAACAGAAAGCGGGAAAATCGGCCAGGCGTTGAGAACAATACCTGGAACCATGAGGGAGATAGATAGATAGATAGATAGATAGATAGATAGATAGATAGATACGTTGGTACATCAATAACTTCGTAACCTAATATTTATTAGCTGAATTTTGATTTGAAAAGTTCACTGTATAACGTACACTCAATGTTATTGATATTGAACACCGAATGAAGTGCATTAACAAGGAAGATTGTGTTGGAAAGTATATATCTGTTGTGGAAAACAATTTTTTTCACATGATAATAAACGATGAAATAAGAGCTATGGACTTTGCACGATTTACCTATGTATACATATATCTATACATACATGCATACGTAGATTCATATATTCTTCTCCGTCCATATCTGCATCTATCTGTCTCTGTCTGTCTGTCTGTCTGTCTCTCTCTCTCTCTCTCTCTCTATATATATATATATATATATATATATATATAAGTGTGTGAGTGTTTCTGTGTGTATGTGTGCGTATATGGGCGCCTGTGTGCTCAAACATAAGGTATACATTTGAATATACAAATAGGATTTAGTTGATATCATAATGCCTAACAGAGAGAATCCGATATGCATTATTTAATTTACCCAGCAATCTGACCAGGAGTGTCATTAAAGGGTTCGTTGGGTTCAGGTGGAAGCAGTTATAGTAGCAGAGGAGTATCAAGAGCCTTAGAATTTGTTGCTACCTTCCATTATTGTACAAAAAAGACAGCAGATCTTGCGGTTACTTTTGTAGGAAGCGTACCTGCAGAAAAAAATACAATTATAAGTTGTTTCTACATTTCCTTTCAATCATTACCTATCGAAGCATGAAATTCATTTCCTTTTAGGGGGCTGTCTATATGAAAAATTCCTCATGCGTTGATGATGCAGTACCAATATTTTCTATATCGATACTGGGAAATATATATATATATATATATATATATATATATATATATATATATATATATATATATATAAGTACATATATATATATATATAAAGTATATATATACATGTGTGTGTGTGTGTGATTGAAATACTAAGGGCAATCTATCAGTACTTTCTAAATTGATTCTGAGTTCAGGTAAACCAACCATGCTTGCTGGAAGTTATTGTGCTTGGCTGATGACATCAATTCTAATTTATTGGGTCAACCAAAAAGTTTGCCCTTGTTTATGTCTTTAGATGGTATTACGAGCGTTTAAATAACTTCAACCAGAATTATCGTTCTTGATTGAATCGCTGCAAGCTGTCATTGCATGATTTTTCTATTGTCAAAATTGGCGTATTTTCCTCTGTTGATTCTAACATTGGAGTTGAGAGAAAGTAAGCGACATTTCGGGGAATTTTCAAAAAGATGAAATGTGATAAAAAATTTTTTAAAAGATTTATGCAGGTTATAGAGAAGGCACTGTGAAGGATCGAACGTGTCAAAAGTGGTTTTGTGCTCGAGATTTCTCGCTGAAATGCTCTACAGTCAGTTAGACCAGGCCGATAGTAATCAAATTTTTACTTGAGAATAACGTTATATGTCACGGGACATAGCCAACATACTTCAAATATCCAAATCAAGCGTTAAAAATCAGCAGCACTTGCAGGGTTATGTTAGTCGATTTGATATATGACTCCCACGTGAGATGAACGAAAAAACTATTGTAAAGTATTTCCATCTGTTATTCGTTACTACAACATAACGAATTTGTTCTGTTTTTGAAAGAAATCATGATGGCTGATAAAGGCTTCACCAGAACGTTGAACACAAAAGATCCTGGATTCCAATTAGACCAATTGAAGACAGCAATTAACGAAATAGTCCCGAATTAGTTCGCAGAAAAGACGTAATATTCCACAAGGATAACGGGAGACCACATGTTCCTTTGGTGACCAGGCAAAAACTTTTACACTTTGACCAGGAAATTTCTACTCATCTGTCCCTTTTTCAATAGTACCATCAAGTATGGTGGTGCTGAGCAATCGGAGAAAATAAGGAATATGTTTATATGGTTAGATGTTTATCCGACAACCATTTGCTCTTGTAGTTCAAGTGGTTAACGTAACTATCACGGTAATACAGGCTTACTACTAGTCAATACCAGTTAGAAAGTTAATAACTGATACTTTCTGTTGACCAAATCAGGGGTTTGGGGCGTAAATCTCGTAAATATTTTTCATTCGTTTTTAGTAATATAGATCAACTGTGATCGTTTTGCTTTATTCGAAGAGCTCGTTACAGACGAAATTCAACTTATTTCACCGACTGTTCACCAATTCCTGTTGGGTGGTGATTCGGTTTAGCTATTGACATAGTCTTTTTGTTTGAATCCCAAACCTTTTCATTAAGTGATAAAGGGAATAGTTTCATAATGGGGGTTTCATTGCCAATAATGATAATGTTCTTGGCAAATAAATCTAAAGTTAGATAAGATACTTACATTTATTTATTGGTTATATATGAATATTTTTTGTCTGTATAATCAGTTGGCTAGCAGCCTACGAATGCGTCTCTAGTTACTTTTGGGGGAAAAACCTATATCTGATGCTGGATAGAGCAAAATGAAATTACAGTTTCTAATTATAACTCCGTGAATGGAGTAATGGAAGTAGCTTAACGGTTATCAGTGCAGCAAAATGGGCAATTTGAATATATTGGAGGAATTTGAAATTTGGGTGTGAAGAGAGAGAAGCATACTGCGTCTGAAAACTGAGTCGTGTTAAAAACCTTTTTATATAAATATTATCAATTCCTTTATCAATACTTTTAATTACTAATTTTACTGTTGAGTCTTAGTCACTGATATTCAATTCATCAACTCTATAATGTACAACATTACGTTGATGTTACCACATTTCGCACAATAAACAAATTACAAAAAGTATATGCCCTGAAGTTCAAGCATCAATATTTTTTTACAAAGAGTTTGCCACATGATATATTATTATTGTTTCAAGTAAAAGGGATATCAAAGCTATTGAGGTTGGTCATGGAGTAAAAAAAAGTTTTAAAAAACCATTGGCCTAAAGCTTACGGAAAGAAAATGACTGTTTAAAATGAAATCGGTATTATTGTTGTCGTTGAATATGCATTGCTGATGACAGCTTGGTTTCAGGAATCCATGTTGCGGGCGATGAGGAGAAAAGTGGTCATGCGCAGTGAGCCATCCCAGTTTTGTTTTATTTTCTCTATTTCCGCACCTTTCCTTCCCTTTTCACCTTTCCCTTTCTGTCGTCAGCAACGAAATCTGATCCTGGTAGATAAATAGTCAAGTCTCAAACGGTTAATAACCGGTTGATGATACAGGCGAAAGACAGTTGAAAACTGTACAGTAGCTGTCACTATTATCATGGACATAAATTACTTCGGTACGGGTTTAGTGAAAGGCCAAACCAAAACGAAAGCAAAAAAAAAATAAATGGTTGATTACTGAAACACAAGGGAGAGAACTCGGTGGAGCAAATTAATAATGTATCCAATAATCTGAAAGGTTGGGTAGCGAAATATAATAGGCTGATATTAAAAGCGACCACGAATTTAGTGATATTTAGGGATATCAGCTGGTGATAAGGACAGCTGCCAATGTAAAACTTAACTTTGAAGGATACTCGTAAATCTTAGGCTAAATATATATACACAGGACATTCATTCATATATATAATTATATATTTATCTCATTAGATACGTGTGCATTGCCAAATATCCAGAAATATACTTATGAGTATGGATAACGCTCAACTTATCATAGTTGACGAAGGAGGCTGATGATATAGATGACACAAGGTCTTCCAAGCAACATTCCGTGGAGAAACTATACCCAGAGCAAAAGCCGATTAAATTGAGTGGGGTCTCCCTCCAACAGACAGACTTTCTGTTGCAAACGCTGCTAAAAGGCTTGCCTCTCCCGCATTGGCTTCCTGCTAATCATCCATGAGTCTGCGACAGACGTGGAAAACTCTCCAGAATTTTTGTCCACGAAGCCAAGTTGTAATATATATATATATATATATATATATATATATATATATATATATATATATATATATATACTACGTATATGCAGTTGTCAGCTCTGTATTGTTTGTGCAATAAGTCAACTATAGTACGCCATTTAAAAGTCTTGAGAAAATTCTAGATGCTAGGAAAATGGGTCCCACGTGAATTTACGGATAGGAACGTTGGTCACCGTGTACGCAACTGTCGCTGTACATCTCAATAGATGTGTTTGTATCTGTGTAGGTGAGAGTAAAATCTAGTTTAAAATGAGAAAGGCCTGTGAGAGGCTTGGTCAGAGGGATTTTCGTTTCCTGTTTCTTTGGGTGTTCAGCTTGCCTTAGATAAGAAGTGACACTGAGAGAAGAACGTTGGGATCGAAATGGTCAGTTCTCAGGAAAGTGATCGTTTTTTTGTTTTTTTTTCTTATTGCCTCTTCTTATCTATAACAAACCAAATACCTGCAGCAACAAGAAACTAACACTCTTTGACCTCACCTCTACCAGACCCTTCCTATTCCAAACTGAAACTCTTACCTACACATACAAACACCTTCCCTACGGCTCCTATTAAACAACCAAACAACAAAAAAATATTCCCATCCTTCCCCTCGACCTCAAACATGTAATCAGCAAAAAAATTCTGTTAACAGCTGCAATTTTTCCTCTGAAAAGGATGGCTGGTACATGTCGAAATGCATCGAAATATGCCCACAGGATAACAAAGAAATTGAGATGTAACACCAACTTTCTCTTTCTCTTCGCCTTCCAGTTATCACTTATATATATATATATATATATATATATATATATATATATATATATATATATATATAATTTTTGATAAGCCTTATTTGGAAGGGAACAATAATGTATATTTATGAAATATCAGTATATGGCTACCTTATATCCGACGGAATGTAATAATCATAGCGCTGAGAACTTAATTATGCTTGTTAGCGACACAAGCAGCCTATAATCGAGTAATTAGATAAATTGATGAGCGTCGTGTGGGGATTGGAACTGCGTCCACCTTGGAAGCCGTCGTATACGCAGGCTCTGCTCTTATCAAAAAAGCAAATACTCTTGTGGCAAGATAGGAGTTCGAGAAAGCACATATCACTCATTTCTTTATTTTGCAAATCGTTTGGCATAATCATTCTTGTTCCCTGGAAATATAATACTGTTGGTATAGGGGAACAAAAATGACTGTGCCAAATGATCGTAGAGTAATATGTGCTCTCTGGAATTATATATATATATATATATATATATATATATATATATATATATATATATATATATATATATATATATATATATATATATATATACATATATATATATATATATATATATATATAGAGAGAGAGAGAGAGAGAGAGAGAGAGAGAACAGAAAGTAAATGTCCAATTTTGCATTATAGTTACATCATGAATGAAAAAAAAATTTTTTCTTCTAAACCTTTAATTTCAATTTTGATTTAGGAAAAAGTCTCCTCCATTTTCGACCCGTTAAGGAAGTATCTCCCTCCCCTTTAAACCTTTAAAGAATTATATATAAACATAAAATAAAAAGATATGTATACACACAAACATACAGACACCTCATATATATATATATATATATATATATATATATATATATATATATATATCCGTATTTGCTAACCTTTGTTCAGTGTGGCCTGAGCACCTCTCTCCTGCCTAGATAGATAGATGGATAGATTGATAGATACATATATAGATAGATGTGTGCATATCAATAGGACCGTAACCAAGTGATGAAAAAAAGCATTTATTTCATTGGGAATATTTTTCAACATAACATTCTTCTTTGTCAATGCTCTTAATCCAACACTTCTCTATATATCTCAGAGATCGAACATTATCCAGTGAAAATTTCAGATCAAAATAACAATGAGCCTGACGAAGAGATAATTGATCCACCTTTGTGAAGTGGAAATTTAAATAAAAAAGGTATTGAGGACGTGTGATTATCTCCTTGCACTCCGGTATATATAAAGTTCTTGGTAATCATTAAGCATCCATTTTGTTTGTGTACGTTCTCCTGTCAATACTCAAGTCAGCGGTGCTTGTTTTGTATAAATCATTCAGTCGGTTGGCAACTGTTATGATCGTGATCGCTGTTCCTCAAGTGAACGCGCGAAATATAATTCTTTACACTCTTCCCAATCGCTGCTGTACGCATATGCTGGCATCTAAACGCTGACGAGATCCTTCATAACTGCAAGTTTGATTGAATACCGAAGACAAAGAATCTTTTTAATTTCTCACCTGACCTTTCATGGACTTTGGTCAGCAGATAGAAATTGCAAGAACTGTTTATAAGTTTTAGCTCGAGTTCTCTTCAGCCATCCATTCAGCCATCTTCACGATTCAGGACTCTAAAGGGCGAGAAAAAATATGAATATAGATTCTTCTTTATTTTTAAAAGATTATTTTTTAAAGTTGGCTTTGTGGTGTCGAAGTCACGCATTAGGCAACGCGCATGCAAAAATCTTATTCGGGCAGAATGCTGGTTGTTAACTACATCCAGAATCTCAGTGCATTGATTGAAGAAGACCTTATTCAACTTTGAGTTCTTCATCTGAATTATAAGAACTTCAAGAAACTAAACAGATTTCTTTGTCTTTATTCATTATCAAAGAATTCTCTTGGGAAATATCTCATCAGCCATCATAGGACAAACAATGCTGGTAGGGAATGCGGAATATAGCTACGGGACTAGTTTGCATACCATCGCTCTACGGCAGGTACCTAATTAAAACCATTTCAAGACCACAGTTGTTGGGCATCTGTTGACGATTGAACTGACTGCACTAACAACGACTCTCGATATTAGTTTATTAACTTCAACTAGTTTAGACAGGCACAATTATTACGCAGCCAGCTAAAATCGAACAAATTATACCAGCAATGGTCTCCTGGACGAGCCCTGTTAGTATTGATCTACTGAAGGCAGTCAAGGCAGATATTTCTCGAGCTTAACCTTGTTTGATGCACTTCGTAAGGATCGAACTCACTACACAAAAGCTTAGTCTTCCGAAAAAAAACCTGGTAAACATCCCTCGATGGCAGGTGCCGATGATTAATATATATATATATATATATATATATATATATATATATATATATATATATATATGTGTGTGTGTGTGTGTGTGTGTGTGTATGTGTGTGTGTGTAATAAACACATATGCAAACATATATGTATATATTATTGACATATTGATATTACTGACACACACACATACATACACGCATATATGCAAGTATGTATACTCAAACACACACACATATATATGTGTGTGTGTGTGTGCATGTGTGTGTGCGCATATAGTTATATATTCTTCAATAGTTATTCAAGATTTACTTCATTTATACATGTTAAACGCCAGCACATAATCGCCTACATTCATATATACATACGGCTTCTTTATGGAACCTTCTTATTTCCTCATCTGAAACGATCTTTCGCGAGGATAAAAATCATAAATCATTGTCAGACAAACAGATTCACACATTCACCCAATCCTTGAGCCCCGTCCACTTCCCTCTTTGCCATTCATTTGCATCTTGCTTGAACCTTCTGCAGTAGCCATCCACCATCCACGCACCATCTATCCAGGCCCTTACACTTCCGCATCTTTTCCCCGCCGTCCGCGCTGCTTGCTTGCATCGGAAAGTAGCCAGTATATCAAACAGACATTAGACTTGACATCCCGAACGCACCTGGCCCCAAGTAATGGCCGGCGTCTTCAGACGGAAGCTATTGGCTGAGCCGGTTTCCCGCCCGATTGCTAAGCTAAGAAGATTTAGGCGGGGGAAAAAGAGCTCATATATAGGAACTAACAGAAAAAGTGATGACAGGCAGGAACTCATCAGCTCATTTGTGGATTTCATTCAGAATAAAAGACAGAAAAAAAACGGATATTAATAGTCTCTCAAGTTGAGATACCAGTGGCCAAGCGGTGAGCAGCGTGGAAGATGGAATCGATGTGTCGAGTTCAAGCTCTGGCTGAGACAATCTGTGTTTACTTCCAACTAATATCCATAGGAGAAGCATGAATCAATGCCCCCTACTGACTATGGGTCAATAATAGGTGGAGTGAGGGACGTCTCCGTGTCTATTCTCACGTATCGCAAATCTCAAAGAACTTCGAAGTCTTATCAACACCAGCTAGTTGTCTATTTGTTTTTATTTATCTTAAACCTTTTCGCTCATTTATTTTATGCAACAAATATTCATTTTCTCTCATCAACATAATGTCCTTCCTTGTCAATGCATTCAATCCAACTCTTGTTCATCAATCACATAAGGGTTGTATTTGCAACGTCACCATAATGCCAAACTGACTCCTCATTTTTCCGTCCATATGCATATCTTTATGTTGATACATGATTCTTTAAGGGGACTAAAGTGAAGGGAAACTCACCTGTCCTTTTACGGGGTCAAAAGCAAAGGGACTGTTTCTTCCCTGTAAAGAGACTTTTTTCCTCATTTATGGTGACAAAAGTGAATTGAGACTTTTTCCCGCTTTACAGGCTCGAAGGTGTAGGGAAACTTTTTTCCCCTTTGAGAGGTTAAAAGTGATAAGGAACTTTCTCTTCCTTGCAAAGAATCAGAAGCAATGTGATACTTACCCCTTTTAAAGTGTCAAAGGTGAAGAGAAACTTGGGAGATCAAAATGAGAAGAGACCTCCCCTTTAACGGTTCAAAAGGGAAGTGAGACTCCCCCATTTAAGGGTTCGAAATTGAACTGAAGACTTTTTTCCTTCCTTGAAGGGGTCAAAAATGAGGAGACGTTTTCCAACTTTAGGAGATCAAAAGTGTAGGGAACCTTTTCCCCCTTTAAAAGATAAAAAATATTGGAAGACTTTTTCTTCCCTTCAATGGATCAGTAGTAATGGCAGACTTTCATCCTCCTTGAGTGGTCAAAACTGAAGCGAAACTTTTCCCCCCCTCCTTCAGATGGTCAAAAGTGAAGGTAAACTTTTTTCACCTTTAAGGGTCAACAGTAAAAGGAAACATCAACCTTTTGAGGTGTCAAAAAGGAAGAAAGAGTTTTCCTCTCATCTAATGAGAAGAGTGAAGGTAGAGTTTTCCCTCCCTTTAAGAGGTCAAAAGTGGAGGGGAGACACCTCACTCCCTCCCCCATTTAAAGTTTCCCTGTTAAGGGTAAAAAATGATGGGAGACTTTTCCCATTTTAAAGTGACAAAAGTGAAAGGAGTTACTTTTACCCCTTTCCAAGGGGTCAAAAGGTGAATATAAGATTTCATACCCTTTTGGGGGTCAAAAGAGAATAGAAAACATTTCCCCCCTTCAAAGTGAAAGGCAATTTTTTCAGCTTCAAGAGGTCAAAAGCGTAGGGAAGCTTCTCCCTTCTTTTCAAGGGTCAGAAGTCGTCCTTCTAAAGGGTCAAAGGTGGTGGAAGACTTCCTCTTTTAAAGTGCTGAAAGTGAAGGGAAATTATCCCCATCAAGTAGGCGGAAGTAAAGAATGACACACCTATCAAACCTAGAGCTAGGGGCCCCGTTCCTATCTGTGCCACCTCGAAGGAACTTAGTATACAAACCTTGACTTTAGAGGAAGTGGTCAGCTCTTGGAAAGTCACACTTCCCCTTGAAACTTCATTGCTCAGTTTGGAGGGTTATTTCGCACCCAGGACCCGTCAACTATGGTCCTACTGCTGTGGAAAACCCTTCAAAAACTAGAGTATAGATGTAAAAAAAAAAAAATTGGCAACTCCAGCAATCGGCCCGAGTACCCCAACTGTCTCAATCTACTTCAAACCAGTAGCAAGTATATCAGAACACTTTGCTAGTTGTTCTAACTTGACTTGTAATATTGCTCGGACCCAAAGGCGTATCAAAAAGAACGTTGACTGTTTCTAAAGCTTTCATTCATCCTTCTTATACCTAGACTCGGGCTGACAAATTTCAGCCCGAACTATCAAGAATAATCTCTTAGTACTCAAATTGTTTTAATTCGCTATTTCTCAAGGAATATAACTTTGTTTTAACTTCATAACTTGGAATGTTGACTTAAATAAAGTTTCTGTTGATAATAACGTTATGTGAACAGAAGTCGATGAGCTTTACTCGGGCTAAAACAATCCTACCTAGTGAAACAAACAAACTGTAACTCAATTAATATTAAGGATAATGTTTAATTTTTTCTGAACCCTGAAAATCTTCTTTTCATCCAGATTTTCAATAAACAACTTTGAGTAACGAAAACTGCAAAAACAAGTTTTGGTTCAAAAATTTCCAAAAAAAAAATATGCTTAATCACCCATTAAAATTAGAATACAACTATAATAACGTCAACATTGAAAACAGGAAGTTAATCTTTTCATTAATCTTTTCAATGTAAGTGAAAGAAATTCCGAAAAAAAAAAACAGCAATGTATGTGAAGAAAACCAATTATTGACCAAAACATTGCATCATTTTCAAGTATCATTTACGCCATATTTTTTAACTGTAGGTTCCATGAATCTTGGGATAACCAGCTGGTAAATTTTTGATAAGATATTTTCATCAAGTAATATATTCCTTTGTTTTTGTATATTGGTTTACAACACAGTGTGCTATATATTTGAGATAAAATTCCCAAAATAGAACTTAATTATACATTTTTTTTCAATTTTAATATATAAATATATATATATATATATATATATATATATATATATCGCTACATTCTGACAGATTGTTTCATTGATCTTTCCAACTTTTCTAGCAATTGGATGTTTTTACTTGTACTGTTTTTTAAATGTCGTTCTTTTCTCTCGTGGCTACACCACATCATGCGACTTGTTCATTTTCCATTGTCTTGTTCTTTTTTTACGTTGTGCACACTTTATCACTCAAATAAATGATTGATATGTATTATATTGTATTTGTTTTGTCTTCATGAGTTATTATTTATAACGAAGAGATTATTGAAGGATGCTTCAATATTAGCAACAACCGTAAACAATAAACACACATATATAATAGAAAAGGAAACAGAAGTCATCAATTACTGCAGGAAATCTGTATCGTTCTACAATAAAGAACCATGAATAAAAACAAACGATTTTGATGTAACTATGGGAGCCTATGACAGAGCAGAAGTATATGAACTTATAGGAGTTCAATTCTAAATATCATAAACATGATAGACAAGAAAGACATAAAATTATGCTGGGATGATTGTCTGATAGTTCGCAAAGGCCATACAAAACAAAATACAGACAAAATAAGAAAATAACATTCCAAGATACATATATATATTTATTAATATATGTATGAAGAAATGGATATATATGATCCGACAGAAGGATTTTAAATTGCGTTTTATTATATATAAACTCCCTTTTGAAATGATCTCTTGTCATTTCACGGTTAATGTATCACTTAGCCTAGCCAGCGTAAATGGAATAAACAATTAAAGAAAATGAGACTGCTGCAGTAATCGAACCTACAACTGATAGGGTAGTCACTTCAACGTAGCCTTATTCTTACCATTGAGCTGAATAGCCACCGGTAATGCTAAGTCTCTGAATATCTGTTTTCACCCCAAATTCTCATCTCGTTTAATCTCGATCTATTCGTTTCTTTCTACTCGACAGTCATGTATTAAGAAATGGCTGCATATGATCCGACAGAATGATATACGTACTCTCATTTTATAATCATAATAACATATAAAAATATAATTACTTAATTGCATCAAGTCTGTAGCCTGGTGACGAAAAAAAAGCATTTATTTTACACAACAAATATCTATTTTTCAACATACGGTCATACATCCACTTACGCCCGAGTGACTTACGTCCCATTGCATATGCGCCCTTTTAAGAGCTTAAAACTCATTAACCATGGATGAAGACAAGAAGGAGATGAAAGATCTGATTGCTGGAATGAGTTGATGACTTAATGTAGAACCATAATCGATGACATTTGTTCCTTTCTCTTTGGAAAGGCAAAGAAAATGTATATATATATTAAAAAAGTTTACGTAAATATGAACCTGTAATGACATTTTTGGTTGTGCAGTGCGTATAATAAACTTTACCCTATGATGATCAACTTACGCCCGGGTCAATTTGCCTCCATATTACCGGAACGTAAACCAGATGCAAGTCAATGCATTGCTGTAGTGCCCTCCCCCCTTGTCACGGCGCTTAATTCAATGGTGAATGTTTATTCCACAGATCGAACATTGTAAAGTGAAAATTTCAGATCCATATTCAGCTAATAACTACATGTCAGGCTACAGATGTATTGTTCTACTCTCGTATAAACGTATATTTCTTTCTGCTTTTTTTTTTTTTTTTTTTTTCATTTCTTCCCGTGGTCAGAATATGATATGTATAATATACATGTATAATGTATTTGTAATGATTAGCTGACTGGAATATTTGTTTAATAAATTCTACCAGAGATATCACAGATTACACAGATAACTAAAATATCTAGTTATATGGTTATTACTATTCTTATTTATTGTATGCTGCAAAAGGTTTGCTAATCAATAAAGATATTTCCTTCCTCTTGATATTGTAGCCGAGAAGGCTATAGTTCACGGGTTACCAACGCCTGTAAGATTCCTTCACGAATAAGGCGGGCATAAAATCTGCCTCGACAATATCGTAACAATAATAACGGAAAGAAAGAGAGAGAGAAACAACGAAAGAATATCGAACAAAGAGGAGCTCGACTGGAAAAGTCCAAAAAAAAAGACGGCGAGAAAAAAACAAATTAATGAATAAATGAATAACAAGCGATTTCTCTGACAGGTGTATAAGGAAGGGGGGGAAACAGTGTAGAAAGAAAGAAAGAAAGAAAGAAAGAAAGAAAGAAAGAAAGAAAGAAAGAAAGAAAGAAAGAAAGAAAGAGAAGAAATAAGGTGTGAAAGGGAGGAATAAAGAACCATGAGAAATAATGAAAGAAAGGAGGAAAGAAGAAAAGAAAGGAAGAGACGAAGAGAAATTAGTTAGAAAGGGAGCAAGAAAGAAAAAAAGAAATAATATATGATAGAAGTAATAGAGAAAAAAAAGAAATAAGTATGAGAAAAAAAGAAAGAAAGAAAGAACTGTGAAAAAATAAGAAGAGTGAAAAAAACTGAGAGAAAGAAAGCAAGAAAGGAAGCAATGAAGAAAAAAACAGAAGAAAGAAAGAAAGAAAGGACTATTATAATAAAAGAAAGATCCGTGAGAAAGAAATAAAGAAAGAAAGAAAGAAAGGGAGAAAGAGAGGAAAGAAAGAAAGAACAGTGAAACAGAAAGAAATAAAGAACTGTGAGAAAGAAAGAAAATACGAAGGAAAGAGAGAAAGAAGTGTGACGAAATAACAAAAATGTAACATGATTTAGTCATAAAAATGAAAATGAGGGAAAGAAAAAATATAGAATAATGAATTTTGTAATGAAAAAAAGGATGAAAAGTGAATGTATTAAAAGTCGATGGTCATACCGATATGTCAGTCGGCTGCTGGGGCCAGGGTCAGTGTTGGGCTTCGGGAAAACATTGCCAGCCCGGTAGAGCCATTCATCAGTCGGTGACCATGTTGCGGGTAATTGAAGCAAACAGAAATGGCGTATTCATGATGTCTGCGAACTGTATTAAAAACAACCGTCAAATGATTTCTCTCATCTTGTTGAATTAATAACTGTCTTTCGCTGATGTACACAGTCTTCAAATTCCGACTGACCGACCGACTGACCACTATATCATATATTTATCCATGTGTCTGCCTATGTATGTATGTATCTATTTTTCTATCTATCTATCTATCTATCTATCTATCTATCTATCTATATATATATATATATATATATATATATATATATATATACATATATATATATATATATATATATATATGTGTGTGTTGTCTATGTTTCTATGACTATGTATGTATGTATGAGTACGCGTGTACGCCTGTGTTACGGTAATATTTTGAAATCTTTGAAATTTTCAATAATTTCGTGAAGTCCCTAGTTTCATAATCAGATTAATAATGGATTAGATTTTGATGCTAGCCAATTGGTACTATAATGAGTTTGATTCTCACTGATCGCCCCACAACTGTGACCTTGTGCCAAACTGAGCTGTAAATACTCAAACGGAATATACCTGATATTTACCTAGTTTTACACATACACACATAGACACACACATAGGAGATCAAGATGAATTCCACCTGCAATAGCACAGTGTCAATACCTTGCTAGATGCATTGAATTGTGATGAGTATGGGTGGAAGGTCATTGGAGACTTCAAAATGTTGGCATTTATGATGAGTCTGCAAGTTTCCCTGCTATCTTTGTCTTTAGGACATCAGGAACATCTTGGCGCTCTACTAAATACAATGGGAGCCACTAGTTGACACTCGGAAGGGGTTGATGCCCACTACTGCATGTAAAATTAGGCCTTATGAGGCCAATTTTCACAGCTTTTGCTTCGGAGTTTTTAGTGGGCGGGATTAATAATTAAACTAAGTAGATTAGGGATATGAAATTATCTGATTTCTTTACAAACCTAGATTCCACTTGATTTAATTGTTAATTCCACCCACTACAGGACACGGACCCTATATAAACGCACCATCTCCTATATCTCCATCTTTCTTGAAAAGGCCAAAATGAACTGGCGAAACGTTGAAATAAACAAAAGAAATTTCTTCTGTATGAAACATGGTCTCATTCCACTTTGATATTGTCGGATAAATCATAATTCACATCGACACATTGGTTATATATAGAGAGATAGAGAGAAAGAAAGAGGGAGAGAGAAAGAAAGAAAGAGAGTTTGTCAACCTGCAAATTCATACAATGTTACTGTGAATATGCCTCCATACAGAAACACTGTTTGAACGACTCTTTTTATCATATGTGTGTGTTTGTGCGTGTATGTGTGTGTAAGATTATGTACGTGTGTTTACATATGCGTGTCTGAATGTGTAAATATATCTTTGTATTTGCATGTCCAAATACGTACATAGATCTACATGAGCGTGTGTATGCGCGTTCACTTTTGTGAAAGCGTGTATGTAAGGGCATATGTGTCAATGCATATTTTTGGTAAGTCTGCGAATGTCTATAGATGTGTTGGGATATGTGTGCGTATATATGTGAGCATATATGTGTGTTCGGGTGCGTACGTGTGTGGGGGGTGTACATATAGATGTTTGTATGTGTGTGGGTGTATGTATATTGTCTTTAATATGCACAAAGCTAAGGATCAGTTAATCTCGACGTTCGAATGCCCGATGCGTTTGCTGGGAGCCACTCCGTCCAGGGTCCTTCGTAAATCATTGCCGATCTTCCATGCAACGCCCATTCGCTAAGCAGAGATTGAATGAACTCCGAAGGGAGCGAATAGCAGAAAAGAAAAGAAAAAAGACAAAAAGAAAAAAAAGAGGGAGTTAATATAAGAGATACACATGGCAACAAAAAAGACATAAGTAATGAAGAAATTCGCCGTCGTATTGGAGCGAGAAGATGATTTTGGTTACTGGGAAGAGGTGAGATATGACAGGGTGACTACGGAATGGTGGATATTGCACAAGAAATAAATAAAGGGACAGATTGTAGTTCTCGTGAGATTTTGCGAGAGGACAAAAAGATTGATAGCGAGAAAACGCGAGATGTGAAGTGTGAAAAGTCAAGAAGGCGACGTAGAATATATAGAGTTCTTGCGGGAAAAAAATAGGAACGTTTCTGTTTTCGTAAGAGAAGCGTTGACTGGTGTTCGGAGAAATGAGACGAAGAAGAAAAATAGGGATGGAAAGAATTCGAAGGTGAGAAGAACTTGAATAAAAACGACGGGGAAAGAAACAGAGGAGAACGACAGAAAGAGAAGTATTTACAAAACTAAAAGGATGATAAAACTACAATACATTTTTTGAAAAACAAGAGCATAATGAATAAGGTAAAAAAGTGAAAATCATTAGGACTGTGGTTCTCAAACGTTTCTGTATGATGGCACACTAAGAAATATATTTGGCTTACGCGGCACACCAACTATAGGAATGAAATGGATTTGAGAAAAAATATTTCAGTAGTCAATGAACGAAACCGTACACGGATATACGTGGCCATCGCCTTTTTTTCCATTCCCTCAATCGTTAAAAAGATTCAGATCGCACAAAATTTAGTGATAAGATCACTAGATTAGCATTCTGTGGCTGGAACTGGACAAACATAAAACAGACACGTCCAACGCACAAAGTGCATTGCGTATTTGGACAAATTTTCGCAGCGCATTGTTAGAACAATCGGAGAACAGTAACCTTATTTTTGGAGCCATTAAAGAACTGAAGTCGAATTGCGCTCAAGCTGTATTTGATCATAATGCAGTTGCTTGATTTAGTCACACACTTCATTTTTCAACAGACACAAAATCGCAAATATAAATGAATATAATAAGACGTAGATTCAACAGGTAAAAAATGTTTATCAATTATTACTCTTATAATATTATTATACACCTGTCTGAGAGGCAACTTTAAATATCAAAAAAGAAATTTTGTTTGGCAATAAAATACATTAAATCTTTATCATTACAATTATATTATGCAAATAACAGCCCGTGTATATGAAAAGGGTATAATATTACACAGACACACACATATATATAGGGAGAATAGTGATAGTTTTATGCACACTAAATTCATAGAAGCGGCAAGCATTGGTTTGTATCGAGATGATATCCTTGTTCTAAAAAATTCTAGCAGTCATGAATGTTATGAAATTAAAAATCAATATCCAAAGAATTCCATAAATTTGGTTTCAAAATAGAAATAAATCCCAAAATGAAAATGGTCAACTTCCTTGACGTGACCTTCAATCTTAAATTAGAAACATTTGAAGGATACATGAAACCTAACAGCGCACCGATATACATTGGACACTGAGTCCAACTTCCGCCAGTCCCCACTGAAACAGATTCCATACTCAGTAAATAAAAGATTAACACTCAACTCATCAAACGAAAAAGTATTACACGAAAATATCCAGACACATCAGAAAACACTGGAGAAAATTGAATTTGAAAGATATAAACTAGAATGTGATAAAGAACTTAAGAATAGACAAAATAGTAACAAAATAATAAGAGCAGAACAAAAAAAAAAAGATATGGTTTACATCCCTTTTTAATATGCAGGCTGTAACCCATGTCAGGGAAAAATTACAGGATTTATCCAAAAAAAATTCCCCACACAACAACAGATTACGTAAAAGATTTAAATGCAAACATGATTAAAATCAAAAAAAATAGCTGCATAGTCAACATGAAGAAAATAATTAAACATCACAACAGCAGAAAATCTGGATAGTGCATGTTTCAGAACAAATGCTCGACGTCTGAATTCATATACTGGGCCCAAATATACAAGAAGAAGAGAATCCGAATGGATCTAAATTTTATGCCAGTCTCTCAAAACTTAGCTTTAAGATGAGACTAGCTAACCATACAGCAGCTTTCACACGCACAAATCATAAAAACAACACGTTCTACATATCACTGGAAACTCAAGGAAAAAGGATACACAACAACACTTAAATGGGAACAAATAAGAGAGACTACAGCATCCAATAACACATACTCCAAGTGCATTTTACGTCTTGAAGAAAATCTTAACATTATAACATTCAAAGAGAGAAATGAATTATTGAACTTGAAGTCAGAGATCAGAGTCAACCATAGATACAGGTCGCAATTTATTTCAAAATACTTGAGAGACAAATGAAAAATAACAAAACGAACTCGGAACATATCACTGGTTTCAAACAGATAATTGAAATTTAATTCATAGAATCAAAATAGAGAAGAAAAAAGTCAGTTATAAGCAATTAAACCATAATATGAAGATAAATGAGACATTACAAAATATACACAAAACTTTTCATCAGTATCTAGCAGATAACTAAACAAGAAATTGGTTTGTAAAACTACATGTAAAATTCAAAAGACATAAATAATAAGCAATGAGACCATAATATTGAACATTAATATTACTTACTGAATCCTACCATCCAAGTTAGAATTGATTAATTTAACTTAAACAGAATTTAAGGTATCGATAATCATATAAAAATGACTATCGTCTAGAATTACAGCAGCATTAACAAAAAGAATAAAACGACTCTTTCAATTTTTTCTTTTTCCCTATCAGATAATGTAAGGGAATAAGCTCATCACTACATTCTTTTTTAAACATAATGGACAATTATTTCATCAACATGGAGTAAAGCAATATCATTTCGGCTACATAAGTAGAATGGAAACCTTAACCAAGTGTCCATTTGAATAATATATATATATATATATATATATATATATATATATATATATATATATAGTATATATATATATATATAGCCTGGGAAGCTTTACAGCTTTAATCACAAAACATTATGAAACATTTTCAATTTTTTTCTTGTGTCACTTTAGTCACTTACTTCCCAATATCTGTCAATGCCATTTATGTAATTTTCTGCAGTGTTTTCCCTGTTTCACATATACTTGTTGACTTCAATATTTATTTCGTAGGGATATATAACATGCATGGCTTTAATGATATCATCTTCCTTCTGTTGCCTCATTCTTTGCATTACTGCACCTATCTTACCTCAGCTATTATATCCATTTATCATCCCCAAATTTATTTATTGCAATATACATTATTCATTTATTCTCTCTCTCTCTCTCTCTCTCTCTCTATATATATATATATATATATATATATATATATATATATATATATATATATATATATATATATAGAAAGAGTGCAAGCAATCATGAAGCTGAAATGGAAAGTTCTTCTATGTGCAGCGTAATCTCCACAACAGTGACTACAAGACATCGAATCAAAAACTTTCACCAAGTAACGTCGTATGTAATCTCGTAATAACAATAAAATAAAAATGTAAATAATTATATAATTAAATTTCATGTATCAAGATTCTTAAATTGATAAAAGAATAGTTATAACATAATTGAATAACACTGATTGGATTGAAGATGAATAGAATTTAAAAAAGATAAAATTTCAGCTGTAAAAAGGTGGAAAATTTACGTATATATATATATATATATATATATATATATATATATATATATATATATATATATATATATATATATATATATATGAGGTCTGTCAATTCTGCCATTTTGAATATCTCGAGAAGAACTGGTTGCACGGCCTTGATGAAACTTGACAACCGCATGTATGCCTGAACAAGTACTCCTTTGGGAATACTCGGTTTGCAGTGAGACGATATTGACTTAGAATGCGTAACCTATGACGTCCTCATTCACAATGACAGGGAGTGGAGATTAGAGGATATTCACCAAGTGTTTGGGGGGCAAAAATATGGCATCATCCAGGTCTGTAAGACCCTCCCAAGTCCAGGTATGGTTCTTCACGACTTACGACTTTTCCCCAGGGCAAAGGTCAACGTCGAAAGGAAGAATATTTCAGACCGTTGACAAAGTTAAGCGTCTCGGGGGGAATAAAGGGCTAAGGTGCCATTACCCTAGATAGGGTTTTATTTTATTGAAAAATATATATCCAACTTTGACATATATATTCATGCATTCATTAAACTAAAACATACACATCAACAAGAAATAATTATGAATTATTATAATTCATGACACATCGATCCCTATAAGGTATGCTATGTAGAAGGAATTCTTTTCTCATATCATGCTTATCAATATTGGTAGTATATATATGTCTATAAATTTGCTGTTTTCATGTTCGATGCTGAAGAGAGAATGTAAATCAAACACGTAAACAGCAATTTTTTCTAAGAACCACTGCCAATATTTTTCTCTGAAAAAGATGGTTGGCCCCTGTCGAAATGCATCGAAATATATCCATAGAATACTTTTTAAAAATGAGATGTAACACCTATCTTTTGAGTTTTTCTCTTCGCCTTCCAGTTGTCATTTTCATCAACATTCAGTCAGATCACTTCACGCCTACAATGCAAACATATATATACATATATATATATATATATATATATATATATATATATATATATATATAAACTGCCAAAGTTGATAATCATGTATAATTGATGTATATGATTATCAGCTTATAGAAGTGCTAATAGAAATGATAATTATTCAGAAGTCATATGATATTGTTCACAATAATCTGATGATAAAATAATGTAATATAATTATATCATGTTTTTTAGTAAAACACAATTTCAATATTATAGTACTATGCTATAAAAAATTTGCACGATTTTTCCAATCATACTGTACTTAAAGAATTTCAAAATCATTGTGTTCCTCTGCATTTCATTTTCAACCAAATTGGACCTGGGTTCCCAAGCATTTGCAATAAAAGAAAAATAGATGAGGGAGATTACTCTATAATTAGCATACAATATTTATTTCCCAATAAAGAACTTTACAGGCAGAGAATATAGGCCATCATGTGGCACATTATATTAGGAGATTTTCACTAACAGAATGAGAGAGAGAAATCTCCGTTGATACACAGGAAATCCTGGGTAACTTAACAGTTAAATAGATCCATCAATCTAGTCAAATGTCCCGAATTTAATTTGCACCTTTGAAACGTAAGTACATAAATAAGTTCGCAGACTTAAAATGCATATATTCAATGCATAGAAATATTTGTTTTTCATCCCAATCTCCTTCCTTATCAATATACTCAATTATTCGTGAATATTAATCACATAGATGGAATGTTATAATTCTCAGATCAAAATTCCGCTAATATTTTCAGGATACAAACTCTTTTATCCACGATAGATAGATAGATAGTCTGACAGATAGGAATGAACTGACATGCATTTCAATAGACAAGTTTACATCAGGTTAAGTTCACATGCAAAACTATTAAAACCTATCTCCGTGCACACACTCAGAGTCATTAATATATGTTATGCACATACAAGTATGTGGCTTAAGAATATATGGAATTTCCACACATCAAGATTTTGTGCGAATAAAGCCCTCAAAATAATTAAATCAAGATGGCGTCTGATATCGGGGGAAAGAAAGGCCGGGCTGGCAGAATTAGCGGAAAAAGAATAAAGATGAGCCTCAAAGATCATTACAGAGTTATTGCTGCTATAAGTGTGACCATTAGGTCGTCTGCTGACAGAAATATGAGCTACGGCGAGAAGCTAGGGGGTGCTTTGAGGTGGATCAACAGAATAGCCGGGGCGGAAATTCTTTAATTCCTTCGAACTTCCCAGAAGGTGTAAATCAAAACTAAATGATGATATGATAACAATAATAATATTCTTGGTGCTAATAAATCGTTCAACCCGCGGCCGATCAGCCGTTCGATATGAGTAGCGGAATGGAGAGCGGGGCTAGAACAGAAAGACAACGACAGGAAGACTGGCAATTCGCTGACAACAAAATGGCGGCACAAATTGACACGTGCTGGTTATTTACGTGAAAACATCAAGTGGGCGCTTGAATTATCACGCAGGCCACCAAGGAAAAGATTTCAGCTTGGATAGAAAGTGGCTTTTATATTCGAACTATGGTAGGGCTAGAAGAAGAAGAAGGAGAAGAAGAGTCAAATATTCAAGGGAAGATAAAAAGGAGAGATGGCATTGGAAAGATGAAGAAACCCCGTTAGGTATGTTAAAGGAAGGATGCTTACGGATCTGTGATGCATAAGAGTCATATCATGGGGATTGAGAAGTTGAGTGAATGATGGGGGAAATACAAAAATGATTTTGATTTCTACGTACGTTTTGTTTTATTTTTGCGAGTTTGTTGCCATGAACTTGTTTTTTTGGTTGGGGTGGTTTGCTGGGTATTTTATGCTTTTTGGTATATATATATATATATATATATCAGTAGAATTGAAAGATGAAAATGTTGCCCCGGACGGTATGACGAAAAATACAAAAAGGGGTAGATATTACCCGGGAAGCGAATACAACCAAAGGAAGATAAGGGAATGTGAGAGGTAGGGGGATAGAAGAAGAAGAAGAAGAAGAAGAAGAAGAAGAAGAAGAAGAAGAAGAAGAAGAAGAAGAAGAAGAAGAAGAAGAAGAAGAAGAAGAAGAAGAAGAGATAGAAAAAGACAATAATCATTCTACAAAGAATAACAACGCATAACAAAGAACGAAATAAAAAAGAAGAAAAAAAATAGCAGCTAAGTAGAAGGTAAAATGAAGGAAAGAATAAAATTGGGGGAAAAAAGAAGAGAAGAAAAGGTCGAAGGGAAGTGACAACAAAGGAAATTACGAACCAGTGAGATACGTCGGTGATCTTTACTAAGCTTAGCCTAGTGAGGATTGAATAGTAAAGGGTAAGAAAACTTGATAGAGAAGTGTAGTGTTTAAATACAAAGAAGACAGAGAGAAAACATGACGTCAAAGAAAGAAGAAAAGGAAAAAAAGGCGAGTTGCCAAGATGGAAGACAAAACCAACGACTAAGAAGAGGAAATGATGGAATAGAAGAAAGAGAAAGAAAAAAGAAGTAAAACTTCCTGAATAAAAACTCCGAATATGAACGTGAATCACAAACGATAGATTACATCAAGGAAACTTTATGGGATCTAACCAGCGGAAAGATGATAATGATGTCCAATATGGACGTTCTCAGCACTCTCTCTGAATTAAACCAGTTCTTATTTTCTTGTTTGTTCGTTTTGTTTCTTGTTTTGTCTGTTTGTTTGTTTGGTTGGTTGGTTGGTTGGTTGGATGGTTATTGGTTCAGTGTGTGTGTGTGTGTGTTTTGTTTGTTTCTTTGTTTACTTTGAATATTTATTTCCTTCCCTTTCTATACGTTATCATTTAAGCCATTCATTTATTATTTTAGAAATTTCTCCTTTGCTATCTCTCTCTCTCTCTCTCTCTCTCTCTCTCTCTCTCAATTTACACTACGACTGCTTTTTCTATCTTTCTCTTATCTTTCCAATCTTTTTATGTGTATAAATGTAATATCAACAATACTACTTTATTTTAGAATAATCTCGATAATAAAAGTTGTGTTGTTGAAATATTGAAATGTGATATTTATCAAATAAAAAGTGCTCAATGTATAAGAAAATCAATACAGAGCTTTACTTGATAACACTAGAATATTAGAGAGAGTGACTCTACACTTGTTTCATAATGATGCCAATGTTCAAGAGTGGTAAACAATATTTTGTATTAGACTATTGATGTTTAAAAATTTCTGTTCAGAGACAGTATTTAAATCAACCCAATCAATTCAATTTAGATTTTAATTAAGATTCATGTATCCCATAAAAAATAGTCAAACCAGCATGAATGGGCTTGAACATTCAGTCAAGGTGAAAGTATCAGTTGAAGTATTCACTGAAAAAACATATTTTTCATTTAATTCACTTATCAGTAAAAGTTAGAGATAGCAAATTTGAAGAGTGAAGAATATTGTATATATTCATATTTCATAATTCCTCGATTAAAAAGAACTGAGCTCTAAGTATATATTGTTTTAAACTTTTATAAAGAATACTTTTTTTATTTTTAACAGGTAAAGTTTATATTATGAGGTGTCAATTTTCAAATTTGATTCAGATTCAAATTGATATTTTGTATACAGATAAATGTTAAGTCTATGTTAAGATTAAATCGACCATAAAATATAGTAATTATTATTATTTAATGCCTGCATTCTATGTAATTGATTTCAATTTGAACTTTTCAGTTTGAGACTTTAAGACAATTTCCTTGTTTAAAAAAAATCCTCTTGTCTTTTGACATCAAAATACTTAGTCTTTCGTTCAAACATAGAGAGCCTATGTTATTTAAACTATTTGGGGGTCTTGGGTGACTAAGAATTGATCATTTGACTATAGGATTGAGAGCATCTTTTTTTATTCAATATTTTTTTAATACTATGTCAGTTCTTTTATTTTTTGCGAAATAAATCTGTTGTGATTATTTTACCTGGATTTCTATTTGCCCTTAGATGTCCCGGTGTAATTTTTGTTAATATTGGGTTGTTCAGTTTTGTTACTTGGCTGGGTAAATGTTTCTTTCAGTCAGGCAATGTTTGTCTAGAGGACATGTATCTTAGTTTTCACAATAACATTTTTTTTTTATCAGATCATTTGTTATGACATATGAGTGTAAGATCATCTTATTGTGCGAACTAATAATTCTATTTTTGTTGTAAATGCAACATTGATTAATATTGCTAGCATTTCTTGAAAAGGTTGAATCATATAATTTTCCTGTTTCTGTTTCTGTTTTGCTCCCATCGATGCGTAAAAATTATTTTTGCCCAGGTATTTGTATTTTTGTACACACACACACACACACACACACACACACACACACACACACATATATATATATATATATATATATATATATATATATATATATATATATATATATATATATATATGTTCGTTTTTTCCTAGGCTTGAAAACCGATCTTCAGCACAGACAGGATAAACTCATCTATTTCAGACACGAGTCAGGAGGAAGGCTAGACGTATGCCCAGCTTAAGAAAATCATTATTCGAAATTGCTTTTTGTTTGATTGTCTGTTTTTACTTGGGATCGAACTACGATTCCTGGTACCGATAGGAAAAACACAACAATTCAAACCACGGGGCAGGTCACATAAAGCTCATGTCACTCTCGTCTAAGTTCGAATCCTCCCATTCTCACTCCTTTTTCGACCTTCACTCACTTCAATTCTCATTGTCGGTTTCTACTTACTCAGCCCCATCAATGTTTCCATTTTTAACTTACTCTATACTTCCTGCATTTTAGTTTGCCTAGTAGCAAAGATAGTCTCCATTGACCACTCTTGCCAGAAGTAAGCGTTTGAGCCCAGCTGAAAACCAGGATTTCGCTTGCAGAGTTCCAAGGCAGACAGACCCTCCCTCTTGGATGATTGTCACTTCCTACTCTCAGTCCCTTGAGTATATTGCCACTGAGCAGTGGCTAGCAATGTAGTTTCACATATTATCATTCGTGCAATGGGTTTGATCCTAACTGGGTCCTCCACATTTCTGGCATTTTGCCTTGAAAACTTCAGTCTGGTAAATCAATACTTTACAGAGCCTGGCGGAGACCGATGGCCGGCAAGCTAATCTCCCTTGAGTATTCGTTCATGTATTGAGTTCGATCACTGTGTACAGCACTGTTGAGATCCTGTGCCGGACTTACCTAAGAGGTATTTTGCACCGATGCCAAAAAATGAGTTCAACCCCAGGCAAAAGCCAGATTTTTTATACAGCCAAACCCGCCGTACGCGATCAATCAGTCCCATTTATTGCTCGCGCTAAACGAATTATTGATCAGCGAATAACAATGAAAATAATTACAATGATTCCCCCATTATTTCACAGTAATTGAATAATTACAGCGTAAAATAGGAAATAGTTGCAGTTCTCCAAATCGCGGTAAACGGATTTCGCCCGAATTGAAGTAAGGTTTGCCTATAGTGATGTCAAGTTGACAGATCTTTTTTTGTTTAGCAGATTGACGTAACACAATCTTTCTACCCTAATTTCCCTGCATTCGTCCTTGAGTCGTATTAAGCTCAATAAATATCTGTAATTCTCTTTGTCTCTTCTTCTTTATCTTCTTAGTCTCTTCTCTCATTCTTTCTTCCTTCATTTCTCTCTCTCTCCTTCTCTGTGTATCTCTTTCTCTCTCACTTCATTTCATATTCTTAACTCCTTTACTTATCATAGCTCTTTCTTTTTTTTCCTCTCGCCTGCCTCCCTTTTTTTCTTTCTTTTTATTGTCTCTTTCTCAGCATTAACATCCCTGTACATTGGGGACATCTGTCGTCCAATTATATTGCTTTGGGTGTCATCAAGCATTTAAAAGATATATTCGCCAATAACGAGTTGCCAGTGGCCAAGCAACTAACAGCACGGGAAAATGCAGTCAGCGAACCGAGTTCAAACTCTGGCGAAGATAATCTGCGTTCACTTCGCTGTAATGTCCTTGGGAAAGGTATTAATCCGTCCTCCAGCTACGGGAGAATTACAGATGAAGCGAGTAACACCGCTTCGGATTCTTGTCTCTGCATAGTCAATTTTCACATATGGAAATTTGTGATATGTAATGCTAGCCAGGAACGGCTTGTCGTGGCCAGTGTAAGGGCTATATACATTATTTTATTATTTGTCAATGACGATCAGTCATTTGGCTTTGTCCACTGATTTTTCCGTCACGTTATTAGCCACAATTCAACAAATAAAAAACAGATTTCATCCATATCTACAAAAATGTGCATTCGTATATTTTCATCATTGGGTCGCCCATTTGGTAAAGATATTGCGTGTACTCTCTTTGAAAATATTAATCCCCTTTCTCCCTCACAATTCTCCTGTTTTACACAATTACTTGGATTCTATTCATTTATACAATCTATTACAAAAACAAAGTAAGATATGTTTGTCCGTAGCAAATATATTTCAAACCTATTATTTTTACGGGATTTACCTCATTCTATTGTTTATTTTCATCAAAACAATCAAACTTCGATCGTTAGAGTAAACAGCGAGAAAATCGGTAATTAAGAAGTAGCATCAGACGAGAGTTGGACTCTCATCCCACACCACCAGATCCCGTCTTTCATGGACGTTGCCTTTATCACTTCGATCGATTCTCTATACCATCTTCGCTAATTGAATTTATTGTAGAATTTGCCGCTACCGTTTGTGAGCTGCACCCTAACACCTACTTTCCACCGAGATTAGAGGGAATTATGTGTTGGGGTAAGAAAAATTCAAAAAAAAATTCAAAAATCCATTCATTGTCTCTGTCAGTCACATTTATGAATATAGATATTTCTCTCTTATTATCAATAATAAGCAACGAGAATTAAGATAAGGAGAAAATCCTTATCTTAATTCTTGTTGCTTTTTATCGTCATTCTTCGATCGCTAGCGGATCTGAAATACAAAAAAATAAGTATCTGGAAATATGTGTATCCCTTATCCTATGGGATCTGCCCTTTCAGGCCATCATTTAGGAGCCATCCAAATATAGCTATATTACCTACCCTTGCAGTTTGGTCTTCGTTGCCTGATCTTAGCAGATCTGCTACGGGAGGGCAGGCTCCGAAGGATAATGGATGCAAGTTCGAATCTCACTGGAGCCTTATTCTTTGAAAGCAAAAAAATTAAGATTGGAGAAACGCTGGTCAAATGCTATTGGATATTTCTCATCGAATTAAGAGTGAAGGAATATTTATCGCACTCTATTACCGATCATTGTGCAAGTTCGAGAGTTCAAAGGGTTTTCAGTCTGTGATATCCTAATCAACGTTTATGGTGACGATTCGGTGTTACTATAGCATGCAGTCTACCGGACCCTTTCTGTGGTCCCAGTAGATGGCAGTTTCGGTGTTTGGGCTAAGACAGTGGTTTCTAAACTAGGGTCTGCAGATACCTGGGGTTCAGTCAGATGAAAATTCAAATTAATTCCCTGAATCTAAAATAAAGATAACGGAGCTTGACCATGAGCCTACTATCAAAAAAGCATAATTATTGTACTCAGACTTGTACTATAGATTAGGATTCGAATAAATATAATTAATTTCAAATGGAGAAATAAGTATTTTTAAGGTTAAAAGTTGCTTCTTATTGCAATTCTCCGCTTACTGTCTAAATCTAAATGCTAAAAATAGTGGTCGGAAAGAATATTTCTTTCATAAAAGAGGTCTTCAAGTTTTTAAAGTTTTTAAACCACAGGGCTAAGAGCAAAGTGAAGTATATGTCTATATCAGCTCAATATTTGATACGCCATCGATTTGGGAACTTCAATACTAAAGTGATCGGCATTACAATAGAAGACACGTCATAACCCTAACCCTAACCCAAAACTCTAACTCAAATTCTGAACCCTAAACATAACCGTCCTCGTATCGTAGGATAAGAAATGTACCAATTTGTATCTACTCGATTGTGGGTTAGGGTTCCTAACCTGAAAATAGATTAAATCACATTGTTTCTTCTTTGACACAAAGTAGATTATTCTATCTTTATGTTATAACCGCGGTTTAAGTCATTGAACATGGGAAAGGTATCAGGCTACTCAGAAGAGATGCTACACTTTGCTCTTAACCGAAAAGCCGAGAAGCTGCGATAGACCGTGACCATATAGTAGGTCCGTAAGACTGCACGCTGTACTAGCACCTACGAATCTTCCTCTTCCCACTCTTGGGATGAAAGTTCGAATTTCTATCCCTTCTCTCTCGCGCTACATCGCCAAGTATCTATATACAGACATTCTCTGCAGAGGCCTGTGCCGGTCGTTAGGAATCTATGTTCATATTACGCCAGGCTATAGTTGCAGTTTTCTTTTATAATTAAAGACAAGCAAACTGGTAATCGGAGAACGAAATGTGATTTTTGTTATTGCAATATCTTTTTTGTTTTGTTTTTTTCAATCTTTGACAGTTTTTTCCACGTCAACAGAGGTTATTATATCTAAGCCTCTTGTTTTTATTGGCGAATTTGTTTTTTAGAAAAGCTATAGGGAGTATTATTCTATCTCCTGGTTCCTTATGGTGGAATCACTGAGTTGAACGTATACATGCAATCATGTATGAGCGTATGAAGTATGGGTTTGAGTGCATATGAAACTGAGAGGAAGACAAGGGAGTTCGGGGAAGTTTGACCATGAAGAAAATTAGTAACCCTCTGAAAAATTACTCACCTAGTGTCCACCGTATCCTTGGAAGTGGCTCATTCTCTATTTTTTCCCCACTGGCTCACAAAGGGTAGAAGCGATTTCAAAAATATGGGAAAAGGCGTATGATCATTTAAACCCATAAGCAACATTGTATTACTGATTTGTACTTCGTTTATATATATATATATATATATATATATATATATATATATATATATATATATATAAGGGCTGTCTTTTTAAACAGCGCACCAATGAGACGATTTAGCGTACTCGCTACTGTTGTGATGTTTAGCAGTGTCTTTGACGCATAGCGTAAAGATATGTATCAAGCTACGTTGATATTTCAGCTAAAATGAGCGTGAGTGTGGTGCGCTCGGCGATTTGTTTTCGTTTGCTTGTTTGCTTGGGGTTTTGGGTTTTTTTGTTTTTGTTTTATTGTTCTTTGTTTTTGTTTTTTGCAAGTCAACCGACGCGATCAAATTAAAAGCATTCCATGATCGATGGAAATCGTCACCAGGCAGTCCATGGAGTTTTCGGAGAGGTAGAAATCTGTAAAAGTCAAAACTCACCATCGTAGCTTGATGAAGTTTTCCCATACAGAAGTCCAAAGCTACAGTTGAACGATATAACGTTAGTGAGGACGCTAATACACACCATTGATGAGCTATTTTAAATGCTTATTGGCTGTATTACCCGCCTTACTGATGGAAAGGGAGGATAGCTAACCATTTGAATAAGTATGCGGCAGCTGTACGATGATATGGCAAAAATTCATCTTGAAGGACCAAGAATTACCCAGAACTAGCCAAGTCGTTGTATCAAACCAAAACAAGTGAAGATGGCTGCAGAAATGGACTCAAAGCATTTGGCAGAGAGTTGAAACAAGAGACAGTCGCCAAAATTATATAGAAAGTAAATCAGTTCTAACTGTGAGATGAGGCTTTAATATTGCAATGGATCATCATCATCATCATCAGTCTTTTAACGTCCGTCGTTGGACATAGACCTTCCCCAGGATTTGCCACACTTCTCTATCATGGGCGTCCCAGGGCCAGTACTTTCTGAACTTGTCTAGCTCGTCTCTCCATCTAATATTCTGCCGGTTCTGCATGTGATCTCAGGGGATCCATGTCGTGAGTCCCGATCTCAATCGGTTGTCCGCCATTCGTGCAACATGGGCAGCCCACTGCCATTTGAGCTATTTAATGGATTCTCTGATGTCCCTGACTCTTGTCTTTTCCCAGATGAATGGATAACTTGCAATAAGTAACTAGCCATGAGGAACGGCTTTCATCTTACAATGGATGATTATTGTTCTGTTGTATTTAAAGCGTCAATGAATCCGTTTTTCAACGCCAGTGAGTAGCTTGACCAAAAATTTATTTCTGTGTCAAGCAAGAAGAGATAGATAATTGTTTAAACGCTGAACAATGATTGTTTCAAAATCTTCATGATAAACCCGTTTTCTCTAACTTCAGGATGCTTTCCTAAGACATGTATACGTCCCTCTATAGTTTATTGATTGCACAACCAATAAATGTACTTCAAAGGCACAACAATGATTCTCCTAAGATTATGCAAAATATGGCGCTGGTAACTTTTGCATCAACAATGCGCTCACCATTTTACCGGATCATGCACGGAGCTCCAAAGTCAAAATTTTGGCTAGCAGTTGCGTCTCATTAATCAGTTTGCTAGTGTTGTTGGTTCGATCTTCGGTACACGCTTCATACTTTTGACCTTTGACCAGGCAAAGCTAAGCTAAGTAAAATATCTATTTGAGTCTACATGGTAATTGAAATAGTTGTATATTTCCCCACGGGCGCCAGTGATGGGTATTCGAGCTCAGGTATAAATACTACTTTGAAAACCTGACTTTTGTAGTTAAGATAGCTCTGCCAACTTGAAAGATTATCAAGACACAGTCACCTTACTTTCATTTCTTGCTTCTCTTTCCCGCCTCTAACTTAAAAAAGTATTGTGTTTGAATGCGCATGCGTGCATGTACGAGAGTGCGTGCTTGGATATATACAAATGTCTTTTTTATAAATGATTCTCTCTCTCTCTCTCTCTCTCTCTCTCTCTCTCTCTCTCTCTCTCTCTCTCTCTCTGTTTACCTCCTTTTTTTCTATCACTAATTTTATTGCTCTCATTCTCTTTCCTCTGTCTTTCTTTATCTCTTAACCTCTTTTATTTTCAATTTTCTTGACTTCCATTTCCTCTCTTACTTTCTGTCTCTCCTCTTTCCCTTCCTCTTTCTTTATATCTTCCTTAATTACTTTTTCTCTCTTCTTCTTTCCCCCTCTCTTTCATTCTTTCTCTGTCTTCCTTGCGTTATCTTCCTCTTTCTTTCTTTATATCTATCTGTTTTCATCCCCTCTCTCTCACTTTGTCTCTCTTTCTTTTTCCCCCACTTCTGTCTTACGCTCTTTCTTTCTGCTCTTCTCACTGTCTCAAACGAGGTCAAACGAAAAAAGTTTTTTCAACCGTTTCTTTCATTTTTTATTTCCCTTATTTTTCATTTATTTTTAATTTCATCCACTTTTTTTTCATTCTATCTTTTTTTTTTTTTTTTTCGAAGTCTGTTTCGTTTCGTTGACTCCTTCGCTTCCGAACCACCCCTGATAGCCTGTGTGCTTAAACTGGTCCGCTTGACCCCTGTCCCGTGGCCAGCCTTTGTTGTTGTAATGTTCGAACGCCTCCCGACACACTGATTATGTCGGCCCCGGGTCCCTGAAGCAGATGTTCGCGCCAAGCCCGACAACGAACACTCACCGAACCCATCACATGCAAATTGCTTTGCAAACTTCATCAGAACATGAGTAATGCTTGTTTGATGGACAATCTTCGCTCAACTTTTCTTGGGATTCTACGGTTTTTCTAATTTGTTTTGGGGGTTTGTTTTTTGGGGGTTTTTTTTTGTTGGTGCGTATTTTGTGAGGTTGTTTTTTTGTTTTTTGTTGTTGCTCAGGTCAGGTTTTTAGGTTTATTTGTTTGTTTGTTGAGAGCTTCTGATCCCAGCCTTTTCCGCCATTCATTTTTTTGTTGTTGTTTTATGACTTATTTCATAAGGTTTTTCCGTACAATCTTTTAATTCTTTATTGATTTTACTTGTTTATTCCGTTGCATATTACATTTTTTTTCTAGGTGAATATCATTGTTGTTTAGATATTGGAGAAAACCTTGTTTTTTTTATCTCTTTTTTCCCTACATATCATTAAACCCCTCTCTCTCTCTCTCTCTCTCTCTCTCTCTCTCTCTCTCTCTCTCTCTCTCTCTCTCTGGATGTATTTTTAGTCTACTAGGCAAGACGATTTGACTTATTTGTTGAGAACATACGAAATAGTATAGAAACAATACCATAAAATTGTCATTTTTTTATATGTTCATTTTCATACAGTATATTAAAAGCGTCTTTTCCCTCCAATTCCCCTCTCTCTCTCCCTCTCTCTCTCTCTCTCTCTCTCTCTCTCTCTCTCTCTCTCTCTCTCTCTCTCTCTTTCAGTTTTCCATTTGTTTTTGCTTTGTTTTTTGAGGTAATTTTTATTCTTCAATAATTTTGGTTGGTGCCATTTGTTGGTTTTATGACCAATTGCTTCCCTTTCGAAAATATCCTTTTACCTTTCTGGGACAGCAGGTTGGGTCTCCAGAGAGTAAGTATCTGTCCTTGTTGGAAGGGGCGTCATCTAATATCCTTACTTCTATTTATATTTATAATTTGACTGCATTTTTTACTTTTTTTTAAGGCTCTGTCTGTTTGGGTTTTTTAATTATTTTTTTCTGAGACTTTTCATCAATTTTTTTTTTCTTTTTGTCATATTTTTTGTAGGGTTGGGGGAGAGTTATTCATTTTCTTTTACAAATCTTCGGGCTGGATTTTTCAAAGGGTCGAATTTTTGACTTTGCTGTTCCGGTAAATAATTTATGTTTCCCACTAATTAATTCGTGGGTGTGTTTATTAGATGACCAAATCATTCATATTTGTTTGCCTTTCTTTGTGAAAGTGTTTGTTGTTTTTTAAAACTTTAGTTTCATGTGTGCGAGCTCAGAAGTATTTTACCTCGGTGTTTTTGGCATATTTCTAAACACATGGCTGTTTTTAGATGTTATGTCATTAACCAAGTTTAACGTAGTCAGGACTGAGACAAAGGGGGAGAATTTATATTTGAAAGATTGTGCCGCACCAGACTCTTCAGTCGAGAAGATCTCCCAGATATATAGATATATCTCGGTATGGTGATAAATGAATTATTATTATTATTATTATCATTATTATTATTATTATTATTATTATTATTATTATTATTATTCGTGCTTCTGCATGTTCACACCAGATGTCTAGTGGTCATTGCTGAATACCAAGTGACAGCAAGTCTCCTTGAATATCAAAATAAGCAGCGGTTTTTACAGTCTTAACCCTTCCCCTGGTTTTCAAAAAGGCTAACAAACCTCATACCTAATCTTAACTCCAAAACCCAACCTTGAGGGGGGGGGGTAACGAAATAAAATTAATGTATCAGTTCCGATTGGTTATAAAAAGAATTGCTATGATGGAGACAAACAAAAAATCCCAAAATGCCTTATATTGCTGATTTTTTCTTTTTTTTATTTTTCGATCTTTTGACTGCATCATTTTCTTCTTCATGTAAGGAGGGAAAATACGGCAACTTGATTGATCTTGAACCAAACTAAAAAGATATACAAGACAGACCGTTCGGGATAAAAGCCAGTCTTTCGTATCTTTTTAGTTGGGTTCCTGATCATTATCATATTCAGGATCGTCTGACATTCACCAAAGAGCACTTGCTGAAGGCTATAACTTTCTGGAATTCTGTGATGTTAGATCAGAATAGAATTATTCAGTCAAAATACGGTGAGTTATATAAGGAGAAAAAAGAACTTATCATACCAACTAAAGAACACCATCTCAACAACGGATTTTGGTGGAGGTAGTAATAGTATCGAACTGTTTCCCTTCGGGAGAGACTAGAGGGATTCATGTGAAAGGAAAATGGATGGAGCTACATGGCGACTTTCGGTGGAGCAAGCTCAACTTTCAAGAACTAGAAAATCCCTCTCATTCCAAAAAGAACTGTATACAACAAATGCATATCTAATCACCTATGGAGCTGAAACATGGAATCTAACCAAAAATTTGACCCTCAAATTGGGAACCATGCAATGTGTGCATGAGAGAATCATGCTCAACCTCAACCTGGAAAAATCAGTTTGAACTTGAATACTATACAAAATTTTTGGTGAGAATTGAAGAGCAATACAAGAAATCTTGCTTCTCTGAATGTAATTTGCAAAGAAGAATGGGCTAAAATACAGATTGAAACCTATTGGAAACCTGGCCATATTATATCCAAAGAGATTGGAAGCTGCCATTGCATGTTGAAGGCGATACAACCAAATATTGAATTTTTCTTTTAGAATGCATTCGTTGCTCATTTTATTTCTGATTTTCGCACATAACTTTTCGGTGTCCAATCTTATTTAAATACCTTCTTACAGTTTTTGTATTAGTATTGATATTTGGTCCAAATTTCGTCAATTTTGAAGTTGTGTAAAGATATTAAGATAAACCTTTTATATTAGACACTCATTGTATACATATATATTCTGTGTTGCTTAAGGTAGTTGTATACTTTCCACTAACGTTAGCAGTCGGTAAGTGAGCTGAAATACAAGCCAAGATTTCCAATGCTGAATCTCCAGAGAGACAAACAGAAATAGGCCATATCTACTAAAAGATTGCCACGATACAGTTTTCCTTATATATATATATATATATATATATATATATATATATATATATATATATATACATATATATATATATATATATATACATATATATATATATATATATATATATATATATATATATATATATATATATATTTTTTTTATATATATATATATATATATATATATATATATATATATATATATATCTCGTTATTTACGAAACTTAACTTTGTTCGGCAATCGTACACTATATATATACATATATGTAAATATATCATCAGCTGGGACAAAAGCTTTCCATTCACGCTATACATGTCGGCCTCGATTGCGATAAGCTGTATAATGTTTTACCGGCAAACCTTTCTATCTCATCCCTATATCTTTTGTCTGGTCTTTTCATACTACTTTTACTGCCTCATGGGCGCTAATCGGTTATTCTTTTGCTCCATTTGTTCATCTCTAGCTAGTTGTCCAGCCCATCTCAATTTTTGTTGCTTAATTGTTAGTATGATATTGTTTGCTTTTATCCTGCCCCTTATCCACATTGACCTCTTTCTATCTCTCAGTCATCCCTAGCATTGCGCTTTCCATATATATGTATGTGTGTGTGTTTGTGTGTGTGTTTCTCTGTGTGTGTGTGTGTGTGTGTGTGTGTTCCTTTTTCCTTTTTACTCGTGTCTGTGGATGATAAGAAACTCCTGAATGTATGATATCCTGGTAAATCCTAGTGGGAAAAAATCCACGGATATACAAGAGTTACATATAAATTCTAATAGAGAATTCTCACCCACCCAGTACGTATACGCCCTATCAGTTGCTGTCTTTCTCATCTGTTCATCCTTCCCGACTCCAGAATATGATTCTCCTCTCTTTCTTTAAACAAATAAGCCCCCCCTCTCTCTCTCTCTCTCTCTCTCTCTCTCTCTCTCTCTCTCTCTCTCTCTCTCTCTCTCTCTCGTTTTCTCTGCATCTGTTCATTTAGATTTCACATACCGATTTTTGTCATTATCTTGCATGTATGACTCCCTCTTCTTTCCTCCCCCTCTTCACTCATTTTCCTCTACTCTTTCCTCCTAACTTGCTGTCCTCTTTTATTCACTGAACCTATGTATATACGCTCTCTCTCTCTCTCTCTCTCTCTCTCTCTCTCGCTCTCTGTTAATTTATCTTCCTCTATCTCCCATCGCTATGGTACATCCATGTCCTCCTCTTCTATTCTCTCTCTCTCTCACTCTCTTCTCCTTAACTGAACCTATACGTACATATCTCTCTCGCTCTCTCTCTCTCTCTCGCTCTCGTTCTCTCTCTCTCTCTCTCGCTCTCTCTCCCCCTCTCTCTCTCTCTCTCTCGCTCTGTTAATTTATCTTCCTCTATCTCCCATCGCTATGGTACATCCATGTCCTCCTCTTCTATTCTCTCTCTCTCTCACTCTCTTCTCCTTAACTGAACCTATACGTACATATCTCTCTCGCTCTCTCTCTCTCTCTCTCTCGCTCTCGTTCTCTCTCTCTCTCTCTCTCTCTCTCTCTCATTGCGTGTTTCTGCACTTCTCATCTCATTTGCCTTCTGATTCTTATGTGCGTCACCCCCACCTACAACCACCTCTTTTTCTTTTACTTCTTATCTCTCCCCATCCTCCCAACTCATTGACTCTTCCTTTCTTGAACGATAAAGAGGAAGACGTAATCAACCTGTGACCAAGCCTTGCCTCTGAATACATTAATGCAAAACTTCTTGTCCATGTTTGCGAAGCAGAAATCGAACGTCAGTCAACGGCGCCAAAACTTTAATAGCCGTGTGTGTGCGCATGCGTGAATGATATATTACCGCCCTCTTCGCGGTGCACAGAAAATGATTATTCCTTAATATCCTTCTTATGTATCCTTCACAGTTCAAAAGAACATTAAACACCACTTTTCTAGCGTCCACACTTTTCTTTTCTTTTCTCTCTCTTCAAAGTAAAAAAAAGAAACCAGATGCAACGAAATGAATTGAATCTAAAAAAATATTTGAAAACATTTTAATGCGAAATTGCTCCTCAAATAAATTATAATGGAATACTGTTTAAATAAGCAATCACATTTATTTTCTCTCTTTGCCCCTTACCCTGATGCCTGTCTTCTTTGCCGATTTGTTTTCCCTTTCTTCGATTAATTTTTTCTTTCCATCTTTCTGTCTCTCTTTCTTTCTATTTTTCGTTCTCCTTTTTTTCATTATTCCCTCATCACTTTTCTTCACTTCGCTTCGTCCTTTCTTTTTTCTCTCTTTTTTCTCTTTTTCCTTTCTTACTTTCTCTTTTCCTTGTTCCTTCTTTTCACTTCTTTTTTCTCTGCTTCGCTTAGTCCTTTCTGTCTTTCTTCTCTTTTTTTCTTGCTTTCAAGGAGAAGGTAAAGTGGGTGACTGAACACGTCAAAAGTGGTTTGCGAAATTTAGTGCTTGAGATTTTCCCCTGAACGATGCTCCACAGTCGAGTAGACCAGATGAGATTAATAGCGATCAAATCGAGACATTACTTATAATAATCAACGTAATACGACGGACGCTGCTGATAGCCAACATACTCATAATATCTGAATCAATCGTTGAAAATCATTTTCACCAGCTTGGTTATATTTGTAGCTTTGATGTGCGATTTCCACAGGAGCGAAAAAACTACTGGACTATTTTTCTGAGTCGTCACTTGAATGTAGCCCAAATGTTTTTGATACAAACTGTGACAGGCAGTGGAAAGTGAATACTTCAGAGCAATATGGATCGCAGGAGATCATGGGGCAGACAAAATGAATAACCACTAATTGTACTAAGCCTGTCTTTATCTAAAGAGTTTGATGCTGTGTATAAGGTGAAAGTCGTCCGTTATAAGTTCCTTTCGAAGTAGCAAACGATTGTTCCGGATAAGTATGCTCCCAATTAGATAGACCAATTGACGGCAGCAATTGATGAAGAATTGATAAAT
This sequence comes from Thysanoteuthis rhombus, assembly GCA_963457665.1. Taxonomy (NCBI): domain Eukaryota; kingdom Metazoa; phylum Mollusca; class Cephalopoda; order Oegopsida; family Thysanoteuthidae; genus Thysanoteuthis; species Thysanoteuthis major. Next base: position 29,412,156 of record OY735216.1, read on the forward strand.
TAGTTAAAAGAATGGGAGTAATGTTCCATCAATATAATTCCGGATTACATGATTGTTTGGTGACAAATATCCGAGAGCTGTTCTATGTTTTGTGCAACGAAAGCCAACGGTTGCAGATGACAAAGCATAACCATGTAGCTTTATTCCTTAATTTTCATGAACGCTCACTGTCTCTATATGTGATGTTTTGTTTGCATACATTAACTCTATTTGTAACTAATATTATTTTTTTTTAAATTTTTCATTACATGAAACATTGTCAATCGTTATTAATCTTTGACTTGTATTTTTTCTTCATCCTAATTTCCGTTGGCTTCCATGGCCTCTAGTACACAATGTGGATCAGTAGATTTGATCTTCTGCAACCATTGGCCTCTTGGCTCAAAAAGTAGAGCAGATGTCATGGTAAGATAGGTTGCTCGAGGAAAAGAGAATACGAGTTCGAGTCTTGCCGAAGATTAAACCTTTACTTCCGATCTGCGCTGTTCACTAGCGACTGTAGATTGATAGTCTGAACAGTTGCGTTAGAAGGCAACTGAAATTGAGATGCAAAGATATATGAGCAAAAAAAATGAATGATAATTGACAATGCTTCCTCTTATAATAAAAATTGAAAATAAATAGTTTCTTATAAATTCTCTTTAGCACGTTCGATAGTACTCCAGTCACTGACATCGTGACAATTATCACTTATTATCTGGCATGGATGTAAAAAATTCAAGTCGAGCCCACGTCTAAGTTTGGGTTATCGTAGAACAAGTATAGAGGAGTGTGTTGTAGGGAAAATAATTACAGGTTTTCCCCCGATATCCCAAAATAGAACATTCCTATTAAAACTTCCTTAAGCTAAAATTGTGTAAAGCGAAGAAGCAATTACCAGTGATTTATATCGAAAAAATATTTCAACGTTCCAAGACACAAAAAATAACATTCTTCTATGTCTGCTAGATTTTCACTAAACGTAACATCATTACGAGCTTTCTTACGCTTTTCTGATACCTTGGGACAATCTTGCTATGCGATACACAATCGATATAAATCATAGATGACCAAAGATATAGTTCAAAGCTATAGCGACTTGGGGTCTTTCGTAAAGGCCAAGTGTGGAAAGCAAACTTTCGTAAAGCGAGGATAACTGTATAGAATTCAGTTCTGAAAGCTAAAGTTTTATTCTGTCACTTTTGTTCTCGATGCAGATAGTGGCGTAAGTTGAATTTAATCAGAATCCTCCATTTTATCTTTAATTTATTTTCTTTTTTTTTTCTTTCTTCCTGCGTGTTTGTTTCTTCTTCTTTCACTCATTATTTCTTGCATAGCATGATTATTGAATGCTACTTCGTTGTTGGTAATGTCTCTTCTTCTGACACTTTCTTCTTTTTTCTCTTCATCTTTCTTCCATTTATTTTCTCTGCATCTTCTTCTTCCAAATTCACTTCTTTTTCTTTCAACTCCTAATCCTAGGATTATTCTTCTTCTCCCGATTATTATGTTACTTACCTTTCTTTATTCTCATCCAGTTCTTTTGTCTCATTCGTGTCCTTTTCTTTCTTCTTCCTCCTCTTCGTCTACATTTTCTTCTTTTTTTCTTATCTCCCTCCTTTCCTTCTTTATCCACATTCATTTCTTCTCCTATCTTCTATCCATCTCGATCTTATAATTATTTCTTCTTCTTTTTCAAAATAATCCAACACCCTCTCCCCCGGTTTCCCCATAGTAATCCCTCCCTCGATGTTCTTCCTTTTTGTCTCCAGTATTTTCCCGATCCGCCCATTTTATTCAATGACTTCCGGTTTTGCCTTTTTCTCATCCATTCTCCAAATGTATTCTTTCCTTTTTCAGCCATCCTTTTTGGAAACATTTTTAAACAGAAAAAAATAAATAAATAGCTTGAGTGATCCTGCCAGACACTAAACCATTGTTTGTTTGCACGAAAAATACTTTGGTTGAAAAAAAGCGGGGGGAAAAATGTAAATTACAGCAAAAAAACTGAATTAAATCCATTCTCCTTCATTTTTTCTCTCTTGAAGAAGCTGGAAGTAATTTAAAATATAAAGAAGGCTTGGAAATAAAAACCAAGAGAAGAACTGAAAAAAAAATGGCTGTCACTGAGAGGAAAGTCATGTTCGATGTATTTGCAAAAAGAAGCGAAAAACTATCGTTCTATTCAGTGTCTGGCTGCTGTACGATCAGAGGTGGACAGAAAACAAAGGCATCCATCCCATGAGCAACCCAGTGCGTGATGGTACGTGCACTGGCATATATACACGCACGTACTTACACGTGTACATAGACGCCTGTGTTCAGTTAGAGAAGCGGTCAAAAAAGGGGGAGGAAGATTTTTTTTCAAATTGTTGGTCGTCTTGACGGGCTTAATTGCTTTCGTCTGGTTTCATTTCTAGGCGTCTTTTTAACTTTTCTCCTCTGCTCTGCCAGGCAAAACATTTTTTTGCGATTGGATATCGACCAGTATTGTGTTGGTACTTTAGCGCGTGGCATCGATCGACGTTTCATCGAAAATTCAAAGTACACACATACATTCCACAAACACATGTGTGTATGTGTTATGTGTGTACATGCATGTAAATATAAATGAGTGTATTTGTATCTTATATGTGTATGTGTGTACTTTCTATGAAATGCCATTCGATAAAAGATGCCGTGGTACCACTTCGGAGTGTTCGGCGTCCCTGTGTATTTCCTGCCTTATCAGTATTTTGTGTATTTCATGCCGTTTCTCCGCCTTCAGCGTCTGACGTTATATGTTTTTGTCAATATACTTGAGTTAACATTTACAACACTGCGGTTGAAACCTCATTGAAAAAACTCTGATTTTCATTTTGCTTTGAAAAATGCTAAACGAATCGAATTCGTTTCAGTTAAATATTTACCATAAATTCTATATCCATTTATTTTATCCCTTGTAAGACATTCTTCTATTGTACCTTTATAGGAACGTATTAATCTTTCTGTATCTTCCATGTTGGTGGGGGTTGGGGTATATTGGGTCCAAAATTTGTCCAAATATTTGAAAAGTAACCAGATGCTAAAAAGACTGCAGAAAATGGAGGACGAAATAGAGCTTCAGGTTACTGTACGTTGCATCGCCATTTAGTCCGATCATTGTGATGGAACAAACGTGGTTCCTTTTTAATTGACTAATTCTAACTTTAACATTTTCTATGCAATTCCTCTTATTCTTAGCAGTATAAATTTGTAATGTTATTACTTGTGGAAGAAGACTTTAGTAGGCCATACATACCACATTACATAGATCATAATTATTTGTTATGCAACGTTGGCTTTTGGATGTGCTTTGGGACTTGATCATTGTCAAAACATCGTGCAGATCGTTTCGGATTGTCGTAAAGGATCCTCGCAGATCCTCGCATTATCAAGCAAATGTTCCAACAACGATTTTTCTCATTTTTTTTTTTTTTGCGAAATTCTTGTTAAGTTTCTTTACTTTCCCCCTTTGCTATAAATGTTCTGGGATTATTGAAATTTAAACTTTGATTTTGAGGGTCATTTCTCGAAGGGTTTGGCGAGAATTCTCCTCTATTAACTCTTCCAATTGGACATTTATAATTTTGACTGGATACCGTCTGCCGTCTTTATCTTTAGGACTCGAATTTCCATTTCGGAATTTCAGAATTCAACAACGAGCTGTGCGTTTTGAAAGAGTATCTTCAACTTATGCTTGATTAATACTATGGTCAGCCTGAAATTCATTGTAGTTAAGTTTAAACATTGTGAGAAAATAACGGACAACTCTTCAATTTTTCAATTTTTATCTAAAATCTGGGAATATAAAATATGCAAACAATTATCAGTGAAATAAAAAATAATAAATCTATACAACAGTATGCTCACTATAGGAATTCCAAGTATATATTCTATTTCAACCCGTATACTATGTGATGTAATAAAACACGTCATTATTTTCCCAACAAACTAGTACTGAAGCTCTAAATCTACCAGCGTTTCTGGGAGATTCTAGATCTTGTGATTCCAGGACTGTCAACTGCTTTTTCCAAATAAACAAGATTTTGTGCTCAAATAAATCCAGTTTCTACCCCCCCCCCCCAAAAAAAAAACAAGATAACATAAAATCCCATAGGGCATTTTTAATATACATTATTTAAAAACAATTACAAGATAACTGTTACATTGTGTTACTAATTGATATTACTGATGTTTGATTCTTCTACTATTCATTGAAATCTTCATAAATTTTGAGCGTTTCGTTGTAATTTTTAGCTGTCTCAAGTCTTACATAATATCTACAGTATGCTGTGCATTCCTTAGGAAAGGTTGTTTGTTTTATGACGTGAGAGTAAATAAATTTGACGAAACTCATGTAGTGAAAAATAGATATATAACTTTAGATACATTTGACAAACACTTTTGGGCGCATATTATCGAAATATTGATAAAACAAAAATGGTTTCCAGGTTCTACTGCACAGATATGAATAACAAAAAACTTGAGAAAATGTGATCGAAGAAAAAACGAAGCAGTGTCAGTCTTACACGATTTCACCGTTGTCTTTATCCTCAACTAAATGATCTCTGCGTCTTTTTATAAATTGCATGGCTTCCCCTCGGCTCCAGTGACATTAAGCGATATTAGTATTCATTTGCCTCTTATCTCGACTCGTAATACTTCGGAACCGGCGCCCATCAAAGCCCTAGAAAGGCCACAGACGCCACAGGTCAGTAAACGCTTGACCATTATGGGTCTATCGATTTTTTTCCTCTTCTACTGGACATTAAAGTGGACCGGAAAACATCATACATTTTGGACAGTCGTTTTGTAAGAGAAAACTTTGAATCTTCCCACTGTATTTAACGCTTTTTCGACTGTTCAGGTCAATCCCACCAAATGACTCGTTTGAACGTGAGAAAATTTTATATTTTACACGGAGGGTGCTCTGCTGTGGTGCGGTGCTCATGATGCTTGACTCGCAGACCATTACGCTGCAGTGAGTTCGATCTTCGCTTTTTGCCCCACACTTGGAGACCATTACTGCTTTAATTGTAGTGAATCTAAAATTGTTTGCTTCACACTTGTGACATTTTCTCGCACTAAAGTAAGCTATCTGATTGTATGTACTCTACAGAGCTTTACAGCTCTACATGCTAAACACATGAAAAAAAAACTCGTGCAAGATTTTTCAAAAAATGATTTTGTGTCACTTCAGTCACTTATTTACCAATATCTGTTAACATAATTCTGAGTAATATTCTTCAGTTTTGTTTGTTTGTTGGTTGTTTTTTGTTTTTGTTTTTTTGTCTTTTTAATGTGTTATACATACTTTGATATCATGGTACGATGTGTAAATTTTCTCTAGTTGGGATCATCAATTCTTTACCATGTAACCGTTTCAGAGATCTAAAAACAAAGTTATATCAACGGTTCATATTTTGGACGTTCATGTAAGAGTGTGTTTGTGTGTTTTTACTTTTTGCTGGTTTCATTTTGACTGGTTTATTAATAACATCTAGATTCTGGGAAATCTAGATGTTTTTATATGTTTTCTTTACTCTATTTTAGATGCTTTCCAGTGGAAATGATGATCCAGAATCTAGATGTTTTTTACTCTTTTCTCGATGGTTTCCAGTGGAAAATGTCACTGATGACATAAATTGAATTTATCCAGACCATACTTATTCTTCGATGAAATTTGTTTACTTGACTTCAAATTTTAATGCTACAGTCGTTCATTTATTGACTGGGATGGCGAGTTTTTTTCTTAGTCTTCTTCATTTATAAATAATATAATTATTTTGTTTCTTTTTTTGCCTTTTTGTTTTTGTTTTTTGTTGTTTTTTTTCGTTGCTGGATATGTATGTCACCATTATTTTCCTATGTCGTATCTAGCGGGTTGAAAACAGGGCAGTATAATATTTATTGCATAATTTTATACTTATACATTATATCCTTCTTCTTCCTTGCTTCTTTTATTCCTGTACAAGTATGTTACGCTTTCGTTATAATTTCCATTGTCCAATCTACCAAGTGGAAGACAGGATAATGTAGTATTCGCGGCAACCAAAGCAGTCACCAAAACTGTAAACTTCAATTTTAAAGTTGGTCTGACTGGTTTGCTCGATGGCTATGTATGCATCACAAGGGCAGGTCGCACCAATGCAGCTCCTCAGCTAAATGGGTTTTTAGTCGGGGTTCGATCTATAATGTACTCTTATGCTAAATTCGTCCCAAGTTTGTGCCCAGCTGCATTTTTAGTGATCCAACAAAATGCGAGAGAAGTAACCCATTCATTTATCACCTTTTTTTTTTTTTTTTTTTTTTTAAATTTTATAAATCCTCCTGCTACATGATCTTCAAGTCTTTGTAATTCTTTTGTATTTTACATCCTCCTTGGTAAATGTTTATTTTTTAACGTGAGAGAAAATAAATTTGACTCGTGTTGTGAAAAATAGATATACGCAAATTTTATATACATGTAACAAACATTTTGGGGTAATTTTTTTTCGCTCGTTCCTGCATTCATGCATTGTGTACTTTCATTCTTCCAATATATAATCATCTCCACCGATGATGCTGTGATAATTGTAGCATTATTGTCATTTATATTTATAGCATTATGAATATAGATAACAATAATGCTACAGTTTTGTGTAAACAGAAAGAAGCTTACTGATTAACCTTTCTCTGTTGTAAAAATATATACATACATGAAATCTCCTCATATTCAAATAGTTCGAACAAGGAACAAAAAGAATTGTATTATATAGAAAATTTTAAAATGAATAAAAGAAATACTTGCCATCCCAGTCATAATGATTAAACCTTCTCTGCCGTAAAAAAACATTCATATATGAAATTTTCTCGCGTTCAAACGAATCTTATTTAGCCTGAACACTTTTCAAAAAGCGGTAAATCCAGGGGCAAGAGTTGAAGTTTTTTCCCAAAGTGTATGATGTTTTCCGGTCCACTTTAATATCCATTAGAAAAGGGGAAAAGACCAAGGGACATGGGTTTCATAACGTTTTCTATTGAGTGACTAACCAGGCCTGTTTTATATTTATCTGCATTCTTTTTCGTTCCTTATTTCATTGCTTCCTGCATGTATACGTTATGCTTTCATTGGTTTTTCTAATGTCTGAAGAAAATGAAGAGAAAAAGGTTGAAAAAGGAGATGAAAACTAACACCGAGAAACGAAAAAGAGAAGGAAGAAGACAAAGACGAAGTGGGTGAAGATCCCCAGGAATACATGGATATAAAGAAGAGGGATAATATGAAGTGGTTTCGGTGCTCCCTTTGTCTCGGTAGATACAGCAACAAAACTGAAGTAACCCATCCTGGGTGTATATCAGGGGTCAAAAGTGAACGGAAACGTTCTCCCCTTTAAGAGGTCAAAAATGAAGGGGAACTTTTTAAAAGTCTGAAATCTGAAGTTCTTTCACACTTACTTTAATATTAAACTGGCATCAGATACTTCAGCTGGTATGATAAATATATGATCATATATATATATATATATATATACTGACCGATGTCTTTATGAGCATACCCAACACATACATGGACAGTGGTCCATCATTAGCACATGTTTGGTTAAAAGCTACAGATAAGACATCTTTTTTTCCTTTTTTTTTTTTTTTCAATTATTACTCAACTTTTTCTGTCTCCATACGAGTGAATGTAGGTCAGTGGTTAGAATGTGTAAGAATTGTCGAAAAGTTTTCCATCAAACGCTTTCGGTTATTCGTTTAGCCTTTATCAAGACACAGGACTTTGATAGTGAGAGGAGAAGAGCTCCAAGAATAGACGCCAATCATTTTGTTTTGAGTTATTTTCAATTAATTTTGAATTTCAGCATTATGGCATTTGTGCGTTTTAATGACAACGTATGGGGCGACAAGGAAGAGAAATATAGATGTATGTATGTATTCAAAGGACGTATAATCTTTTGTGTAAAAGTAATGATAGCCTTTCCGAATATCCACTGATTCAAGCATTTCTATATACTCGTATTCACAATGTTAGTCTTTGAAATTAACTGATGTTTGAACATGTTTTCAGAAGTGTTGCTATATATGACTCTCTGCACGCATCTCTGCATATATAACCGTGTGTTGATTCAATATAGCCATACTTATCTACGAAATTTGGGCAGTCGGGAGCATAAAGGCAGAGACGTTTGGGGGCGGCAGTGTGTGTTTACAAAACCTATTGACAACCGTCTTTACAAATACACCTATAGAAGAAGCTAATTTGATAGACTCCTGTGCATGGAGCCGTACCTAACAAACAATTTTAGTGAGTACGATTCTGCGTGAGTGACTGATAATGTTTGTACAGGAATATTTGTAATTTGAGATTAAAAAGCACATAGGCAGACGAGACACTGAGACCCGGAGATCAAGAGAAGAGGTGACTGCGAGGAGCATCTTACATAACAAGTAACATTAGGTATAACCAACTAGCTGAAGTATACGTCTACGGCGGGTTGAATACTTAAAAAACAAAAAAAACACCTAATATCACTCTACTTAACTTTGAGCTTGCAACATAATAATAACCTTATCGGGAGCCCACTCTATCCTGAGTTTACTTGTTCACATATGCAAGTTTGTAGATAAATGTTAGGTTTTATCGCATACTGATATGGGAAAAAAGCTAGTCCGACCAGGTGTCTGTATAAATTCAATCGGGTGAGTTTGTAGTGTAAATGTTCGGTTTCATAGTATATTCATAAGAGAAAAAGGCAACGGCAATTTCAAGTAAAATCTGAATACAGAGTTGAAAACGATTTTTTCGCTAAAAACTTTGTACACACCTGAAATTTATCCATCTACCTCAATCTATTCATATCGATTTATCTAATGTATATGTATCTCAGTCAATTCATGAAGCCCAAACAGGGCAAAAACATAAACGTGTTTGTATGGCGACTCCTTACTCCATAATATATATATATTTATTGTAACCTACGTAAGTGAACCCTGTTTCAAAAGATCAAATACTGTAAAGTATAAAATAACATCCATATACAATACATTATCATATTATCTTATATAGAATAATAAACTACATGCATAACACAAGTTATATATCAAAATCATGACTGAAAGGGGGGGTATGATCAACATTGCTGGGGTGCCATCTTAATTGTTTGTTTTCAAAATCCCCGAAACGGTTACAATGTAAACAACTGATGATCCCAACAAGAGGAAATTTATGCTTAGTTCCATGATAACGAAGTATATGTAAAATTGAAAAAAAAAAAACACGGAAGAAAATTACATAAATCACATTAACAGATACTTGGGGAAATAAGTGACTGAAGTGACACAAAAGATTTTTGAAAGTTTTTTAATGTTTAGCTGTAAAGCTTTCTACGATATATATATATATATATATATATATATATATATATATATATATATCAGTATATTCATATCTATCCACCTATCTGTCTCAGTCTATTCACATCTAAGACATGGCTCAGCATGTCTGTCTTTCTTTAAATACTGAAACATTCTCATTTTTCATTTATTGTCAGAATTATTTCTGAATGTCTGCTTCGACGTTATTCTTCTGTCCACCCGATTATTTCTGTTATTCTTTTATTTTTGTATGATTTCGCCGGATGAGAAGTCCAAATTTAATTACTTCTTCTTTAACCCATTAGTCACCATGTAAATGTAGTAGAAAATAGGATTAATTATCAACAAATCTTCTTATACCAAAGAGAAACATATGAAACGCATAACTAATGAATTAAACATTCCTGAATTTTTTTTCTTTGGGCGTGGGGCTGCGAAAAATTGGGTGGGGCAATACAGAAAAAAATGGGAGAAGCCTTAAAAAGTGAATATATATATATATATATATATATATATATATATATATATATATATATATTGTTGAAATGAATTAGTGTTGTTTACTTAATTTCATTAGCAACGAAAGAAAATAAATGATAGTAACTTCAAAATATAGTAGTTATGTGGGCTGTTAGAAAAATGCGCTTGTAAATTTGCAATTGAATAAAAAATGGAAGTTTTAATACTGTCACAAGATTTTAAAAGCTTTTTACGTTTTGTCACCTTACTTTATTTCGAGAATTGATTAAAAAAGGATAGTCTAATGTTTTTTAAGGTTGCATTGCGTTATTTGAGAACGTTCTCAAAATATGTGTCTACTTAGCATTAAATTCCATTGTAGATCAATCCCCCTTGAAATATATTGCGGGAGAATAACAAAAATAACTTTCTAAAAACCTTCCCCTAGCTCTACTGTGTATGCATGCGAAATTTTGTTGGGCTGAAGGATAAATAGATCGATAGATAGGAGGAAAAAGAGTGATTTAAAGCAGGGGGAATGAGATAAAGGATTGTTTTTTTCTTATTGGTGCCATTAGCTTGTGTTCAAGCCCTAGTAAAAGCCAGAATAGTGATTTTCAGTCGTATTCCTATGCGAGATGAAACTTACAGTATTACCTATTTAGTAAGTAATGTTGGTTGATGTTATCTTATCCAGCATCGCGTCGTATGTTCCCGTTGTCCACACGTCTGTGACATAAGGGACCTTCGTTGATATCAAAGTTCACGAGAAATTTAGAAGAAAATTCAATTTGGAACGTGCACATTACACACACACATATATATATATATATATATATATATATATATATATATATATATATATATATATATATATATATTAATTTCGTTGTATTACTTTGAAACTGTATTTGAAATGATCTCTCGTTATTGCCCGGTAAACGTATCATTTGGCCTAAAATAAACACTTACAGAAAATAGGGCTGCTGCAGAAACCGAACCTGTGCGCGATAGATAGCCACTTTAACGTAGCGTTACTCATACCATTGAGGTAAACAGCGGCCTGTAATGCAATGGCCCAAATAACTGTTTTACCCAACAAAATCTCATTTTTATCCACTCATTGTCTACATCAGTTTTATTTGTTTCTCAACGCAGACAATTATATTATTTAGAAATGTTAATTATTTATTCTATTTACGTTGTCTTGGCTGAATGATATATTCAACGTGTATTAACGGGAAATCAATCCAAAGAGAGTTTCTAAGTAGTATAAAGCATTCATAATTTTGTCGGATTATATATTCATTTCTCATTAATATGTGTGTACGTGTATGTGTAAAGAAAGACAATTTAGAAACAATGTTTTTGCTTGAACCGAATTTAGTTCGTAAATTGTCTCTCTATTTACCATGTCAAATACCAGTATCCATTAATCATTATATATATATATACGAGATGCTATCCGCTTTACATCACTTCGCTTTTACGAAAGATCTCAAGCTGTCATGCCTCGATTTATGTTGTACATTCCCTAGCGAGATGTTCCCCAAGAGAGCACGTAAGGGTGTTGCACCAAACATATGTTATTTTTTAGACTGGGGATGCTCAAAGTTTTTCCTATATGAAATAAATGTTTTTGATCCTTCGCCTCACGCCATTTCGGTTAACGAAAGGTTTCATAGGAACGCTCTGTGTGGTAGTTTCAACTTTTCACTATTATTATTATTATTATTTATTATTATTATTATTATTACCTGCTTCTTTCGCTTTCATTTTTTAGATGTTCGGCAAGTTCTAAAATGCAGCCAAATGTCATTAGTAGACAGAACTGAATCAGCTTTCTCAGTTTCAATTCCCGCCCTCAGTAACTTTTGAAGTCAACTAAATTGAAAAATCTCCGGAGTAAATACAGATTTGAGCCACTTCAAGGTGAATTTTATTCAAGGAAAGATTTCTCTCTTTCTTTTTGTTTTCTTTTTTTACTGCTTAATGTATTTTCCCGTTGAACGAAACTGTTCGCTAAACCGTGACGTTAGCGATAGTTTGGGGTCCGGTAGTTATGAGCATGATAAATAGTAAGCTGTAAAGAAAAGAATGTTACTCAATTGTAACTGGATTATTAGTTCTGAAATGATAATTGGATCTCTACACACGATAGATATATTTGAAGCGTCTTAGTAGGTGTGGAAACAAAATTACACACATACACACACACACACACACACATATATATATATATATATATATATATATATATATATATATATATATATATATATATATATCTTCTGCTTTTCTAAAGTTTGCTTCACGCCACTTCGCTTTTACAAGAGACCTCTAATAATACAGGTTGCCCCGCTATCTGAAATGGCACAGAGCGAAAACACAGTTACCATTAATTTAAATCAGATTTTTTTCCAGCGTTCCCAGACCCAAAGAATAACCTTGTATGTCTGCCAGCATCTATGTCAAATGTGGAGGTCCGTCTTTTGCTGTGGTTGATGTGGCAGGCTTGAAATACGGCCATATGCCTCGCGTGTTTTTCATTCATACATTTGTAGGCACTCAAAACATCCTTAAAACATACCCTAAACATATGTATCCTGCCAAAATTACAATCATACTCTTCAGAAACCATTGCAGTATCGTCAATCGTACCGAAAATCCTATGCAAGGTTATTTTGTGGTCTGGGAACGTTGACAGAATATTGCTTCTCCATATGTTCTATGCGAACACTGTGGATTTTGGTTTCGGGGAAAACATTTATGAGGGTCCTAAATATCTCTCATTATTATCGTTGGTATCAAGTAAAATTAAACAACCTGAGTGAAAAATGACCCCCTTGCCGTGAAGCAGAGATGCCCATTTTCTAAACTCACAGGCGAATTGATTCATAATCTGGGCTTTTTTCTTCGTTACTTTCATTCTTGAAGTACGAAGACGAGAAATGCATTTGATATTTATATTCTATCTATTTCTATTTTCTCAAACGGGGAACATGTGAGTAGAACGAGTTATAAATAATGGTTTAAAGTCGATCTCTTTCCAATTGAATGGAACTGCAACGTAGGTTTCTTTTAAATCAACGTCTTTACAAGACGAGCCACACTTCTGTGCTTCGCTGTGCGGTTCCGTATATGTGAATATCGATGCGTCAGGAAATGATTCTGAGTGTTTTTTACGCACATGGTGGGGTGGGAGGAGGTTGTATTAGAAAAAATAAAAGGTCGGCATTATCCATTGTCAGTTCGGTTACTTACCTACCAAAGAGCGGAGATACGCTGTGGGTGATGCGATAGAGCAAGCAAAAAGCACAGGGCAGTCGGAGCACGTTTTTCACGGAGACGCTATGACTGGTTGCGTTTCAAATGGTAAGAACAGGAACTTGCATTTCCGGGCCAAATTCATTTACAGTCCAACGATCGGGGTAATCTGTCAAAAATAAAAGGGGGGAACGGATTGAGAGAATGATGGGAAAGAGAAAGAAGTGAAAAAAAAGGGGAAAGAGTAGAAAGATAGGGGAGGGGTGAGAGAATCAAGGAAAAAGAGAATGGAAGAAAAGAGTGTCGTCTGTTTATTTTTGTAAAAAGAATGAAAATGTCCCGATAAATGATAGAGGAAAAAGAGCACAATAGAAGTAGAAATAGTGATAGAACAAATAATAGAATATTAGAATGAAGAAAATAGACGAAGGAAAAAGAAGAATTGTTTGAAAGAACCATTAAATATCTTTTGTATAGGTATATAGAGAAAACGGGAATATAGAAATGAGAGTCATCCAAATACATAGAATGCAATGTGTGTGTGTCAACGCACACACACACACACACATACCTATATATATTCTGTGCGTGTGTGTGATTGGGAAGGAGCTATCCGAAATTATGATAATAGAACGAGGCAATGTGGAAAGTCTCCAAAGCCCAGATCATCACCTGCACCCCCTCTCTCCATCCAATTCCATCCCTTTGAATTTCCATTTCTTCTAGTTTGAGAAAGCTTGTCTAAAGCGAAACGTGTCAAGAGTGTAAGAGCTTACTTATTCTTAAAACTTGGTTTCTGCACTGTCTCTTCATCATCATATATATATATATATATGTAATGAATGTACAGATATTACACTCTGATCCGTATTTACTCGCTTCCCCCACGAGAGCAAGATGTGACACAAAGTCAGTTTAATGTGGGACTCCAGTTCCCGTAATTGGTGTTGCGAAGGCGTCAGCGTAAGCCTGATCGTCCCCTTTTATTGTAATGGGAAGGTGCTTCGCTGGGGCCAACTGATTCACTGAGACTGAGCTAAGTTAAATTTTTAGGCCACACGGCGAATCCTTGGCCTTTTGCAGTGAGCAATATCGAGTTTCAGTCGGCTATCAATTACCGTATTGCACCGGCGCAAAATTATCAAACTATGAACCCTTCCCTTTTAGTGCAATGGGAAGGTTTACTGATCCCATGAGACTGAGCTAGGTTATTGGGGGTGGCATAGGACGAACTCAGGGCCTCTTGCGCTTAGTAATACCGAGCATCAATAGACCACCATCGGCCACGGTATTGCACTGGTACAAAGCTACCAATTAAGCAGGAATGACGAGGAGAGACACTTTGGTTCAAAGCAGAGCGCGCAGATACTCTTATCAGGGTTCGGTTGTAAGTACAAGATTTGCAAGTTAGTAACTGGCAACCAAAATTTTTGAGACGGTATCAAGAATGAGAGGCGGACTCAACTATTCGGTGTAGCGAAGTGTAAGTGCGCAGAATATTGCTAACAAGTCTTTGCATCAAACATATCCGGAAAGCAATGGAAGGACAATATAAATTGGCTTCAAAAAACCAACTTGTATCTCCCCATGTATAACAAACCTGGGAACATAACAGCTGACAGCGTGGATATCACTGGAAGAAAGAGAAGACGGTGTGAAAGAAAATGAATAACTAAGAGAAAAAGGAGAGGTGATGAAAGATGAATAGAAAAAGGAAGGCAGGGAGGATAAAAAATGATGAATAAATGAGGAAAAGAAAAAAGAGGTTGTCAACGAAAGAGAAAATTTGGAAAAAAGAAGGTATGAAAAAAGATTGATGGATTCGAGAAATGCCGATTTGAAAGAAGAAGGAAATGAAGAAAAAATGAGGATGCGAAAGAAGCAGAAATAAAGAGGAAAGAAACTTTGATGAAAGAGGGCGAAAAGAAAGAGGAAGACAATGTTATCGTGAAGGGAAAGAAAATTTTTAAAATATCGAGGAAGATAAAATTAGCATAAAAGAAAAAAGAACAATTTCGAGTCATCATGCGCATGCGTGTGTGCATGCTCATGTGCATGCTTGCAATATTCATATTATTGGATTTTAATGTTCTTCTGCGTATATAAGATTTCGGGGATTTTTTATGACAATGTTTCTATCACCCTAACTTTTCCAATTTTACACTGTGATTTCTATGGACTTTAATACTGCTACTTTACCGGCTCCTTGCAAGCGTTCCCGTATTGCCCTTCTCCCGGTAACATTTTTCCCTTCTTCTCTACGCTCCTTCCTCGTCCGTCGACCCGCTTCTGCCATTTAATTTAATACAGTTATAAAGCTTTCACTGAGCTACTTCCAGCGCTCTTACAAGTCACAAATGGCGACGATCAAGTCAACCAAGTCGAGCATTTTATGGCCTGCAGACGTCGACGCCTGTTTGCCGCAATGTGTCAGCAGCGATAATATCCGACTCTTTAGAAACCGCTACTCCTACTCTTTCACAACATTTTCTCTGTCTATTTTTTTCTTCCACACTTTCTGTGCCTCTTTCTTTTTCAAAAAGCAGACGATCCGACTTGGGGCTTCTTTTCGCTTTCCTATTCCATTATTCTCACTTCTTTTCTTTTCACGATCCGGGCCTCCGTTTATAGATAGTTACTGAACTTAGCTTTGTAAGGCACAAGGCCAGATAAGAGGAATTGCAGTGGATCGGGTTGACATCATGGGGGTCTGTTGACGCTGAGGGGGTGGGGGGCAGGTCTGCACCCCGCTACAACGGACGCCCACGATTACCGCACACCTGAACTTTGAAAATGAGGACGTTCCGACACTTTGCTTTGCTAATATGGCCTTAGAGCAGCCGTGATAATTAATTTTGTGGGCTTTTGAGGAATTAAAAAAATCCTTCCAGATATATATTTTGGGGCCTAAAAAGAATGCATTATCGGGAAATACGGATGTATGGCAACCGTAGAAATGTGTAGATTGTATCACTCCATTCTTTTAGGCGGGTATTGTTTATCTGCCAGTGTAGATAGTCTGTATTCAAAGCCCTAGCTTTTTGCCTGGACTCGAATTGCTCATTTTCCCGTATCCAACTTTTCTTACTAATTGTGATCCCCTTTTCTTCATTAGTCTCTCCAAAGCTGTGTAATCGAGCTTAGCATAAGGTCACACGGGGGAATAGAAGGGAGGAAGAATGTGTTACGTGAATCTCTCAAGTGGGGAGGACCAGCTAATATATAAAATCAACAATTGAAATATTGGCTTTTACCTAGGCTCGAACTCAGATTCATTATTTAGCTTTATCCAACAAAGCTGGAGAGGTATGTGTATTTGGTCGCACCATTTTTACCGCTGCCAACAAATAAAGCGGGGGTAGGGATAATATATGAAGAAAAATATTCTTTTCCGTAATTGGGAATTAAAATTTTTTCGTTTTTTTCTATTATTCTTACTTCGATGAATAAGTACCGAACATTCTCTTAGAATGAAATATGTCAATTTTTGCAAGATTTTAATTTTGCGTCATAAAATTTTGGAAAAACTTCTCAGGCTGCCAATTTTATGAATAATTTTCGGTTCTATTGGGTTTAGTCATAGAAAGTTTCTTTATATCTATGGAAAATGTTTCGTACAAGTTCGATACTTTTTTTTCGCTTGTGTAAACTGCACACCGAAAATTTTTGTTCATTCCAACTAAGATAGACTTCTTTACAAAACTAAAGAGCACCAAAATGCCCAACTATCTACCTATGGCTGTAGCAAGAAGTAGACGCATGCCCCTCCAAGCGGCATGTGCAAAGTCAAGGCAGACGGCTTCGACTGAAACTCGAACTTGGTTCGCCGATTCCATTTTCTGAGCTGATTAGTTACGCTCTAAGTACTAAAAGTCATTGTCTCAAGTTGTTCGAATTTCCGAGACTGCGCTTTTTCATTATTCCTTATTTATCTGTTACTTTTTTTGGTTTCTTATTATCGCAACCTTTAGGTCGTTTTACATTCTACGACCGTCAAGTAGTAAAAGTCATAAAAGTACGTTCTTCCTGATCCGATTTTACATCCACACTGTTTACCTTCTTTTCGTCTCTTCTTGCACCCACTTTTGAATTCCTTGTATTTCTCCCTCTGTACCTTTCTACTTCTTTTCTTTCAAATGCAGGCACGCTACCGATTATCCGGGATGTATTTCAATTCAGACAAAATTACAAGCTGATGCTTGAACTCCTTCGGAGTCTCATACTAAGTCACTGAACGATTATAGTAGGTGTCATGAGTGGAGCCATCTTTCAATTATTCGTATTAATGGTACCAACTAAGGTGCAGATGTCAATGATGGTGTAAAATGCTAACACAATTTCGTATCGACGCAAGAAAAGGTTGAAAATGTTAAGAAAACTCAATCACAGTGTTTCGCCGAGAAAGCTGTGTGAGACGTATTTTATCGGCCCATCAACCTGTTTCCTTTATATTGATAAACTATCATTTATATTAATGTGCAGTATTTAATTTTCTAATTACATGTAATGTTTGTTTCTAACAGTCCAGATGCTTTAGAGATTTGAGATGTGCTTACTTACTGTGTCAAAGGTGTGTTATTGAACAATTATTGCATACCCTCTGTTGATCCAGGGAATGGATATTCAATCACGGTTCTGGATCTAAGTGTGCCGGAAAATCAGTGGTTATTTGTATTTCCAATGTCTTCTCTCTTTCTGCCATTCTCTCTTTTGAATCGTATTAACAACTTACTGAATACCTGGAAATCAATTATTTCCCTTCTGCTAAATAGCATTCTTTACCTAATTTTATCCTCCAGCTATATAGCTTTCATTACCTAAATTCAGTCAAAGAAAGAGTACGTTCTATTTTTACGTCAGTTTGATTTACGCCTGTAGACATTAATACTAGTTTCGTGGTCCCGTAGGCTTTAACTTTAGTTAATCCCGAAACCTCTATAATCTGGAAACCCTTTTAATGCAACAACCTCTTTAATTCAAAAACTTATTTAATCGCGCAATCCCTCTGATCCAATTATCTTCTAATCCGGCAAATCCGTCCAAGAAGGAAAAAAACTGATTTCTAGAGTTATAGTGAACTGCTACCCCGATTCACTATTCTGGCGCTGATGGGAAATTTGCAACTGTCTCAGCCACGCAGCACTTGTGCTACCTAGTCTTCCTTTATTGCTTTGCCTCTCTCCCTCTCTCTCTCTCTCTCTCTCTCTCTCTCTCTCTCTCTCACTATGCAATATTTTTTTATCTTATCAGAGAATGGATATAATGCTTTTTTTTTTTTCAAGGCTAATTTATGATTGATTGGGATTATTTTGATTTTCTTTTTATAAAAATTTGTTCAACTCGATATTTTTTTTTAAAATTCCAATTGTGCTTTGCCAGAAAGGGGGGTCCGAGTCCCTGAACCCTTCCTTTTAGATCCGTGCCTGCCCGGGAATCAGTTTTGTCAAACCAGGCACTACATAGTTATTTATTTTCATACTTTGCAAAAGTGTAAGGCTGAAGTAAGTAATGTCCTTACCCTGGTCTCGGTTCCATATATACTCCTTTACTCAGCCCGTTTGCGATATGTGAGTTAGACTTAAAGACGACAAGCACCCGATGTGGTACCACTCACTCACCTTACGCTATTTTACTCATACCTGTGGGCAGATATGGACTATTGCCTAATAGCTCTTGCTAAGTGAACACAAACGGTCCCAGCCGGGATTTGAACTCGGTTCGCCGAGTCCATTCTCTATGACATTATCCGCTTTTCTATTCCGTAATGCTGAAGTAAAGTACATCAATAAAACTCTTCCGAACAAAAATAATGGTGGCTGTGCCTGCTTTGAGCAAATTTGAAAGCGTGTTATTTTAGATTGTTCAAGCAATTAAAGAAGTGAGGTTTACTGCGAGTCAGGCAAGAATCCGTTGTGAATGCTGATCGATGGATTCTTTATTGATTACACACGCCAGGTTATTATTCGCAAGATGAGACTCGAGTTGAATTATGATACTTATAAGGAATAAAGGGGGAGCTGTAAGGAAGATAGAAAGAGAAAGGGGGATCCCTTATTGGAGTATGCCTTCGGTTATTCGGTCAGAGTCGTTGGAAAGATGACAGTGGCAGGCCGGTGATCATTGAATTCCTGGTAGACAAGATTGACGCGTTCTGTCCGATGCAAATACATCTGGGACTATTAAGACGGTCTCTATGAACTGTGCATTGACCTTTTCAAGGTATTGCGGCAGAAAAAATAGTCCGGCCTCACTTGCCAGAGACTGGTTTTATCTCTCGCGTTCTTCACTCCTTCCTCTCTTTCTTTCATTATTTCTTTCCTTTATCTCGTTTCCTTTTTTTCTTTTCCTTGCTGTCTATCTTTCTGTCTTCTTCTCTGATCTGACTTGCTACAGACTGGTTTTATCATTTTTTTTTACTTAATTTCTTTTCCTTTCCTTTATCCTTGTCTCTTTCTCTCGCCTCACCTACACGAGAAGGTTTAATTTCTCCCTTTCTTTCTTTCTTCCTTTCTTTTTTTTTTCGTTTATCTTGTTTCCATTCTTCCTTGCTGTCTTTTTCTCGCCTCACCTACAAGAGAAGGTTTCATTTCTCCCTTTCTCCCTATCTTTCTCCCTTTCTCCATTTCTTTCTATCTTTCTCCATTTCTTTCTTTTTTTTCTTTCTCCATTTCTCCCTCTCTTTTTTTCTTTCTTTCTTCCTTTCCTTTATCTCGTCTCCATTTTTCCTTGCTGTCTTTCTCTGTCTCTTTCTCTCGCCTCACCTACTAGAGAAGGTTTCATTTCTCCCTTTCTTTCTTTCCTTCCTTTATCTCTTTTCCTTTTTTTTCCCTTGCCGTCTTTCTCTGTCTTCTACTCTCGTCTTACTTGCTAAAGACTGGTTTTATCACTTATCATTTCTTTCCTCGTTACCTTTGTCGCTGTCTCTTTCTCTCGTTCCCTGACTATCATCCTCTAGGTCTCTTCTGTTTTATCCTTTGCTCACTTCTTCTCGTTCCCTCGGCCACTCTGTCGCTCTTTTTCTCACTCTCCGTCTATCTCATATCTCTTCTTTTACTTATCTCTAACTCGGTGCACATCTCTCTCTCTCTCTCTCTCTATATATATATATATATATATATATATATATATATATATATATATATATATATATATATATATATATATATATATATATATATTCTTTTTTATAACTTCTTTCTTTATTTCTTTTTTTCATTTTATGTTGTGTTACGCTAAGTTAAGCTTAGAAATGCTCATCAACCTTAAATTCTTCATATAAGCTTGTGCGTGTCAATCATAATGTGTTGTACGCATGCAAAATTTCTTTACTATTTCTCTGATATCTACAACAATAAATTCCCTGAATTCGTCCAAGCAATAATTCACCAAATGTATGTCCGTCTCTTCATATGTAACAGGGTAACTCAGGAACCACGCAGCGTATCCTCATGAAATCTTATGTGTGTACTAATGGGACCCCCGGGAACGTTTTTAGCAAATTATTTTTGAAAATTGATCCCCAAATTATACTGTGTGGTCTGCGTTCGCGTTTACATCGATAATAAAGATCTGATTCACACCTATCTATCTATAATTCAACTATTTAGTGTTAAATACCTTTGATATCTAAATTAAATGTGATCCAAGAGTCCATGATGGTGCAGGTTCTTAAATAAGTTAGGAATTTTACAAAACAAATTATTGATATGATTTTCTGAGAGATATTACATAAGATTTCAAATAAATGCCAAGATTGACTGCGGTCCATGCTGCACTGAACCTTAGTAATTAGTATCCCATATTTGTGGCCTTGCGCCGTGCGAAACCATGTTTAGTAAAGTATCAATGAATTTAATACGGAGAAGATGGTTATTTCCCTGAAAAACTTACCCGGCTTGGACACTTGTTTCGCTTGGCTTGACTCTTTAAGATGAAGTTGTGGAATGTAATGTAAAGCTGATTCTGGCTGATTATCGGTAGTGTCTTTGAGCCGTATTATATTATATGAGTGTGTGTGTGTGTGTGTGTGTATCTGTATGTAGTCTACAAAGCTGTGCCGCTTTAAACACATTAAAAACATTTTTTGAAAAGATTTTTCGTATCACTCCAGCCACTTATTTTCCAATATTTATTAACGTAATTCATACACACACACACACACACACATATATATATATAATGGCTTTTTATATAGTTGCACAGTTGTAGAAAACGTTCGTGCTCGCGTGAGATTAAATTGAACAACTTTTAAAAAGGTTTCGAATTGATGAAAAATTATCACAATAAAAATTTCATTTTATCTCTTTCATTTGATTATTGAGTCTTATGTTCTAGATTTTTATATTTATCATTTCGTATCTGTAATAATATCTGCAATGATATCAAGGAGAATGAATTTCAAACAATAATTTGTTTGTTGTTCTCTCTCTCTCTCTCTCTCTCTCTCTCTCTCTCTCTCTCTCTCTCTCCCTCTCTCTCTCTCTCTCTCTCTCACACACACACACACGTAAGACACATCTTACAAACGGATGTTCTATAATATATGATAGATATACATACATAGCTGTGGTTATAGACCATTACTACTGTAGTTATTTCGATTCACTCTGAGTGCTTATGGCCTTGTACCTTAAGCTAATCTTAATAAATATCAATATGTACAAACCCTTATAGCTATCAATCTACTTGGATAAATGGATAGATAAATTAAAAAGATTATCTAAACTGAAATGAGCAATGGAATTAAAGAAAAATCAACAATGAGAAATATTTTTTAAACAGGTTATGGGGTGAAAAAATAGAAAAATTACTAAAGAAAGAGTGAACGGAAGAAAATACAGTAATATGAAAATGAAAAGGAAACAGTATAAAATGCTAACGAAACACTGACGAAAGGAAATAAAACTTGTGGAAAAGAATAAATGATCGAAGAGAAGATACTTAAAAGAAAGGAGGAATGATTTCAAATAGAGTAATTAGAAAGAGAAAGAAAGAAAAGGGAAAGAAAGGTAGAATTGTGAGATGGAAAAAGGAATAACTTTGAAAAGAGATATGAGAAAAGAACAAGGAAAAATTGTGAAGAAAGATAGAACACAAAGGAGGAAAAATTTCGGAATAAAGAAAGAAAATAAAGCAGAGGAAAGACCAGAAAGAAGAACGAACGCAAAAGCTATGAAAAAGAGAGAAAAAAAACGTCTGAAAAAGCTAAAAAAAGAGAAAGAAGGTAAAACTTCGGAGAAAGGAAAAAAGAAGTTAGAGGGAAAGACAGAAAGAAGAACTGAAGCAAAGTATGTGAAAAAAAGAAAGAAAATGTGAAGAAACTACCGAAAGAAACAAACAAAGAAGGAAGGAAGTAAAGAAGGAAATAAAAAGAAAGAGATGGAAAAAGAAAGAAGGGAATGGGGGAAGACACGATGAAGATACAAATTCCCTTCTCGTTTGTATCAGTTATTATTGTAATAGAGCACAGATTTTATCCATTTTCTTTAATGATAGCGAGAGGGAAATATGGTGGGGATGAGAAGAAGCGGAAGAAAGCACCCCGTGAAGAGTTCCACTTGCCTGCCGCAGCCAACATTATGTCTTTGGCGCGAAAAGAAATGCTCAAATGAATCGGTCACGTGACAACAAAAGCGGGGGCATCTGGTTTTCTTCAGTCTCGCCCCCGTTCGCCTTGGGTGGACGGCAGCTAATTAATTACTCCACAGCTTTATTATTTTTGTCGTGGTTTGTCATTCACGTACGCATGAACATACACACACACACACACACACACACACTCACACACTCTCTCTTTCTCTTCCCCTCTCTCTCTCTCTCTCTCTCTCTCTCTCTCTCTCTCCGTGTACATACAGACACATTTGCACACACACACACTTACAGATAAAGAAAGTTGGCTTATGATCTGCCTCATAGTAAAAATTATTGCTATGCATCTACCCGATCGATTACAGGGGTCAGTGTTCGAGCCGAGGTAAAAGCCACGATATTGAATACTGATTTTCAAGGCAGACGATCTCTCCCCACCCCACCCCACTTGGAAGATTGATGTGATACAATGTTCCTATATTCTCTATTTAATCAAGTGTCGTGCAAAGCAACACGTCAAATATGTTCGGATGGATAGATACACATATTAGCCGATGAGCGACCGTCGTTGTAAAGTGGTCAGTGAGTTCACATTCCTTTCATTTGGAGTTCGATCTCTGTACATTCCTCAATTATGGCCATGTATCTTGCCCTGCAAACTTCACTCTTTCGTTCGATGTATATATATATGTATACATGAAATGCTGGCTTCGCACCACGAAAGAGAGATCGATATTTTATCTATATTTATCTATAAGTGTTGAAACTTAAACTTCAAAAGTTGAAATTAGTTTTCACGAATAATCTTCAATAAAGTGTCATAAGAGAAAAATCCTGAATGTACATATTTAATTGATACTTATTTATGTGTGTGTGTGTGTGGTAGCCCAAGGTTGGAAAAGGGATTTATCTCACACAACAAATATATTTCAACATAATCTCCTCACTTATAGATCCATTCAATCCCATTGAGAATACTAAACACACAGTGAACATTTCAGATCAAAACTCAGCGAAGAACTAAGTGTAAGGTTACTGACTTGTTGATGTACATTTGTTTTTTTATATATATATATATATATATATATATATATATATAAAAGAGGGAGGGGAAGAGAGGGATGGACAGAAAAAAATACACACACACGGCTTGTGTGTGCGTGTACATACATTTATATACCCAAACAAATATATTTATATTATCTCTATCTATCTATTCAGAGAGAGGGAGAGAGACGGACAGGCAGACGAACTCACTCACGGGTGAATTACAATTCTTTTATGTCTTTTAATTGATTAACTGTAAACGGGACACTTGGACAATTTGAACACAAACGACAAATGGATAGCTTAAAGAGGAGGTTTCCACATTGAGGATCGAACACGCGATAGCAATGTCGCTCTGCAAGAGCTGCTTGCTAACAACTTCACCACTGAACAACGTACATCGTGGCCTATTGCCTGATTGAGTAAGCTTACTAAATGCAGATGAAAGTTGATAATGGAGTAACAGCTTTTTGTTACTAATACCTACGCAATTGAAATAATTCATTTGCACATTCCAGGGCGTGAAATATGGTACAGGTTGTACCTCTTTCATCCAGTGCTATATTGTCCGGTTTCTCTCATGGTCCGGCACGTTTTGAATCAGCTGCCAGTGGTTTGTGGATCTGCCCCAACAGTTTTTCGATTTGGTATCAAACCACAGTTTAAACTCTAGCACACCGGTGTATAAACCGAATATGTGAAAGAAACTTACAGAGGTTTGAAACCATTTCATTCGGGAATTTTTTAAAGTATTTATTTATTTTTCTGAAGCTTATAAATCAATTTTTGATACAACCTATTAAAGAGCATAAGCAAGCGCAAATAATTCTATTTATTATAGAATAACTTGTATAAATCTTATTTAAAACATATTGTTCTATCAGAAAATTCTTTAAAAATCGACAAATTGCTAAAATTTGTTGCATAATGGTATAAAAACTGTTTTCTGACATTTTCTGGAATGGCCATGTCCCAAGTAAAACGACAGTTTCCGTGAGGATTATACACCTGAAGAATTTTGGAGAATGTATCAGTCGAAACTTTGAGGTAATAACAAAAGCAACATAAAGAATGGGTTAATTAGTTCGAACGACTCGTGAATTACAGAAGGTTTATTTTCTAAGTTTGACAGATACGGGAGGATCGAACTCACAACACAATAATGACTTGTTAGACAAGATCTTTAACTATTACCGCACGGCAATGAGTACAATCTTAACTGAGTGAGTGTTCTAATATCCTGGTATTGTGCAGGAACAGAGTCAGCCTCGTAAATAGCTGCCTCTTTCTGGAAGCATTCGTACATTCGCACATAGATACACGCCGAATCTTACACATCACACGCATAACCAGGCATCGTATCTCAGGTCCTGATTTCTATATACACAGTTCTACGAGTATACACATAATCGGGAGCACGTGTCAGTGATAATATGTAAATGGTCTCCGTAAGAGGAAACTGAGGTGAAGAGACTGACCGTTGCAAACAAGGCGTCGGACATGACTCTCAGACAGGCGGGATTAGATACAACTTGATTACAAGATTACCAACAGACAGGCGGTGGTTTATGCCCCAGCCCTGATATATAGACAGCGGCTCCACCCATCGACACCCACTGACTCGGAAGACGATATCCCAGCCACCTCCTTTACAGGTCTTACGCAGTCATCAACTTCCTTCTCTCTTTTCTTAAACCTATCATCTATCACGTTCCACGCCCTTTTCCCTCACCGGCCGTTGCTTCAACCACAACAACACAATTCAACACCGACTTACCACAACCACCCAAACACGACCCCCATCTTTCCCTTCATCTCTTTCCTCTTCATCCCAATCCCGTCACCGGGAAATAGCAAAAGAGAGAGGCCAGGCGTTCAACTGGGGCCTCCAACAGACGGAGTGATTTAATCAAAATGCTCTCACGAAGACTGACGGAGATGGGTCGTGTCCGTGGCAAGTTCTTTTCGATGTTGCCTAATTTATTTTCAAGTTTACATTTAAAATTGAGTAAAAAAAAAAAAAACATCCGAAAACTACTCTACATTCTTTAAATACATACCTAAGATCTACGAGATATATTACGTTGCGTAATATTCATGAATTCAACGTGACTTTAATCATCAACATTAATTTTAACAAAATATTACTTATTTCATTGAAGATATCCCTTACTTATCATTATGAATTAAATAAAAATGCTATTTATTCTGTTAAAATCCCCGTCGTAGCAATATCTGACATCTAGAGGCAAAAAACATCTAGATCTAGATGAAAAATATCTAAATTGGTAACATTGGTTCCTTTGTGATTGTGCAGTTGACGCAGAAAGAAAACTTGAATTCTTCTTGTTTTCAACTGTGGCTGACTGTGCCTTTTTCCCCCTTTCATTTTTTTTTTTAATTTTCGACAGCCTCTTTTCTAAACTCTATTTTTCTTTCAACATATTTTTACCTCTTTTCATCTCCTACTCTTATGCCTTCATTTCCCAAATGTTCCTTCAGTCTGCACTTCATTTTTTTATACTCTTATCTCTCTCTCTCTCTCTCTCTCTCTCTCTCTCTCTCTCTCTCTCTCTCTCTCTCTCTCTCTCTTCTGCTTTGAGTCTAATAGTCTGCCTGTTTTTTATCACTATCACCGTCTTCCCATCTTTCACTTTATCTCCATTTCTAGCCTGTCTCTCCCTCTCTTTCGCTTTATCCCTGTATTTCTTTCTCTCTCTCTCTCTCTCTCTCTCTCTCTCTCTCTCTTTCACTTTGTCTCTATTCGTCACTGTTTGTTTCTCTTTTACTGACACCGTCTCTATTTCTTTCTCTCTCTCTCTCTCTCTCTCTCTCTCTCGCACCTTACAATAATTTCTTTCTTTCCATTCCATTCCCCCTTTTTCTCTATATTTCCACCCTTCTTTTTCTCATTCTTCCTTTACTTCAACTTTCATCGCTCCTGTTCCTTCCTTCTTTTCCTTTAGTTTTTCCTTCATTTTTTTATTGTTTTATTTCTCACTTATTTTCACTCTTTTTTATCATTTTTTCTAATGCTATTTCTCTTTATTGTATTTCGTTACCAGTATTTTATTTATTCATTCAGAAGCATGGCTTCTATCCTTCCTTCATTCTAATTACATTCTGAAATATCACTTGAATGATTACCTAGATCCATTTTAACACGTTGATTATCCTGTCCGCTGTCAAGTTCAAGTGAATTAATGCAAGGGTCTATTTTTCCGACTGTGCAGATGTACAATTGACTCTGTGTGCGTGCATGTACATTTATGTTTGTGTATGTGTGTGCATGTGTTCACGTAGCTTTTTACTATGCTCATTGTAGTCTTACACTGAGCCAAAATAGTGGGGTGCCCAGTGAGAATCGAACTCACTAAATTAGCAGTTTGACAGACGAACTTGCGAACGTTCGAGATACAGTAAACACTCTTAGTGATTTGCTAAACTTCGATACAGAGCCACTATAATTTGGCATCAAGTTAGGGCCAAATTTGTATGCACACAAATGATCTGCAATAGTATCATTGTAACCATTACTTAATTCATATTGACTAAGGACACAATGGACCCGGAGGATTAGAGCAAGAGATTCTGGAGGGATACGTATATGAGAAACTTCAGGCCCGCAGGCCAGATTTGACTCGCGGCATTGTTTCATAGCTGGCAGCCAATGAAGGTATTTATTTAAAATTTTACATAATTTTCCTAAATATGTATTGTAAAATCGGTATTATTTTGCCTCCACAAACCAACGATATAATTATTTCAATGCATATGTCCGTCTAAAATAGAAAATAAGTACGCTTCCAGTAATACGACTTGTATTTTCAAAGTGAATGTGTGGCCTGTATAAAGAGGAGAAATGTCTTCTGTGGTTCGATAGATCAAAAAGGATGCCCATGCCTGCTCTAAACCAAATGTCGGTTTCCGGTCGCAGGTGTCAAGCACTGACGGTCGTGATTTAGTCAAAAGGCGAAAGGGCTACTGAGAGATCACAGAATTAATACCTGAATAATGTCTTGCGTTATTCTCTCAAT
Organism: Thysanoteuthis rhombus; assembly: GCA_963457665.1. Classification (NCBI taxonomy): domain Eukaryota; kingdom Metazoa; phylum Mollusca; class Cephalopoda; order Oegopsida; family Thysanoteuthidae; genus Thysanoteuthis; species Thysanoteuthis major. The sequence continues at coordinate 29,439,911 of OY735216.1, forward strand.
CAGGACGAAGAGCCACGAGTAACTATCGACAAAACAGACAATCAATACAATCTTGGTGTAAACTGATTACGATAACATTAAGAAAAAGAATCGAACGCCATGCAAGGCTTATAGATACAAAGGCAAAGTCCATAATAAAAGAGACGTGAATTTTACGATCATTACAGAAACGTACGTCGTTTCTGTATCGCTACGTCAATGTCCAAGTTCAAAGGAACTTCAAAATCAAACCTTTAAAGAAGCTTTGTTTATTGAAGAGGGTCGTTGTTATGTAGGTAGGTGCTAGATGAGACATTAGGTTCAGTTAGGTGAAAGTACATTGATACAGTCCTCTTCTTTCATTTCACCACTCAAATGGAGCAACGTTCTTTTAGGTAAATTATAAATGAGTAAGCTCTGTCAATAAGAAGAACTTCGGTGCGAACGAGGTAAAAGTATGCTGAGTGTAAAAACTACTTGTTACCGAAACGGTGGCAGCATAACTCTCGGAAAGGAAGTGCCGCAGGAAGTGGACACTGTCTGATGATGACTAAACAAGTGGAATACCACTGTTTCAGTGCGCATGCGTATACATCATATTGATATCTGTTGACATTTACGCACTTTTCTATTGGTTAAAACCATGACCTGAATATTAGGTTGTGCATGAGTATCTTCTTTCTATGGTCGTAGTAGCTTGAAATATGGGCATGAAAGATTGGGGAAAATGTGTTACATCTCAATGATTTTTTATTATCGTTAAGATGAGATTTTATGCATTTCACTCGGCCTAGACAACGTAAAGTGGAGCTGCAGCAGGAATCGAACCTGCAACTTATAATTTTTACTCGAGCCGAGTGACTCATTCTCCGTGTAATAAGGTGGGGGGTCATTTCAAATGTTTAGCTCAATCGACGCTACGTTGAAGCGGCTACCTAACGGGAGGTTATTTCAAATATAGTTTTGAATAATATAACACGTTCATAAATATCCTGTCGGGTTATATATCCATTTCTTACAACTTCATTTCTACTCTCCACTGTTACAGCTGAATAGCAGGGCAGACAATGCCCTTCACCTATTTTGCCTATCAGTCTAAAGGACAGATGACTCTGAATTCTTACAGTTTTCTCGTCTAAAGTCTCGGTGTAGAGGGATGGCTTTTAACTCCACTCCGTAAAACTTACTTGCTCCTGAGACCGTGGCAGCATGACCCCCAAAAGTGTGGTGTGGTTGCTACTACATATTCCACAAAGAGTCTACATAAAAAAATATCTACCTTGACAATAAAGAAACTTCTAAAATGATTGAACACTACAGAAGTAATGGTCTGCAAGACTAGATTGCTAACCACTGCGATATGTCTAAGCTTAGTTGCATGTACATGGTCTGTCCGGAAAGTATCAAGTTATTTTTTAGTATATCGAGAACCGGTTGTATGACTGTGGTTTAATTTGGCAACTAATAAGGAGAGACCTTACTACACAAGCGTAAACAGACACTTCTAAGTTGGGTTACACATCCGGTAGTGTAATGCCATCGAGTGTGCCTGTCTAATGGGTGACAGTCATATTCACAATGATTGAATCTACCCATTCGTCACGTCTTGTCCAGGGATTTTGGCAAAGCGTTGTATGATCCAGATCTGTCAGCACTCTCCCTCTAAGGAGGAAGATGAAGGTGATCCCGAAAGGGGATTTTGCAGTCTGTTTTGAAAAGAGGAAGACACGCTGAAATAAGTGTGAATTCCCAAAAGGAGTACTTTTGGAAAAACTTAGGCACCATTACCCTTCAGGGCTTTTTTCATTAATAATAAATGGCTGGATACTTTCCAGACAGACGGCGTATTTGGTATATATGCGAGTGTTTGGGGCTTTTTTTTTTTTTAGAGTTTGGCGTGTTTTGTGTTTTTTCTTTTAATTCAGTGCATAACTGTGATAGGGATGTATCATTTTAGCAAATATAAGTATATTTACGTGTGATTCTTTTATACATGAAGGCAAACCGCACGCCAAAAAAGGGGTGTTTTAAATAAGTGTAAATCAATCGCAAAATAGAGTGAGCTTTGTATATATGTCCAACACTAAGAGGCGCGTCACTCTTAAGAAATAATTTACCCTTGGCTTCATAAATACGAAAGAAAGATGAACTGTCAACCGTCGGATTGATTCAAACAAGGAAATTCAAACAACGAAGCACACCGTCTATGTCAATAGATTCTCAGACAAGAACACAGAACATATCGTTGATGTTAGGCGGAGAACAAGAGGGGCACCACACCAAACGCCTCATTGTATCTCTTACAAAAAGAAAGTAAACTCGTCTCTAATGTACTGCGTTTGTTATGGAAACTTGTCCGTAAGAAGAAAATCTATTAATTTAGGTGTAGCAAAGCGGCAATTTAAAATCTGTAAATATATTTGTACAACAATGTGTATTTGTATGAATATATATACACAAAAATGAGGTTCAACTCTCTCTCTCTCTCTCTCTCTCTCTCTCTCTCTGCTTCGGTGTTTGTCTGTAGGGGGCTCAGCTTCCTTTACGGCCCATAAAATCGAAATAAAGTCGCTTACTGGAGCAAGGTAAATATGATTTTCAGTTGGTTTCCTGTGTTGCTGACATACGATCGTACATGTATATGTGTGTATGTGTGTGTGTGTGTGTACACGAAATCAAGGTACTTGGATATTTGCTTATTGGGACATGCTAAAGGAAGAATATGTAACCCATATCTGACAAGGGTGTGTGTGGTCACTTTGATAAGATCAGTTGTTCATGGGTGAGTGTATGTATATTCATTTCTTGTTATATGTAAGTATTTTCTGATATGTACTTCTGCATTTGCCAGTGTGTGTGCATGTATCTGTCTGCCTGGGGTCCAGACCGCACAGACAGTTAAATTGAAATTGAATTTGCCAAACACTCCTTTAAACTTTTAGAGTGCGATAAGTACAGTGGGATTGCGCTAAACTTTTACTGAAAAAGAAAACGCTCAAATCAACAAATGCTTATCATTTTTTCAGTGATTGGAGTTTTTTTGATATTACATATGAGATATAATTTTTTCAGGTTAGTAGGAAGAAGATGCAAACAAAAAATGAAGTCTCTGATAAAAAAAAAATGTTTCGTTTGATGCGATAACTTTTTTCAACGATCTTCCTAGGTAAAATATCATGACAATAAAAATTCTGTAGCTCTAGTGGTCAGAAATTCTATAAAAGCATGAATCATGGTTTCCCAATTATTGGACCATTTATTACCGATCTGAAGTTCAAAATGCCTGAGAAGATGATAATCTGTAAGAGAATATGGAGAATGCTAACCCTATTCATATTTTTATCCTCTTACCTTAGATACAGTTGAGATGTTTGGGATCTGGCAATTTCATTCAGTTCACATGAGACCTATTCTTTGAACTTTTTGACCTTCCCTGTTATCTTGAGGTGGGGTGATATGGTCTCTATTGGAGTTTCAAAGTCTCCAGAAAGTGCCTGAACCATTGTTCGAGGGTCGTTGGCCTCTGAAGTCGATAATCCTTCATCATTAAGAACAGGTTTCGGCCTCCTTCGGCCTATATTTCGAGACCTAAATCTATTGAACCATGACTTAATGGTTCACGCTGTGTTCATTCCAACTGCTTTGTTGGCGAATCAGCAGCTTGAGCAGCGTTATTGTTCTAATTTGAAGTCGTACTTGAGAATTTATCAAACTTTTTCCGTGGACGGTATTGCTGCCGAAGGCTCAAAACATCCAATAATAACGAATCATATCGCAATTTACATTAAATCTGCAAACAAAAATGTATACATTCCACGATTTATTTGTTACAAACTTATATTAATCTGCCTCCCGCTTCGGAATTTTTAAATCTAAGGAAGACGGCTTAAGGTCAGGTTAATTTTGATATTTTTCAAGTTAATTTTTGCTTTTCCAAATCCAAGGGAGATAGATAGATAGATGATATCCGTCGTGTTCACCAGCCCATGAATTGTATTTTTTTCCGGAACTAGAATATCCAATTCATTTGCTGTATTGGTATTATGGATTGGAGATAAAGCAGCGTAGCAACTTCGCTCTTCATTGAGCGACTGGCTCTAGATAAGTATATATACAAAGCATAAAGCACGTGCTTCGCTGGGTTAGGGTGAGAAATGACGACCTAAAAAGCAAAAAAAAAAAAAAATCTCTATAGAGAAACGTTGATTAATGAGGTTTTGTAAAACACGATACTCAGTTTAGAACGATTTTTATTTTGTGGACAATGCACGTCTAAATGCATGTCATTTATTTTGTATTTGATGCACGTCTGAACTCTTAATTTCAAGCGATTTCATGGAGGCAATGATAATGCATCTTACTGGCAAGGTTGCCAGATGTCTTTTTTCCGCACAAGACCTTCGGCAGCTTCAGTGCAAAATCATCAAATAACTTAAAATCTTTCATCAGACTAAGCTTGAAGGAAAATAGATTGAATTACGTGTTTTGTCTATTGTTCATGTATATTCATCATATCATATCATTCGTGTGTAAGACATTGTTATTCTTCGAAAATTTCCATTCAGAATCTGATTGCCCATATTGTCTCGAAAATATCAAATAACATCCCTACTTCCAAGTTGCTGAGGCAGTTATGCACTTCCCACCGTCCACACTGTTCAATGTCCGAGCCCGGATTGAAAACCCTCATTTCGAATACTTCTTTTCAAGTTACGTAAGCAGGCAGACCCTCCCAACTTTAACCGTGTGCCGTACTAAGCTGAGCTCTACCAATATCAATACGCATGACCACCGCTTTACGAAAACATTTCTCTTTTAAGAAAAAAATACACAAGGCAAAAATAGCATTCAGCGTTTGTTTTGCAGCGAGCCATTAAGAGGCAGCACACATCTTCTTACTCTCTCTACTTCATCATAGTCTTTTGTGCCTCTCAACAATCCAACCTCTCACGACGATTTGGTAAGGAGGGGGGTCTGTGAATACTAAAAAAAATAACATATTAACTAGGGGTAATTGCTTCTTTGCTTACGTTATCTGGGCTTACGAAATATTTTATTGGAACGCTCCACGGGGGAAACTTGCAATTACACCGACGAATTGCTTAGTGGGTCAAATAGTTGCATATTTACCACCAGCTCCTATAGTCAGGTTTCGAGCCCAGATTGGAAGCCTGAATGGATAAGATCATGCTGCCTCTTCCTTATTTTGACGATCGGCGCAGCATAATCTTGGGTAATTATCACCTCCATTCGCCACGATGTCGTATTAAGAAACCAAGCTTAGTAAACATCAAAGGCGTAACGGATGTACGAGGGAAAAAAAAGAGTAATACTAAAACAAGGTTGGGTCAGATGAGCCCGTTGGCATGGGCCTATGATATCGAGGAAGCCTATTCCCATTGGTAAAGACAAATACAATTGTATTAATTGCTTCTTATCGTAGCAGTGCATTATATATTTCGTGTACAATTTGAATAAAATCACCTTTCATTACCTTTTCTATAAATTGTTGCAAGTTTTTTACTTTTCTATTCCTTGTACGTACATCATGTACACGAAGGATACATGTATACACCGACGTATAAATCACATGTAGTCGGCACTGATAATAAACATGCTTAATGAACAGTTTGAAATAAAACCTACATTTCCCGAAATACTGAACACAAGAGACATGTATTGGCTTGTATTCGAAGAAGCGTTCTGTTAAGTGTTCAAAAGATAAAATGGAGTTGTTAAGGATGATCAGGTCAGGAATTGGACTGTAAAACTGACCAGATCTTGTTCTCCGCTCTAATTTGGCTTCTCTTCCCGAAGGGATTTTGAACAATCCTCAGCGCTGCGCATAACCGAATATGCTAACAATTAGTAAATGCAGCCAGGGGAAAGAGGCTGCTACCCTCAACGCGTGCTGAACGTGGTTTGCGTCTCGGATAAGCCATGTGGGCAAGCCAGGTGACCAGAGGTAACGCTGCATACATAACAAGTGTTCTATGTCCGTTGGGCATTACACTGTTAATTCTCTCTTCTCTCTCACTATCTCTGTATGCCTGTCTATCACCCTTTCTTTTTCTCTGTCAGACTATCTATCTCTTTCTTTCTGTATAGAAGTTAAAAAGTACGCTCACTAATATAGATAGAGTTGCTTGTCATTCCGTGCTTGGCTCTATAATGGTGTGGGATACAGAAAGTAATTGTTGTGAGAGTAAAGACAAAAGGAAAGAGTTGCCTGATGGGGATAGAGCAGTCGAATTTGAAACTCGAATTCCCTTACTCTATCTATTGATTTTTTCGCTCACTGAATTGGTCGAAGTAACGTGTTGAAATGAAATGGCAATAATGCGGACACCAGATCGAACCTTGCACAAAATCTGCCTTTTGTCCCCGATTTTGCACGCTCTTTCCTGCTCGTATGGGGGTGACTGCATCTCTTGTGTGCGTGAGGGTTTGTTTGTTTTTGTTTTATTTTGTTTTTTGCAGGTGGGGTTAGTTGCCTGTGTGGGTGATTGTATGAGTATGGGTGATGCATGTGTACTTGTGGATGCGTATATGTACTTGTATTTGCATCTATGTGTACATGTCTACTTGCGTCAATGCGTGCGTTTTTGTGTCTTCGCCTCTGTTTTTGTGTATGTGTCTGTGCATGTTTTGTGTGTTTCTGACTGAACGTGTGTGTGTATCTTTATGCGATTGTGGGTTCGTGAGCTTGTATATACTAGCGATTTTCATGTGTGTACGCATGTGCATGTACATATGCGTGTATGTTCTTGCACGTGTATATATTTTTTGTGTGTGTGGCTGTTTGTGTGATCAGAAAAAATGTGAATGAGTTTGATAGATTGTATTGTGTCAATGGGGTTGTACGTAAAGAAAACTGAATGAGCGTACCATGTTCATAACGTTTATAAATCTTCCTGCATTCTACATTTGTGCGTCTTGGACTATACGAGAGGAAAGAAGGCTGGGAAAAAAAGGAATAAATAAACATGAATTGAAATAGGGAATATTAGGAAAAAAACATAAGAAAAATATGAAAGAGAAATGGGCGCGAACATTGGGTGCGATATGAAATAAAATTGATAATTGAATCGAGCAAAACACGCAAAGAAAAAACGGAAAGTTCACAGAAGAAGAAAAGGAAGAAGAAGATATCCACTATACTAGGAAAAAAACGGGGAAAAATGCTGAAATTACAATCTGTTCTGATTTCGTGACAAGCAGTTAAGAAGTGAAGACGTGCTGAAATACAAACAATTCATACAAACAGAAACTAAAAATGAATTAAAACCTGCTTTATTTGTTTATGAAATGCTCGGCTTTATTTTCCTAGCAACATTTTTTATAAGACAGTTACTTGTTTCTCAATGTATTTATAACTTTTATAATCAATAACCACCGTAGAAATCCATAGCATATGTCAGGATAATAAACTCTATCTATTTCTCTAACACCCAACCCACTTTATAAATCCATATGCATATTATCTGATGTACACAGAGTACAACGTTCATCTTGATATACATGTATACGTTTGCGTCTACCATAGCGCAATGGTAAACAATTTATCTCGCCGGCCATTTTGCTAAACTAGTGAATTCGATTCTCAATGGATACTCCACAAACGTAGTCTTGTGCCAGAATAATTTACGTTTAGTAAATATCAATTGAGTTATTATGGTGTCATAAGTAGCAATCTAGTCAACCAGGCCCAATGTTTCTATGTAGTGAGTGATATCTTTATTGGGTGCTCACACTTGTGACCCTATGCCAAACTAATCTAAGATTAGTAAATATAGGGTCGCCTGACTGTGGTGTAACTGTTAGTAACTTAATCTAGCAGATCATACCTACTGAGTAGTGAAATCGCTCCTCACTGAGTGTCCAATATTTGTGCCCTTGAATCTGACTAATAAATACCCATATGCGATAACTTAAGTTTTTGTGCTTGCGATATGGTGTATGTTTATCCGCCTTGCTTTGTGTGTGTGTGTGTGTGTGGGTGTGTACTGCCACAATGATTTCTTATGTGCTTATTCAATAATGTATACACTAATGTCTACCGAAACAGATGCGTGTGTGTATGTGCGCGTGCATGTGCGCGTATGTGTGTTTGCGTGTATATGTTCAGTTTTTTAATTGAATTCCGTTCACACATATATCTTATAGTACAATTGTGACAATATCCGTGTATGCCTGTGAGGTGTGTATGGTTGGCTTTTGAATTAAATTTCATTCTCATGCCTATTTTATATTACATCTATGACAATATGTATGCGTGAGTGTATGCGTGTGTGTGTGCGGTGTCTTTTAGGCCTTTAATAGAATTTCATTCGCATATATATTTCATGGTGCGTTTATGATAATGTCTCTGCATACACATATATTATGTACGCTTGGCTCCTTGATTAGATTTCATTCGTATGTATATTTTATAGTATATCTATGATAAAATATCCATGTGTGTGTGCTTGGCTTCTGAATTGAATTTTAGTAGCATATATATTTTATGATACATTTTTGATGATATGTGTGTGCCGACGCATGGCTTCTGTATCAGATTTTATTCGCTCATATATTTTATAGTACATGATAATATCTATGAGCGTATGTGTACGTATGCTTGGTTTGTTAATTAAATTTTATCCGCATGTGTGTTTTATAGTGCATTTATGAACATATCCGTGTGGGTATATGTGTGAGTGCGTATAGATAATTGTATCTCTCTTAATTGTATATCTCTTAGTATGTTTACGAGCGTGTATACACGCACAAGTCCAGTTGCATCTGAAATAAAATCAACTTGAAACGTACAAAAAAAAAAGAAAATAAGAAATGGGAAGAAGAAATGTCCCGTCCTCTTGAAGCAATAACGTAAGGAAGTTTCCCGTTAGTATTTATACATGTTAAGTAAATTTCGATATCTGATAACGTCAAATGGTTGGCGGCGCATTTCAGTTTTTTTTTATTATTTTGCTTTTCAAAATCGATTTGAAGCCAACAGAAATTGGCTTCAGGTTGAGTTAGCAACATTGATTGACAGAACCGTCGCTGCGAACTGAAGGGAGACAACCGACCAGGTTGTAGGCGAGGTCCCAGGAGAAAGGAGCTTCAACTGAACGTGAGAAAGCTAGTGCAACCATAAATGTGTTTTTAGAAACTGGATTGCACATGCGCACATCCAAGCACTCCTAGGTGGTAGTGCGGTTGACTTCCTTGTTTTGCAAGCCATTGAAAGTGAGCTCAAACCTTGCTGGACGATCTAAGACGAGAATTCCGAAAGACAAGAAAGACAGAGAAACCTGAAGGATAAGAAAGACCAAATATCCACGAGGACAAAAAGAACAGACAATTCTGGAAGATAAGAAAGGCTCAAGAATTCTAATGGACAGGAATGACCGAGAATCATGAAAGACGGGAAAGAATCGAGAATTCTGAAAGACGGGAATGACCTACAATTCTGAAAACCGAAGAAGGGTAGAGAATTTCGGAAGATTGGAAATGCCGAGAATTCTTAAAGACGAGAAAGATCCATAATTCTGAATCAAGAAAAAACTCAAATAGTAACGAAAACTGTTATGTAAATATCTACTAAGATTTTAATGTGGCACAAAGCACGGATTATTTACATTATCAAAACCGGTTACCCATCTAAGTAAAAATGATCAACACTGCTTAACTTATATGTTCGGATGAGAACCGGTGCTGATAGCTTGACCCGACCAGACAAATAAAGGAAGTCATGCCACGAGTTTGAATTTCTCTCGACAAGCACAGGAATCATCAATATAATGTACCGACTGTAGAGAGAGTTGGCAAGGAATTCATTCTGCATCTCCACCCGATCGAGCTGCAGACATCAGGAAGTGACACAAATGTATATCTACGGATCAATTTATACACTGGGTATATAATGTTTTCCCCCACTATCCAAGAGAGGAGCCAAATAAATGAAGTTTTCCCAAGGGAATTGGGGTGTAGGAGAATTAAGTGGAGAGTACACACCGCCATTATGATGAATAACTGCAAAACAAACGCTGAACGCTATTATCACTTTTTGCCTTTTTTCCGTAAAAGCGAAAAACTGGTGTAAAGTGAACTCTCAAAAACTGAATATATATAAGTGTGTGTGTGTGTGTGTGTCAGAGAGAGATTGAAATGACAATATCAGACGAACATATTTATACAATTTAATTCTTCTATCTAAATTCGATGTTCCATCAAAGCTGGCTTTATCATGACACCACTCAGATTTAATTAACTTACACACACAGTCATTAATATCTCCAGAATCTTATAGACATGAAATCTCTCTGATCTCCCGCACCAGAATGCCAGTGGATATGCCCCTGGAGACTTGACGTACATTTCTGTCCAACCACTTTTTTCTCCACGCACTAAATAAATTATTAACCTCACCCATAACAAGTCACGGACATGTATATTTCCAGTGCACTTTCTTGATAGAGCCAGCTTTGGCGAAACGTCAAATTTAAATAAAGGAATTCATTTGTACAAACATAGCCTTCCGATATTGTCATTTCACTCTCATATTTGTCGGATGAGCAATCTACAGATATACTGGTTATATATATAACAAATTATAAATGCTTCATTTTATCTGAAACTTTATTTGAACGGACATCTCGTCTTGTTTATTCACTGTCCATGTATGTTGTTTATGTTTCTCAACGCAGATAATCATATTATGAATAAATGGATATATATAATACGACAGAATAATCATAAATGCGTTTTTTTTTTATTTTAAATTGTATTTGAATTGATATCCTATTTTTACCTGGTGGATATGCCAGTTGGTCTAGCGTAGATAGAATAAACAATTAAAGGAATGGACTGCAGTGGAAATTCAACCTGTAGCCGTTTTAACGCGACGCCGCTCTTACCATCAAAGTTTTTTAGCGAGTTGGTAAATCTGAGGCCCGAATTACTACTTTGTACCCAAATCTCGTCTCCTCCATTCACTGTTCATATCTGAAGATTTTAGATTGCACAGGTGGCCTGCAATGACATTGGTAAAATATAAGACATTCTGAGCTTCTTCATTGACGAAGAGTATCTCATGCAAAGTAAGCTGCCTGAAGTTGATTCTAGCAACAATATGAATCGTAAAAATGTAGAAGATATAATGCTTGGTAGACAGGCAATGGCCCTTTTAAATCAGGAACCTCTTCTTGGTGATAGTATCGTTATGCATAAAATGATCGTTTGAAATTCCAAATTGAACTCTAAGTGCAAATAAAAAGAGTATATTTTCTTTCAATGAAGATAACATCATTGATAAATCGAAAGTTTTCGATCCAAAGATTACCAGATATTCCAAAACGTCAATGTCAATAACAAATATAACAGCTCATTTTAAAACACATCTTCCTGAAAATAAATCAGATGAAATTGATTCTGAGTGGAGAAGCTTTAAAAAGTCAAAGAACTTGTACTGCATTCCTGGAAACATGGAAATTCCAGAATTCTGGTATGAATTACGGGTCATTGAAAATGGGCTTGAGCAGCCAAAATATCAATCATTATCAGATAATATAACCAATTTGATAGCTCTGCTCCACTCCTTGACTTGTTTAGAGATAATTTGTTTCAAATGATGAGTGTTAAAGCAAAGAATATAGACATCTTGAAAGCAACCACTAGCGATGAACTTCCCTCCAAACAAACAGTAGCAAAAACAATAATATACGGAAGACAAAAGGAGAATTAAGAAGAGAATCGGGAGAGTGCAGCATACCGAAGATATTCAGTAAGGCTCGAAACAGCTAGGAATTTAAACAAAATGTTCTCAATTTATGAAGATTTCGATGAATAGTAATAAAATTAAAAGTCAGTGACATGTATTTCTAACTCTATGCAGTAGTTAAGTTGTAACTGTTGATAAATAATTCATTCTTGAACTGCCTTATTGAGTTATATGTTATCTGGGGGTGTACTGTCTGGGTTTATGTGAGCTACGATCTTGTTTTTTTTAAGGAAAAGTTCATGGCAGGCCTGGTATTTATATGAGCAGATATGTATACGTATAAGTAAAGTCCTATAATTCATATAACCTTGCCCGTATTTCTGCTTGCGTGAATCTGTGTTTCAGTGAGTGTGTGTGCGTATGCGCGCACACGAACGCATGCGTCAACGCACTGAGCACAATTGAAAAAGAACAAGAGACATTTTTCAAATCAGCAAATCTCCCTAAATATAAGACAAATACCAACAAAGCAACTTCCTAACCTAATACAGACCAAATAATGGAGTTTAGACATTGATTTTTCACCCGAATTTATGCTGCTTGTCGGGTTATTTCTTCTTGGTTGGTTGCTGACGCATAACGTTCGCCCGGGAGATAAATTAATATGGCGTTCGACGCTGGTGTCATGACACGAAACTCTGCCAAATCTGTTTGCCCTGCGCCATGTTGGAAGATATTTTCCCCCGTTCACATCTGCAAACATTAGCATCACTCTCTGCCACTTGACCGAATTTAGAACCCTTACACTATTTCTATTTCACCCAGCGATGGGGCTTTTTTTTTCATTATTATTGCCATTATTATTGATACTTACAGTAAATAATACTGTCATTATTCCCGATGCTACGGTTATTATCATAAGTATTTTTATATCATTTTTATCAGATATTGAATATTTGATATCTAAAAAGAATGCACTAAATATGTATATATTTTTTTTTATTATTGATGATGATGATAATAATAATTATAATAATAATAAGTAGTAGTAGTAGAGAACAAACATGAAATAGTCAAATTCTGTCAGAAAATCTTATATTAATTCCTATTCATTGACAATATCTTTTTCATGATTTTCAATCAAAACATAAAGATTGGCTTGTAAACATTTCAAGTAAAAAATTTGCAAAATTCTATGATTAATCATTTATCCCTAACATCAGGAATATTTAGCTTATTTGTGCCAAATAAAGCTAAACAAAGGAGCAGTAAAGAAACGGTAAAGTCCGTGGGTAACAATGAAAAAGGCTGAAAACTTTTCAACGTACACCAGATTCAAAAGCAATGAACACTGAAGTAAAAGAGAGATTATCATCTCAGCCCCCCCCCCACCCCCACCAGATTTTGCTGCGTTACTATATTTTTAATCATATGAATGAATAAAAGTTTTCACAGGTAGATCCCATCGCAGATTACATAAAACAGCTAGTGGTATGACCAATAGACTTATTAACGTATATGTCAACTTTTAGACATAAAATCTTCTTCCTTATGATTCATATTCACTTAGACTCCCTGAATTTGACACTCTGGTGACAGGAGTGATGACTTATTTTGAATCGTCGATTTATCCAGCCAAAATTGGTCTAACCCTGAACTCACACCCCAAAATATATATATATATATATATATATATATATAAGGTCGGACCTCCTGATCTGTGGTTCCACTTTCTGCGGTTTCAGTTACCTATTAACAACGAATGACTGACAGTTCAGTCATTGTAGTAACAGTTATAGCTATTTCTCTCCACCTCCTGCCGCAGTTAATTGGTTTTAATAACGGTCCCAAAGTACAAGAGTACTGATGCTGGCAATCAGGATATGCCAAAAAGAAGTTTTATTATTGCATATTATTGTAATTCTTTTATGTGAGTTCAGGGTTAGACCAATGTTGGCTGGATAAATCGACGATTCAAAATAAGTCATCACTCCTGCCACCAGAGTGTCAAATTCAGGGAGTCTAAGTGAATATGAATCATTTATTGTTGTTAATCTGATTTGTAAATTAAACCGTATCATAGATATGTATATGCGAGAAAAAAAAATGAAAGTATATATATGGTTTGGTATTAACGGTTATTTCAGGCATCTGTTGGCGATCTTGGTGCATAACTTCCGTGGATAAGCAGGGACTAATGTAAATTTTTTCAGACGGAAAATACGTTCAACTATAACAAATGTTAAATGTCTCTCTCAACAGTAGAATTATTATTATTAGTAATGACAAAAACCCATTCAAATAATGCCAGGGGTCTTTTATAGAAGTTCGCTTTACGTTATTGGGGGGGGGGGCTCTTACGAAGAAAAATGAAGAGCGTTTGTTTGTTTTGTAGCGAGCTGTTATGAAAGCAACGTAAACCCTCTGCTACTCTCTCCAATACCCAGGTCTCTTGTACCGTCCACAACTTCATTTTCCGACATCCAAATCTAACACGACATCATCACTACTTTAATTTCATATTGGGGGGGGGGTCTGGAGAGCTCAAAAATTTTCCTCAGGTAAATCGATGGTAATTACTTCTTCGCATTACACCATTTCAGCTTACTGAAGATTTTTTATAGAAACGCTCAGATCCCGGGAAAAACCTGTATACATATGTTTGTATGCTCTTGTGCGTACGTCCATGTTCGTATGTGCTGATTGCTTTATTTCAAAATAAACTGTTTCTGTTTTGATTTTCAAGTTTTTATAGATATATACTGAGCTTAGTTTAGTTTGACCAAGCAAGAAAAATTATGTTGCACCAGTCCTCCAAGTGGGATGAGCCTGTCTTTGGAATAAGCATTCGAAATCCTGTCTTTTGCTCAGGCTTGAACACAGGTAGGAAATAAACAACTATCTTATTCATACTGATTGGCTCGCTTGTACGTGGTTATGCGTTGGGCTATAAAAGCGTATACGTGCGTATCCTAATCGGTAGGTAAACCATTACTCTACGAGAGGGTTTTCACTTGCCTGTGTGTATTGTAAACCTGAAAATACCTTGTGTTTGTTTATTCTTGTTTTATGAACGTATGTTTGTTAGTATGTCTGCATATGTGATTATATTAATGTGTCAAGGGCTACTGCAATCACTGTTCTACGAGTAGGTTCTCAGATGCTTGTTTGTTTTGGAATTCTAGGGAGCTACACGGCTAGCTAGTACCTTCATGCTGGCTACGACATCAGCCATCAGTGCTCGGGCTTCTGATATCACAAATTTCTCTTGTGTTGGTTTGCGATGTGTGAAACAGATTTAGAGGCCATAAGCAACCGAAATAGCGTTACTCACTTCACCATTCTTTCTTACGGCACCTGCTATTCACAAGTAGCCACCTATTTAATTACTGACCAGGCTCGATCTAGCTTAACTTCGCGGATTGCGCAAGGAACACTGTATGCAACGTGATTTGTCCGTAAGCCAGAAAGTAATATGTGAGATAAATTATGTGTTTGAGTGTGTATGTGCGCGCGTGTATACGTGATTGTGGAGCTCCTGTGAAATTTAAACGCGTAGATCAGGCCAATATCGTCTTAATTGCCAAAAACATCAATTAAACACTGACGTCGCTCACAATAGCCGCTGCCTTGTCGCCTTATAAACAACTAATTCAGCGTGCAAAGCATCGGTGTTGTTCGTGGACCCCGTGACCAAGGTGGCTGTCCATTCATTGTTGTAATTAGTCTAATAAGAAGGGCTTGGTGTGTTATATGGTTAATTAGCGTAGGGAAGGAAATTTTGAATAAACACTTGATAGGGGATACAGCGAGTAGAGAGAGTATGAAAACTAAGGAAGAGGAAAAGAAAGAGAGGGGGAGAGAGATGGAAGAAACTCAGTCGGGGGTAGGGGGAAACAAAAGGAAGGAGGAAGTACAGGAAATACATGAAGAATGAGAAAGGAATGATTTAGCGTTGGGCGACGTGAATGTATATAAAGAAGGGAGCATACTTTATAAAAGGGAAATAGATATTGAAAGAGGAAGAGAGACAAAGTGTGAGAAAAGGAGAAAAAGAGGGAAGGGCGTAATCAAAATGAGATAGACGGATTGATAGACTGATAATGATGCAAAGTTTCCATTTTTGCCAGGGAGTTATTTTCTTGAAAGCACCCGGTGGTTAGGACAGGTACAATTTTGCAAATAGATAAATTTATCAATATTAATAAAGGTCTTGATGGAGACCATTTTGATCTGATGGAGAGACAGAATTCATAATCTAAAAATAGAATTCCTCCAGGAAAAATAGTAATATTTTGAATGTTGATTTTTCGAAACAGGTAAGTCTCGACGTTTTGAAATATATATAAATATATATATATATATATATATATATATATACATATATATATATATATATATATATATATATATATATATATATATATATATATATGCTTAGTTTATTTCATTTTTTGTTTTTGTTGTATCATTGATCTTTGTTCCAAGTTTCGTCAATTTTAAAGCTGTATTAAAATTCTAAAATGAACTTTTTGCAATGTATGAAACACTTTTTGCATTCACTGTAAGGTTCTTCAAAATAGTGAAGAAATCGTTCAGAAAAATGTTACGATTTACTTCCCAAAAGTTCGGAAACTTTTATCGATCACTTTCTTCATCTTTCAAGTTAAGCAGTGTTTCCTGAGTTTCGCTTTCACATCTCTCTTGACAAGGTAATGACGGGCCTCATTTTCTGACATTTTTTCTTTCTTTGAGAAGGGCATTTCGCACTTTACGTTCCCCGAACTTTTGAACAGTGCCTCTTTATACATATATATATATATATATATATATATATATATATATATATATATATATATATATATATATATATATGCACACACGCTGACCTATACATACATATATATGTATGAATCTCTACACAAATTATTTTCCTAGTATTTATACAGAAAGCATTACAGCATCTGTACATTTTCTTCTTTTGATGAAGCCATTTTGCACCAAAAGTTCCACAAACTTTTGAGGAGTATTTTACACGTGTGATTTTCTAATGAATATTCTTGCTCTTTTTCATTGTTATGTCTTTGGTTGCGCTTCAACAACGCGTCCAATAAAATTATGGTTCTGATCAGCAATATCTTCGTTAGCTGACAATTAAGGAATGTTTTATACGCAAAATGAATAATTAAGAAAATCTACAGATGATGGAATGCTTTCTGAATAAATATTGGGCAGACGATTTGTATCCGGTCAGCAAGCAGATTTCACTCATAACGAAACGTGTTTATTGTTGGCATCGATTCACATATAAACAGCTTTTCCCAATTAGAGTTTGTCAGTCCATAAAATCTGAGCTTATTTAATAGAATTTTATCTTCAATTATTTATTTTCCGGCTAGCGAGTTCGGCTCGATGGTTCAAGCAACAAACCGGTATCTGAAAGTGCTTCGCTTTTCTCCTCGAAATACCAGATTGTTGAGGCTACAAATTAAGTAATGCCCTTACACCGGCTACGACTCCAGTCGTGCCTGCTTGAACTCCATATATTACGTTACTACTTACTCAGCCCTGGTTCACAATATGTGAAATAGACTAAGAAGCGACAACAACCTGAAGTGGCGTCACTCACTTCAACCCGCGTTGAGATTATGCTCACAACAACGAGAAAGTCGGTAAAACAAAGGTTTGCGTTCTTTTTATTGAATCTATGATGCAATTAGGACATCTCGTCGTGGCAAGCAAGTTTGTCTCACAGATCATTTGTATTGAATGCGATCCTCACTCGGTTCCTTTTACTTGTTTTCTTGTGTTAAAACTAAAATGCCTTTAATAAATAACTTCAACAAGAAGATGAAAAAGTATCATTAGGCATATGATACACTTTCTTTGATATTACGTTTATTATACAATTCGGGCGGGATAATGGTTAAGAAGCTAGTCTAGCAAACCAGTACTGCTGTATGAGGAGTTCGATTCTCATCAGTGCCGTGCCTTTTGCCAGATCGAGCTGAACTTAGTAAATGCCAAAGGCATCATGTAGCTGGCTATTCCTAATGTGGCGAGTTTGATCCTTAGCAGGGGCACTACATTTGATCTTGTATCAAATAGATCTAATTTAGTAAATACCAATATAGAGTAGAGTTCGTTTATTATAATCATAGATAATGTTATCGAATGTTCATTGTTATGAAAATCAGTCGGTCCCAATACTTCAATTAAAATGTATTAAAAAGAGATTGAAAGATAAATGTCCAATCAGTTTTTTTAAAGTGTAAAGTTGTTTATAACACTGAATCTGATTATAATTGTAGAAATCTCTGTCACCCTCTGTGTTTGTATGCACTGCGATTACTCGACAACTGGCCATTGTACGGAGTTGATATTTGTCAGATATATCACTCAGAGAGGGCAACCCAGAGTCGAGTTTGAAGTTTTGGGGATCAGCTTTTCTCGATGAATGAAAATGAATTTTAAAAGATATAGATTATGGATCTTTATTAAGAATTAAAGATCTTAATTCAGATGAAAAATATCTAAATTAGTTATAAATATAAATTTTGATTTAAAGTATCTAAATTGGCAATACTGAAGAGGAGTAACCGAAATTATTTCGGAGCCGTAGTTGTGTAGGACGGGCAAAAAATCATTTTACGTGAGAAGTATGGCAGATTGCTGCACACACCATGAAGTCCGGCTCCTTCCAAACTTGCTCCTTTCGAACGGATACTGCCCTAGTTTAATAAATGTTGAAATAGTCACTTATCGTTATCGGACGTTAATGAGCCACCATGAATAAAATCACAAATATTACAGAATAAACACGCACACACATAGCTTCAGTCGAATATGCATACAGAGACGGGTTAACACGGCAATGGTAGGGGGTAATCCCCTGCTGCACAGGCTACCCCCAGCCCTTTTTCCAACATGGACGACATCAGAAATGCTGAGTTCATCAGAGCGTACGAGGCGCAATGTCGGAGCGATGAGCTCACCGACGGCCGGTCTCGTCTTGACTGACACGCATGCGCACTCAGTCGACGGCGGCCCGGAATTTACACACCGGAAGTACATAATGCTGCCATTAACAATGTACATGATGCCACCTTGGCAGCTATGCTCACCAATTTATCACCGACCACTGAGTGAAGTGTCAAATTGGTAGCAGGTGGGGGAGATGAGAGAAGAGGGGGGGCAAGATGGGATAAAGAGGAAGAAAAGGAGAGAGAGAGAGGGAGAGTGGAAGAGAGAGGGAGAGTGGAAGAGAGAGGGAGAGAAGAGTGATGGCAGGGATAATTGGTGATGAGAAAAAAGAGAAATTTTTGAAAGATAGTAGAGATAGAAGGCAAAAGAGTAGGGAAGAGATGTACAAAGAGGGTAGTTGAAAGAGTGATGTGTAAAGAGAGAGAGAGAGAGAGACACGCATATACAGAGGATTTGAAAAAAGAGAGTTAGAGGAGAGATAAGAGAAAGAGAGTAGAAAATTTGAGAAGATCCAAATTTAGCTTAGTAGGATGAAGAGGAATGATGTTACGGCCAAATCACGTTGAATACACCGGTTCTCGTACGATCAGTGAAGTTGAGCAACCTAGACAGTTGACCGACTAAGTGCTGTAAGCAGCTGATCCCGTAGAGGACCTCCTTTGGCGATCCTGTTAATCCTCCAAGGAGGAGATCGATCTCTACAATCTTAATAATGCAAACCAAAGACCCTCTGTCTGGCCTGATCGAAAACGACAAGAAACAAATGAATTGAGTGAAGTGGTTGAAGGAGTGATCAAATCTGGGGGGAGGGGAAAGGGGAGTATCAGGTGTAGAGAAGGGGGGCATCAATAAAGGTAAGTTGAGAGAAGGTGGGAGAGAGTGAAAAGAAAAGTGGGTGGGAAAATTAGGAAATTAGATTGAAAACTGGGAAAAGTAAGAAAGGAAAAGCGTAAAAGGTTAAAAGATAGTGAGAGGGGGTGGAGAAAAACGTGAAGAAAGAAAAAAGACGAGAGAGATGAGACGTGGAAGAGACAGAAAGAAGGGCGAGGTTGGCTACGCTAAGGTCAAACTCCCTTGCTTCATTAAAAACTAAAAGTAAACAGAATTGATCTCTCCATACAATATTATTCCAAAAATACAGGTCCTTTTTCAACTACTTTATTAGCAGCTCCTGTAAATAGAATTTGTATACTTTAGCATGATAAGTCGACCTCGGTTGGACTTAAGAAGTGGGAGTGAATTCGTCATCAGTTTTTGCATGCTTCTTTGCATGACATCATTGGTTTTAGGTCAGGTCATTGTTATCCGTTGTTACATACGAAAATGAAGTCGAACTCAATTGTAGGAGTTTGACAATAAGATGTGAGATGAGTGACATAAGGAAGAAAGACGTGAGGGATCGAAAGAAAAAAGTAAGACACAGAAGAGGGTGATAGAGAGAGAGGGGGAGAAGTTGAACAAAAGAGACACGATGAGAGGTACAAGTCAAGAGAGAGAAGGAAAAGAATGTGCAAAGGAGAGAGCGTGTGGGGACATGTCAGGAGCGAAAGAGAGAAGGAACGGTCAAAGCTAGAAAGGAGATGAGAGAAAAGTAAGAAATAGTGACAGACGTCGAAGGAAGTCCAGAAACGTGACTGGAGAAGGAGGAGAAAAGTAAGACACGAGAAGGAGAGTTCGAAGTAAAACGGAGGAGAGAGGAGGGATAAATGTAAGACGTGTGTGAGAGAGAGAGAGGAGGGGGTGAGACACATCAGAGAGGATGAAAAATAAAAATCGTGTGAAAGAGGAAGAAGAAAGATGCGAGTGAGAGGGGGAGAAAGGATGAGTTAGAGGAAAGGAGGAAGAGAGCGAAGGAGAAAGACTATGGACAAGAGAGAGGGGAGAGAAAAAATACGATTAGAGGAAGGATGAAGTTTACATTACGAAAGAGGAAGAAGAAAGATTAGACATAGGAGGAAGGAGAACAAAAGCACGAAATTGGTTAGAAGAGGAAAGGCATAACATGAAAAGTTATGAAGAAAACAGTAATATGTAACACGATATATAAGAGAAGTCGTGATAATAAAATACACTAGTGTCCTTGGAAAAGGTATAAATCCATTTCTTCCAATAGGTCAGGTCAGGGACTAATCCCTACAACAGGAACCAGTACAGCCACGTTACTTCGAGAGTAACTCCTACAGCCACGAGAAATGCCATGAAGGACCTAGCATGATAACCTGACGATCTGCTAGGCCATGGAATTTGATTTTTTTTTTTTTCACATAAATTAATTTCACTTCTTTTAGTGCAACCAAAAGGTGCACTGACAATATAAGTAATAATTACCAATTATGTATTATTCAGAATGATGTATGAACAAATTGTATTTTATGTACTTTGATTTCGAAGCGATCGGCATGTGTTAGAACCTGATACAAGAGACCATCACGAAGACCTCATCCCAGATTATTATTATTATTATTATTATTATTATTATTATTATTATTATTATTATTATTATTATTATCATCATTATCATTATTATTTCTTATACGAATGTGAGCTTACGACCCTGTCTGGTTAAATAGACACTCACCTGCTCGGCGTTTATCGACACCGTTTTGAACCCCAGGCATCAATCGACCACTAAGATACTCCCATCAAACCCCAGGGGTCAATATCGACAACTTAGGAGACCCCTGCTCAATAAACACACCAGTAAAAACCTTAACTGTAATGACGAGATCAAAAATGCAACAAGGACTTAATTATGCATATAATCGTTAAGTCAGTAATGCTTTTGCTAATTTATATCCTCCGTCAACCCCTTTGTTCTTGATTTGTAGAGTATTTCTTTACTAAAAATCTCTTACAATATTTTACTGACTGACCTTTGTCAAACCTAACAATGTCAGTATCAGTTACTTTTATTAGTAACACTGCCTGGACAGTATAGTAATATGTGGATTGGGGCTGGTGTGGCTACTCAAGTGCTTACTCGTCTATTTAGTTGTCAACCATTTTGGTATGTCATCAACAAAAAATGTTTTGTCAACATATCTCGCAGAAGGACAGTGTACAGAGATGAGGGATCATTCTTCATTTGGTGGATAATAAGCCGAATTGAACTCAGCCCAAATTCTCATTTCAACTCACTTCCGTGCTGATAACTGTTAGGCTGTTACGAAGCCCAACGCTAAATTCAGTGAAATCATGAGCAATAAATTCACATTATATAATGTAATAATGTTCCTATTCGGTCGTAACACTTGACCGAATTGTTGACCACTGTCAATGCATTGCTATAGAAAAATCATTTACAATGCATTTATACTGTAGAATTCATTTGTGTAGATTTAGTCATGTAAAATCATTAGCAATGCGTTTATATCATACATATAAAATGGACGACAGACACATATATTTACGAGAGTGGTGGGTCATCAAATGACGAACCAAGTCAATACATGGTCTTCAAAACTAGCTTGCTAATCATATATGTAGGGTGAGCACATAGCATGCACATGCGCAGACACCTACCCACGTTTTGAAGCCACTTGAAAATTAAATTTAAACATACAGAAGATAGTACGAAACCTGTTTTTCAAGCAGCCTTATTTGGATCAGTAACTAATTGAAACACTCGTACATCTTTGACATCAGTAGACGATGTGAACTTCCTCGTCCAGCTAGCCATCACGGGTGCATTTAGCCTCATACCCACCCCTGGCCTCGAAAGCTGGCACACAATTAGCCAGCACAATCGATAATGAGCTTGATAATTACAATAGAACAAGACGCACGTAAATGTTTCATAATTTACCCTAAAATGAAGAATTGATACTCAGCATAATGTATCACAAAAACGAGAATTGTAGAATTCGCAAAAGAACTGACTTGCAATGGCTTGTGATAGCGGCTTGTTGAACATTATAAAATGGTAGGCGCTCTGCAGGTGACGAGGAAAACAATCCACGTATAATAAACGTAATGTTTTCGCATCTGGTTTCGTAAGCCATAAAGAGTGAACTCGATCGTCGCCGAATGCTCCAGCAAATTCCTACGGTGATTTATGTACTGAAAAAGATCATAGCCGATAAAGGATCAGCGTTTGAAATTTGCATATCCCCGATTTGTTGAATATTTTACAAGTACACTGATTTACTGACTTCTTATTTACCCCTAAACCTTAGAATGGCGGATGTTTTTTATGATATGTATAAGTTTGCATAGATATCTAAGTGGTATTGGAAATGAGATAGGTTAATACCACCCTGGCAGAATATCATTGGCCTTTGCATAATTGTTATTATTACGCTGACACTCCGACTGATGTGACAACAATATAAACGTACATATTCTCAATTTTTACAAGCCCAGTTTAATCATGCATCGTAACTAACGAGAGGTTTGAAAATCAGCATTTGAAGTCCTACTTTTACATAGATTAGAACGCCGATCTTTGGAACCGTGCGAAATTTTCTGCCCTCCCAGCAAACTAAGGAAGTTTGATAAGAAAAAAGGTTTGTAATTGACACATAAGTTAGTAAGTAGTGCCCTTATGCTGGATACAGCTACGGCCGTCGCTGCTCACTCTACATATCACATTACTATTCACTCAGTCCATTCGACATGTGAAATAGATTTGGAGGCAACAAGAAACCAAAGTGGCGTTACTCACTTCACCATGTGCTATTCTATCCAAAGCTGGGGGAAGATGGATTCATGCCTTTCCCAAGGCATTATTCTGAAATGAACTCAAACTGTCTCAATCGGAGCTTGAACGAGACTCGCCGAGTCTATTCGTCGAGCCGTTATCCAGCTCGGTCACTCCGCCCCTCTAAGTGACAGGGTAGTGAGAAATATCTCCTGCCCGCTCGGGTTTTTAATAGCTTACACTGGGCGACATCTCCCAGAGAGCTGACATGCTAACAAATATTTACAAAATGTCCCACCGTTACCCTCTCATGACTCTTTTTCACGATTTCGGGCTAGTCTGTCT
Organism: Thysanoteuthis rhombus; assembly: GCA_963457665.1. Lineage (NCBI taxonomy): Eukaryota > Metazoa > Mollusca > Cephalopoda > Oegopsida > Thysanoteuthidae > Thysanoteuthis > Thysanoteuthis major. Next base: position 29,463,565 of record OY735216.1, read on the forward strand.
GATGTCGATTCTGGTTATTAGGGGCCCAGTCCTTTCACTTGGTGTAATTATAAGGTAATAAATTTCGCCTGTGTATTCGTCGAGTGGTTATTCAAATGGCCTCATATACATTATGTACGCATGAATAGTACCAAACGACTGAAAACCACCTTTTCTATTTCTAAAAGAAAGTGCTCAGATGCTTCAATTTAATATCAGCTGGGTCATGTACTGAACTTCACTTTATTGTATTCTATTGAATTATATTCTTATTTTTTATCCTTACATCAAACGCTCTAAGTATATAAAGGCACGAGTTCGCACGTACATACAGAAACGAATTATAGACGTAATCTGTCAGTAACGCTTGCATTAATTCTTGACCACTGACCATACATTCTCCTCAATTTCCATAGAAAATTAGTAGAAATCATTTTCGATGCATTTCTAGAGCATACTTATTTGCTACGATCTCCTATAATAAAATAGTTAGCAAAAAATTGCTGTATGTCAAAACTAGCCTTGTTTCATCACTGACGCTTGCTTTAATTCCTGAGCATTGACTAGTCTTTTTTCATTCTTAATACATTTCTATGATAGAATTGGTTTCAACCCATTTCTATATAAACTCTTTTAGGCTACATTTCTAAAGTAAACATACACTGCAGTTCAATACCAAAATTATTCTGAATTTTTTTTTCTATAGTAAAATCACTTACAATGCATTTCCAAAGTAAATTCACTTACACTGTGTGCATTTCTATAGTAAATTTATTCATGCAATGAATCTCTATGGCAAAATTATTTGCAATACTTTCCTACTGTAAAATCATCAGCAATGCATTTACATTTTACATAAAATAGCCTTACAGCAATGCTTGCATTAATTGCTGACCACTGAAAATGCCTTTTTCCTCATTTGGAATGAATTTCTATAGTCAAAGCTATTACAGTGCATTCATTTTGTTAAATTATTTGTAATTCTTTCTATAGCAAAATCATTTGCGATGCATCTCTGTAGTTAAACCATTGGCAATGCATTTCTATAGTAAAATCAAGTGCAATGAATCTCTATAACAAAATGATTTGCAATGCATTGTAAAGAAATACACGAATAAAATTATTAAATATTATGAAAATAAAAAATAAATACGACTACAGTATCATCACGTATCGAAAAAAATCATATTCATAGATTAACCGCACTGAGAAATTAGCACTTCCTTTTTTGCTACTTGTACTCAGGCTTGAACCTGGAAGCACCTCGTTTCTATCAACAGTTCAAGAGAGCAGGTCGATCACGCCCCTCCCCCAAAGAGCTACTTCAAAAGGACAGATACGGAGTGTGAGGCTCGGATATTCAAAAAAGAACATGTTGTAAGAGCGGCGAAAAATGGCGGCAACCTTTAATGACGCTCATGTGAACTGATGCTAAATCACTGTCGGCGGGATACGAGCGGACGCCATATTCCTCGCCAGACATCCCCCCGCCCCGCCCCAGCAATGCCACAACTGCTGACAGATTTGGTATCAGCGTCCTAATTGATACTTACAAGACTTTGATTGATTGCTCCTATGAAACTTTCATGAAAGCCATCACCGGGTCTTTTCTTCACAACTTCCGCATTACACACACGCGCAAGCACATACACAAGCACACACACAAGTACACATACTCACATAGATAGATAGATAGATAGATAGATAGATAGGATCAGTTTGAGATTAACAGATTGGTGCGAAAGGAGACGGACAAATAGACACAAGTATATCATAGATAGATGGATAGATTTTGTATCCGAATTAAAACTAAGATATAAGGTAAGTCGCATTATATCATTATTCTGCTTGTTTGTATGAACGAACTTTCTGATTACAATTCATTTTCTTCATGTACGTTATGCTTTTTCTTATCACTCCCTTCTCACCCTTGTAAAGTAACGGAGAAGGATAATAATGGAAGAAGGTGTTTATGCTTGAATGGGTGTAAAAGGTGCCCAATCTTCACTATAATGGTCTCCCTCACTACCTATCCTTTCAATGTGACTAACATGGATAAAAAATGCTAGATAAGGAGCAAAATGAACAATCTCCACTTCAAGTGTCATGTATGTATTATTTTCCTTTCCCAAATCTGAAGCCTAATATAATTAAGTTACTGTTGTATTATACCACAGGAATATAGACAGATAGCAAAAGTAATTAAGAAGAAGAAGAAGAAGAAGAAGATTGATCGACTGAGAACTATGCAAGCGAATGAAGTACTACCATACAAACCAACGATATATGAAAAGACAAGAATCTGTCTTGGAGAATGAAACATCAAGTTTTCTGGGACTTCGGAATTCAAACGGATCCCTTACACCACGCCAGAAGACCAGATCTAGTAAAAGTAAACAAAGGAAAATGTCAGATAATGGACTATACTGTCCCAGCGGAACACGGAGTGAAGCAGAAAGAGAATGAAAAGCTTGATAAGTATCTGGGCCTTGAAGAAGTAATGGAATCTGAAAGTGACAGTTGTGCAAATTTTGAAAGTCTGTTATGGGCTACAAATCAAGAATTCAAGATGGCTTAATATTCATTTTTTTTATTGTACTTGGCCATAAGTGTATCGAATCATTTGTCTTTATTACAAAATACACAATTATTTGACAAAGCCGCCCTTCTTCTATACGTAAAAAGATGAGTCGTTATTGACAAAGAGTAGGTTAGTCTGACACATGGAGACAACCGAGAAAAACCGTGAGGATCGAACTCACAACAGTAGTCGCTTCTTCCGTGGGATAAACTTGCTAAATATAGTTGTGTGATTGGCACTTCTTCTTCCTAAACTTCTTTCTTTGTTCCTATCCCCTTCTTTCTCTCAGGTAACCACTTTGACAATCTATCTTCTGATCACTTTCTCCCTCCAACCTCAATCTCCTTTATCCTAACTTTTTTCCTTTATTTCTCTTTCTTCTCCCACGTCGTGTGTCTCGGCCAACTGTTTTGACAAACTATCTACCTGTCTTTCTTTTTAATTCTCTCTCTCTCTCTCTCTCTCTCTCTCTCTCTCTCTCTCTCTCTCTCTCTCTCTCTCTCTCTCTCTCTCTCTCTCTCTCTATTCATTGCCTATCTACCATTTCTTTTCCAGTCAGTCTCTCTCTCTCTCTCTCTCATTGCCTATCTACCATTTCTTTTCCAGTCAGTCTCTCTCTCTCTCTCTCTCTCTCTCTCTCTCTCTCTCTCTCTCTCTCTCTCTCTCTCTCTCCCTCTCTCTCTCTTCATTGCCTATCTACCATTTCTTTTCCAGTCAGTCCGTCTCTGGATCTCTCAGCGTCTATCTCCTGTGTCTTTTGAACCAAAACTGCACGAAATCTTAACTTGCATTACTTTCAACACACGCATCTTCATCTGCAGTCCAGACAACCCGCAAAGCAGACGTCACTCATTCACTGAAGCCAGACTTTTGTGTATGTTTTCCTAATACCTAACGATTTCTCTTCTGTCAAAAAAAGAGCAAAAAAGTTTCCTCTTAAAAAACAGAAAATAAAATTTCATTTCCTTCTTGTTTATTTCTTGGTAGTTTTTCGAATATTTCGATTAAAACAAAGCCGGAATATTTTTGAGTGCTACTGTAGTATCATGGCTTCTGTTTCCGCTGTAACATGTAGTAAGTGGTAAAAACGTTTCCCATGTCAGAGGGATTCACAGGCATGTAAGATACGAGTTCAGATCAAGCAGAGGGCAACTTCTTAATTCCTAAGCTATGCTGCTTACTTAACCATCGTAGAATGTGAAACGAATCGGCACAGGTGCTGTAATAAAAAGCAATAATAAAATAAACATGAATATCATTCACAGTCCTTCGAAGCCATCCAACGTGAAATATCACCACAAATATGGATAAATAATTTATATTCATATTTAACTTGGTTCCCAGATTTTCTTCTTTTTTTTTTTCACTATAATGTTGGACGCACAACATCCTTTAAGGCACTATATATATATATATATATATATATATATATATATATATATATATAGGATGCCCTGGAAGACGACTTCACTTAATATTCTGCAGCATGTGCCAAATTTTAGACATATCGACAGCATCAATATGGCTACCTCAAATCTGACTCAGGAGAAGAAAAGGCCAACCACAGTACCTCGGAGATCGCCAGTTTCCTGGACATGGCCAGGTCCGTCGTGTTCAAAGTCAATGGAGGCCTCTAGCGGAGATGTTGTCTGTGGCCAAGAGAAAAACAATATCATTTGCAGTCATCAGACGTTTTCAGGACAGCCGAGTTCGTCCAAAAGGTCCAGGAGATCAGCAAATCATCGACTTCAACGATCCCAGCATCTCAAAGTGATGGAGTCCACTATTAAATGTGTAGTGCACGAGAACAGTAAGTACAAGCCCTTCATGGTGACAGTTCATGTCCGACAAGACCCAGAGAACTGTGTGATCTGGTCGAAGCACTTGCTAAACAAGCTCAAGCAGCCGATGAGCCCGATGAGAACTCGGATAAGGACCAGGGGAACAGGAAGAACGACAGGTGGCTCAGAGGGGACCGTACTGCACGTGGATTAACAGACAGTTGCCAGTGGGTTTACTCAGTTGGTAGTGAGACACCAATGAGTGTTCGTGTGTAGTGTGTAACTGTTGCATTCACAGTGTCAGTCTTAACGCCTTGCGTAGGGTTTTGGGTGAAACATCTTTTCGTAACCATTGTCTGCCGTCCCTGCTCGACACCAAAGCTTGGCATATTTGCCTTCCTGTGATTTCCGGCTTTTCCCAAAGAGATTTCAGATCGTGAACAAGATTGGGTCATATTTTGATAAAGTGTTAAACAGAACATTTGATATGTAACAACCTAATTATCATATATATATATATGTATAGTGGCAAGCAAAATTATTCTGCCCCATCGGAACTTTTTACATTTTGTGGTATTATAACCTGTTATCTAAATAGACTTTTCAAAATATTATACCTGCACAAAATAATCCATATGGGTGAGATGAATTTTTTTAATTATTAAAGTTTTTAAAGAATAAACTGAAAAGTGGTGCGTGCATAAGTATTCGACCCCTTCATTACAAACGCCTTAAATAAGATATGATGCAACCAAAAACCTCCACTGGTCATTCAATTAGTTGAATAGAGTCGACTTGTGTGCAATCTGAGTGTAACATGATTTCAGTATATAGACACCTGCTTTGAAAGACACAATACTCAGCAAAACTTTTAAGAAATGGAGACCGCCAAGCAAGAGCCATCATGAAGACTAAGGGAAATATGGCTGTAATACTCTCTTTTTTTTCTCTTTTATTCGTGTATTAAGTTTAGCCCGACAGAACTAGTACCCATGTATAGGTCGACCTCCAGTTTTTCCGCTAAATCTCGTGCATAGGTCAAAACTTGTTTTTAGATTGATAGGTAGATAGATAGATAGTTGTACTGTAATAAATAATAATCCTTTACTTATGTTTTAAATAATTATTGTGCTTTGCGCCTATAGGCGCCTTGTGAAGTATCTTACGGTTGCATAATAGTTAGCAAGATGGTTTTGCAGATCATTACGACTGAGTACTGGGTTTGATCCTCAATGAGTGCCCTGTACTTGTGGACTTGTGCTTTAAGTATGCATAACTATGGCAAAAAAATACATAAGACGCAAGCTGGTCTCGCAGACTATCACTACTGAATAATGAGTTCTATCCACACCAATGCCCAGTCTGAACTGAGCTTAATAATAGCAAAGATTGCCTCGCGGGTCCTATGGGAAAATTAACATACAGGAAGAATATTCCAGTATTTCATAGAGGAAGTCTGGTTATTCGGTTTAAAGCATATTCTTTAGCCTGCTTTAAAAAATCTGTTTTTCGTTCTACTTGTGCTTGTAGTAATGACCCTTATTAAACCAGCATTTCGAATGAACCTCTGATTTCCCAATCGCCAGTCTGCTGCCCCTTCAGTGAACCAAATGTGTACAGCGAGAGATCGTTGATACTGGACAGAGAGATACAACCAGTGCGCATGCGTGCGTGACTTTCCTATGTCGTTGTTTATTTCTTAGCGTTTCCGCTGACTGCACAGGACTTTTTTATTTGCTCTTTTCCTGTCCTTTTGCCGTTTTTTGTTGTTTTTTTTATTGTTTTTTTTTGTTTGCTGTTGTGCTTTTTCTTTTACTATTATTTTAGGGGTAATGGGGAAGGTGGGTCGGTTTATTCGGTTTTATTTCCAGAGATTGTCTGGACTGTGTATTAGTCAAACTTACTTTTTTATTCAAAGCACTGATGTAAATTATAGTTCATAGTTACCTTTGTGCTTACACGTTTGTGCAGAGTAGCCACCATTCCTACTGACCGCGATGGAAGATATGGTCAGAATAAGAAAGATACGACCAGACTGTGGTAGATGTAAACAGAGATAGAAAGACCAACTGAGACTGAGAGATAGGTATGGATAGTCTGTTAGAAAGACCAACTGAAAGGGATAGAAAGATAGATATAGATATGAGTGGACCGAGATACATGAATTTAAAAACCTGCTCTAATCCATTATTACTTCAGACGACTGCAACAGTTGGCTGCTACATTCATTTTTATTCATGGTCGGGATTTTAGAGGTGGAGCGCTAAGCGGGTATTTGATGTGGGGATCACAGGGAACGTAGTTTACAGTGACCATCCAATACCTGCTCAGCTGATGAAACGATCTCCTGGTGGTTGGGGGCCTTTTTTAGACTTTAGACCAAATATTGCGAAACTAGTCAAGAGTTGTTCGAACTAATGAACTCATTCTTCATATTGCTTTTGTTGTTACCGCGATTTTTCAACCGATCAATTCCAGCACCTTATTTCATGTGCGCCGATATCTGTCCGGAAAGTATCTAGTCATTTTGAATCTGTAGATAATCCGCTGTTTGGCCTTGATGTATCTCGGCATCCTATTGGAGGAGACCTTACTTTGTATGTGTGAACAGACATTTTCCTTGGGAGTTACTCAATCGACTGTAAGACGCCATTGAATCAGCTTGCAATGACCAAGCGAGGGTCATTCTTCACGTACTGAGCAGGGGTGCAAAGCATCACATCACCCAGGCCATTCAGCCTCAGTTCGGATTTGGTTCCTTGAGACTTCTGGATTTTCCCGAAGAGATTCCAGACCGTTTCGACGATGCAGCTGATGGGAATCCCAAAATAGGATTTGAAAGACTGCTTTGAAAATATACAAATAATACATAATTATAGATGCAGAATATCACTGGGGACATGAGAAAAATGAAGGAAGCTACATGCAATAATCGGACAGACAAGTGTACAAATCAAGCCAGTTTGGAATTCAGTGCTGTCCAGATTGGTTGGTAAAACAATCTTGTGTATTAAAAAATATGGAAAAAATCGTCTGTTTTATTTGTGTTGCTGAGAATGAGTGACACGTTTTGCTAGGAATGATCCGAACCGATCGGTATATTTGGCACTGTTTTTCTGTTCCTCAACGCTTTTTGGAAGAAGAGAGTCCAAACTTTTCACGGGATTGTATTCCTGAAGAAGGCTGTAGAATTGATTGTCTAAAATGTTTTTGACAAAAAATTTAATCAACCGTATACATTGAGTTGTTGAGATTTTCCTGTAACTTTGTAAATTTATAACCTTCATTACTAATCCGTTGGATACAAATAATCGGTATCATTGCTATGATGAAGAGTAATTGAGATTGGGAGTCTCTCTGGAAGATGCCTGTTCTTATGTTGACCATGGCTTTCGGTTGTCTTCTTAGCGTCCTAATCCCCACTTTTCCGTTGCATTGTAGGGGTTTTGAATTTTAAGCAAGTTTTAGACATTCTAATGTCCAAGTTTGTAGCCATTTTGTCATCTATGCACACATGCGTGTGTGCATGGATGTTAGTGTAAAAATTACCATAGATAGTCCATGAAAACACCATGTCCTTCCTGGTCAATGAAGAAGGTTAACAAAACAACAATAAATCTGCTCAATTCTGCATATTGTTCGTCTATAGAAGCTTACATTGCTCATAGCGATGGTCAAGAAGGAAAATAATTATCATGGTGATTACAATTCTAATGTTCTACAATTAATGACGATAGCGCTACAAACCTGAAATGTTCTCTAATATACCTGGTGACCTACCTGGTATCTTTTTTTAATGAAACCAACTCAAATAGTATGCATACACGTAAAGCGAATCGATTTTGTACTTTCTATCGCAAATCAGTTCCACCTCATATAACCTGAGCACCAGACTTATGTACACCTCCACACAAATCAATTGGCTCCTCGTTATAAATAGATTCTTACCCTGTTTTATTGCCCAGAAAAATAGCTTCATGTTAACAACCTCTTTCTCACCATCTTTCTCTCTATATACATGTATGTATATATAGGATGGGTGAAACAAAACGCCCTATTGGAAATTGGTAATAACTTTATCATTTATTGGTTGATCGTTGTCAAACTATATTTATTTTGGACCACACAATGGTAGAAATTTTAGCACTAATAATAATAATAAGATTTGTTTCATGAAAATAGAACGATATTTACAAAAGTTACATATAATTTCTGATAGGGAGTTAATTATCACTATATATAGAGAGAAAGGGAGAGAGAGAGAGATGTATGAAGTTTATTTTTGTCTTTGAGTGTCGAGCGAGCACAGTGTCATCGAGAAAGACATACAATTGCTACCGAAACGAGAATCGAAAAATCTTCAATTGTTCAAATGGAGACAGGGCTATTGCTCAATATACATTGTTGTATAGAAGACTCTGTTGTTATTATTATAATTATCATTATTATCATTATTCAATCTCACACTAGTTGCCGGGTGGTTACCGCTGGAGGCTGAGTGACAGCAAGTCTCCTCAAGTCTCCAGCCCTCCTCTCCTCATTCTCATTACTAATACTGCAGTTTACTATTTCATACTGGTTGCCCGGTGGTCATTACTGAAGACTGAGTGACGGTAAGTCTCCTCGGGTCTTCAGCCAACGTCTCTTCTCTCCCTCGCCTATCATGCCAGTGCTGTGGTTCACATCAACGCTTTCGTTTCCCTTCATCTCTTAGGCCACTGCTAACATTTACTGTTGCTGTCTTTATATTTCTAGCACTTTCCTCGGTATCCGTGCGGTACCTAGTAGTGCTGTGATCTGTACAGTCTCAATCCTTCCTTTCATCCCGACCTCCTCCAGTCTCATCCTCAGTGTCTTTGTTACAGTTTCCAATGCGCCCACTATGACTGGCACACCCTGACTTTCATGTTCCACATCTTTTTCAGTTCTCTCACTAGATTCTGGTATTTTCCTAGTTTTTCACCCTTCTTCCTCTTTACTCTATAATCTGCAGGTATAGCCACGTCTATTATTATTATTATCATTTTCATTGTTGTTGTTATTGTTGTTGCACAAGGTCACGAGTGTGAAGCACCCAGTGAAAATCAAACGCATTACCGTAGTTAACTGGTTTGTTGACTGTGTCACTAGCCCATATCACCAGCTATAAATATAATAACTATTAGCAGACAAACAGTGTTTTCTACTCACATTCAATTATTTGCACCTAAACCTAACACACACACACATACACACACACATATATATATATATATATATGTATATATATATATATATATATATATAATGAAATAGTGGATTTGCAACACAATCACGTCTATGCATCTACCTTGAAACAAGACAGAAACATGAATGTGTTCGTGTTATGAATCCATTATTTCAGTATATTGAAAGCTCTTTAACTTAATGCTGAATGTATCGAGTGCTTTACGAAATAAACCCATCACACATTGGATACTGAATTACTGATTTGTACCTTGATATATATATATATATATATATATATATATATATATATATATATATATATATATATATATATATATATATGTGTGTGTGTGTGTGTTTGTGTGTGTGTGTGTGTGTTTGTGTGTAGCATTCTTGGCGCTGATAATTAGCAAATTTTTAGAGGGAGTGACAGGCGAACAACAAATGTTCGGAAGCCTCATTCGCTCGTTTAAAACAAGGTTGAATTTCGCGAAGGGTCCTGGGGAAAATTCATTTAAAATGTTTATTCCACTTCGACTAAACGACTTGATCTGCTGAATCCATTTAAATAAGTGCAGAATTGCATTGTCATTTTTGAAAATGATACGCGTCCTGTTGGCCAAATCAGAGTAGTTCTATGTAAAGTTTCATGTTTCACTCGTTATAGTCAGTAGACATCTGCTTTTAAATTCTTAACGAATCCTAGTTTCATAGAGACCCTTTTCCATTGCTAATAATGATGATTATGTTCTTGAGAAATAGATCCAACTTTTATTACATTGAACAGGATTTTATTCGCCCTACAAAAATTCCACATAATTTTCCAAACCAATCTAATTCTTTAGTTTCTCATACTCACAAACGCATACAAAACATGCACCCACGGCCAAAGATCTCACCTACACATATATGCAGCCAAATGTTATAATCTTGCACATGCAATTCCTCACTTTTTGGCATTTTAATGCGTTGAAGTGATGCTCCATTTACCCGTGTTTCCAAACACTACACTCCGTGATGACATTGACTTCTCAACATTACTCCATCGTCACTGACTTAACAAACTCCACGTGACATCACGCAAAACCGTTATCTCTTGAATCTCAATCGGAACTAAAAGAAGCGATCAACCTCCAAATAGTTCTCCTTACCTCATATGCCTCTGACTTCATTCCATCCCACTCCTTCTCTCTCTCTCTCTCTCTCTCTCTCTCTCTCTCTCTCTCTCTCTCTCTCTCTCTCTCTCTCTCTCTCATATACATCTACTTAGGAGACATTTAGATAATGCAAGAAATAGCATTCACTACCAACGGCAATTACGTATTTATAGCACAGCAGACTGACTGCTGAAGGCATGGGGCATAAAGACTGGACTACTGTTTTAAAATATCCTCTCTCTCTCTCTCTCTCTCTCTCTCTCTCTCTCTCTCTCTCTCTCTCTCTCTCTCTCTCAATCTTTTTATCACTCTACCTACCTTGGTGAACAGTCCGAACCCCACTGGGGATAATTTCGCAACACGAAACGGGCTGACATTTAGATAATGCAAAAATAACATTCACTGTTGTGCCAAGTAGGCACTTAAGGTACTTAAAGTATAGAAAACTGATTGTTATAGGCATTGGGAATAAATGAATGGTACTTTCAGCGACTCCAGCACTGCAGTAGTCTGGATAACCCGAATCCTTTTCACAGATCTTCCAGTCTCTTCACAAAAGTATTCTGGACCATTCTTAGTGCATCACACATTATGGACACTATCATTACCTTCGTGATCCACAATCTTTTCCGGTATCGCGTAGGTTCTTGATATTTCTTTCATGCAAAGCTTGACTGGAATAGTTTTATCCACGATTCGACAGAAAGTATTCTGGCCACTTTAATTACTAAGCTTAGCTTAGTACAACCAAAGATCACAAAAGTGAAGCAGCTGTAAGGATCGAACACTCGACACTAGCAAACAGTCTGCTAGACTAGTATGCTTACGATTGCGAGGGAGCTTAGTCTGACACAAGTCCAAAATAACGGCGTACGCATGAGGCTCGAACTCACTATGCAAATTGATGATCAGTCAGACTAGCTTTTCTAACCATTGCTCCAAGCCAATCTATAAATCAGTATTCAAAATCCAGGATTTTACCTGGGATTGATCACCGACTTCTTATATCAGTAAATAATATGTAACTTGTTACAAGACGGGATGCATACATTCATTTCATAAACGTAGCGCAGACTAGCACAAGATCTCAATGGTGGGCCACTCCCGAGGATTGAACTTGCTTCACTAATGAATTGGTCTGTACGACTTGCTTTAGCCATCATACCGCTACAGCAGGCGCCTCAAACCATCTGTTCTTTAATAATTCCGGGTGGTCCAATCAAATCTCAAAGCACCAGAACATTTTGCTCTTCTTATTTTCAAGAACAGCTACTCATATTATCATTATCATTATTATATTTCATGCTTTGGCATATGAACACCAAGTGTCTGGTAGTAATCACTGGTGATTGAGTTAAAGCAAATCTCCTGAAATCATCAATATCCTCACATACTCCATTCCAGCAACGCCGTTGTCTATACAGTTTCAGTTCTTCCTCGAATTTTAATCTATATAATCTCTGTACTAGTGCTTTTAGCATTGTTTCAATTGGGTTAATTATGATGTACATCACTCTAAAGGTCATGCTTACTTCCCAGGTGAGGAACTATCAATTTCCAATTTTTTTGCTTTTTCTTATCTTCACCCTGAGGTCAACTGATTCAGTTGAATCGACGATTTGACTGAAGTAGTCGGTCTTGATTTCTAAGTCACAATATCTTATTCTTTGTATAGGACATATCGTTTGTTCACACAGCCCAGGTCGTTTGCACAGTTTATAGTGTACGATTTTCTCGACTGTATTTGTATTCTTTTCCTTTTTTGAACCAGCTGGCGGCACCCCCCCCCCTAACACACACCGTATGATATGATTTACGCTCTCATCGTTTTCTCTAAAAAAAGGACCGATTGTCTATTTTTTTTTGACATAATCCATCCTGATGCATTTTTGAAGGTGTAATAATAAGAGATTATATTTCTCTTTTCAGATGCCCTCTGTGTAACCATGTTCGTAACTGCTTATCTGAGATATTTTCTACGTTTTAAATTCTCCGTGGAGATTCCTTTCCTTTTCCATGATATTCTCCGCTGCTTTTGCTATTGTTTTTTTATCACTTGCTTTATCGTTACGCACGGTTTTCATGAGAGTTTCAATGCTCTCTTGTGCAGATTTTTGCGAATCCCATTTTGTCCATTTAAACATAGTCTTCGTTGCTGTTTATCATTATTAGTAGTTACATCTTTATTCCCGGATATCAGGTGGCCATAGGACGCATACATACGATAGCAAATCTCCTATTTCCTCCAGCGTTCGTGTCGGGCTTAAAGGATGATATTATGGTCTGTATCTTCAATATATATATATATATATATATATATATATATATATATATATAACGTGCCCGTTGTAAAGTACAGTATCTCAAGCTACTGATTTCAAACCACACTATATTTTCCATTATTATAGCCCTAAACTTATGCTTAGTCAGGCACAGGGACATAATTGTACTCATGGGGAAAAGAATAGTATTGAAATATAGCGAACCAAAGGATAAGCCTCTTTATTATCATTATTTACCAAGTTGAGTTTCGGCTGATACAAAGTCTCATATGTGGATCAAGCTCACTCTTGTTGTAATGATTTGCTCGGTTAACTTGTTAACCATTACTCCAGAGCAAGGCAACCGAGTCTCTTGCCTATCCGAAAAGACCCATACATATTATTATTATTATTATTATCATCATCATCATCATCTAATCGCACCTCCATCTGATAAAAAAATTTTAAACCATTACAAGGAGACCTGGTACCGCTGACCGTACTAGCGCCTGCGATTAGTAGTACATGCAAAAACTATTTTGGTACTGATTAGTGCACGCTGGTGCTTTGTGTGGCACGCAGTCTGTGCTTCACTTGGCGAAACAGATTCTGAACTTCTTGAATCACTTGATTATTGGGCACTGTTCATCCTGACCCCACCCCTCCGGTCCCCGTTCTTGAAACTACATGTCGTCAGGCAGTTAAACGTCCTTGGAGTGAACCAAAAAAGGGGAGGAGAAAATGGCTGATGTCCAGCCGGTGATTCTTTTTCTAGGCATCCGTTCTTCTCCTCACTGGTTTCAGGTCCGGCTACGTTCATGTGAAAGAATTAAAGGCTTTTCCAGGTAGCAGGCGGGTAGAGAGGGACTGGTGGGCTGGTTCCTATCGTGAAGTGGGCTCTCTGGGTAAGACTTGGGTCCTGACGTAAGCAATCGAATTATTTCGCAAAATTATGAAGTTTTGATACCTTTGAATATTTTTTAGTCAGCGTTTACATAACTCAATGTTATGTACATGTTTCTTGACAGCAAAATAGTTTTATCTGTTCATTTATTAAATTCTCCGAAATTTTTAACATTAAAGTTCTCGCCAACCCGAAGATGAAAATTAATAACATAGGACATTATTTCAATGATTCATTGAAAGATAAGCATCTCAGTTTTCTACTAAATGTTAGTAAGAAAGTGTGCAAGACTTACACGCATCTCGTATCGCACAAACTTTACTTGGAATGTACATTGCGGTACTAAGCTTTCTTGTACTTTAGAAAGATGCTTGTTAATTGTAGACATAAATAAATGCCTTCCATCCGGCACTGCTTTTTTTTTTACCAGCCATATCCGCTACTTTTGCCACTTCTGTCATCAAACTTTTAACGAAAAAGTGATACATGACTAGAAATAACGTGTAAAACTTATATAAGAGTTATGTTTATTGTAAAAAGTATTAATTCCATTCATAAGAAAAATCAATGGAGAATTTTTCGTCCTTCTCATCAAAAGTTCGCTGGCAGAAGTGATAAAGATGGTGGATAAGGCTGGTATAAAAATTAGCCCGCCTTCGCCCTTCCCGTTAAAATTTGACAGGAAGGCACCGCTGTCTGCGCTATCACTGGGGTCCAAGTGAATGGCATTTTAAAACCTTCGCCCGACAAGGAGAACTGATATCCAGATGAAAGTGTAATGATTTTGCACCATCATTGTCGTCTTTGTAGTAGTAGTACTAAAATTATTTGAGTATCAGTACGACCACCATTAGCAGCTCTGCTATCGAAAACGGGTGGTTAAGACCTTTTGTGACTGCTGTAGTGTGATACAATCTTTGACATCTGATTTGTTTGTCGATTCGCGCCAAAAATTTGATTGCTGGAATGTCAGAAGAGATTATGCGTTTGTCCGGCGTCTGCCCGGTCTCTGGAAAACTGCAATCACTCTTGGTCCCAAACTTTTCATGGTTTACTGCGCCACTCGTTTCCCTATCGCTAAATCCGCCCTTTTGCCGTGTCACCTACAAACGGCCATCATACTGCGACCATCTCGTCTCCTCCTACGTCCTCTTTTGCCTCTCCCCCCGGGCTCGAATCAACGCACCGATCATGCGCCAGTTACACACCATAGCCGGCCATGTTGTTCCTAAGGGACGATACTGATTAGCAATTGCTGCGTTTTAATTAGTCACTGGTGCAAGACATGAGCAACCCGTCATGTTTGTAATCGTTTTCATTTCAGCCAAATAAGTACGTGGTCACATATTTACAAATAGGGTTTCTTTCCCTCTCCCTCTCTCGTACACACACATATACACACACACAACAACAACAACAACAAATAAATAGATACAATAGCAGAATGCACAAATACATGAATATTGAAATACACATCTAAAACGAACAGAAAATGAGCACAATCACCAATGGAAGCTAACACGTAGAAATAAAGTACATAGACGCAGATGTGACAAAAGAAACCTCTGTCAAGATATACACGCACATATACTCTCACATGTGCCTGTGCAAAAATACACCCTCACACAAAAACACACAATAACACGAACGAATGCACAATTACATGAATGCTTATGCTTATTTGCGCATGCGTAAAAAACGGAATGCGCAGACCAAACGAAATTAGAAATCTAGACGCGAAATTACATAAACTTTCAGAGCAGTGCAAAAAACAAACATTTAAAATTTAACCTTATGTCGCATTTCAATTCAGCTGACAATGTAAAATAAATACAGAAAAACTTGATAAAAATAATCAGGAAATAATGAATAATAATAAGCGAATAATAATAAATCATATTGGAGAATGAAATAAAAAGATGTAAATAGTAAGAATTGAATAATGATTAATAAATAGTGATGATTGATAGCCCAATAACCATTTTTTGATATAATTGAAAAATATTAACTAACATTCAAATTGTCCCATGGCCTAGTAGATAATCGGGGGGGGGAGACAGAAATAGAGAATAAGATAATCTTGGACTTTGACATCCAGACCAGACACCCCTTTCAAGCAAGAAGATCGGGTCTGATTGTCGTAAACAAGGAAAAGAGGACCTGTCAGATAGTAGACAGTTGTACCAGTGAACCACAGCGAGAAGACGAAAGAAAGCTAATTCCCTTTTGAATTACCAGGACCTTCACCGGGAAATGAGAAAACTTAAGGTTGAAGTGGTGATCGTCATGATTTTTTTTAAAACATTAATATCGCAGTTTAATTGAGTGTGTCCAGACAATGGCAGTACTGGAGTCTGCAACAATTCCAAGAAAAGTGCTGAAGATTTGCGGAGACTTTCTGTTACTC
This sequence comes from Thysanoteuthis rhombus, assembly GCA_963457665.1. Lineage (NCBI taxonomy): Eukaryota > Metazoa > Mollusca > Cephalopoda > Oegopsida > Thysanoteuthidae > Thysanoteuthis > Thysanoteuthis major. Next base: position 29,479,843 of record OY735216.1, read on the forward strand.
AGTTTCCAGCGATACCCACCAAACATCAGCCATGAACGTGAAAGTGTATGAAATAGTATTAATAATACCATAAGCTGGCATCATATATTATTTTCATAAAGGTTTCTTTCATAAGATATATGCACAGCGTACAAAGATGTATTCGTTTGTATTCATGCTCAGTTGTTGCCTTCGTAAAAAGACAAGAATCAGGGACATCATAGAATCCATTAAAAATCTCAAATGGCTGTGGGCTGGCCATATTGCAAAAATGGCAGACAACCGATAGACATCGCGACTCACGACATGGATCCCCCAAGATCACGTGCGGAATCGAGGCCGGCAGAATATTAGGCGGAGAGACGAGCTAGACAATTCAGAAAGTACTGGCTCCGCAATGCCCATGATAGAGAAGTGTGGCGAATCCTGGGGAAGGTCTATATCCAACGACGGACGTTGGAAGACTGATGATGATGATGATGATGATGATGGAGCCTTTTGGCCCTTGTCAATGTTAACGATTACAAAAACAGCTTTTTGCTTCTGCTACCTGTCCATGTAACTTAATGTTGGGAGAGTGGTTTTCCCAAACGCTCACTCACCAACTCTCTTCGTCAAACATCGTATGATGCTAGTGACTGAATATTTTATCAAAAGATATTGCGATGAGATAGAGCATATAGAGAATGGATTCAGTCTTTTCCAAAAGATATTAATACTATGTGATCGGCAGCCTCAACCGAAATTCGAACTCGATCGCTGATTCCATGCTTGTGACCGTTAACCACTACGAACCAGGACATTTTCTGTGACTTCATATCTGTGAAATATCTGGTCAGCCGCTCCAGGACAATCATTGTATTCACTGCTTTCACTGCAGAGAAATTTCATGTAAAATCCCATGTCAGTTGCTCTAGGAACAAAGAAATTGCTTACAATATATCACGTCAACAACTCCAGGGACAAAGAAATCTTTTGCAAGATATCTCGCCAACCTCTCCAGGGACAAAAAATATTTCATGGAAGATATTTCCCAGGCCGTTTAAGGAACAAAGAAATTTCTCACGAGATATATCGTCAGCTGCTCAATCGATAGCTAATTCTTGAGGCATATCTCTGTCAGATGCTCCAATAACAGAGAAATCTACCGTTGGATATCTTGTCAGCTCTTTTCCCAAATATTTGATCATGCACTTTGCTCATACGAAGAGATAAACGTGTACATCTGAAATTAAAATAAAAAAATACAGGATGTCCCTGATATTACGAAAATATCTTCAAATTCAGCATTTTCTTTCACAATAAGATACCTCGAAGGGTTACATCGTTTGTTTGTTTTTTAATAAATCTAAATTCCGTTTTGTGGATTCCATTTAGAAAAATTAATTTACGAAAATAATTCATAAACAGAAATCTTATTAAAGTTTAAATTCTCTTGTGATTCCTAGGGACAATAAAGAGCACTTCCATGTACAAAATTCCCGTTGTAACGACGTGCATTTTAACGGAACGCTTGTTTTTATATTCTCGCAAGACTCTGGTCAGAGATTAAACCATTTCTTGGAAAAATCGAAAAGTAAATGATTTGCTTGATCTAATCTTTAATTTGCATGCAATGTTTTTCTTTTATTTACATGTCATATTTTTAGTCTACTACTTCAACTTCTCTTCCAATTGAATTCTCGTATTGTATACATAATAATAGATTTGTAGATATATAAGACTAGTCATTTTGGCTCAGTCGTTAAGAGAGCCACCTGCCAATCATTTGTTCATGATTTCAAATTACGGTCGGGAAATGTCAATTCTATACATCGAGTTACTTTAACACGGCGAGATAGACGATAAGTAAGTGTTTATTACCCCAAAATAGATGAGGATTGTTCTTGCTCTTATTATGGGGAAAATAAACTTGGACTAGAGCTTGACAATAAATCAACTCGTTATAATCAAAGAGCGAATAATTCACAAACCTACACCCAAGTTATCTGCGTCTGCGGGAGGACTGAATTCATGTCAGTCTCGTGTAGAGCAGACGGTATGACAACACTGACAAGTTAGCTAATGGCTCACTTTTGGCACCTTAGCCTCCATCTTGTGCCCAGCTTGGACAGCCATGATACCGGAAGTCACACTCCAATGACTCCACTCCGCTCGATGCGGGCTGGCAAGTAGTGACCCGGATGTGAAATGTAGCACGATTGATAACACTGGCACAGAGGCGAACACAAAGACAAGTTGGTGTCTAAGGAAAGATAGATATGTATGTATATGTGTGTAGGTCTGTACGCATATGCACGTGCGTGAGAGAGAGGGGGTGCGAGAGAGATCATGTTTGCTTGTATGTGCGCATATACACGCACTATATATATATATATATATATATGCATGTACACACTCACAGCTTTTTTTCATCTGCCCATAACACCTAAATGCATATCTGCATTCATATCCAATAATATATATGCATTTACTAACACCAGTAATATACCCAAATACAATCGCGTCCATACTTATATTTACTTGCATATGTTAGGTTGCATAGTTGCTATATAGAATACAAACACACACACACACACACACACACACACACACATATATATATATATATATATATATATATATATATATATATATATATATATATATATAGCCACACATAGAATAGATATATATAGCTGAAAGGGAGGTGTTGTTTGATCAACACTGCTGAGGAGCGATGTTCATGTAACTGTTTTTGTTTTTGAACGTCTGTTATTATTTTCACTGATACCTCATCGTTAAATAAAATTTTGGGTAACCTACGTTAGTAAGCCTAAATAAAGATAATCAAATGTGCAGCATGAAATAACATCGATATGATAATAACCTACTGTGCAGTATAAAATAACATCCATTATGATGATAATCTACATGTTAACAAACTACACGTATGGCACCAGCTCTATATTAAAATCATAGCTGAAAGGGAGGTGATGTTTGTTCAACACAGCTGGGGTGCCATGTTAATAAAACAGTTTTTAAAGTCGCTGAAATGGTTACATAGTAAACAACTGATGATCCTAATAAGAGAAAATTTTACACTTAATACCATAACAAAAAATAAGTGAAACATTTTTTTTTTAAACAAAAAAAAAAGCCAAAGAAAATTACATGAATTACATCAACAGATACTGGGAAGTAAGTGACTGAAGTGACAAAAAGATTTTTGAAAACGTTTTTAATGTGTTTAGCGTTTAAAGCTGTTAGGCTTTCTATATATATATATATATATATATATATATATATATATATATATATATATATATATATATATATATATATTTATATATATATATTTATATACATATATATATATATATATATATGTGTGTGTGTGTGTGTATATATATATATATATATATATATATATATAAATGGATATATATGATCTGACAGAATGATATAATATATGATATAACGCAATTTATAATAATATATATGTGAGTGTGTGTGCGTGCCATATGTTATGTGTGTGTGCACCCACATTTATTTACTCACCTATATGATATTTACGAAGCTTATCTTCGTTCAGAATATGGGCAAAAGAGAAACAGGGAGCTCTTATGATGCCAATCTTCCAAATGTGGAGGGTTTCACTGCCTTGGAAAGCAGCATTTGATATACTGGGTTCCCCTAGATTAAAACAGAGGGCACTGGAGCTTGTTCCCTAGTCATGTATTAAGCTTGGCTTATAATCACAATGTCGTTACATTCTACGACTGTTGTAGTTATCATCGTGAATTGGAAACAAAGAAATAGCCTCTGACAGGATTTATCGCCATATTGAGTGTTAAATATCTAGCAAAAAAAAAAACAAAGAAATTCAGACAACTTGAAAACTATTATACCTACTACGTCTGTGGTGCATCCACTGGTTGACTTGCAAAAATAAAAATGTTATGTTATATTTTTGATAAATAATCTTTTTACCTTCACGTTTTTGGCTGCAACTTTTTATACACAACAAATACAAAACCTCAAAGATACAATGTTGGGAGTCTGTGAAAATATTTTTTACCATGATATTATATATATATATATATATATATATATATATATATATATATATATATATATATATATATATATATATATATATATATATATCAAGAATTGAATCCACAATCCATAGAGAGTGGACAATAGAATAAACATATGCTTGAATTTACGTGTAAAATGACAAATGACTAACTTTGCGTTTTTGGTGATCACATTTTATGCTCAACAGCTACAAAACAAATACCCTGCTTGAAAGCTGATAATTTTTTTTTTTTTTTTTTTTCACGATTCGTCATCTCTATTTAATTATATTGCTCTAAATTCTACAGAATTATATCGATATGAGTGCGAACGCAGACCCCAAACTTATAATCGCTATTTCTATTGGGGATTTTCAAAAACTAATTTGTTCAAAGATATGTCTTGAGGCCTTCTTAGTACACACAGAAAATTTCACGGAATTACTCTTATTTTTGCATAAAGTGCCTGAACTATTTAGTCGTTTATTAGGGCCATTTAACTCCAAGATATCCTGTTTTGGCTTATAAAATGTGAACAAATAATTGAATCAGTCATAACTCATCCACTCATCCCCTGGTATAATCTTTCCATAAGTCTACATACAAATTTCATAGAAATTATTTTGGAATATCCAAGTTATCCAAATGAGAAAAAAGGAGACGACGACGATAGACGCCATACCGAATGATAGACCCCAGTGGAAAAACATTGAAATTAACGGGCCCTAGGTAGTAACGGTCGCTTATTCCATTAGCCATTTATTGATATGTGGAGGAATGATTCCAACGTGATCACAATCACTGGTTACCTCTGTACTTCTATTTTTGCAGGTTTCACTTGTAATTAAACGGACCTCTGTGTGCGTTGGGCCTGGAAAATTTGTAGCTTCCTTTTTAGACTTATTGCTTCAAAATATGCTGCCTTCAGCAACTGAGCCTAAAGGAGCCGATCTATCAACTCTTTTCTTTTCTTTTCTGAGAAAATAGGACAAATTGGAATTTGCTTAAAGGTTCCGTCTGAACACCTGTGCAGGTGAGAACGTAGCTTTTCATCCGCCACCTTGCTACTTAGCCGTCTCTCAACCTCAATGAAATGTTTCCTCCTTGACCCCTATTACCTATGACATGATGGCGTCTCAAACGTCAACATTGTCACCTTACCTTTCTATAAGATGACGCCCGCATACTCACAATGATTTATACACAATCAAGCAGAAATGAACTCAAACAAACGTATATTAACGAGAAAATATGTACATACGAGGAATATCCGGAAAGTATCAAGCCATTTTGAATAATTCCAGAATCGGTTCCACAGACTTGATGTAACTTAGTAATAAATCACAGAAAACCTCATTCTGAATGCTTGAACACACTCCCATGAAGTTACTCAGTCAACAGTGAGATGCAATTGAGTTAACGAGTACTATGTTATCGAGTCTTCATAATAACCAGGCCTTCACATTATTCACGTCTTGTGCTGGATTTTTGCACAACATTGCGTTACGAATGTCTGCTAACCACCTCTCTCAACAGTCCAGATTTGGCTCCCTGCGACTTTTGGCTTTTCGCCCTAGAAAGTTAGGAGATTTCAGACTATAGATGAGATTAAGGAGAATGCAACGAGGCAGTTGATGGTGATGTCGAAAGAGGACTTCGGAGATTGTTTTGAACAAGTCTGGGTTTGTCCCGCGAGGATTGAACTTACTACATAAGTAATAGTCTACGAAATTTGTTTACTAACTCCACGGGGTCCAGATATCATCGATTTATTTCAGCAACAGCTGATGATTGTCGACATTGAGGAGATCAGTTTAAGCTACTGTAAGCAACGATGGGGAAACGCGCCAATTGTTTATTGTAACCGTTCCAGCTGGTTTCAAATTGACATTAAAAGCAAATCATATGTTTTGAATTTGTTTAACAGAGACTCAGTAATAAAAATGAGGGTACTATCCATTGCCACTGCAAACAGGATCAGAGATCTGGAGAATTAAAACCATTCAAGCTACGGCACCGTAGAAGTATGTAGGGATATAAGGGAAGTGCTGGAGATTTGAGAAGGTTTGCTGTCACTTGATACGAAAAGACGATCACCGCTGATGATTAAATCTCAACTTTCGATTACGATTGACCTCCCCTATTGGAAGCTAAAATCAAGAACGCTACTTAAAGTCTTGTAAACTATGTGCCTGAAATTCAATTTGAAAAATAAAAATTAATGTTTATATTTTTAAAAAGCAGAAAGAGTAAACCTTTTCTTAACCTAAATTTTCTTCAATGAAATGCTGTAAATATCCCCGTTGAAAAATCTAATCTTTATGTGTTGGGGACAAGGGGATTATCTGCCCCAGTACATTGCTTTGCTTTGGGAACTCAAATATTCTCAAGATAGCCCTGTGCATACTGCTATACCAGCGTGTAGGGAATCTCCAAACTCCTGTTTAGAGCGCAGGCTGAAACTTCTTATTCCATCCCAGAATCTACTAACTCAGGCAATTTTAGGGGGAATCAACAACACATTTAGAGGATGTTTCATTTGCGATTTTCGCGACAAATGAATAAATCACAGATGCGATGCAAAATAATTTTTATTTAATATCTGAAGATTCTGGTTTCATGATATGTATCTCAAACAAATTGGATTGAATAATTTGGATTAATGGTATTTTTTCTCTCCATTTCAAACAGAAGAAAAAAAAAAGAATCACTTGATGTTGAGAAAAAAATTATGGGATCACCTTGCCGTTGGCAAATTTCTAAAACAACTACCAACACAAGTTTAAATAAGCAAATTAAGTCTGCAGTTAAAATAAATTGCTTGCACGCTTGAACGAGCAGCTGGATTTTGTTGATGGAAGAGAGAAATGGCTCCAATAAGAGAATCATCAATTGAAATAATGGAAAAGATTATAAGACTCTCCTTCGAGAAAGGGAATCCTGTATGGAATGGGACAAAAGATGACGGTTGTTCCAAGCTCGTGGTGTCTAAGATTTAGTGCAAGTATAAACCAAAAGGGAAAAATTATAAAAGAAAAGCATACGGGTAGATCACGAAAGTCATAAGAGCTATATGCCTTCTGAATAAAAAATGCACAACAGAACAAATGAAAAACTAATGGCCAGGAACAGGAGTCAATGTTTGTGACTGAACGGTGAGAAATCAGTTGAATTAAATGGGATTTACACGCAGAAAAGCCAAACAAAAACCAGCACAAATACCTGAACAGGAGGAAGGTTACAGTGGGTTCAAGAGAAACGATCATGGACTGTCAATGAAAAGATAAAAGTAATATTCAGTCGTTAATCACGAATCAGCATCAGCTAAGGTGATATAGTGGAACTTTTTGTCTAGTGCTATTCCAATGAAGTACATAGAGATGACGGTCTGAAGGAAACAAGTGAATTTCCCCACTCATTTATGGTATGGGGTTGCGTATCAGGTGTAGGGTCAAGGGAGACGGCAATAATTACTCCAACTGTCGATGTGCAAGTGTACATTGAAATCTTTGACATTTTTCTCAAGCCATTGATGAAAAATAGGTTTGTTGATGATGATGTTTTACAGGATGATAATGCATCTTTCCACAAAGTAAAGAGTGTCGGAGCTGTTCAAGAAAGGCATATCAACTCAATGACATGATCAGCAAACAATTGGGATCTCAATCAGATCAAAAAATTTTACTGAAAATATTTTTAAATGGCCCCATCCCGCAGAGCTGATTTGAGAATGTTGGAACCAGCTTGATGGTATATTGTTTTCTATTAGTGAATTCCATGCCTCAACGACTTCAAATCACCATAAAATCCCGATGAGAAGCATTCGTTGATGCTTCTATATTTCATATATATGATTTGTTGATTCGACGTGAAGTAAAAAAATCTGGGTAAATATTCCATAAGAGACTGTATCTACAGTTTAGTTTGAATGAAGCCATATTAATTTTTATTTGTATTTATGTTATAAGAATAATGAAGATGAAGAACTTTGATATTTTACATTCTATTTACATTTTTCGTCCTACAATTAAAATGCTGTTAAAGTCATTGCTATCAATCTTATATGATAAAAGTAACTATTTGGACCCGCAGAAATTCCACTGGTGTTGACATCTAAGATAACCTTATTACTATTGCATATATATTTCAGCAGTTAAAGTACTATATACATTTGTAGAATTTCATTCAAGTTGTAAGTATTAAAAAAAACGCCTCAAACAATTCAACAGAAATCAATAATTCCTGATTGAATACCCAATTTTTCTCAAAGGTGGCTAACATCATAGAAAGCCAAGGAAATATTTTTGTATCTGAATAATGATGTTTTGAATCTATATGAATGAAAGTTTTTTTCAATGTTGGAAAATTTTGTGTTGTTTTAAATTTTTAGATTCTTCGTGGAATTTAAGCCTGCATCTTGAACAAGTCCAAGAAATCACTGGAAACAGGTTTATATGTTGTGATGAAACACAAATTATTTATTAACCTGTTCGCTGCCACGAATGAAATAAATCGTCCTAGTAAGTCTTCAATTAAATGCCACCGAAGAGATAATCCGTCTTACATTAGTGTGCTATTCTTTACTCTTAATAATTCTTCCATCAGCTAAACTACGAGAGAGTATATATGAGTATATTGAATGTAAGATGACTCAAGATACAACCTGAAAATCCCGTTCTACGGGTGTTTGGGGGGGGGTTCAATGCTGCATGCCTAAATGGAGCCTTTGACCCTCAAAATAGATCAAAACTGGTTTATAAAAGTACCTTGATTCAATACATCTGGCTGCAAAGTACTGCTACTTAGAAGCTACATGCAGATAAAAAGAATCAGATTTTCAGTATCAGATAGATGGATGGAAATCAGATCATTATTATTAGGTTGAGCGTGAACCGAAACTCATCTCTATTATTATTCAGCTGCATTCTTCAAGTTAGTGCATTCTGAAGGCACCTCAATTCAACTGAGATTCCTATCAGTGCAAAAAGAAAATTCCATGGGGATATGTTGTACGATTCCTCAGTTACGCTGTCACATACAAGCGGGCAAACATTTGGTGAATTAGAGTAAGTTTTATGTAAGTTCCAATTACCAAAATATCTTTATTTAGTACTTTTATGTAAATGTTACACTACCAGATATTCTATGATACATATTTTCGTTTTTAATACTTTTTTTTATTTCTTATTTCTTACGAGATATGGTGTAACAGTTGGAACATTAAGAAAATACACTTGGCAGCAAACAGGTTAAAGATGTTTTGAAAATAGATGATTTTTTTAAAGTAATTTTAAAACAACATTTTTATAAATTAATGTATGCGTTCAATTTCCCTTCAACGCACATAGACATACACTCCGAGGTGCTCATACACATCATATAAACTGTCCATATTCTCTCTAGAGTATTTTCGGCCTCTCAATGTTGATTGAGGCTTACGGCCAAATCATGCTGAAGTACCAGTTCTCGTCTGACCACCGGAGCAAACAGCTCATGTCGGCCACGTAAAATTTCTGGAGTGGAAAGGCATGAAAAAAATGAAATAGGATAAATATCAACCGAGGGTTCATATTTAACGAGAGTAATAAGATCTCTGTGTTCACAACGATTTAAAGTGATTGTTTGCTTGGATTCATTCAATGAAAATCGTTAAACAGTAACAATACCTCTCTTTAAACGTAAGAATGCGGCATTACACGAAGAGTAACTCAAGAAAATTGATATTATCGTTTCAAACTACTAACAATATACAGTATTTGTGTTGATATAATTTTTTTTCTTTCGATAGCTTTTACCTAAATTCATAAAATCACTTTTCAAAAGTTAGAGTTTCCCTAATATCTGCAGAAATTAGATGAGGTAACAGTGACACCCAATACATTCTTTAAAAGGTGATTTTATGAATTTGGGTAAAAGCTTTAAAAATAAATAAATACCAACATAAATAGTTTGTGGGTACTAGTTTGAGTCAAATGAATTCAATTTTTGAACACTTACCTTCAAAGAGGGAAAAGGTTACTATGTCGAGATGAGAGACATTATGCAAGCGATCACTGTAAGTCGTTGCAAATATAGATATCACAATATTCCCGTTAAATACGACCCCTCGACTAGAAGATTGAATAAATTTATCCTTTTAAATGTTTCTTAAAGTCCTCAAACACCCAAACTTTAGGCGATCGATATTATGACTGACTGGAATTACAACCCTTAATTTAAAGATTTGTAATATCAGTCTTTTCATTTTTTTTTTCAATGAGGAATCCATAGAAATGAAATCTATACTACCATCCAAAAGTGTTTGCACTTTATATTCACATTCTAATCTATGAGATTATAGATATAGAAGGACTTTTAAAATCCATAAGTTGAGTTTATACTAAAGTGACCTATAAACACTCTCGATACGGCAATTGTTATTTTACTTACCTTTACATGTTGGTCACAATATTACGTTTCTCTTTTACAATTCCTCTCGAAAGAGTAAAAGATTTGTTAATTCCTTCGGGTTTTTTTTTAATTCTTTACAAGTACCTTTTCTTACGTCTTCTTCTCCAAAGTCCTTGATTAAATCTTTTCCAGGCTCCCACATAGCGCATTCCATATAATTTGAGTTTTTAAAGAATTAGTGTTTCTTGTGAATATAGATTTGAGTTATTTTCAAGAATTTATTCATTTGTCGAGGATGAAAAAAAACAGATTATGAATTATTTTTTAAATACAATTGTTGGTGAAAACCCACAGATCTGGAATGGAAAACCCACTACATACATATGGACGTAGCCAAACACGAAATGATAGACCAATTTAGTACAAAATTAAATTGTAAATTGAACCCAGCACCAAAGACTTCTCTAAATGATATACAGTGTGATTCTTTTCAGTTTGTTCGTCTGTCCAGGTGATGGATTCCTCCTCTAAATATTTTACGTTGGGATTATTATTAATAATATAGAACGTGTTTTCTGTATCGTTCATATTTCAGTATATGTACTACGAGTAGATTTTGTATCTACTCACTACCCCATGGGTGCAAAAATGTGACATAAGTTCGCTTTAATGTGGAGTTCCGTATACGGGAAGTTCAAAAGATTGCTCCACTTCCTACAACTGGTGTTGCAATAGCCTTTTGGGTGAGCAAGACCCTTCTTTTTCAGTGCAATAAAAATAAAGTGTTGTCCAGAGCTTTACTGATCCCCCGAAACTGGGCAAGGTAATTTCCTGAGTCCACTTGACAAATCCTAAGTCCTAACGCTTATCAATATCGAACCTCAGTAAGCCTTCATTGGCTACAGTATTGCACCGGCACAAAGTTAGTTCCTATTGAACATTGACGTTTGCATTATATAACTACATACATGTAATCATAATCTTTGATGAATAGCTCATTTGCATGTATTTTATGTAAAATACAGATTGATTAAATACATGTTGTAGAATTACCAAAATTAAGCATGATTTCTCATCTAATCGTCTATTATCAACTAATTTTTGCCAACGATCCGTTGTCGACGAAGAAATCATTGTCTATTTACCACCAAAATACAAAGCTAACATAAGGAGGGTGGAGATATCAATTTATCAGCAGTAGTTCCGGTTACACCTTACATAAAGAGCATTAATATTGAAGATATGGTTCACTGCGATCCGAATGGATCGATGAATTATATTTCATAAAGTGACATGGCCTAAAGCGAAGAAGCAGTTTCTATTAATTTGAATGGGATTTTTTTTTTTTAGCATTCCAAAATCTCAAAAGTGGTGACAATGGTATGTTAGTCTGAGTCGTGGGGTTGATGAGTACATGCGAAGAGAACTAGAAAGAGGGTTCACTCTGTCTATACAAAGGCTCATCGTAAAGCAAACACTGAATACTATAGAAGCAAAAAAGTGGCACAAAGCGAACTTCCAAAATTATAAACACTTCTTCAGCTACGTATGTATAAAAAAAAACATAACTGAAGCCTATTTTCGTCAATTTTACAAAATATCTTCTTCTCGTAGTAGAAATATATCAGCTGCTGCAACATTACTTCCGTCTTCATCCTCACCATTTTTACTACCATTGCTATTAATTATTATAATAATTATCAAAGCCGTATTATGAGCGTTGTCTTAACATAGCGTCCCACCTTCCCGTCTTTCAATGGTGAACTGTTAAACTACACTATTCTGCCGAACGAATAGTTGTGTTACAAAGTCACCGAAGGGGTCTGAAAAGTTTTGTTTAAAAAAGCACGAAAAGATATGCACGTGGCGTAAATTGTTCCGCGATTCCGACAAACACCCGCATTGAACGCCTTCCTTTTCCCGACCAACCCTTAACCCAAATTCTGTCCGTTTACCATCATATTCCTGCCCTCCCCACCTGATGAAGCAAAAAAAAAAAATAAACATTGGTTAGGGGTGGGGTCGAGTTAGAACCCCAGCAAAATGATCTCCATAACAGTCAAGAAGATACGGTAGTGGCTTGAAGTGGCGGGCGGTGGTGGTACCCGCTGGCAACTGGCCGGGTGGATGGGTGTATCCAGGTTTGACAGAGGTGGGGGCACGGTTTCTTTGATGACGGTAAGAAGTGGTTTTGTCTTGGTGTCAACTAGTCAGGACATTCGGCGGCCTGATGGAAGCAGGTGTTAATCTGGGAGTACGTAACCCTGCACACCTGATGGACTGGCGGTCGGGGAATGTCGCTCTTCTGGTCCCCTGGTCAGGTAAAAATGGATGACGTTCGTAAATGGTAGGGGGTGAATTAGGATATTATCTAGTTATGGTGCGGAACTGATGTGGACGGTGAATAGAGGAAATGTCGTATTTTGGGGTTTCAAAACAAGACTGAGTGTCTTACATCCGTTCACTCGGTCCAGATTGATTTCAATTCGTTACAAAAATCGATGCAGCTACTTGCTTACATAGTTCCCTCTAAACTGTGCCCGTGCGCGTGTGCACTCACGTTTCGCAACTTGCGCACAAAATAAACTAATGTGCGTAGAAAAAGTTGTAACCGGTAATTGCAATTATAATTGTCGGTAAAATATTTCGTAATTGTAATTTGTAATAATGGAAAATATTCTCTAAGCTAATTGTTTCTACTTACTACTTGGATTGTTTTTCAAAAACTACATTTGTGTATCAGTAATTTTGTACAAATCATCTTTACATTTTCATAAGCATTCGATGCGCACATACTTGTCACAGGAAAAGAGTTTTACCCGGCATGAGACTTTTGCGCACACTGAATATTAAGATTTACATTGCTTACTAACGGGGAGTATTACGATATCACTGCGATATATGTATTTCAATTCGAAAGATTTCTCGTATCTTTGTAAAAAATTCAACGATTAAAAGTCGCATGCGACTGAAATAACCGATCGTAATAATCCCTCACAGAATGTATCAACTTCAGGAAAGAAAAGCATTATCTACAGATTTCAGGACTTCGTAACATTAAATCAATCCATCAGTAGATGTCCCATGAAAGTTGCATTGCGTCAAACTTGGCTTAATCAAACCCATATTTTGTGTAAAGGTTGCATGGTAGTCACGCAAGCAATTAACAGTAAATTAGTTCCTCACTAGGTGTCCCAAGAATGCCAAACTTGGTTTAATCTAAGCAATAGCTAAAGATTGGATTGTAAGTGACTCAAACGATCCACTTTAGTCTTTAATTTGATATCCGTTTCTTGTTCATAACTTTGATTGTAACTCGACATCGCAGTCAATAATTCAACAACTGTAGCGTCTAGATCTGAATTCATGTAAAGAAAAATCATCGAAGAATAAATGTAGTCAGAATAAATTCTATTTATGACATCACTGGTGGTTTCCATTGGAAAACATTTAGATTAAAAAAAAGACATCGAGATAATGTGGAATGTAGATGTTATTGATAAACCCGTCAAAATAAGGCCCTGACAAGGTCAAAAATCTTTTGTTATTTCCAAAAATAAAAATGAAGACATTTTTAGGAGGGATCTGGTGGAGTCCCGAGGTCAGTTTCCAAGTCTGTAGACAAAATGGTATGACCAGGAGCGCTGGAACACACAGGCACGTAAATAAAGACACAAACATACGCACATATAAAAAAGATAAAACCCTACACCAACTTTGGTGGCTACGGTTGTTCAATACGGAGTAATAGTCTTAGGTTGTCTGAATTTCTTGGGTGAACCATCATTATTTTTATTTATTATTATTATTTATTTTTTAATCGTATTCATTTCATTTTATTTCTATTGCTTGTTTGCACCTTGTAGTAATAAGCCTTAAGTTGTCTGAATTTCGCAGATTAATCATTGCCATCCTCATTCATTACCTCTCCAAGCGAAGTTGGGGAGGTATATGCATGTGGTCGTGTCTTTGAATCTGCTCACACAATATCTCCGAAAGTGTTCCATGTATTTCAGGGAGATTTCTCGAAAGGGTAGGCAATCGACAAAGAGAGAAGTGGTTAAATTTTGATAAAGATCCAGAAATTCATTTTTGATTGAGAGATGTTTTTCGTTTTTTTTGGGGGGGGGGTTCGAACATTTATGAATACGATCATCGCTGTCCAAACGATACCTCAAAATGCTTTGGATAGATTTCAATGAAATTTGTAGAATAGTGGACAATAAACTACGGTAGAAGTTACTAAAATTTTCGATGGGTCCATACACAATAAACTCCTTTCCGTCATAGTTATATGTTCACACCACATAATATTGCAAAAATATTTATGCATGTCTACACGATATCTCCAAAAGTTCATAATGAATTTCGATTCTGTATTGTGGGAGGTTGGGTAATGGGCTATGAATGAAATGATCAAATTCACTATAACTACTGCATTCAATGGTATTGACAAGGGATCTGGTGGAGTACTGATGCCAGTTTTCAAGTCTATAGACAAAACAGTATGACCAGGAGCGCTGGAACACACAGTGCTGAGTGCTTACTAGTTTTTGTCTCGTATTTCTTTCATCTTACTTCTGTTTCTAGTTAACACCTAGTAGTATTAAGATGTAATAGTCTAAAGTAGTCTAATTTCTCAGATAAAGCCTTATTACTATCAATTTTTGACTATTTTCTCTTTCATTTTATTTCTTCTGCTTTTCATCGCAACAGTCAGGTCGTTTTTCATTTGATGACCGTTGAGTAAGGAGTATAAATCACACCTCATAACACAATAGTTGAATTAGTTATGTGTGTTTGTTCTCAGTTACGCTGAGGAACGCAATTGACGTTTTAAAATAGAATTTCATGATTCGATGACGTAGCAAAAATGCTGAATTTGAAGAATGA
This sequence comes from Thysanoteuthis rhombus, assembly GCA_963457665.1. Lineage (NCBI taxonomy): Eukaryota > Metazoa > Mollusca > Cephalopoda > Oegopsida > Thysanoteuthidae > Thysanoteuthis > Thysanoteuthis major. The sequence goes on from OY735216.1 coordinate 29,495,166, forward strand.
TAAATAAAAATATACTTCGGTAGTTTCATACTTCGACACCATTAATAAAAACACACATGTTAGATTGTGTATGACACATACTTTTATTTTCCTCAGAATTTTCGTTGTCCTTCGGCAGCTTCTTCATTATAGGAGCAACCAAAGGGTAACGGAAATACAAAGGAAAATAAAAGAATGTTTCATACGAAACAAATATGTGTGTTTTTATTGGTGGTTTGGGGGTATGAAACTACCAGAGTATAATTTGGCATATAACACACGGAATAATCTAAGATCTTGGGCTGAAAAAAGTCAGCACTCAAAATCAATGAAACAAAAAAATGAAGTTTAAAATATATATATATATATATATATATATATATATATATATATGCATATATATTCTTATTACTCTTTGAGGGTTTAGTTATCCCCCCCTCACTCTCTCTCTCTCTCTCTCTCTCTCTCTCTCTCTCTCTCTCTCTCTCTCTCTCTCTCTCTCTCTCTCTCTGTACGTAGTCAAGAAAGCTTTACAGTTCTAGACACTAAACATTTTTTTAAATTTTCAACAGATTTTTTGTTTCACTTCAGTCACCTATTTCCCAATATCTGTCAATACAATTTATGTAATTTTCTTCAGTGTTTTTCTCCGTTTCCTCAATACTTTGTTATTTGTGGTACAATGTATAAATTGTCTCTTGTTGGGATCATCAGTTGTTTACTATGTATCTGTTTCGGGGATTTTATGAACAGAACAGTTATATTAGCATGGCACTCCAGCAGTGTTGATCAAACACTCTTTTTATATAGTTTATGCCGTACATGTGGTTTGTCATTTCATCTAAGGTTTTATGAGTATTGTATAATGATATCATTTTATACTACATATCTATTTTTTGAAACGGGGCTTACATACGTACGTTATCCAAAAAAACGTTTTTAGCGATGAGGGATCGATAAGTATATCAACGGACACGAATCACTCTCCGTGTCACATCTATTGAATGTTCACCTGTGTGATTATTAAATGTGTCGGTTTTAATTTCAGACTGCATACAAACCAACTTATATCATCTTTGAATATACTATATATATATATATATATATATATATATAAAGAGAGATAAAGCATTCAGTGTGCACACAAGCTTGGTGCAAAATTTGGTTGAGCTGTGCCAAAGATTGCTAATATAATGTATACAGGTACATTGAACGGTAAAAGAAGTCCCGGTTTAGAATGATATTTACAATGTAAAAAGAAGCCCCTTCCAAAATCTTTTTTTCCGATTCTTTTACTTCAAAACATCCCCTTATACCCATTGAGTATGCATGCCAAATTTGGTTTAAGGTGCCGGGGACACAATGACAAACAGAACGTGCTGTTTTATACATACATAAATACGTACATACATATACATGTATATTGGGTAAAATTTGCATTGAGATTGCCCACTTCTCACTGTCGACTATTTTCTGTCATACTGTAGCAAGAACACATGCGCACTAACAAAGTTTTTAAAAAATGGTGAGTGCGTGTTTGTGGATGGGGAAATTAGTGTAACAATGACAGTAACCCCGACACTCTCGTCCAGTGTGTCGATATGCGATCATAAAGTTTGCACTCGGAACGCACGAATCAGAACTCGATGAAGAGGTAGTGTGACGCAAGCTACTTAAATTGCAATAAAATCATAGTGAGCCATCCACCTCTTTACTTTTTTTCAGGTCTCCGATGGGGGTGAAGCAACGAGGGCTGAAGACCGTGACAGACAATAGAATAATTGAACTAATATAAGACGATAAAATATGAAGACAAAGGCGGTCTCTGCTGTGAGCTGCGATTTTTCTTTCCAGTAAAAAACAGTTACCAGATATGTGTACCGGAGAAGTTCATGGGTCACAGGGTTTGCAAGGGTTTGATAGTCAGTACAAAAGTAGAAGGGTAAATAATAGATCTTACTCGGGAAGGAAGTGGTACACGTTGTCCTTGATAGGTGTGCTAGTTGTAGGTGAAGCCGTTGCTAGGTCTGATGACGGAAGGGATAATAATACCAGTGATTGAGTTTGTTAGAACCACCTCAGCACCATTCTAAGTGTGTAATGGAGAGACTTTACAACTTGCACCGAAGTCCTCAAATTACAAGCAATGAGACCATGCTCCACAAGATCCACCTATGTTGAGCAGGTCACATGTCAAAGACGAACGATTGGCTACCAAAATGTTTACAGCTTGGTGAATTGCCCATCGCTAAACGAGACAAATGAACGCCAAGAAGAAGGTACAAGTATTCAATAAAGGAGACTTTCACTTCTCGTGGCACAAGGTTACAAGTGTGTGGTTTTCAATAATACTTGTTCACCCTCATGCAAGAGAATATCGTTCAAGGTTATCACACGCTTCCTCTATTGTACATAGAACGGGTAGTCGTAAATATATAAATGGGCTACGAGAGGTAGGGAGATCATTAGATCAGGGAAGATTAGCCTCAGATATTATCAGAGACCAGTCAATGTAAATTAAATAAACCATTACATCTCCCGGTTCTGAAGTGCGTTAACCAATTTTGATAATTATACTAGTCAACCAACTTCGGCGAATGACTTCAATTGCAAAACACAGGGGACAGATACAATCTACGGCAGAATACAACAAAACAGTCAGAGACAAATTTATCTATACACACAAATATGCAACAGCAGTATTGGTCTGTGCAGCTAGATTGCCAACCAATTCTCCAAGGTTTGGTATTCTCTGTGAATAAGACAAGAACATTTTTTGTACATACAGGGCTTTGCTGTGGAGTAGTAGTTTGCAAGCTAGTCTCGCAAACTATCATAATAGAACTGAGTTCAATCCCTAGCAGTTGCTCGGCACTTATTGGCGTGCTGCCAGACTAAGCCGAGATTAATAAATATCCATGCACTCACAAACACTCCTCCAATTGTCTCTACACATATTTCGTCAAATCGACGTATACACCCTTTCCACTTCTACAAAAAAGACAAAAAGTAAAAATAGTGTTCACCGTTTGTTTCGGATTCAAAATTTGAGCAGGGCTGGTGGGGGATCCAGGATTTTAATCAGGGGATCCAAATGGAAAAAAAAACATTATTTATAAATACTCAAAAAAACAAAAGAAATTGTACATCTTAAAAGTAAGAAAGTAATATGTGGTCAGGCGTTTTTCACTTACATACGAGTTGTGGCTTTTTAGCACGAGAATCGACAAAAAGGTGAAGTACAAAAAATTAATCAAAAAAATTTACCATGGAATCAACTAATAAAAATATATAAACAATAAAAGATATTACCTATTTTAGATGAAGAGTAAAAGAGTAATTTATTGTTTTAGGGTTAATTTTTGGTTACTCAAGATTTTTTGGACTATTTATTTATATAATTGTTTATAATTATGAATACGTTATATCATTTGAAACTAATTCCCGCGACAGCCATATTTTCTTTAATTGCTTATTCTATTTACGCTATTTAGGCCAAGTGACACATCCTCCATGTAATAACCTGAGATCATTTCTAAAATAGTTTCAAAAAATATAATGCATTCATAATCATTCTGTCGGATTATATAACCATTTCTCAACAATATAATCATCTATCTAGATATCTAAAATCATTTCTTCAATTGTGCCTAGTCAGAGAAGAAGGGTCTGGACCACCCTGGATCTGCGTCATAAAGGCAGTGCACTTCTCTCTCTCTCTCTCTCTCTCTCTCTCTCTCTCTCTCTCTCTCTCTCTCTCTCTCTCTCTCTCTCTCTCTCTCAGCCATTCAATTATACTTCGCACAACCCAAGTATCCAACGACACAGCCTAAAATACCACTATCACAATATCCAGGGGCTGAGACCACTCAAAAAATTATCATATAGATAAATAGTTATGGCTTCCTCGCTTTACGCCATCTCAACTTACGAAAGTTTTTTAACAGAATACTTCCAGATAGCGAGGGAAACCTGTACAGAGAAAACTGGAATGTACACACAGACGCATCATGTGATGGTGATGATATATATATATATATATATATATATATATATATATATATATATATATATATATATATATATATACACACTTTATTTTCTACCTATCTATATCTCCCTCATTCTCCTTCTGCCTTTCTTGCATCCTCTCTTTCTTTCTCTCTTTTTTTCCCATCTCTATCGTCTGTCGAATCTCTCACCGTTGTTAGTTATTTGATCTATTGTTACCAGTTCAGTATGTCCGGCCGCTACACGCGAATGCTCGGATGGACACAGGAGACAGAAACGGAGTTCTACCTGACTGTTTTTTCCCAAGTAACTCTGGTTGCTACTTTTCAAAACCTATTTACTACTGCTCCCTGTTTTCCATACCCAGAACCCATTATTCCTCTGTCTCTCTCACTCTCTCTCACTCACTTCCCAGCGAGTGCGTGCACACACACACACACACACACACACACACACACATGCCCGATTGTACTTCCTTTTTTTTCTCTCCTCGCCCAAAGTTATTTGTTCATTTCTTTATACTTTTTCACGTATTTTCCTAATTTTCCGTCTTAATTACACTTACTACGTTCACTATATTCTTTTTCTTCTGAAAGTGCTAAAATAAAAAAAGAAAAGAACAATCAAGACCTATCTGGTTAGTCACTCAATAGAAACAGCCACGTGAGCAATGTCTTCATGCCATGTTGGGGATAATCAATTGAAAAATTGAAAAAAAAGGTGATCAATGAATGAATTACTTCCCTTACCTTCGCAGGGCCGTGATCACAAAAAAGTTCGAATTTGAAAAAAAAAAAAGCAAGCGTTAACGATGCTTTACACAAACATAAGGATCAGTTTAGCTTCAACTTTCATTGCGAATTGAAACCCCTTCACTAAGAAACCTATTTGAGGGATTGGGAAAAAAAACGTTTTTCAAGACACCATAAAGAGTAAATGTTTAAATTTTCAGCCATCAAGCTCTTTTGCACGATATATACATAGCCACTTGAAACTGAAGACGTATATATTCATAATTTTGGTTGACTGTTTCGAATAAAGAAAAGGTTACCAAAAAGAAAATTCTTCTCGCGTTTGTTGCGACGACCATCTTGTCTTTTGTTGCAACTGGAAGAATTTAAAAAAAACAATGTTTCTGGTAACATAATAAAAAATAAATGTTTAGATTTTCAGCCCTCTAGCTGAACCTGTGAAAATCTCACGGTTATCAAGTATCATATAACACTGATCCTCTCTTATTTTTTCTTCTCATTTCCGTCCTTTTCATTTCCAATCTTTGTCGTTTGGTCAATGATTTCCCCTGATTTGCAAACACAGATTAATTGCAAAAATGCTCCTACCCTCCCCCATTCAGTGAACTTACTAATTTTCTTTTCTGTCCTCTACCTTTCTACCTTCTTATTAGAACTAATTTACTTTCTTTTCTCCTTCCCTTCTTCATCAGCCACTACCTAAATTTTCCTTTTCTCTCTCTCTCTCCCCTCTCTTTCTCTTTCTTCTTATCCACGTATTGGGATTTGTATACCCCCTTGCTCTCCTTCTCTCTTCATACCCCGCCAGAAAACTACCTTAGCCTCCTTTCTCCCCTCTTTCTTTCTAAAGAAAATATGGAATATTCTAAATAAAGTAATGATAATGATAATAAGTGAGGTATCCATCTACGCCGAGAAATGTGACAAAATTGGATAATAATGAAAATCAGATGATCATATCGTGAATGTCGATACCTACCACAATGAATATTCGCAGAAGGACACAAAACACGGGTCCAGTTTAGTATTATATTTACATTGTGAATTGAACCTCTCGACAAAAACATTTTGAATTTTCTTTTTTTCTGGAATTTTTTAATACCAACTTCCTTTAACATGTCTCAGGGTCCTATACGTCCATGAAAAAAAATCTCTTCATTTTTGACACTTTAGAGGAGAAAAAAGTTAAAAATCAATTTAGACCTATTAAAGGGGAAAATATAACCTCAATTTTGACTCTAGGAATTGAAAGACAGTTTCCCTTGGATTTTGACTCCTTGACCTGTATACAAAGTTTCCTGTGGATGACGATGAACAAAAGCGGGAAGAACATTCCCCCTTGATTCTGATTCCTGGGAACTAAGTAATGTTCCCCCTTGATTCTGGCCCCTAAAAGTGGGTTGAATTCAGGTGAATGCCATCCAGAGAGAATCGAACTAATTACAGTAGTAATGGTCTGCGAGATTGGCTTGCAAAAACGTCAATGAGTAGATACATTCATCAGTAATTTTTTCTCAATTAAGTGTTAAATGCTTTCAAGGAGCGAACGTTTGGCGTAACAGAGCGAGCAAAGTTGCATCCCGTGCCGTACAGCACGTGGGGTAATGAGTTTGTTTCAGTTTATCGAACGATTCATGTAGATCCAATCATTGTCTGTAGCAATTATGGATTATTATGGGACTGGGGTGCTAGTCCGACACACAAGACGGACTGCCATAAATGGCCAAAAATCCCATAGCTGGGATGCAGAACTTGATCCATGCCTTTCCCGAGGGCGTTAGTGTGAATTGAATACAAATTGTTCCAGCCGGAGTTCGAATTCAGTTCGCCGATACCAATCTCCGTATCGTCAACCCTTAGGCTACCTGCACCTCAAAAGATGTTCATGTAAATCGAGGGTGTGCATCTCATCGCCTACACTTACTTTTTACCTATACGATCATATTATAAATGGTATGTGTACGTGAAGCGAGGCGGACGTATTATTTAAGTTGTG
>OY735216.1:29506903-29546903 GCA_963457665.1 Thysanoteuthis rhombus
TCCCATAAACACACATTGACGTCCATCAATAATGGAGTCACCGAATCAAATTGAAAAGAAGACAGGTTTGGTTAGTCATTCAAAACAAACTGCCACGTGACCAACGTCTTTTGGCAGCATGCCATGTTATGTGGGAGGGCGTCAATCAAAAAATTGGAAGAACCGGTGATCAATGAATGAATTACTTCTCTAGACTTTTGCTTCGTAGTCATCACTGAAAAAAAGAAGCCTGAATTCTCAACAAACAAAAAACAAGTGTGGATGCTACTGGACACAAACTACGGAGCCAGATTATCATAAATTTACATTGCATATTGAACTCTCCACTAAAAACTTATATCAGGGAGAATTTAACAAAAAGTTCTTTCATAGACATAAAAAGGAGCAGATGATCGAAAGTTCAGCCCTGTAGCTCTATTACGCGTGATACATACATAACCAGCCAGCCCAGCTTAAAAACTGAAGTAACCTACGTAAACAGTTTTGGTGATAGTTTTGACTAACCATTCCTAATAATTCAAAAACATTGTTGTATCACGCAGAATGCAGCACTTCAACGTCGTGATTTGAATTCGATTTTTAGTTTCAATTTATCAAGGAACCAAAAAGCATGTATATCCCTTCAAATGAAACACCGGCAGTCTTCTTGTAGGTTCAATTGAGAGTTAGTGTCAATCCAAGTGAAAACATGGTTGATATTTGGTGGGATGTGTCGATTCCTGCAGCAGTCCATTTATTTAATTGTTTATTCGATTTATGCTGTCTAAGCCAACTGGCATATTCAAAGTGTAATAACAGAATGTTGGTTCGAGTTGAGTTTCAGATAAAAATAATGCATTTATAATTATATATATATATATGTTAGGTAAATATAAGTGAGTATATATATGTATATATATGTATATATATATATGTGTGTGTGTGTGTGTGTGTGCATGTGTGTGTTATTGTGGGGGGGGGCAATTCTAAATGCTCGTACGAATCAATGTAGAATGGTAAATTGCCGCTACCCTTTGTGAGGAGCACCCTTTGGAAGCTGGTATGCAAACAACGGACAAGGAATTAGTTCTGAGACATTGTTGTGGTTGAGGAGTATTTTTTTCCAATGGTTTCATTCTCCAAACTTGAGCATATACCTTGGTATATATATTTACACTCTCACACACACACACACACACATATATATATATATATATGTGTGTGTGTGTGTGTGTGTATATGTGTGTGTGTGTGTGTGTGTGTGTGTGTGTTACTGTGTATTCCCTGCTTAACGAAAGTTCGCTCTACGCCATTTTGCTCTAATGAAATACCTCAATGGACGACATCACCGAACTGTGTCTTTGAGCATCTATGCTATCTCTCGATGTTACGTATCGCTCAGCAAAATGTGTATCAAAATATCAGGAAAGCCTAAGAGAGCATGTAAGGATGCTACGTGTAAAACTAGCAGACATAGAAGTTTTTACTGGGGTCTGGGGATACTCAAATATTTTTCCATATAAATTAATGGCAACTGCTTCCTGACTTTTCACCATTTCGGCTTACGAAATGCTTCATAGAAAGGCTCCACTTTCGAGAAGTGGTGAGAACCTACATAAGCATTGCAAAACAACTGATGAACAGTAAACAAAACTGTTTAGTCAATGAAGGTTCCATAAACATCCACTGAAGCATACTGTATGCCCTTTTAACACACTCTAAATTTGTTTCCACACAATAGTGTCATTCTGTAAATTGCTTCTGCTGACTATAAAATAATTTCAGTTATTTATTGACTGGTGCGAAGTACAGATTATTTTTATTCTAGTTGAATAGTTTATCTCATTGAATAGGTTATTTCTTTTGTTATTTGCAGGTGAAATTCTAGTCTCCGGCGTTTGGCAACGTCTGGTTTAACTGGGCAAGTCTTTGTACTTGCGACATCAACGACGCTTACAGTTGGAACGCCATAATGTCATTGAAAAGAGAATCAGATGAATTCGGAAGGGGGGCGTGAAAAGAAGATTTTAACAAACTCTGGTACATTACACAACATTAAGAGTCTGTTCAGAAAATTGCTTGTTGATGCAGTCGTCCATTATCTTTCACTGATTCGTACACACTCATGCATATTACTTATACATACATTTGTTTACACATACAATACATACGCACGTACATATATGCGCCTATCTATTTGGATACACACTCACAGATATACATATGCACATATGCACGTACATTTGTATATATGCATGCCCTTACCTAAATACATTCTCATACATACACTTTCACAAATATATACACGCACATATATATGCACATACGTATGGGCCTATCTACATACATACACACACGCATACACACGTATATATGGTAGATTTCAGTGTGAAAATGGGAATGAAAAATGAAAACTTGGAAAATTGAAAAAAATACAATGACATCGCATGAGAACTCAAAAAGCTGTGGAAGATGAAAGTTAGTGTCGTCCTCATATGTTCAAGAAGAGGAGAAGGGATATATATATATATATATATATATATATATATATATATATATATATATATATATATATATATATATATACATATATATATATATATATATATATATATATGTGTGTGTGTGTGTGTGTGTGTGTGTGTGTGTTTTCCCAAAAGAAATCTTTATACTTTTAATCTATTTTTCAATTGGGTAAAATTTGCGAATACATCAACGTTATATAGTTAAATTTTTTCTATTTTTCATTTATCAATATTGAGCACTATATCTCAAAAAACAACAAATCTTCCATAGACACACACGCACACACACATATATATATATATATATATATATATATATATATATATATATATATGTGTGTGTGTGTGTGTGTGTGTGTGTGTATAAGTGTGTGTGTATAAGTGTGTAAGTGTGATATACACCGGGCTTTTTCACGTCCGGAAAAAAAACTTCATTTTCGTTTGTTTTTTTTTTTGTTTCGTTCTTGTTTTTTGCTCATTTCATTTATAGTCGTCAAAATCATTCTAATAGAAACGATGGACAATGAAAGACAGCAGAGAGAAATAAAATGAAATAAGTGCGGATTAAGAAAGAAATCTATTATTACAATAACTGTAAGGCATTCATAAAGCAATCTTTTCGTGCGTGCAATAGAAATGCAATCCAAATGTTTTAATCTTCTTTTTTTTATCAATTATAAACATATAATAAAATCAAGTTCGAGGCGGGGACGCGAAAAGAAATTAAACTCGACACATTTATTTCAGCTGAAAGAGATGAGTATTTTTGCACTCATTTCTTTTCTTCCTCCAATTCAACTGATTCTCATTCAGGGTACATTTATGTCCCCAATTGCTTCAAGCTCTTCCTTTGCCCATTCTTTAACAGTACCTCACAATGGTTAAAACGCAGGTTGGAGAGACTGTTCCCCGTTGTGCGCTGGAAATATCTAATACCCTCGTTGTAGGTTTGTTACCCAAGTAAAAGATTTACATACATACATACATACATACATACATACATACATACATACATACAAATGGTAACCTGTTCTATCTGAATCGACACTATTCCCACATAAAGACCATAGTACAGCTGGCCTGTGTGCTTCTGTTCGGAAATGATTTGGATTTACTGTGCGTGCCACATTATTATGCAAAATGTTTATATTTTTGTGTATTTACTCCACGTAAGATAGAGAGATATAATTTGACATAAACATTAGTAATAGTGACCTGCGTCAACGTAGCAAAAATGAAGACATTCTGCGCAATACTAAACAAAACAGAGTCCATTTTTCTTATAACTTTGCTTTTTAAGAGTGCAAATTGTTTAAATAACAAATACAAAAGTATTTAAATGTGAATCGTAAAAGTGATTTATCGCACGCCGAGAAGAATAATATCATCGCACAGTTTGAAAAAGGTGGTAAAATCTTTGAAATAGCAAAACTGCTTCATAGGGGCCATCGAACATTGAAGAAATTCGTTAAAGATCTTGGTGCATCACGTGGAACATCAGATAAGGTCAGGTCCAGGGTAAAAACATAGCGAGAAGAGTCTCGGAATAATTTCTGTCCAAAAAAATCAGCCCTAAGCAGCAAAACTATATTCGAAGAGGTTGTTCGAAGTAACGTATCCAAATCATCTTGATGCTGAATTCTCCATCATGTTTCAAATGTGTTAGACCTGAGATTCGGCCGCTTTTGGAGTTCAGATACATTTGAAACATCAGAAAGGGACTATAGATTATTTGAAAATTAGATTCAATAGTGCCCTTCTTACTGACGAGTGCTGACCATTGATTGACAGGATAGATGGATTGCAGCTGAGTTATCAAGGAAGAAAGGTTTCCTGTACAGCTAAACATTAGCAAAGTGACAGTGAAGCTATAATTCTAGGAGACGAGTTGGTTGGGCCTTGGCGTGTATCAGATGCAGTAAAATGATTTCCCTGGCTTATATGGAATTTTTGAAAGACAATTTTCAGCTTAGGTTAATGAACAAGTCTCACAGCCTGCATACGAAACTAATGCAAGACAATTCCCCTTTCGTAAGGTGTGCACGGAACAGTCGACTACCTGACTAAAATAGATTCGAGAAATGGTAGATTAATGGGCTTACTACCATTTTCTCCAGATTTTAACCCAATTTAATCCAACTTCTCTGGGGCATCCTAAAGAGACAGGCGTATGAAAATGGGTGTCAGATTGCCACCAAAGAAGATTTTGGCAAACTAATGTAGCAAAACCAATGGACGATCAACTCATATGTGCGATTTGAAGGCAAGAATCTTACATTTTTTAGTTTTCAAAAAAGCATGCTGTTAATTCATAGATATCGGTACAAATGAGTTTTATAGCTTGTTTAAACCTACTTAATTCTGTGTTATTTCATGATTTAACCAATATATGATTAGCGTATCACCCTGCTTTCTACCCATGCTTAATAATTTGTCACAATAGAAATTGAGGAATTGCTACCAATACTCTGCATTCTTCACCGCCTGTACATTCAAGTTCAATATTTGCCGACCTTGTATAGTAATGTTCTGCGAATATTTGTGGGAAAACGTATTAAAATCCTTCAACTGTAGCAGAATTTAGAAGGGGAAAATATATTTGCATAATAATTTGACACGCACAGTTGTTGTTCACTCCTAGGTGGCCCTTCAGCAGGTAGCGTCCTACTTTGCAAAGGCCATACAACACTTCAGCAACCCGAGGAAAAATGCCATACTCCACCAAAAGCACCTTGACAGGGGTATCATCCGCCTTCAATAACATTCACCTTTAAAAAATGCTAGAAGCTGTCCGGGACGTCTCTAATCTAGATTATGTCATATTCTCTGAAGCCAATTTAGATAAAGGGTGTGGTTGGTTTTTTGTTACAGCTAATAACTATGGAAACAAAAAAAAATCAACCTCACACGATATCAGACATTGGAATGCGAATGTTTCCATCCGCCTCGATAAAAAAAAATACACCCATTCATCACCTGAAGACGGCCGTAAGGTAGAACGACCGAAACGTTGTGTTCAAAAAATGAACCAAAATGAAACAAAAGTCGGTAAAAAAGTTTACATAATGATATTCCCTTACCTAAAAAATCCATACATAGATTAGACAGAGGGATACACAGCAGACGGTCCACGGCAAACGAAGCCCTTGCTAGACGGTGCGACCAGATCTGGGACAACAGAACCTCAGGAAAGGCACGAAAATAAAAGTCTGCAAAGCCATTCCGCTGTCTACTCTTCTTTATAAGGCAGATTAGCGGGTTGCATATTAGCACCATCTCCACATCTTCGGACGCTTTCATCAACGTTGCCTCGGCATCATTCTTAATGTGCACTGGAGTGACTTCATCTCAAACACTAAAATCATCAGGAAAGCCTGGGACACGAGTATTGAAGCGATACTGAAGGCTCATCTGAGCTGGGCAGGCCATGTAGCAAGGGTGAAACAACCTACTGTTCAGCGAACTGGTGTCTGATTAGTGGAACAGAGAGGCATATCAGATACAGGAATTCCTTTAAAAGGTGCCTTATTTTTTGAGGATTCGACCAATGCCAATGGTCAACAGTGTCAACCGATAGGGAAACATTGAAACATACGTCAGTCAGGCAACTTCCATATCTGAAGCAAACCACTGAGCTCGAGCAGGGGAAAAGTGCTAACGACGTTAAACCAGTGCTTCTTGCAGTTGCCAGACCTTCTCCTGGAGCCGCTGTAGAAGAACTTAAATCTTCTGAGTGGATCTTGGTGGCTATCGGCGGACCTTTGAACTAAATTGACGTGTACCAAACGACTGTGAAAATGTATTTTCCACGATATTCTAAGTTGAAGGTTTGTTGTTAGTTTTTTTGTTTTTTTTTCAAGATTCAGTTAAGTAATCATTAAATGAACAAATTTTCGTTGTATCCTATTTCTATAATGACTACTTTACGTTTGGAAAGTTCACATCTTTCTGTCTGCAAACAATAACATCAATCATGGCGTATTCGAAGTAATTTGGATGACAAAAAATGACGTAATTTTGATGACAATTAAAAACAGTCCGAAACCTACTTCAAGTAGGCAAAAGCAGTCTGTGTCATTTTCTTACGATTCAAACCAAAAATTGAAACTTCAAAGTAGATATTTACAGTATTGCATTGCATTTTGAGTCTTTTATCAAAACATTATTTATTTATTTATAATGTTTTTGGTACTTACCACGGTAAGATGAGCAAAATATAAATTATACCATTTTTGTGGACATATGTGAATGTGTTAGGTGTATCTGGTGTACATATCTTAAATATGGACAAAAACACAGTTTGACGAGTTTTATGAATTACAAAGCAATGGCACTATATATATATATATATATATATATATATATATATATATATATATATATATATATATATATATATATATATATATATATACTAATTGATTTAGTTATTAATTAATTGACAAATAAGGTGTCCATATATTTTTATTCCTGTGTCTGTCTCATTCCCAATTGTTCATATATATATATATATATATATATATATATATATATATATATATATTTAGAGAGAGAGAGAGACACACACACACACATACACACACACACACACTCTATGAACGCTTTTATAATATATGAGTATGGAACTTGAGGGTCGTTATTGAATGGGGGTTGCAAACGAAAAGTGAAATTGTGTAACCCTTTAAACTTGGGTGGTTGGTAGAGTTTACGACTCGTAGTTACATCATCATCATCATCATCATCATCATCATCAGTCTTTTAATGTCCATCGTTAAACAAAGACCTTCCCCGGGATTCGCCAGACGACAAGCTATTTTTTAAAATAACGGCATGTAGATTATAAAAAAAACTGTAAGCAAATAATTTACTTTTAATTTACACAGGAAAAGATATACCTCCAGCAAGAGTCTTGTGAGAATATAAAAACAAATGTGCCGTTAGAATGCGTGGGTCATTGAATATTGTAGTTAGTACGAATGTCGTTACTACGAGAGTTTGATGTCATTCATCTGTCAAACCATCACACACATGCACACACACACACACACACACACACACACATATACACAAACGTACACATTCACCTGCACATCTATACTGATTCTACTGTTCGCCTGTAGATTGAAACCGTCAACCAAAACTGCCACCAAGAGTTTCAACAATGGTTTCTTCAGCTTTTAAATTAGTCTTGCTGGCTATGTACGTATCATTCTCACAGGCCTCTCCGATAGTCTTTATTATACTTTTAAAAAATTTTCGTTCTAAATAGGTTTTTAGTGATATTTGATTTACTTCGTATGGTCATTCTGAATTGGTCCGTCACTTTGTGTCCGGCAGCATCCACATTTTTTCTTATTTGGATGTGTTTAGCAATCACTGCCCAACAAAAGACCACCCTTTTTTTCCAATTCTGTAATTGATCACCCCCAACACAGAATGCTGCCAACAGTCATTGGTCAAGTGACGGTTTCTATTGAATGATTAAACAGACCTTTTATCAATTATCATTATTCTCTTCTCATGTTTCAACCACGTCTTTATGAAATGCATGATTTGATTTTCATACGCCGACCATACCGGATCGTTCATCTGTCGAAAAACGGAAAAATGCCGTATAATATTATTTCTTTATACGTGCAAGCAAAAGCCTTTCTTTTTCTTCCTCTTTCACTCTCTGTCTCTATCTATATCTATCTATCAGGCCCTAAGCAGAATATGATTTTGAGCCCCCATTGTCTCTTAGGGGGCTCCACTGCGCTCTTAGGCGCCCTCTAGTGGCCACGATGCCCTAAGCAGTCGCTGAGTTCGTTTACACATAGGTCCGGCTCTGTTATCTATCTGCCTTTCTATATCTATTTCTCCCACCCCGTTATTGTCCTTTCGTCCTTTTCGTCTTTTTTTCTATCTTTTATATCTGTCTATCTATCTCCTACTCAGTTATTGCCACCTGTTACAGTTATTTCCATCTCTCTCTCTCTCTCTCTCTCTCTCTCTCTCTCTCTCTCTCTCTCTCTCTCTCTCTCTCTCTCTCTCTCTCTCTCTCTCTCTGTTTACTGAGCATGGATGAATACACTCAGATGCAGATGAATACGCCCAGGTGTAAAGCGTTCCGCTTGTGAGAAGTAAAGCGCCGTCCCTACACTAAGCAGGATTCGGCTTTAATTCGACTATTGTAATTTTTGCAGCGGCCTGTAGAGACGAAATGAGATCCAGAGCAAATTAATGGGGTGAGAGAAAGTGTTCCTTTTGAGTAATTACGTACATAGAAATGAATGCGTCCGTGGAGAGTGGGGAGGTAGGCTAGAGGTGCACATTACAGGTTTGGGAAGAAAGAAAGAAAGAAAGAGAGAAAAAAATGAAAGAAACATTAGGAAGAACGAACGAATTCAAAAAGAGAGAAAGGAAGAAAAGAAGAAACCTTTAAAAGAATGATCGAAAATCAGAAAGAAAGAAAGAAAAGAAACGTTAGGAAAAATGAAACAAAAATCCAAAAGAAAATAAAGAAAGAAAAAACGATAGAGAGAATGGAATAAAATGAAAAAGAAAGAAAGGGAGAACGAAAGAGACGTTGATAAAGAGGCCGAGAAAAGGAAAGACATGATAGGTAAGCTTGATAGAGAGAGAAGAGAGAGGGGGTTAGAGAGTAAATAAAATAAGTAGAATAGCTGAGAGAGAGCTGGCAGAGAAAGTAAAGAAAGGAAGAAGACAGGTAGAGAACAGTCAAAAAGGCATTCAAGATAGATTGATAGATAGATTGATAGGGTGAATATAAATCTCGGAAAACGTCGGTCATAGCATGTTGAGTAAATCAGAATTGTGTGCATTGAAGGAAAAAGGTTGGAAAGAAACGTCCACATTCTGTAACCATTTCTTTCAATAGAAAATTGCGTCATGTATGTCTTTTCGTTTTCTTCCTATTTTCTATTTTGTAATTGATAAAGAGGATATAGACCATTTTATTTGCACCTTTCTCACACATAGTGTGGTGAACATTGTTCCCGCCGAGCTGTCTGCGTATGCGTTCGCAGTTTTGCAACCAGCGCTTAAAGGCGATTAATGTACGCACTCGGGGTTATTTAACTAAAATATTGTAGTAATTGATAGTCATACTTGAGATTATAAGTACAATAATAGTATATTACAATTTCAATTATTGGAAATAATCTATTTGCTAACAGCTTATGTTTACTAAGGAGTCTTCTTTTTTTTTTTTTTGTTATTGTTGTTTTTTCCAAATACCTCATTTGTACGTTAAGTATTATCTGTTCCAGTTTAAACAAACTATACAAAGTTGTTCAAAGTATAAAGTAAAATCTAAACTAAATACGTTACTTCGTAGAATACAATTAAACTTGAATCAAACCATTCCAATTTAGTTTTATTAGTCTTAAACGATTGGTAGTACTAAAATTATCTTGAAACAATTTTCCAAAATTATATCTGCACACATATTTTTGACAAAGGAAAAACATCAAATTTCGGCGCACACCGACTTCTAAACTGAACGGAACTTGTGAATTCCATACAGTGAATGCAATCAACGATTTCTTCATTTTTCTTCCTCAACTCAAGATTCAACTCCTTCTTCCCAGTCATCATTTATTGTCTACTTGAGCTCAGTTTATTCGGAAAGGATTTGAAGTGTTTGACAAGGAATATTTGAAATTTTATGTTAATATCTTTATCCTGGACAGAGGGATTAGTAATGTACGGTACAGGTTCGGGAGGAAAGAGAGGAAGGTTGGAAAAAAGGAAAAAAGAAAAAAAAGAAAAACTGAAAAGGTACGAAGAATGAACGAAAATCGTAAATGGAAAAAGAACTAAGGAAAGAAAAAAGTACCGAAGAAACGTTCTGGGGAATGAACAAAAATCAATCATGGAAAAAAGGGAGAAAGAATGGATGAACGACAAGAAATGATGAATTAATAAAACCAAAAATTAAGGAAGAACGAATGGTTGAATTACTGAAAAGAGAGAGAATTATCAAAAAAGAAAGAAAGAAAGATGCATAGAATGTGAGAACAGCGTTCTCTTCCCCTCTAGATTGATAAAGACTCTGTTCCACAATCCCATAAGGCTACTGAATGTGACAGATAAAAGAGAAAAATCGGCGGTTTTATCGCCCGAAATGTTGTGATAAAAACAACAAAGATGAAGATACTGGTCTGTAAGAATAAATTCGTAATCTTAACAATACCTTGCCCCAAGAACTTTGAAAAAATTGACTGGTCTGGTTAGTCTCTCAATAGAAACTGCCACACGACAAAGTCTTCTGGTAGCATGCTGTGTTGAGGATGATCAATTAAAAAATTGGGAAAAGGGACAATCAATGAACAAGTTGAATCTCCTGCTTTTTGTTGGGCGGTGATCACAAAAACTCCGGATTTCTGAAAAAAAAAACAAGTGTGAACACTGCCGGATAAAAACTAAGAGACTAAATCAGCATATGCTTTCATTGTAAATTGACCCCCCCCCCAAAAAAAAAAACCCTGTAAGGGAGGAATTTTTTAAAAAGTGTTCTTTCTAGACATAATAAGGGGTTGGTTCAGCATTTACCTATGACATAGAGATACATACTTAGCCAGCCAGCTGGACCGGCTAAAAAACTGAAGAAACCTATAATCTGCATGAGTTTGTGTCGCGGCTCTCAATCAACTCACCAAAGAAAGTTAAACACACATACGAAGATAGATCAATAAGTCTATAGCCTGACTCGCAGTTCGCTGCATTTTGTTTTGAAATATTCACTTTATAATGTTTGATCTATGCGATTAATGGTTAAGTGCATTAACGAGGAAAGGGGCTATGTTTAGAATGAAAATCGGTTCTGTAAAAACGTTACGAAATGAACGTTTCTTTTTCACCATTAGTCTACGGACTTATTGATGTACCTACCTAGGTCAGATACACATGCAATCAGCCATCAATATAATGTACACAAGCATAGTACCCGTAAAAAATGACCAAATTGCTTACGTATTTATCTAAAAAAGCTAATTTTTCACTTATTATTTCTTAAAAATTTGGAATAGAAACTTATTTGAGAAAAAATCGTCCTTGAGTACTGAAAATCTTTCGTTTAAGGGGCCCGTGCCGTTTTCAGGATATTGGATCATTGACGATATTTGCGATGGAAGATCATACACGTAAATTTCTTCTGCTTTTAAGAAAACAGTTAATAATGAGATAAAATGATACAATATGTCGAAAGAATGCCGAAAAACAAAATTTACTTAAAAGCGAAAGAAATTTGCATGTATGATCTTCCGTGGCTAATTTCGCCAATGGTTTGAAGTGCTGAAAACAGAATGGGACCCTTTAACGAAAGATCGCCGAAAATATTATTAAAATCCAATTGTTTTGTTGTTTTTTTAAATCAAAATGTTTTGCACGTAATCATTTTGGAAAATTTTTGAATGCAAAATGTTTTTTTTTTTACATTTTACAATTTTTTAAAAATATATCTGGTTCTTTGAGGAGATTTTTGTCTCAGATTTTCTCCGGTCATCCTTCTCACTGATAATACAAAGAACCTGACGATTAAATTTTATTTTATACAATGTTGAGGTTTTTTTTTGTTTATCTTATTTTTTTTTTATTTATTTAATCATTTTTTTTTTTTTGTAAAGTGTTGATTTCCGAAAAAAATGTCAGCGAAGTCCACGTAAATCCCTCAGAAAGAACGCGAAGTCTTACGAGGACGAAAAATTTACTTTTAAATTTGTTTTTTCTAAACCTTGAAAATGTCCTATTTTTCATTATTTATCGAACTTTTGTATGAAAGGAGGAATTAATTTTTAAAAAAATAGTTAACGCGACTCATTCAAAAATTCAACTGAAGCTGTGTAAGTCATTAAATTTTATACACTTGTCGACCAAGTGTTATATTTGTGTAATGGTTATCGTACCTGATTATTAACCGATTGAATGTGGTTTCTTCGTCGTTGATTTTATAAATGGGTTTGGCTTGACGTGACTCTTTGGGTTTAATAGAAAGACAAACAAATTCCATGGCTCAGTTATTAAAGAGTGAAAATTCAAGCGTTTACTCTGTCTCATTTGATCCAAATGTCGTTATCGTCGATTGGCACCGACAAACACAGTTTTGCAGTATTGATTTATGGTTTATACTTGCGTGAGACGAATTAGCGTTAAGCGATTAATGGAATCAATGGGATTAATCCAAGTCTTTCCAGAACGCGATAACTGAATAGAATGAGATAATTACCAGTTTTCCAAATTGCAAACTGAATTTCGTTTTGATTGAAATACCGTATTGCGGTGTTTGCTTTTTCTGTATTCTTATTATCATGTCTCATGTAACTATCTGTCTTGAGAGACAATTCTTCGTTGATCCATTTTAATTCAATGAGGCCATGTTCTGTACTGAACTAAACTTAGTAAATGAGGATACACATTTCCCTTCGGTGACATAGATCGATGTTCGAGCCGAGGTGAAAGCCAGAGTTTCGAATGCTAATTTTTCTAATCTGGTAAGGAACTCTCATTGAGAAGATTGTCGTGACACAATTTTCCACCCATCCCTTACCTCTTTAGGTCTTGTGCTGTACTACGCTCGGCTTAGTAAATAAGGAATGTCCGTTATAAATGAATGTATATACATATATATATACACACACACACACACACACACACACACACACACACACATATATATATATATATATATATATATATATATATATATATATATATATATATATATATCGTGTCATCCACAGACAGCTGTTTCGTTGTATTACAGCTCTTCAGTATGGCTATAGACAATCCATTATCCCATCTAGTACCACGAAGTAGGATCGAAACCTTAGCCTCAGACCTGGAGGCTAGTGTCCTCTGGACGGTCAGTAAGGTTGAATTTAAGCGATGTATTTATTTATCGTATATATTCCTCATCCACCAGAGTGCTCCATTCCATGTTGGAAGAGCATATATATATATATATATATATATATATATATATATATATATATATATATATATATATACGTGTATGTTGGGTTGTTTGGTCACTAATTTACTATTGCTATCAGAATTGATCTCATACTCTTGCCACTTTACGATTATGTTACCAAAAGTGTATTAAAATGTACAACTCTACAGTATATTGTGTACCAGGTTTTATGCACCTTAGGGAGAAATACAAGATAGTACGAGATCGCCTGAGAGATCACCGAGTTGAGCATTGATGGACACACCATTGTAATTTGATCAATATGGAGAACGAGTGACGAACTCAACAATTCAGTGTAGCAAGTATGACAGGTCAGTGTACCACTATCAAGCCTTATTATCAACTTGATACAACATATTTGGAAAACATCCAAACGTACAAATATAATTTGGCTAAAAGGAATTAACTCGTGCCGCCCAAAAGTATAACAACTCTCGAAACATAAAAGCTAACGGCTTGGATATAATATTCAAACAATGATAGCGACTCAACCAGAGGCGGCCATTTTGCCGACATAACAACTAACGAAATGAAAACAACGATATAATTCTGCATATGGGGCATGATTTACTATGTACAAAAATACAAATGTCGTTATATACGCCTTTCTGCATATCTGAGGGTTCGGTAAAAAAAAGAAGGCGGGAAAGAGTTCTTATTTCTGCTTGAATTACGGCTTAGGGATTCGAAAACAAAATCTGTAAACCGTCTTTCTGAGTGTGGTTTTCATGTGTTCAACGTTTGTTTATAAAGCGCGTTTTTATTTACTTTTTTTAAAAAGAGACCCGCCCATGCATCAACTCATACTTGTAGAAGAACTCGTAAAAATCACATAAAATTCATACAAATTGATCGCTCGTATTAACTCTGACTTGGCTCTCTCTCTCTCTTTCTCTCTCTCTCTCTCTCTCTCTCTCTCTCTCTCTCTCTCTCTCTCTCTCTCTCTCTCTCTCTCTCTCTCTCTCTCTCTCTCTTGTTGATATGGTACATGACCCGAGGCCCATTTCACAGTGCTTCATCAAGACATTGGTCGGTTTCATCGACTACTGCAGCAGGCATCAGTGTCTGCCACTGCCCTTGACCCTTCTGGTGCAGTGGGGAGGTATTGCATTGTGAAGGGATCCCATGATACAAGACTTAGGATAATTATTAATATCCAACCCCGATGAGAGGAAACCGGTAATTTTGTCCGTCGAGTTTGTCAACAATCGTTGCGAGTCAAATTTCTACTAAATTTATCTTAGACCGACACAAAAGTTGAATATTTTTGTGGGATTAGATTCGCTTGCAATAACTTGCAATACAAGAAACTGAATTTGTTTGAGAGGTGGAGTCCATTGATTTAATGGTGGGTCGCTAATATTTCAATCAGCAAAAGGATAAGTATTGTTTACCATAATACCTAGTGTTAGTTGATAGTGTTCGCCCGCTTTACCTGACCCCAGCACCTCCAGGAATTACACAACTACCTCAGTTACAAAAGCCAGCTTTTATTTTCTATAGTGGGCGTTTTCTTGGCTAAAGGGGAATTACTCTGTAAATATTCTACAAAAGTTATCTCCCTTAGATCAGTGAAGGCCTGACGGGTAATCAAATAATTCAGGTCGTAAAAATAAGTCCATAAACAAGTGTTTCGATTATTTCAGATGATTTTAATGTATTTTTGATCCCTGAATGGAAAAATGAAAATAATTTGCATTGTTTTGTTCTATGCTTATGGATAAAGTGAGAAAATTGCTTTTATTATTTTAATGGTTTTTATTTATTGGGGGGGGGGACAAAACCCAACCAAAATAATCAATGAACAATATTCCAATGAGGTAGTATCGCTATTTGTGTGTAGTCTAAGTCTTCTAAGACAAACGTGTTTAGGTGCTTTATGTGTGATATTTTTTAAAACTTTCCCCAGATGTTGAAATGAAACATAGAATGAAAGTAAAAGTTGTTTTATTGTTTTTGTTTTCTTTGTTTATTTTTATTCTTGTATTTTACTTAGTTTTTTTTTCTTTGCCTTTTGTTTTTGTTTTTGTTATTTTGTTTTTTGGGTTGATTGGGGGTTTTTCTTGTTTTTGTTGTTTTGTTTTTTGTTTGTTTTTTCGTTTTTCACTTTATACACTTTCACATAACGATGAATGCTATTGCTGTTTTGAAAAATGAGTCACAATTTACTCATTTTTTGAATGAAAAGCATGGAAAAAGCAGATCACTTCACAAACACGGCTTCCCTGTTCAGTAAGGGAATCCGAAATAATTCAATGATGTAGGCCTCAAACACTGATGAAGTTATGGCTGCGGTTGTAAAAGCTGAGAAAATTTATTTACTTCATTTTTCATTAATCATACGTCCCAGTTGACTTCTAAAGGAGATCTACAGGATACACACACACACACACACACACACACACACACACACACACACATATATATATATGTATATATATAGATAGATAGATAGATAGATAGATAGATAGATAGATAGATGTATATACATATAGATAGATGTATGTAGATAGATGTGTGAGTATATATGTACAGATAGATAGATGTATCTATGTATACATATAGAGAGAGAGAAAGAGAGGGAGATGTATCTATATATATATATATATATATATAGAGAGAGAGAGAGAGAGAGATGTATCTATCGATCTATCTATCTATATATAGATAGATAGATAGATAGATAGATAGATAGAGAGAGAGAGAGAGAGAGAGAGAGACGGGTGGGTATATATAGAGAGGGGGACGCGGAGAGATTCCTGGAGTCATGGAAACCTCGCCATATGTCGGCCTCAGGCGTCACGAAAAGGTAAATATATGAAGGTTATTGCATATTCTTTTATAAAATCGAACATTTTTCTGCAGCAGATTCTGTTACAAGATGGATGATTATGATAACCCCATCCTGCCATGCTGAACCATGATAAAATTCAGATGAGGAAGAGAACTTGTGTCGTGAGGAGGTGGAGACGGCATTTGCATAACATTTGCCCGTCTGCTTCCATTCTCCATATTTTTCGGCCACAATCCATTTCCGGCTTGCCCGGCCCGTTAAAGTTGTTTGACATTTCTTGTCCCAGTAAAAAGACATGGAGACGATTGGCCTGGACGTTTTGCCGATGAGAAAGAGATGGATGCATGCCTTTTCCAAGTGCATAAGTGCGAAATGATCGCAAACTGTCTCAAACTTGCCGATCCCATTTACATCTTAGCCACCAACCGCTCGGTCTCTCACACCACCATATTCTCTCTTATGATCACCAATTTATTGTGATAGAATCGAGACCAGCATTTTGTGGAGTCGTATCGAGGTCAGCAGTTTGTATTAAAGTTGAAGTTGAGTTGTGTGATGTATAGTTATGTTGTATCAGCACGAAAGTAGAGAATATCTGAATTGTTGTATTGATGCGTGCTGAAGGTTTCGTACTTAGTGTTGCTGTATGTATAAGTTATGAGAAAGTGAATGGTGTGAGAGACGTCCTGTTAACCACAGTCTCTATCTGTTAACTCTGTCGAATGTCCAGTATTTAAAGGGGCACGAAAAAAGGGACCAAAAATGGTCCTCGGCTCTGGTTCTGACTGGACTGAAAATATTTATAATTTAATCTATTTTATAAAATCGTACATTTTTCTACAGCGAATTCTGTTTCAAGACAATTTTGATAGCCATAATACTATTGTGGGTTCCCCATAGTCTGTTTTCTAAAATTTGTCACTACATGAGGACAAAAACAGCATAATGCCTTTTAATCATGAGGCAACCACACACAACTCAAACTTGTGAGACGATTTGTCTAGAAATAGCCTACTTCTTCTGCCACTGCATGACTTGCATTGCAATTTTAGAGGTTCTGTTTGGAAGCCTGATCCCTGGGTTCATTTTGAATTTCGGTTTCCGCCTTAGCAAAGAATATTAGCTTCAAGGGAAATTACCTTTAAAAGATAAAACAGGAGTTGTTTCCCCTGGATTTCATACTTCATACGGTTTTTCTGTTGAATATTGTTCTTGACAGGATCGGAGGAGAAAAAATTACTTGCTTTTAAGGTAATCGTATTTTCATATTTTATACTACAATAAACTAGAAGAAAAATATTTCAAATAAAATAAACAAAAAGGCATTATTTCACAGCAATATATACTCTAGTCGATGGAGAATAAAGAAACAACCACCATTAATTTTTATAGAAAAATCTTTTAGCGTGTCCAGGGCGTAAAATGTTGAGGATGGTATGTCAGGTTTAATCATTGGGGGGGGGGGGGAAGTACAGGAGACTGAACTGAAAAGAGAAAAGACGTGTGCACTGCCTCTAAAATGTCTCGCTGCAAAACAAAAACTTTTTGCCTTTTTTCAAAAAGGCAGCGTAAAGCGAACTTTCAAAATATAATGTACGTGGGGAAAGTCTTCATTTGAACTCAATTAGATGATTCATAATAATTCTGTCGGATCATACACCCATTTTACAATATATATATATATATATATATATATATATATATATATATATATATATATATATATATATATATATATATATATATTCTGATTAAGTGATAAACAAACAGAAAACAAATGACGACAGATTTTATCCGTTGTGGATGTTTAATCAGTGTATTTAATGCAGTTAGTAGATTTATTATATTATTTATGTACGAAGGATATGTAAATATTTTGTGCCTCTTGCACTCGTCCTCAACCACAAAATGTTTACATTCATTGGATATTTGTCCTTGTAATTTTTATTTCATGTGGAAAGAAACTCAAATTGTTTGTAAAAATGAACAATTTATTCCATTTATAAGTTTCGCCAGGAAGAGGCTTCGTTATAATAGATAGGAATACTATTTGTATCAGATTCTCGTACGGAATTTACTGTACTGAGATGTTAATAATCAGGTGAAGCCCATTGATCTTAAGGTCACCTCCGTGCTGATCACTATTTATTAGTGTTATAGGTTCCGTCTACTCAACATTATCTCTGTCTGCGTTTGTATCAACATTGTGTTTTAGGGTTACGTCTTTCGGTCAGTCAGTGCTTGTGTGTTTGGTTTAAGTGTGGGAATAGGGCTGTCAGTAAAATACTTTATTTGCTGCCTCTACTGTGTCTCTATCATTCCTGTTGGTTGATATTTTTTATGGTTTTCATATTAATTTAAATAAGAGGATATATTACAGAACCCAGGGCAGTGTTCTATTGTACTGCTTTCCGAAATTAACTCAGATTCTATGCATTTTCGTCTTTTTGCATTCCGTCTTGACTATTCTGGATTTTTTTTATCAACGTTATGGCCCTCTTTATAACGCTGATTAAAGGGGGCATCATATCAGGTTTAATGATTTCAAAAGTGGGCATTGTATTACTTAGCAATGAAGACATTGCAAATTTTAGTCCGGTTTTATTTCTCTCACTACCTGACTTTATGGCTTAAGTTTCCTTTGAGTTGGATGGAGATGCGCTTTTAATATAGTATTATAGAAAGATGAGGCGATGACTTGTTTCATATATTAAAATAAACTACTAGAGTTAATAGAGTTTAACGGAAAAGAGCTTGGCTTTGCTCCAGAGATTTCTGATGGCTTGTATCACAAAAGATCCACTCTCCACTTCTAGGGAATGGGAAGTGCAAACTTCCGTGTCTTATCGGTAAACGTGTCTATCAAATCCCTCTATCTTGTGTCTGGTCTTTTCTTACGGCGTTTACTGTTTGCATATTTTCCTTTACTCCAGTCCTCCCTCTGATCAATATTGATCTTTTTTTTTCTATCTCTTAAAGTTATTCTTAGCACTGGTCTTCCCTTGGCTTTCAGTGCTATTTCAAGTTGGTTCTGTCATTTTTCTTTATTTCCATGTTTTGCCTCCATAAGACATGCCTGGTATTATGCATTCATTGTATACTTCAAGCTTCAACCACATTGGCAAGGTGCCCTCTAATATGTCTCTATCTATACCAAATAATTTCCAACAGATCGTTTTATTCCACTCCCATTGCCTTTCTGTAACTTTATTAGCTGATCTACGTAGACATAATCGTCAACCTTTTATAGAGCCTCGCCTTCTTGAAGTGATTTGGGGAACTTAATATTCGAACATTACTTTTGTCTTTATTCTGCCCATCTTCAACCCTACTTTTTTGCTTTCTCTATTCAGATAGTCGACATGTCTTGCAACTTTCTGATGCTTCTGACGTCATGGAAACGACATCGGTTCAAATATTCTCTGTCAAATTCCCAACCTCTCCTTGTCAGTTTCCCAAAAGACGTGCTCAAGGCTCCCTGTAAATAATTAAGGTGATATTGTATCCCCTTGATACATCCCCCTTTTCTATCTCTCTCTTGTTTGTATCCTTATGCAATCTAATCATCGCAGTGCCATTTTCGTATAAGTTCTGAATGACTTGTATGTTGTTCTCGTTAACACCTTGTTCTTGCATTGAGTTGAAGACTACCGTATGTGCTATTGGTTCAAATTCTCTCTCATAATCCAATTGATTTAATGTGTGTAGTTGGTCTATTATTGAAGCCCGCCTGTTGGCGTGGCTGATTTTCAGCTAGAGTGCCTGTTGGTCTTTGAATATTTTTTTGAATAGTTTGTATACATTATGTAATAGTGTAACTGGGCGGTAGTTGCTGAGGTTACGATTATCACCTTCTTTTGGGGGTGAGATCATCACTCCTGAGAGTCTGAAAGAAGATTGGTTGATTCATTTTATCGTAGTCTAGAAACAAATTTGTCATTAATCATTTCATTATTTCATTCACAGAACAAGAATTCACCTGAGGCATCGATAGAAGAAAAAGTTGACTGTGTCATGCTGCAAAATTACTTTATTCCTTAACTTATACAATTAGAAGTAATAAGAGGTACAATATTTCAGAAAGATAAGGCAGCATGTCAGTTTTATCTCAGGGATAGTATCTAAATGAAAATTCCTCGAATGAGTGGATTGGAAGACGGGGATCGATCTCTTGGTGATCATATGTCATGGCTTGGCTTCGGGAACAAAGATTATGGAGGGCTTTCCACGTCTGCAAACCCCCAGGTTTCCAGCGAGGCCTATACTTTCCATGGTCTGGCACTCGCTGGGCGTGGGGGGAGATTGTGGTGTTGCGTCTTTACTCCTGCTCTTGCTCTGCAGTTTGCTCCGGTGAGGGAGACTGCTTTTTTAGGGAGTCTTTGTATCTCTTCTGGGGGATCCCACTTCTCCGCCGACCAGAGACTAGTCCTCCGAACCGGAGGTTCTTCAGAAGACAATAGTCTTCCGTCCTCACCATATGGCATCTTCAGCACCAGCGAATCTCGCGCTGCATTGTATCAATGCTTGTGACTCTTGGTAATTTGAGAATCTCGGTGATTGATCAAGTTAACAGTAAATCATAGAAATCTCCAGCACTCATCCCAGTATCATTGCAGATTCCAACGATTTTGTAGTCAAGATATTTTCGATTCTTCCTCAGATTTCCTGTAATGCAGACATTTTCGCTCTAAGCACTCTGATCATTGTGAGCAATGTCATCACCTTTAGATTCCACAATCCAGATATTTATTCAGATTTTCACTGTCTTTCAGTTTCACTCTGCGGTCTGCTTAAACGTCAACATTGAATAGCTTATCATCAACATCCCTATCCGGACGGATCGATCCGCGTTGGGAAAGTTGGGGTGACTCCGTGATCCCGAAAGCGATGCCGTATGGGTCTTTGGCTCCTGATAGGGTCACCCTTGGCGGTCAAGTTGATGGTGTGGGTCGAGACCAAATCACAATGGCGGATCTGGCAGAAGAGATGCTACCTAAAATAGTCCAGACACCGGATAAAACTATAAAAATTACTGCAGGCAGATCATACTGCGAGACATTCATCATAATAGATTCTCGAACATATCAGGTCTATAAAGAACAGCAGTCAGTATTCAAGCCGTTGATGTGTCTGCAAAATCCAACGAACTACCTCTATCAATGTTCTCTGAATTTCTTTATCTTTCACCAAGAACACAAGCTGCCTGACTTGAGTGTATTTCTCCTCAAGTTCAGTGAGAAATTCATGTCTCACGTCGTCAGCTTCATTGTCGTCTGATTCACTCAAGCTGTGTTTGCTGACATCATTCCCGACGGCGCCATTTTTATCCACCTCATCACTTGCCTGGTAGAAGAGCTGTATTGGACTTTCTGTTTCATTTTTACTGTGATCATCCTGCAAATTACATTCTGTCTCACTTCCGTTTTTATGACCGGTCTGATTTTCGGTTTCGAATTCGGCTACATCTGTAGCCGATTTATACGAGGCTGTTGTGTCGAAGAACGGATCTTCCTCTTCGTCAGTGAACTCGAAGTCGTCCAGTTCAGTGGCGTCAGAATCGTCCCCGAGATTCTCAACGAAACTAGCGTCGTCGTTTTCATCAGAGCAACTCCTGTCAGCGTGAATCGCATCTTCGCTGTCATCAATGCTAGGAAATTTTCCCCAATCTCTAGACGTGTTATTACTGCAATCAGAACGATCTAAATATGGGTATCCGTCAAGTTCCGTCCGCTTGCTATCAAGACCACGGCTCCCAACAGCAGCCTCTCCGCCATTGTTGTCGACGTCCCTTTGGATACAAACTGGGGTTTCTTGGGCTGTTTTTGCAGTGAATTCTAAAGGACTTTCAACCGAATCATCAACTGCAAAAGGATGACAGGTTTCCCATTCATCTTCGTCCAAAACAGCAGAACTGGAATCGCTGACAGAATGGATTATTTCTCCTGATGGCGCTTTCCCGTGACGATTTCCATGATCGATGAATCTAATAACAGTTATGATGCTACCGCCTTCTGATTCACTGGCATCTTTGTCTGATTTTAAGACGATGTCTTTATCTCTACTGTTGTCAGATTTGCAAATACTGAAACAATGACTATCCTCGGTAACGTCTTGAGTGATGTCAGTTTTTCTTCTTGAAGAGAAAACATCAAATATTTCAACAGGAAACGATTCTTCCATACTACCTTCATCAGGGGCCTTGAGTGAAAAAAAAGCAGTCAACAAGATACAAAAGACAAACAGAAGACAGAAGCATTATTGTCTCAAGAAAAATATTAGGTTACCGAAAAAGTTCGTTCTGTTTTCGTCGCTAGATGGCATTAGGAGTGCTTAGTTTTAAATAACTGCCTTCAAAAAGACTTTGTATTGTAACAGCTGTCAAAATTGACGTATAGTTTATTGATTCTAAAACTGAAGATTGAAGAAAATAGGAAACATTTTCGGCGAATCGTGCTTTTATCTTAAGAAATGTAAAAATGCAGTTTATGGAGGAGTTTCAGTAACCGACTGAACGTGTCATAAATGTTTTGCGAAGTTTTGTGCTGGGGATTTCTCATAGAACAATGCTATACGATCGGGTGAACCATTGTGGTCGACAGTGATCAAATCAATACATTATTCAGAAATAATAAACGTTATACGACAGACGCAGGAGATAGCCAACATTATATTCAAATCAGCGTTGTAAACCATTTGCGCCTGCTTGATTATGTTAGTTGCTTTAAATTTGACTAACACATAAGTTGAAAGAGAAGAAATCTTACTGGGTCGTGATTTCCGTGTGCAATTTGCTTCTTAAACGTAACAAAAATATTTCGTTTTTGAGAAGTGTGACGGACGATGGAAAGTAGATACTTCATGAAATCTTGGAACGCAAGGGATCGTGGAGCAATCCAAATGAACCACCACTAACCGTACCAAAAGGCCGGTAATCATCGAATCAAGATGATGCTGTGAATATGATGGAATTGTATGGGAGTCCTCTACATTGAGATTCTTATGGATAACCCAACGATTGATTCCAACAAGTAATACTCCCTTTTAAACCAATTGAAGGCAACAAACAATGAAAAGCATCCTTTAGAATTAGTTAGGAGAAAGGGCATAATATTTCATCAGGATAATGTAATAATACTGCATGTTCCTTTGGTGACAAGGGAAAAATTGCTACAGCTTCGCTGAGAAGTTCTCATTCATCAGCATTAATCACCAGATACTGCCCTTTCAGGTAATCATCCATTTCAATCTTTACTGAATAGTCTAACCAAAAGAAAATTGAAATCACTGGAAAACCACAAAAGGCATTCACAGGAGTTTCTTTTTTTGTCGATGATGTTCTGGAAAAATTGAATTATGAAGCTACCTGTAAAAAGGCAGATGAACAATGTGGTAAATATGTTATTCAATAATTGTTAATGCCGAAAATGAATCTTTTTTTAAATATCATTTATTTTATTTGATATCAAGAACGAGCTTTTTTGATAACCAATAGACAAATAGTGTATTCGACAAAATAACAAATGTGTGATTGAGCTTCCTGATGTCCTGAATTCTTTCATTACTTATTGTGATGTATAATTTTCCTTTTCCCCTCTTGATGTACAATATTTTCTATATCTTGCTGGCCTTCATTTAGTCCATGAGCTAGACATTCTTTCGGTACCTAATTAAGGGCAAAAGATGGCTTTAATTTTTGGAATGTAATGGGCTCCTAGACATAAAAAAAATAAATTATAGCCTTGTATAACTGTTGGATTTTATGTTTTCTTTCTAAAAGTGTGCCTTTTAGGTAAAGTGGGCATTTTTCTAAAGAATCGAGTAGGTCTATAGCAACCTTTGTATGAAGTTCATCTTTAAGACCAGGCACCCCGTATTGACAATGTCAATCGATATGACAAATACAGAGAAAATAAATAAAATATGAATTGTACAAAATTACATAAATTGAATTACATGTGATTTCAGTGTCCAAAAACCCTTTTTGCTATTTTGTAACTGATTTTACAGGATGAAGTAACAAAAATGTATATTATACCTGGTATAGTATATACGTACTACATTCGCACACAAGAACTGCTAAATACTTAGATCTAATGATTTCAGGTCATAAAATAGAAAAATGCATTTTAGTCTATGAGCAAGACCCCCGAATTCGCAATATTGGTTTCAAATTAGGAAAAAGTCTCGATATGATTTTGTAATAGAACTAAGTATATAGATTAGGAAAAAGTATGATAGCCTTGCATTTTTGTGTGCAAAAATAGATTTTTATCAGCATTAAAAAAACAATCATGAAAAAGTTTATATATTTTCTATTCTCTCTATGCACTATCAATGAGTGAAAACTGTGTTATTTGGGGTTTCTTAGTCCGAGAAATAAACTTCACACGAAGGTTGCTGTGAACCAAGACACAAGAAACGTCATTAAGACATAAAGACCAACGGTTCTACAAGGTAATAATTTGTTTTCTACGTTAAGGGGTCCAGTACATTCCAAAAATCATTATCATTCGTTGCCCTTAATCTGATGCCGATATTGGACTTTTGGGGCTCTGGATCAGAGACTAACTTCTTTCTACATATATTTGCATTCGGTTATGTGGAAGGTGATGTCGCATGTCTAGGAACGGAATGAAAATCTGTTCAAATTTAACGAAAGTTTTCCTGAATACTCTTTACCAGTGGTAATATCCCTTCATCCTCCCGGTAAAACAACTTACCGACGGCATTTCCCGGTTGTATTTTCCCGGTCGACAATTTACCAGTCGATGGCATTTCCCATTGCATTTTCTTGGACAAACAATTGATCTACATAGGACATGTCCTGGTCACATTTAACGGTCGAACAATTTACTGACCGACGATTTTTCCCAGTCATATTTTCCTGGTCGAACAATTTATCGGTCGATGGTATTTTCCCGGTCAAACAGGTTACATGCCGACAACATGCACGTATGTGCGAGTATGTTTGTATATGTACGTAGTTACTCTGTGTACATGCGTGCGTATATGTATGGGCATGTGAGAATGTGTGTATGTGTGCGTGTATATGTATGCGTATATCTATATTGTGGATGTATGCATATGTGTGTACATGTCTTAGTGTGTATGTACGTGCGTTCGTGTATGTGTGCCTGTCTTAGTGTGTATATATTTGTGTGTTTGCATGTGTGCGAATCCAGTGTACATTTATGTGCACATGAGATAGTCTGCATGGACCAGTGCGTAGAGGTGGGTGTGTGTCTTAATGTGTGTGTATGCACATGCAGGAATGTCTGGGTTTTTTTTAGCATGTATGTGCATGCGTGTATGTATCTTAGTTTACATGTACGTGCGTGCGTGCGTGTATGTGTGCACATATGTTAGTTTGTGTGTATGTGTTTGCGTGTACGTGTATGTGTATGTTATTCTGCGTGTACGTTCTTATGTGTATTTACTTTCATGTGTAAAATGTCATTGAAGGATTGATTGTTTGGCCGGGAAAAGACAAACGGGAAATGTTGTCGGCTGGTACTTTGTTTGACGGGAAAATGCATCCGGAAAATGTCGTCGGTAAGTAACTTGTTTGACCGGGAAAATACGAATGATGAATAATCCGACTGGGGACATGAAGTACAGGATATTACCAGCGGTAAAGTACAACCAGGACAATGCAACCGTAAAATGTCGTGGAATCCAAATTGGAACATTCAGCAACAAAGCATATCGGTTTTATGAGACGCTTTTTAGATTTCTATGTAAGATCCTTCCAATCCTTTCTCATGGGAAAAACCTTTAAAAGTAAGGAAGAAATCAGTACCACACGTCCAGAATCACAGGTTCTTTTAACAAGGAATAAGAGCACTAGTTTCATGGTGGGCTTTCGTCATGGTCAAATAAGATGATTAGGTTCTTGAGAAATGAATTGAAACTTCTATTCACTGGATTAAACAACTTTGCATTTTATTTATTCAGGCAATTAGAATATTTTCTTAATGGAAAAACCTTTAGATATTGGTTCTTAAACGGGGGTTACTTTGCTTCTGGGGAAGGAATTTCTAAAGAGGAAGAATTTTAGCCATTTAAAGAATTTCTTTCAGGAGAAGTATAATGGTGAACAAAAATTACCATATGACAATTCAAAATGGAGGGAGAATTGAAGAAACCTGGGATCGTAAGGGACAGAATGTGACATGGGACTCTAAGAATCACTGTTTTAAAGGTAAGGAAAAGATAATCAATTCAGGACTATGGGGTTTCTTTTCGTCCTGAATTCAAGATTCTTTTGACAAGGAAAAAAAAGAATAAGTTTCATTGTGGGCTTTCATCATTGCGAAATAACGATGATGTACTTCCATACAATCTTTGCACACGCACGTACACACACCTATAATTATGCATACACGGCTTTTTTTGGTGGTTGATGAGAATGCAAATTTTCGACCGATTCCACGTGTTCGAGTCCGGGTAAAAAATTTCTGAATGCTGATTTTCAAAGTAGGGAGGTACTCCCGATTCATAAAACTAGAGGAATGTAATTTTAATATCAAGCGGAATCATAGGAAATCTTTTTATGTCTTGAAGGAGTTACAACACAATATGATACATTTCATGCCTATTAAATGATTATTAAAAACAACGACTGTTGAAAAAAATGATAATTATTGAAAAACAAACCTTTAAAAATAACCGGTAGATATTCAAGATTGACTTATGTAATGATGCAATGGATGATGATCAAAGGGACGCAACTGCCCTTTGCTTTATCCTGAGTTATCTTTTCTTACCCATTGATACGTGAGGAGAAATGCGAAAAAGCCCACACCATCAGTCGAAAAGTAAAACGTCTCCCTAGCAGATATACATCCTCACCACTCTGTAACAATACAAAACGCTTCTAAAAGCACCTCATAATCGAACTGTCGACAGCATAAACAATCAGAAACATATGTCTGTTTTAGGGTTGCAAGAGAGGCACATCGACAGAGAATCAAATTCACTATTTTAGAAGTGGTGGACATAAATAGATTGTTAACACACATATTGTGGCAGGCGCATCATTCTTCCTACCGCTTATAGACTAAATTCCCCAACCATGGAAAACAATTGTATGAAAAAATTGTTAATAGTAACAAAACGGTGATTACCTGAAAATAAACGCTTTAATAATAAAGAAAAATAGAAGTAGGCAGACAGGAGAAGTAAATACTAGTTGTGTGCAAAAGCTCCTTGCACCTTATATTGAATACTAGAAACTGAACACAGTTGAAACTGGTTTTCTACAGGGAACTTTTGTATACAACCAATATATTGACTCTAATAAGAAGAAAAACAAACTCGGTCCGTTGTTATTTCGTAATAAATTTATTTCTTTTCACAACATAACACAACAAACCGTGAAGACAAAAGTGATGGATTCTTGGAACTCCTGTCTCCTTGGCATATTTTTACTCCCTCCAAAGCAATAATAGCACAAATCAAAATGGAGCTAGGCAGAGAATTCAATCGATTTAAATTGATTTTAAGTTAATCATTTATTGAGATCCAGATTTTTGGGGTGTGGGATTCTTGAAATTAAAACATTAGTGCTTATATATATATATATATATATATATATATATATATATATATATATATATATATATATATATATATATATATATATTTCGGAATTAAAGATAAGTGTAGATAAGATACGGCACATATACAATGAAAAAACAATGAATATCGTAAAGAAGTTTACACATATCCTTAAACAATTATTATTTATATATTTGCTTTTAAATCTCAAACTTATTACAAATTACGACAAAAAAATTAATGTCGTATATATTTACATAGATATTAGCGTCATGTCCCAAGCATTTCGTGAACTATCGCATCACATATGCTCATAATGACGTAATCTAAGTCCCCTTGCACTAAAAAAGTGACTATCAGGACAGTGGTACGCCCTAATAGTTGTGACTTAAGGTTCTTAAATACTTTTTTGTAAAAAAAAAAAAAAAGACTTTAAAAACATGTCCTCGAGTATTTCGCTGTGCCGCCAATTTTGTATAGGTTTTTATTGGGTTATCTATGTTTTATTGGCTAGATCCTGACTGGCCGATCCATGTATTCCTCAGAAATTCAGACTAACTTTCTGATTTGAATAATGGATGAAATAGAGATTCTTTCAAGCAATTTTTTATATTATGCAAAAATCTTTAATTTTACAGAGATATAAAATAACTTTTTGAGCGATTCTTAATGCGACCAGTAAAAACAAGATAAAAGTACTCATAAACATGTATGATATAAGAAGCAAATAAAATCAAGTGGTCCAAATGTTCGAAATAATGAAAATAATTTCATCAAAGGAATGGTCAAAATTTGAGTTGATTTAATTTTTGCATATCACAGCCATATTTTGTAAAACATAGACACACGGCATTTTAGCTCCATGAACCTGAAAGTCAATAATGTTTAAGGTTATTGTTTTGACTTTTCAACACTGCTTATGAAACAAGGGCAGCTCCATGATACAAAGGGTTTTTGGATAATAATTGTAGTGGTGATGAAATCGAATTACTTGAGCGTCTTTTATTTTTAAAGATTTTATGCGCATGCGTAGATTTGTATTTAGAAAAGTAAAACGAATTACTTATCCTCTTTTATTTTTATTTTTCTTGACTCTAAAATTAAATGAAGTATGCGTGGTTTTCTTTCATATTTTGTCTGAGTTTTTTACACTTCATTTACTTGTCAAGATATTTTACATCAGCACCGGGTTGGAGGCGTTTTTCATTCTTTTCTTAATACAGTTTCAATTTGGTTTTTAATTTAAAGAATGAAAACATTTCTTTCATACTTGTTATAAACCAAAACAAAATATGCAAGAACAAAAAGAAAAAAGATGTTTTTTGAAAAGCGTTGTAAAATATCTTCAAGACAAGGTATGAGTCATGAAAAATAAACCACTTCCTGTGAGACAGGAAGTCGATTTCGAATCGATTATTTTCTAGATATTGCTAATAATGATAATTGCCTTGGAAACAAATACTTTTTTTTTTTGGCTTCGTTCATCTCCCTTTGTTTTTATTTTTGCTTTTTTTCGAGGGAGTGGGGTATCGTAGTTGAATCTTTGCTCACAACCACGTTTATTTCTACCTTTTTCCTCGGTTTCCTTGGGCAGTTTAACGGAATCGTGAAAGAATTTGAAATACTCCCGCCCAAATGATCCCCCAATTCCTTCCCTCCGTCTTCACCATTTCATCTTTTACTGACCTTTTCTCTGTCTCTTTATTATCCTCTCTTTCTATCTTTCTTTTATCTTTTGTTTTCTCCCTATCTCTTTGTTCATGTTTTTTCTCTTCCTCTACGTCCGTCTGTTTTCCCCTCTCTATGTACATCTTCCTTTCTCTCCATCTTTCTCCTCTTCCTATCTTCAACTCCTTCTCTTTCCCACTGACATTCTATCTTTCCTTGTCTTTCATCTTTTCAGTCTTTTCTTCACTGATTTTCTGTCTTTTTCTATTTCCTCGTTCCGACCACTCTCTCACTGAACGTCTCTCCCTTCTCTTTCCATCTTTCTTTTTCAATCTCTTTCTTAATAATCTTCACTCATTCTTTTTTTCTCTCCTCTCTGTCACACATGCGCGTCCACTCGCGACTTTTCACATTTTCCCACTTATGTTTAACCTATCATATGTACACTTCCCCAGTTCGTATCTATGTATCTCAGTTTGTTCAAATGTATCTCTATGTATATTTATGTGTCCCTTGTTGTTCATAACTATATACCTAATCAACTCAGACTGTTTGAATCTACATTTCCAATAGATCACCTCAGTCTGTTCAAACCTATCTATCTATCAATCTATCCACCTATCTTATTCAGTTTATAACTAACTCGGTCTGTTCAAATTTATCTATTGCAAAACCTTTGTTCATAATACAATTTAAAGCTATCTATCTCAGATAATATATCTCTCAGCCTATTTATATTTATCCAACTAAACATTTCAATGCTCATATCTACCTGTAAATCAATCTATCGATCTATTTTAATCCGTTCATATCTTCCAATCTATCTCAGTCTTGTCAGTATCTATCTATCTATCGATCGATCTATCTGTCTGTCTGTGTGTATGAGTGTAGGGTTTTTATTTATTTATTTGTTTGTTTGTTTTTTCAGTAACAATTCTTACATTTAAAAAATAAGATCTAAATAACATAACTAACGGAAATAAGTAATTATCGCAGTTGATGTCACTCAAATCAGAAAATTAAAAATCAGCTTAAGTAAAGTATAAAAGAAGCTAATGATAAAATACGTAGGCTATCACGTGAC
Source organism: Thysanoteuthis rhombus (assembly GCA_963457665.1). Classification (NCBI taxonomy): domain Eukaryota; kingdom Metazoa; phylum Mollusca; class Cephalopoda; order Oegopsida; family Thysanoteuthidae; genus Thysanoteuthis; species Thysanoteuthis major. The sequence goes on from OY735216.1 coordinate 29,537,488, forward strand.
CAGTGCATTGCAGGGCAGAATGGGGAAAGGGTGGGGAAGCTAGATATCCGGCCAGAGTTGATGAAGAGACAAAGACGTGAATAGATTGGTGGCGCCCAGAAAAACGATGGTCAAGTGCTCAAAATCCTGAAACTAAGAAAAATAGTTGTTAATATTATTAATATTGATATATTGATTGATTGATATATATATATATATATATATATATATATATATATATATATATATATATATATATATATATATATATATATATATACATCTATATCTAAAATCTATATAAATTAAAAAAATAAAGATAAATAAAAGAATTAATTCTTTTATTTTTAATTTATAGCATTATAGTAATTACAAATCATTTATTATAATAACTGACCGAAAAACCCGTGCGTAGGATGGGTGTCCTGCTAGTTAATATCAATATTGTTAAAATTGTTATTATCTTAGTTGTTAATATCAACTCCGTTTTTAAATTTTAGAAATGTCTAAAACGTAGATCAAATTAGTTTTTAAGACTTCTAGCTAGCGGAGGCATTTTTTATTTGACAAAGAGTTATTTATTTCATTTTTCATTTTATTCTATAAACTGAATTCAAGACCCCTTAAATTTCTTGGATGAAGCATTTTCATCATCAATTTTGACTAGTTTATCATTTAGTTACGGTTCTTGAATTCATGATCTTACATTTTGTGTTTATTATGAAAATAAGACGAAACTATGATGCAGATAGCAGTTCTGGTGAAAGAAAAATTGCATTCAAATAACATCACAGTAAACTCACCTTCAAGTAATAACTAGATTTATATTCAACTAATATATTATATAAGATTTTGATCCATTTAAAACTCTGAAGGTTTAAACATTAGGTCACATTTTGTGTATGCGAACTCAGTAACATCAATGCAACTATGCATTATGATATCTACGATCCTAAATTAGCAACATCGTCGAGCAAAATTAATTGGCTTTGTTGCGTTAAGCTATACGAACAACAGTATGCATAAATAATGAAAGTAACACCCTAAAGCGTGCTCATGGGTAATCAATATTCGATTAAGCATCAAAGTTAGCCATGACTCTTGAAGATGGCATTATGTCATGCATTCAAAAAAGTATCAAACCCTTCTGGAATTAGAAAAACCAGTGTGCATGCGCTATTTAGCCACTTCCTTTATCAATATTCAAGCCCCGGAAGAGCCTGCCCCACATGGATTGGCTCGACAAATCTCAGGGTCGTCAAGTACATACAACGAACTGTTAATATTGTCAGGAATGACATATGGTAACCCAACTTGAACATAAACAACATTTTCGAGGGAAAATGTCTCATCATGAAATAGCTAAATCTATAAGCCTTGAGAGAATTGCTACTGCTGCCAGATACCTATTCGAAATATATATCAAAACTTTTGAATAAAGTTTTTCCCCTATTTAATTAGACGAGAAAAGAAAAGTAATAATGATAATCATTATTATTATGATTAAAATTATAACAATCTTCTTGATATTTATACTATTCATGAATTATGAATTTAACTGGGGTACAAATGCACTGACTACGAGGAGGGGGAGGAGATCGTTCAGTGACAATTATTTATTGGAGTATTTGAGAGGAAATCGATGAAGGTAAAGTTACAAAACTTGATTTCAGACGGTGCAATGATTACACACGCACACATACATAAGAAACAGAATACGGTGTAGGTAACATCGGATAATGCTTGAATATGTTGCAGCCTCTCAAAGAAGAGACCTGTCCTTTGATAGATGGAAAGCCAGAATTGGGTCTGACAAGACAAAGGAAAGCGAAAAGCTATTAATTGGGCAGACCACTTGAGATATGGACAGAAGGGCTGTGGATATCAGCAGGAGCAAAAGGGGCGTTGATGGCAGCAGAAGATCCATGATGCCAGAGAAAATGAGAGAGAAGATACCGAGGGGACAGAGATTCGTCCACCCGGGTCTGAGTCAACGATCTATACATTTTGTATCTGTTGTTCGCTCCTGCATTGTTCTGTGTTTGGAAGCCAAAAGGACCTCTCTCATCGGTGAACACGAGGAAATGGAGTGCGATGTTTGTTTTCTATAAAGTGCTTTTTGCTTTGTTGTACGGTCACAATTATCACAACGAATACATTTTTGTTCACGGCCTTTCTTTTCGCAGCTGAACCTGTATCCCATAATACACACACACACACACACACACACACACACACACACACTCACATATATATATATATATATATATATATATATATGGAATGTATTTCAGCATTTTTTGCGTAATGAAAATAAAGATCATGGAAGTGTGTTATAAGGGATTGACGACGAATAATTTCAACCAAAAAGAAGAATTTTTTTTAAACTATGAGCAGGAAGAGTACACAAAACCAAATATACAAGTTACCGTCTTGAATAATACTACCATTCGATCCGGTCTAAATGTATGCTCGTAATATTAAGATAATTTTTTGAATAGATAGATAGATAAATAGATAGATAGATATGGTTCTACTGAGATATTTTGATAGATTTTTTTCTTGAAACCTAACATTAATTCAATGGTTTTACACTTTTACAAAATAAAACATTCCGTTAATCTATCTTGAAACTTTGGGAAAAAAGTTACGAAATTAATCATCCTCAGTTAATTCCCTATGTCAAGTGTTGCATTAGTCATGTGATATACCATATTCTATTTCCATGTGATATACTGTTCTGTTGTTAGTTGATGTTGCTCATTATGTATTCATGTGATATATCATATCCCATCTTGTTTATGATATAACACAGAATTACGCCATGTAATTAGGTTGTGCGCCATGGGATATACTACGTTGGACGTCACGGAGTATATCACATGCCGTCGTGAGATTCCTTTCTCTGTTGTCAGGTCAGTAATTCCATTCTACACTACCATGCTACATGATGTCATCTGATCTACCACGCTTTCAATCATATTAACGCAATGTACCACACTTACTTTATGTGATATATCACATCTTTTTAGCTGATTTCGCTCGCTATGAACCCAGGTGATTCATTATACCTTACACTAGTTGAAAATAGCACACTAGAGTGGAAATATATTAGGAATATTATGAGGTATTGCATTGTCTACGTAAGTTAGCTAAACAGATTAAGATGAGATGTTTTGATTTGCAATCTGTCGTCCAATAATTTGGACAATTATTTATTATTATTCCATGAGCTGAAATTTTTGCTATTTTGCTACGTGATTTGATTCTCCCGCAAACCTTCTAATAGAGAATTCCTCAAATTTGAATATTAGTGTATAGATTTGTTTATAGATAGATAAATAAATTGATAGATAGATGATATATGAATTTCACTTTTTAAAAATACAGTGTACTTCACAACTAAAAGAACTATTGCTAGTCTGCGTAATATTCCACTACCATTAATATAGCAAATAACTCAACTTGAGATCTTTCTAGATGAAATGTCGTCTGCTTCGCATTCACCATAAAATCCTCTTGTCAGTATTTCTGTTTGCACAAATATGTGTGCATGCATGCACGTGACCATGCGTAAAACAGCATAGAACTCTGCCATGCAGCTTTTTTTGCACGGGTGTTCCACCTTATGTAAATCACACGAATTAAAATCAGACCTGTTGCACGATTATGACTTTCTTGAACGTCGTTCAGACGTCCACAATCTTCTCAACGCCTGCTCTCTGCTCTGGTTATGGCTTCCCGAGGAGAGAGTTCCTCCTTTTAATTCGTCCGTAAGTTCGGCCGTAAAGTTTCCCCACAACTTGCGTCACTTTCGTTCAAATGTACAATACCTTGAGTTTCTGGAATATGGCATGAGAAACGCGATATATACAAATGATGGGCGCTGTTATGAAAAGTTATGGCAGGTGAGTTGTTCATGCATACACAGGCACACACATTATAGAACTGAATGAACAAAGACAGAAGCACACACACTAACACACACCACACCAATAAGAATCCATATCCATTTGCAGTCAGCCTGGTTTCATTCGGGCATAATCCAGGTAATTATTCCAAGCCTTAGCCGCCTGTACTTTCGTATACAAATAAGATATACTTTACCTAAGATTTATGAAACCATTATATATAAGAAGAGAGACACATACATACGCTAACACATCCAACATTCGAAATACACAAATGCATTTGGTCTATCGCAAACACGTATCTAAGATGGTACGTTTCAGTGAACACATCTGTCTCAGCTTTGCCTTTCACACAGAAAGGTTTGGATCGAATCTGAGTAAAGGCGAGATTTTAGATACTGGATTTCCAGGAAAGCATTTTTTCCCAAACGAAATTGAAAACATGGCCTTGTTTAAAACGTATGCATAAAATGTGATACCTTGTATTATTTCATTAGCCTCATTTGCGTAATGGATTGTTCGGATGCTAAAATCCAGAAGCAAACATCTAAACCAGAGGTTCCCAATGTGAGGTACATGTACCCCAGGGATACAGTTGCACTTCTCGGAGGGTACGTGGGCATCTGATAATGTAACCATAGAATACACTGCTGGACAGTGTAACAACCTAGTCACAAAACTGCTGACAAATGCCTCTAACCAGATAAGCTCCCTTTCCTTCCTCCTCCATTTTACAAAGTTGCATGTAAACCTAATTCGAGGCCGTCCTACTTCACATCGATGAAGATTTTGCCATTTCCTTGAAAGATCATTTCTTCTTTCGGGATTCTGCAAACCTTGTTGAAAGGTTCTGAATAGGCTAAACTAGAGTCTTCAGGGAAGAGATACGACGGGTTGTAAATTTGTGCCAAAGCTCTTGACATTTCTTTCTGCGGAGAGGAAATTCAGTTTTATATCTCGACTATGTTTAATACAGTAACAGAATTTCGACAGACTGTAAGACTGACATGTTCAAAAACTTAATCTCAGAATATCTTATGAAGCTGGAAGAGGAACCTAATAAAAAAAAATCCTACACAAACAATTAAATGAAAATGTTATTAAAAGCAACATTTTCATCAGTTTTTGCACCTTGAATTTTAAAAGTTCTTGGGAAACCTATCAGAACGCCTAAAGGTTACAGAGTAATAAAAGTGATAAAAAGACAATGTCTCCCTCATTTCTTATGTTCAACGGTCAGTGTATTCATAATGCACATGCGGAATAAATACTAATATGATGCACATAAGTGTGCACGTACATGCAGACATTCAGTGACAGAGTTTTAGGGGGGGTTATAGGGACGAGGACGGTTCTCCGTTGACATTTCTGGTTAAAACTTCCTACGGGTGGTTAGGGACAGGGACGGGATGGAACGAGCCATTAAAAATTGCCCAAGGAGTAGGAGGAAGACATGAACGTAGCCATAAATCTAGTTATGGTTTGCCTTTCAACAGACGGACGAAGAGCACACCTTTTGTAAAACTTTGTCCAACACGCGGCATTTCTCTTCCAATTGCAAATTCTTCTGATCGGCCGTCCTCAGTTGCTCTTCCAGTTGTTGCAGAGAGCGCATCAACTCGGCGTTCTGCAGATAAAGGTCCTTCAGCAACAGATCACGGTTCATACTCTTCGATTGCTGGAAAGGAGATATACGCGTGGTTACTGACTGAAGAAGCGTGAAGCTAGCAAATGGCGGTGATGGGATGTGCTGGATTAAGCTAGTGCAGGGCATCTGGCATATGTTTTAAAGGGGTGCCTTACATTTAACACGGGATACACAGAAATATAAAAACATATTTTTTTACTTTCATAGTAAATCTTTTTTCTTTTTTTTTTGATTTGCTATTCAGACAGATAATACGACAAATATGTCTGACATTTCAGTAATAGGATTACTTAGTTTTCGTTTTGTCTCCATGTAGCAGCTATGACTTCAATTACAAATACCTTCGTATTTATGCGTCGTACATATATTTATAAATCACATAACTACCACTGTCCTATTAATTACTGCGTTATAATGATGACCTCAATTAAAGACGATGATTATATGAAATCCATAACCATAAACACCCAGCCGTTCATAGATGGAGGCAATATAATTCTGTAGTAAAGAGCGCAAAATCACTGAATCAGAAATGGTGGCTTGCAAACATTCAGTGCAGGGCATTTGAAAATGCCCGGCCCGTAACATGTGCTACTTTTGCTGCATAATTAATCCATAACTGGTGATTGGGTAAGGGTGTGGAATCAGAGTCAAGGGAGCATGTCCGGTGTTAACCTGTTCGCTACCAAGTATATTTTATATCCTCTGTCGGTTTTTCGTGTAAAGAATTGATGAAAATAGAAAGTCTTGATTGCGTGATTAAAAACGGTTTTATTTTCACACTAACCAACCAATATGTACAACAGAATATCTAATAAATGTATGTAAGAAAGAAAAAGAATGATACTTAATCATTAGACGAAATATCTCATCCACGGCACTAGACTGACAACTTGCTGAGACAAATTATCTCGACCATGGCAGCGTATAGGTTAAAGAACTGGTCCCTTACGGAACCACCAGGGGGGGGGAAGTGATTGGGAAATAACGCAACGTATTTGTAAAATACTCAAAAAGTTGTGAAGATCCATGATGGAAGATCCATGATGGAAGATCCATGCAGAACAAGACGTAACGTATTTGTACAATATTCAGGACGTTGTGAAGATCCATGCAGAAAGAGAAGTTGTACCAAACGGGAGAAGACAATCAATACGAAAATTTAACCACAGTGCACACACAGTGGACATTCAATGCAAATAATGCAAAAGAAAATGACAAAAAATATTGAAAAAGTTTTAATGATCCAAGGTTTTAATTTATCACGATAAGCTAATGTTCAGCTAAAAACAAAACACTGAATACAAGCCCAAACCTCTGTAAGTTCTTTGTTTACATCTAGAAAGCTCTTTCATTTCCAGCAATATACCAAATTCAAATTATGTTATCAGCTATAATGATCTCCCGCCGTAGAGCAATGGTTAACATGCTAATCTCACAGATTATTACTGCTGTTGTTCCACACTTGATGTCGTGTGCCAGACTAAGCCGAATGAATAAATACCTATGCGCTTCGACATGGAACACTGGCCAGCAAGCAATTCTCTTGGAATGTATTGAATTTTAATCCTCACAAGGTGCCCCACAGTTAAAGCGTTTTGTCAGACTAAGCTAATCTGAGTAAAGAATTAAGTTGTAAGCGTAAAAATGAGGTTGTTATTATCACTTAGAAATCGATTAAAGGATATATACTTCTATATAAATCTTAAAAACCTGGCGAATTAATCAGCGACTGGTTTCCAAAATCTTTATACCACATTATGCATTCCATTAGGAAAGAACTATCCCCGTTTTAATTCGATTAATTCTTCCAGGAATGTTTCGATATCTTATACTTATTGGAAATGCTGAGCAGAAGTCTGAAGATGACAGTTTTGGAGGATTCGCTGCATGTGGAAGAACTTTCCACTCCAGCTCTGTGATCGGTTGCATTTGCAACACGAGGACGGATGTTGTCATGCAGCAAAATCAGTGATCGCTTCCCGTAACCAGAAAAAAAGTATTTTCCCTTACTATGCATTACATTCAAATCAAATTGCTCAATGTAATATTTCTCAATAACAGTCTGCCCAGGTTCCAGTAATTTGTAATAGAGAAGCCCTATTAACCCCCATCAAATTAAGGGAAGAACATTCTTTCCTTGTGGATTACTTTTAGCTTGAGATGTGGAAGGCTGTCATGAATGAAAGACAAAGGTATGATCTTTTTTTGTGAATTTCGGATTCTTGTCCTGAATTCTTTCCTCATCGATAGTGACTATCTTATCGAAAAAATACTTGAGCATAAATAGAAAGACAAGTGTTTGAATGCCGACCGACATTCGTTTCATGAAGAACATATTTTCCTCGTTTTAAGTTTTAAAACTGCCTTGTCTGCTTGAGTAGAGCAGGTTGCGTCCATTTCGCTATTTTTGTGACACAAGTTTAAAGAACTCTCATTTGGAACAATATCAAACTGGGGCTAATCACTTAATGAAGTGTTTTCCAACGAATCTTAAGTGTTTTCCAATGAGTCTTTTTTGAATTACATGGCATAGAATAAACGATTGGGATATAAATCACGAAACGAGGTCTTTGGTAGATGGAATGTATTGTCTTATCATTCATGTACTTATATATACGCACCAACATACATACGGACATACATGCATGCATACATACATATATATATTTATGGTACATTTATTCATGAGTTTAGTTCGGTAGTTCGGTACAAGGCCGAACATGGGGGATTAGGTTGCATAGCGCCAATTTTATACCAGCCTTGACAATCAGTATATGAAATACCGTTTTTAGAGAGGAGGTAACTGACTCACCGACAATATTTATATGGCTTGGCTTTTGAGGATGAAGATTGTTTTGGAGATGATATTCACAGCAGCAGGTCATTAGACGGCGGGGCCTGTGTGCAGAATATCCGTTCAGTCTGAGCGATAGATGTTTAAGGCCAGGAAAGCCAACCCAGGGCTAACCCTGCCCTTTAAAGCAAGGGTTAGCTTCCTATGGTCCACATAGTTGGATATTCACACACGTAGGTACATCAATAAGTTGTTGAAAAATCTCAACACACAATAAACCGTTTGTGCCAGTGATTTCGCATTGTCTCAACTCTTGAGATGAAGTGACATCATTATTGCATCCATTATTCTGGAAAAAGCATGATTTTGATTTCCCGGTGATTCTCCATTCTCTCTTGTCAACGGCACACCACGTTGTTATATAAGAAGAGAGAACGAGGGCTGTGTATCGAAAGTCACCCACTCTTTGTATCAGTTCAGTGCATAAGCTCCAATTCCTTAGCAGGATAAATGTCACACACGGGAACAAATGACTATATATATATATATATATATATATATATATATATATATATATATATATATATATATATATATATGACTATTAGGTTATCACATTTCTGCGCACTAAAAAACAATTAAGTACTTCCTCGAGGTACCTCTCCTCAGATAACTTGCTATGAAAATTCACCATTCGAAATTTGACCTTTATCCGGACTCGAACACCAACGGGTAGTCACTGATTTCGGCATCCTAACGTTTTGCCCATCGCAGAGAATAAAGTTTATTATATGGTAATGTTAATGATAATAACGATAAGTGATGGCAAGGGGTGAGGTTATTCAGTGATTCTTTTAGACTTGCAACTTCATCTTGGTCGTTTTTATATCATAACGTTTCGGACACTGTACACCCGGACATTCCCCCCAGAAATGTTGAACGGAACCTTTCTTCTTTTACAAGGAGAGTGAAAGGTCGAATATTTGGATCTTATTGTTCACTTTCCACTTCTGTTCTGCTTTCTCCATTGAGCTGATATACGAAATCTGTCCGGAAAATATCCAGCGAATTTTGATATCTC
>OY735216.1:29551903-29791903 GCA_963457665.1 Thysanoteuthis rhombus
TTTCGGTCGTAAGGACCCGGTTTGGGATGGATGAGGATTGGTAGCTGAACCTGCAGTGGTCAGCGCTGCCGTTGTCTGCACGCCTGGTTTGCGTGCTTTGGCTCGGGCTGGGCTGCTCGGCATGGCTATCTCTCGGCTGTTGGATGTGTTGAGACCCGACAAGCTGGCTGGATGGAGGGGCAGGCTGGGCTCCGGTGTTACTATTGTTCGAGGAATTATCACCGCTGCTGTTGGCGACTGTGTGGCTAGGGACATTGTCCGGAGCAGGGGGCGGAGAAGCGGACTTCCGAGCATTTTCCAAAGAGGCTTCCTCGTTAGTCGTGTGCTGCGAACCAGGGACCGCGCCGGACAATTGCCAATGGGGACATTCACCTGATATGGATTTCTCCATCTCTCGGGTTTTCCGGTGAAGATCGTCCATATATTCGAAACGGAGTCTACAATAAAGAGAATAAATTGTGCAAGTTATGAATTTTGTAAAAGAACACGTGTACGTGGGCTATGCTTCTGTTCGAACTATACTCCTGGTTCTTTTAAAATAAAACTCCTCCGAAATCTTTGATCTTTTTCAGCTGTAACGTAAGAAATATTCTGATGCACAAAAACAACAAATGATGTCGTCACTTAGTTTGACAGATTCCCTACAGAAGTGTTTCTCCCGTTGGTTGCCAATATGGAAAGGTTGATTAGGGATCCAACCCCAGAACAACCAAAGAGCTGTCCATATGCCGAGTTAAAATTTCAAGAAATGACCTCAGATAGCCTCTAATGTGCTCCAGCATCAACCTATAGCTTTTGCCGAGTAAAACTGAGGCCAACAATTACGAAAATTCGCTAAATGACCTTTGATAAGCTTGATTGACCTCAGAAGTCAACGTTACATAGATTGCAATACCCATATTTCAGCATCCTTGGTGCAAAATTCCGGCCCACATCTCTGAAAATTGGCTATAAATGACTTAAAATGACCTCTCACAGTTCAGATGTCGCTGCCTGCGACTTCTGGCTTTTTGCCGTAGGAAAGGAGAAAATTTCAGACCGTGGGCGAGATCAATGAGAATACAATGAGGCAGCGAATGGCAACCTCGAAAGAGGATTTTGAAAAGTAGAAGGAATGCTGGGATATGTGCCTGAGCTCTCAAGTGGAGTACTTTGAAGTGGAATAAGGCACCTTGTCCTAAATCGGCTTTTTTCTTTCGTTGATATTAAATACCGGATACTTTCCGGACAGACATCGTAGAGATAGATAGATAGATGAAAGGAAATATTCATTTTTCATCTGATTGATAATTGTATCTGACGACATAAATCATAGATAGTCGAGTTTGAAAACTCTTTTTCTATAACAACGAAAATCATCACCTTGAATTAAGCCAACAGTGGCGACGCCGACTAATTTAGTCTCAGGCAAACAAAAATACAGGTGTTATGTAATGAATAATTCAATAGACATAAACAGAACCAGATATGTCGCTATTACTAGTTACCTCGGAGATTAGTCAGCATTTGATACAGATTATTCAAGATTATTTCAGATTCTATAAATCTTTTTAAGCGAACATAATAAGAGATGCGTTGTGAACTCTACCTTCTTTTCTTAACGTCGTCCGCGTAAAAACGATAGGATTATTCCCGAATCGATAAAATATACACATATATATATACATTGATATGAATGTATTCATTGCAAACAAAAAACGCATACCTCTAACAAATTTCATTTTTCTGTTGATTTTCTTCAACTCTTCATATTTCCAGCTTTTTTAACAATTGTAAAACAATAAGGTTGCATGGTTGAGTTTTTAAAAAAAAACAATTTTTGTCGTGGCAAAAAAGTCAGTATTATTCATGAAAAATCAGAGATTACTATATATAGTGTGTAGGTGATCCCCGGTTAACGATCGGGTTCTGTTCCGACGATCTGATCGCTAAACGAAACGGTCGTTAGACGAAAGCTTGGTTTTAGGACAAAAAAAATCAACCCCGTTTTTCCTAATCTTGATAATGTGATTTAAACCCTATAAAGCATTTTAAGGTTTGATATGTATTACTGTGCTGTACCATAAACTTTTACTATGAACCTCACATTTTTATTTTGCTTCCTTGTTCAAGTGTGTGCACCTTTTTGATTTTTATCTGAATCTTTTTACAATATTGTACAATATTTTGCCAGAAACAAAGAGGTCCAATGACTTGTTTTTATACCCTTTTTTGGCACCACTTGAATCTGATGGTCTGCTTTGATGGATGTGCATACTACTACAAGCATTTTCTCCCTATTTCTATGAATTATTGTCAGAGGGTTTAGATTTTAGGATTTTTTTTTTTTAAAGGTCGTTCGAAAAAAGAAGATTCATTTATTAATAACGGTGTTTTAAAAATCCCATGAATATAAATGCCGTATAAGTGAAAGTCATCAGTACGATCGGTTGCTGTCGTAATTGCGGTTGGTCGATAAACGAATAGGTCATTAACCGGAGGATACCTGTAATATTTCCATCCTACAACTAAGACATCAGCAGCAGCAGCAGTTTGAGAACCAATGACTGACAGAATAAGTGCGTCTAAAATATTTGTTTGTTATCAGACGATTCTAAGCTAAAACAAAGGGACGAATGACTAATGGAAAAAATAAAGTAAGGACGGAGAGATGAGAAACAAAAACAAGCAAGCTGGGCAGGGAGGTCGTAGCCAATGTTCCCTCTATTTTTTTTCATGGCCAACGCTGGTCCAAGAAGCTTGTGAGCAACTAAAGAAGTAAGGTGCGCAGAAAATATTTTTCTTCACAGGATTATTGATTTTTTTGTTAAAAGTTTATGAAACAAGGTCCACTTACTCATGATACAAAGTGTATAATAAAGAAATGATTTAATCGGTGTATTGATGTTTCTTTATAATTCGTTCATTATTAGTTAATCCAATATTTTTCTTATTCATGCACCTATTCGCACACATTACGATATGAACGTAAACCTGCAATCAAATGATGCTACTAAGAGCAAGGGTCATATGACAATTGCTTTTTTAGTCACGTAGTTTAATTACTGAAACCATTTTTTTCTTTATCTGAAACTTTCGTAATTCATACACGGCATTAAAATTATATATCGCGGCATATTTCTCAAGTGCGGCCGTGTAGCTGCGCATCTTAGAGGGAACACTGGTCATAGCTACTGGCTAAGAGACTAAAAACAGTCGGATTCTATCCTCAGATTAGACTTCCTCCAACTTCGACAACACCGAAAGAGCAGAAAGAAAAAAACGTGGTGGACACATCTACTATTGACTAAATGTCTTCGAACTAAAAACTACAAAAAGCAAATTGATGGTTATGGCCGAAAAGTTACCTGACGACTTCTGCTGAATTTGAGGGATGAAGCCGCGAGTGGCCATTTTCCTGAGGTTAATCAGGCACCTGCTTTGCCAAATACAATATGCCCAGTTCCAACATGAAAAAATAATATTTCAGAGTAAGTAGTTGTTCGATAAATACATCGATATATCGATTCAGAGAGAGGTAGATATTAGGATTCTTAGAGACACATTTTGAGATTCTAAGCCCTTTGGGCGAGGATGGTTATGATCATGTCAGATTTCTGTATTATTTCCCGTAACAAAAATGACCATTCAATGAATGAAACGTCTTTAAAAACAAGGACAATAGATCGAGATAAAACAAAAACAAAAATTACGAATATTGAACCTGAAAGGATTGACTCTAGACAATAAAAATAACTATGTTCAGTCTATTTTTGCCAAAAAATCAAGACCAGTAAATACACGTTGAAACAGTTGGTTAATGCTAAAATTGTAAAAGTTGGAACACTAAAACATGATGAGTAAAATGAAGACTAAAAAAGCAATAAGAGACTTTTAAAAAAATAATAATATTGTGTGAGGATCTTCTTCAATCCAGATTGAAAAAAGATCTAGATTGTACTCGTAGCGAAAACATTCATTAGGGAGTTCATTCTACGCAACGAATATTCCTGAGAATAAGCTAATTGTGTGAAACTTGTGGCGAGTCCTTGAAATATCCACTAATTATGCATGTACCTCGCTACCAGATGGATTTTAATTGAAAATTCCCGGACAGAAGGGACTAGGAATTTAGTTCATCTGAGCATTTACCATTTAATCAACGATAGAAAAAGATTATATTACGGCGATTAGACAATGGTTGGAGAATGGAGAAGAGCTCATCACCATCAAGTCCATGCATTCTCTTCTGTAGTCTATAGAGGGTGGAAAATACCCGACGAGAGGAGCCTGTTCAGATGTGATCACATTAGTCCATTTTTCGATGGATTTGGCTCTTATAAATGTACTAAATTGCTTTAGGTGTTAGAAACCTTCTCGATCGGTAAAAAGGTCCTACCAATCTAGCCGTGTCCTTGAAAAGAGACGTAATGTAAGAGTCCCATTCCAAATTACGTGTATTGCTATCTACATATAAGTCTTTAAAGGACCTGATTACAAGGTCGAGTAGATGATTTATAAACAAAAGGAAAGGCGTAGGCCTCCAAGATGGGTCCTTGAGGAACCCCTGCTTTAATTTTATGAACCTCTGAAAACTGGCCATTGACCACAACCTTAAGATAGAATAGGTTTGATTGTGGAATGAACTCAACCATTTATGCCACAGCCGGTAAGTTTATGGAGCTAGCCCCATGCTAAACCTTATCAAATGCCTTGGAGATATCCAAGGAAATAGATGAGCATCATAATTACCATCCAACGCACTTTAATGATAATATATCAGCAGTAGACCTGTAAGTCTGAAAACCGTATTGTGCATCACGAAGAAGGTTGAGATCATTCAGGTGGCTAGTGATAGGTTTGCTCAGGATTGGTTCAAATATATTGCTCATAACGCATGATAAACTAATTGGCCTGTATTGTGTTGGGGGAGAGCGCTTCCCGGTTGTGATTAGTGCAGAAGCGTTGGGCAAGCACAATGGCATTGATGAAGATTATGATGAAAAAAAGAATTGTTTCATCATTAGGCTACAGACGTCTGTTGGATTTGAATGATCATCCATTTTGCTTGGATTCAGTGACAAGACATAGTCAGGGCAGCTGGAGACAGACCGGGATGCAGTGGATGACCAAGGTGCTCTGCGTTTCACACGACGCTCTTTGCGTTCCACAATGCAATGCAGCCGTGAGGTGGTCCCACTCCCTGGTTTGTAATCAAAGTTTTCTGTCTCAAAGATTAGTTGCCAGCCATGGCTCAGTCTGTCCTGTTATTTACTTGGAGTAGAAGAGATAGATTCATGCCTTTCGAGAGGTCATTAGCGCGAAGTGTAGGCAAACTGTTGCAGAGTTTTAACTCGACTCGCAGATCCCATTCTCCATGTAGCTAATCGCACCTCCATAATCGATCATATGAAGCAAATGTAACAATAGATTCTATTTTTTTCTGAATGGCGCCAGAACATTATTGGAAAAAAACTTAGATAAGATTAGCGGAAACCTACAAACGAGGATCTATCACATAGCGTCACTTTTCCTGACAAATGTAAATTGATTTTGGTAGATCAAGTTCAAGAGAGTGCAGGCTGCGATACTAAGATAAGTTATGAAAAAAGAACAAGGGGGCAATGTGATCCTGACTTGGAATAATTGAAACTAAAAGCGAAAAAACGAACTGGGTTGAATCACAGATACGTTGCCAACTGTAAACAATGGAACATTATTTATGAGAACAGATTTTCGATACGATAGTAATGTTTCTGTGTCACTTTACCTTTCCTTCCATATCAACATTCTACGTAAAAAATGGTACTTAACTCATATATATATATATATATATATATATATATATATATATATATATATAAATTAAAACTTAGTTCAAATAATGAATATTTGGTATGATCTCTTACATACATTAGAGACAGTACTTATACCAAATTCCAGATATAAGTAAATATGTACGTGACAATGTATGTGTATGTTTGCTTTTGTTTTTGATTTTTGTTTTTTGTTATTTTTTTGCCAGTGAATCCATGTTTCTATATTGATAGACGGAAGAGTTTTATGTTCTTTGAATTGCACGTACCTTTAGGCGTGTCCACAAATAAGTGAGTTGAATGCTCATATATATGATGAGTATGTCTGTAAATAAATGTGCATAGGAGGTGTCTAATAACATATATACTTGCACATGCATGATTTGGGACAGAAGCTGTTGATTTCTTTTTGCTGAAGCTGAATGATTCAATCATTATCAGGGTTTTGCATGGGTAGATAACGTACATAATAAACGATGTCTGTTCGGAAAATATCCAGCCATTTTGAGTACCTCGAGAATTGGTTGTGCATTCTCGATGTAACTGCAAATGTGTGAATGTACAATCTCACTGTAGTTGACTCGGTAAGTAGTGACATGCCATTAAGTGACCTTTTCATTCACAATGACCATGCGAGTCACACGCGCGAGGTCTTTTTGCAAAATATGTATTACCAAGGCCTGTCACTGACACAATCAAGATTTGATATCCAGTGGCTTCTTGTTTTTCTGTGGATGGGGTTAAAGGGAAAGCGCTGAGGCAGCGGATGGCGATCTCGTAGAGGAATTTTGCAGACTGTTTTGAAGGTAGGGGGAACGCTGGGATAAATGTGTTGGGTCCCAAAGGGGAGCACTGTGAGGGGAATCGAGGCATCATTGTCCTAGTTTGGCTATTTTCTCGTTAATAATAAATGGCTGGATATTTTCAGAGTATTCCTCGTATGTTTGAAAGTCGAACTATGTATCTATACAAAATATATAGTTAAACAAGTTAATAATGTCTATCAATTTATGAAGTGATATTATAGAATACACACAATCTGATATATGTGTGTGTAAATGCGCGTTTATGAGTGTGTGTGTGTATGTGTGTGTGTGTGTGTGTGTGTGGCTGTGTATGGATATCGGAATCCGTATGTAAATACATCAATGCAACTGCAGTTTGTTGTTTCATTCATATATATATACATAACATAATGTGTGTGGATTTGGTGCGTTGATGTGTGTGTGTGTGTGTGTGTGTGTGTGTGTGTGTGTGTTCGTGTGTGTGTGTGTGTGTGTGTGTGTGAAAATGCTTTTTTTTTTCAGAGATGTGTTAATGTTTGCTTGTGTACCAGTGTATGCATGTATAGAGATATATATAACCGTGATATATATATATATATATATATATATATATATATATATATATATATAGTTGTCACACTTGAAATGTCGTTTTTTTTTACTTAATAAGGCTAAGTAAATGTTTCATCGATGTAATTGCATTTTTGCAGATTGAATGTAAATGAAAATAGTCGTCTCCACCCAAGACTTTAGTATAGTTTCCAAGTACGATTTCAAATTCTGTCAATGCTGCTTAGTCTGCTGGTAATATCAACAAATATTCGTAGTGTACACAATTACAACTCAAACTGTTCAGCGTTGGTTCAATATGTCCAGGTTTGGAATTATGATACCAATACCAAACTGCGTGGGAAGTCAAAACCTATCTTAACGATCAAGAATATTTGACAGCAATGACCAAAGACCAGCGAACTTTCTGAAGACTTTGGGACAGCGACCATATCAGACCATCTCAAGGCAATAGGAAAGGTTAAACGTTTGAAGAATTGTTCCCGCATGAACTATACGAATTGCTCCATGATAGTACGACCCAAACCTCTCAGTTGATTCGATTAGCCTAGAGAATTGGGTAATGAAGTCTTGCAACATCCTCCATATTCACCAATATTTTCTATAGATTATCAACTTTCCAAGTATTATGAACTTCAAATTCATGATAAAAGGTTTTGATACTACTGAAGCTATACTTCTTTTTTTAACTGAATTTGTGTACACTAAAAACTAAAGAATTCTATAGAGAAGGTATATCATCGCTTGAAAATATTTGCAAAAAGGTCATTACTTCAAATATTTTTATTGAATATTTATTGTTTGTGGTCTATATTATCCTAAATCTAACTACCCATAAAATGACATTTCATACGTGACATCCTGATATATAAACACTCTTAGATATATATTGTTGACATGTGTACATATGCGTAAGTAAGCGATTACAAGTGTGCGTATGAGTGTGTGAGAGTTAATGTGCTAGCGTAAGTAATGTGTGTAGAAGCAATGGACAAATAGCAGTTACCGTATATATCCGTGTATAAGTCGAACAAAGAAACAAAGGTTTGGGAAAAAAATTGAATATCAACTTTTATGTTAGTCATAGTATCGTCAGGTTGAAATCGGTGCATACTGCGAATGACTCAGAGCAGCTCTAGGCGAAAAATATTTACGAATTAATGAATGTTACATTTCAATAATAATAATAATAATCTACTATGACTGTCCTGAACAAATTCTTGAACAGAAACATACAATATTTTCTGCTGATGCTTCGCGTGTTTGAGTGTCAAGTGCCGTAAAAATAAATCGTAAGCATTTTGCCTTTAGTGTATAGTGCACCAGGCTCGGCGACCCTCATTTTATAAGACGTGAAGGATGTATTTTTTGTGTGAATTCTCTGATAGGTGTTTGGTATGCTATAAAATATGTTACTTTTTTTAGCTTAATTTGTTGTTCCATAATGCTCAGAATGTTGGGTCGATGTATGCACAAAACATACCATAAATTAACGATTATGTGGTCAACAATCGAAGGTTAACGTCTTAAGTTAAAAATTAATAGCTCAAAAATCAATGGTCGACCTGAGGCATACTACAGATTATTGATTACTTGATTCAGAATGAAGGGTGGGCTTATACAAGGGATCGACTTATACACGAGTTTATATGGTCCCCCATTTTTTTCTTTGTGTTTTTCGGTGTTCCGGGGAAGTTTTTGCATTTTTTTTTTCTCGTTCTTGCTTTTAATTTTGCTTTCGTGGTTTTAGTTTTCTGAGCCTTTGTCAGCGAAGGAGATGACGAACTAAGAAGCGCTCTCTTAACTACTTTGCAGAGAAGATGTACTTACTGTTCACTTAGGTCTGTCAATGATTACAATGGCGACATAGAGGCAGCCGAGCAATAGAAACCACGGCAACCCAGAGCGAATTGCGTCGGCAACCACCAGCCTAGAGAGTAGACATACTGATCATTAGAGGCGGGTTCCGGCGGGACAAGTACGGTAACAGCAGTAAGAAAAGGAAACACGTATTTTGTGGTTGTAGTTAGGGAAGCGGTTCCCAGTCTAGGGTCTGCAGAACCTTTGGGGTCCACAAAGGTGTTACTGGGGACCGTGAGCTTGTTGAGTATGCAGACCTTTCGAAAGCCTGGGGTCCGTGAGAAAAATTAATTTAAATAAAAGGAGTCTTTAGTAATGGAAAGGTTTGGAACCTCTGCATTAGGGCTTCAGAGGCGTGCAGCTAAAATGGTAGGCAGGATAACATTGTAATATCTATTCTATAGTTATTTACTAAGCTTAGCTCAATCTGTCACCAGCCCCAGTGTCGGTCACCCCGTGAGAATCAAACTCATTACACTAGCGAATTGGTCTGCAAGACTAGCTATATTCGTGCCACAGTAGAAGCCCTCAATAGTTACTCACTAAGCAGCAGTCGGGGCCTTCAATAGTTACCTACAAAACTTAAGTAGAGTAGTGGGACACCCAGTGAGAATCAAGCTCACAGTACAAGCCAATTGATTTTACAAGATTACTTTTGCACTACAAGAGGAACCCTCGTTAGTCATACTAAGTTACAGTCATGGTCCCCAACAGTTATTTACTGAGGTTAAGTGGGGGAAACCAGAGGGAATCGAACTCACTACACTAGCCAATTGGTCTGCAAGACTAGCTTGTTGGCCATCCCACAAGGTCAACACCCATAATTAAACAGGAATATCTTCATAATGCCACGAAAAAAAGAGATCATAAAAGTAATCCTCATTTCATATAAAAATCAAATCAAATCATTTCATGATCTAGTGGATCCTCGGTGCGCCGTGCTATGTCTTTCGTGGAAATGGGATTTATTGACGATGCCCATCTCCTCTCCAACAAACACGTGAAAGGTTATATTGAGTAGCAGGAGGTTGAACCGAGCCTGACTTATTGGTGCACAGTGAACACGAACTAACTCAGCTGGAATTTAAACTCCGTTCGCCGATTTAATGACAACGTTGCACTCCGTGGATAGATAGATATATAGATACATACACACCTACATATATAGCTGGCTAACCATTATGTAATGGTGGGTGCCAATAAACAGCTCTATTTCTATGATATCTGTGTGTGAGGGGAAGTATATATATTCGACAGAATATGGAAAATTGACAATATAGAGAAAATGAAAAAGACTTGAGATTACTTAGTTCATCTCAACTTTTTTAATAAAGCGTGTGATAGCTTACGTACGTTTCACCCGTGGAAATTCCGGGTTTCGTCTGAGCTAGGAGGGCGAAAGTTGTTTTGAGAGAAATGGGAAGAATTACAGAAAGTGTCCAGATGATAATTGGTGGTAGAGAATTTGTTGGGTGTGGCTGGAGAAACAAGTGTTTTGTTTTGTTATTTTTTCTCGTTTTTTTTTTTCTTTAATTTTTCATCACAATGGCAAATTCAATGCTGGCTAAAGGTTTGATTTTACTAAGTTTTCTTCTGAATACATTTTTACAAATAATTTTCCCCAAGAAATCCCTAACTCTTTCCCCCCACCCCTGCTGAATCACCAATGCCTCTCCAAAACAAACTTTTCTACTAAAAAGGATACCTACTTGTCTAGAGACCTACCTTACAAATATCAGGAAAAACCTCCCCCTCTAATAAGGAGTAATTAAAATAATAGATAGATGAATAAATTAAAACGCTTGATTCTCCAGCCACACACAATAAATTCTCCGCCCCAACTATCATCTGACTGATAGAACGATTATCAACAGTGAGCAATTTAATGTTGTTTAAATTATTCATTTTAAATCTTCATCTACTTTTTAGCACGGGTTTATATTATACGCAATATATGTTTAAATGTTTTTCCATACATTTATAACACACACACATACACATACACACACACAAAAAAAAAATTATATTACGCGAAATATCTGCAGATGTGTTCCAACCATAACAGCAGTCATACAAGCAGACATTTTTCTAGAAAGTGCAATATCAACATTTTCGGCTAATTCATATCAGGAGGGAGAGAATGTGCGTGTGCCGAATATATATTTATACGTGTATGAATTAAGAAATGGACGTATTTGGTCAAACAGAATGAATTATAGTTTTTGTTATATTATATAGAAACTTATTTGAGATGATCTCCCGTCGTTACACGGTTAATGTATCACTCGCCCCAGACAACGTACATAGAAATGTATAAAAGCAAGATTAATGATGTCTGTGAATCATATTATGAATGAATAAGATATGATGTACACAATATATACATGAATTACAAATTGCTTACACTATATAGAAACCCATCTGAAATGATTTCCCGTCATTACAGGATTGATATATTATTCAATTTAGACAACGTGAATAGAATAAACAATTGAAGGGATCGAACTGATAAGTAGCCACTTCAACATAGCGATGCACTTACCATCGTGCTAAACTGCTCGCCAATACGGCAAAAGCCGAAATAACTGTTTAAATTGAATTCTCATCTCGCTTATTCCCGGTCTTTCTCGTTTTTTTCAACGCGATGTATGTACTAAGAAAATGGACATTTTGATCCGCCATGCAATGATAAGTGCATCGCTACCTTGAAGCAGCTACATATTGGTGGCAGGTTTGATTCATGCAGCAGCCCCATTTCTTTAATTGTTTATTCTATCTATGTTGTCTAGATTGAATGATATAATAACTGTGTAACGACGGGAAATCGTTTCAGATGGGTTTCATATAGTGTAATGCATTTCATAATTTCATTCCGTCGGACTAAAATGTCAGTTTATTGAATACATGCATATATATGTAATAGGTGTGCGCAAAAGTTCACTATTCCCTATTTTTTGTAAACCAAAGATTGCATTCACAGTTGAAAACCAGTTTGGGGGGATTTGTATTCAGTGCACATATATGTTGAAGAAAAAACAAAGAAAAACGGCAGTGAACAAAATACACGTGCAATACTGCAAATAGTTCTTTTTCAAGTTGGGAAGCCGCAGAAGTGGATAAGACGATTGATGAAGCTTATGAAAATGGTTCAGTTGCATGCAGTATGTGTCGTGAATGATTTGCGAAGTTCAAGAAAGGTGAATTCGATTGTGAGGACCAACCAGACAGTGGTAAACCACAAGAATCTAAAAGTGATGACTTGCAAGCTCTTTTAGATGATGCCCCCACCCAATAGACGTTGGAATTGCCTGAAAAATAACTGAGTATTTATCACATTTGCATAGCATGGGAAAGATCCAAAAAGCAGGAAAATGGCTTCCGTATGAATTGTCATAGCGAAGCATCGGACAGCGTCTAAGTATCTACAGTCCTCTTCTTGCCAAACATTTTGGGTATTATTTTCACTAGAGATGAAAAGTGGGTTTACTACGATAATTCGAGGATTTGAAAATCATGTGTGGATCCAAGACAAATTGCAGAATCAACAGAAAAACCTAACCTTCTGCTCGTTCAGCAGTTGATTTGTCGACCAAAAAATCATAATGGACTCAGAATGGGAAATGTATTTATATGATATTCAGTATTCATATACCTTATCAAAAATTCCAAGATGTCTTCTATGTTAAGAATTTCATTGACAAATTTATTGTCTCGAAGGAACTTCCGCCAGGGAAAAAATATTCCAACGACTAAAAATATATGCACTATTTATCATTTATCAATTAATTTTGATTTCTAAAGAAATCTTGGTAAGTTTGCACATACCTAATATATTCATATATGTATGAATGCTGGAATATATGCGTTAATACGTATTGGTATACAAAATTAATGTCTAATCTTTATTGATTTATGGCAGCATGATAACAATCAGTACCAGCAGCAGTCATCATAAATCCCTTGCTGGACAAAGCCCTTTCTCATCTCCTTCCATGACGACTGCGATTATGCTGAACTATGTTTTCCGGTTTAACCTCTCGATCTCATCACTCTATCGAGTATCTGGTATTTTCTTATTGTGTTTACTGTTTCATGGATACTAATCAGTTAATCTTCTGCTCAATATGTTGTCATTTTTTTGTTGCAAACTGCCCGGTTCATCACTATTTTTGCCGCTTAATTATTTGTATGATATATTAGCATCGCTCTTTCCATGGCTCTCTGTGCAATTCTAACTTGGTTCTCAATTCGTTTTATTAATTTCCATGTTTCGTACCTGTAACTTATAACTGGTATTATGCATTCATTGTATATTTTGCACTTCCCAGACTGATACATTAAAATGTATCTGCATGATATTTACTATAGAAATATCTATATCTCTCTCTCTCTCTCTCTCTCTCTCTCTCTATATATATATATATATATATATATATATATATATATATATATAATGTGTTACTATATGGTCAGTGAAGTGTATATCTCCGGAAGGATCATTATGTAGTTTTTGGTAATAATATTTTAGTAAAAAAAATAATCAATAGGTGTCCTCAATGACTTTTGATAATAAAAGCAGATTTTTTTAATTAGATTTCGTCAGAGCAAATATTAATAACAAGACAAATGCATTGGAAAAATCCCGATGCTCTATTTCAATGTGTTCACATTTCGTTAAGATGAACAGAGTGAACTCGTTTTGTTTTGAAGTAAGATTAATATTTTCTAAAAACCGTATTTTAGTGGGCCGAAGATTTGGTTGCATTGGTTTGAAAATGATACACGGAAAAAATGTTGAGTGTCAATTGTATTAGATTTGTAATTGGACACATAGGTGAAAGTGAAATTGAGTTACTCTTATGGTACTATTAAGTATGTCATGTATTTAGTTGTAAATCATATTCATACCTAGTTTGATTATATTGAATGAAGTTGTGTATGAGAATCTTTATATAAATTTACACTCACACAACATTAAAATGAAAACAAAAGTAGACAATAACGCCAACTATAACATCTTTAAATTTATACAAAAATCTCATACACAAATTTGTTTTCGACCAAGTTTTAAGAAATTCTCCTGAAGCCCTAAATCACCGCAACCACTCGAAATTATTTATTATTTTCTTTTTAATCACATGAATGAAGACATAATGAAAAAGTTTCTATCCAAGGCAACCACTACAAACCAAGATAATCGCCCAAAAATCATAACATGCGAAATATTTGCTGGTGTTTTCTGGCCATAACAGAAGTCATACAAGCAGACATTTTCTAGAAAATGCTCTATCAACATCTTCAGTTGATTCATATCAGGAATTAGGGTGTCCATTCACATCTACAGCAAAATACAGATAAATCTCGATTATCCGAACATCAATTATCTGAATTTTGGATTAACCGAACAAGATATCAAGGTTCTATAATTGTGTTAAATATGGCTTCCTTTGGTATGATCGGATCAGTTATCAGAAGTATCAATCATCTGAACAAAATACTCCCAGCCCGACCCGTTCTGATATTCGAGGTTTCTCTGTATTTTGATAACTATTTATGCCGGATTTGCGTAATTTACAATATAAGCT
Source organism: Thysanoteuthis rhombus (assembly GCA_963457665.1). Taxonomy (NCBI): domain Eukaryota; kingdom Metazoa; phylum Mollusca; class Cephalopoda; order Oegopsida; family Thysanoteuthidae; genus Thysanoteuthis; species Thysanoteuthis major. The sequence goes on from OY735216.1 coordinate 29,566,499, forward strand.
GATAATTTCTCTGCTCTATTCTGTGAGATAATATAAGTTCATTTACAGGTATACCTTGATTAGTGCAAGTAATTTATTCAAAGATGTTCTGCACTGTTCAAAATCGCACTGTTCAAGTCTTATAAATTAATATGTTTTTCCAGCTTATATTAAGTTACATTAATTCGTACAGCAATACCATGACTATGCTACATCAAAACCGGTACTAATCAAACCACACGAGTCAAGGTATTCCTGTATTAAGGACTGGGAAAAACAGTAGTGTCTCCAACATAGGATGATGACCCTTGTACCATGATTTCTGAGCCTAAACATTGTTAGTTATTGTTAGGTCATGAATATTTCAAGTCCTGATCAAGATTTCGGTAAGCCCCAAAGTGGTCAAAGATTTTTTTGTATTTTTGTCTCCCTACATGTCCTTAGTTTATATTTAGGTATGAAAGCTTTGCCTATCTCTTTGACTGGATAAAGCACCCAGAGAGCGTATACATCTGCGAACAGAAATAGGTTGTATGATTCCACCTCAAAATTTAATCAATTTTCCTGTAACTTACCCAGTCTTGTACATAGTTTCATTGAAATGAATTGAGAACGTCTGGAGATATCGTGTGAATAGTGCTCAGCATTTGCATCATTGCATAAAAAATGGGAAAATATCTGTTTACAAGAAATTGGTGTGTATATGAGTTGATTTCGAGTTGTGGTAAGGTAGGGATGGGTGGCTGGGTGTATCATGTGTTTTGTGAACCGTTTGCTGATATGTGTGTCATGACCTGAGGATGTCAGTTTTCAGGACTTTGGGGGGTCATCTATGTACCCGATGGTATTGGATGTAAATGGGTTAGTAGGGAGGCAATTCGATGCACCTTTTGCGTTCGTGCGTATGTGTATACATATCTACACATATAAACCCAATTATCCATATATATACTTATATGATTAAATCCTGCACGCAGAACAAAAGACGAGGTGTCAATTATCTCAAATAGAACATACATTGATATTTACATATATATATATATATATATATATATATATATATATATATATATATATATATATATATATATATATATATATATATATATATCCACCGGTATACATACCAATATTTTTAGGTGGTACAATTTAGATAGATTTTCCCCTGTATGACACACCATTTTCTTGTAAATACCTCGATATTGAGAAAGCCCTATCAAAGAGCGAAACGTCGAAATAAATGAGTCATTTGTCTGAACATGTCTTCTAATATTGTAATTTCACTCTCATATTATTATTAACCATGATCCATCCAATACATTGATAATACACATTTATATCTATGTATATATAGGTGTTAGAGATGTCTGCATGTTTGTATCTGTCTGTCTGTCCGTCTGTCTGTCTGTCTGTCACTCTATAGAAAGTACCTAAATAAGGGTGCAGCCCAACAAAATTGTGCATGCATACTCAATAGACCTGGTAGAAAGTTTTGTACTGAAATGTTTTGAGAAAAAAATTAAGAGTTTTAGATAGGGACTCTATTTACAATGTAGCTATGAAACGCGGAAACTTACTCCCTGTCCAAATTCATGAATACACACTCTCTCATTTTATATGTTTGTATATAATTATTTAAAAGTGAAAGAAAACCTTTTCCGCTCTGGGGGTCAAAGGTGGGGAGGAAAGTGAAGGAAAACTTTTCCCCCCTTTCAGGGATTCAAAAGTGAACGCATACTTTTTCCTCTCTTTAAGGAATAAAAAAAGAAGGGAGGGGCCAAAAGTCTAGGGAAACTTCTCCCCTTTAATGGGTCAAAAGTGAAAAGGAGCTTCCTCCCATTCAAGGTGTCATATGTAAAGGGAGATGATTTCCCACTTTAAGGGGTCAATATTAAAGTGAAGTTCACCCTCCCTTGTGGGGCCAGAAGTTAAAGGAAACCTTTCCTTTTAAAGGGTCATGAGAGAAGAGAAACTTTTTCCACAAGTCTGAAAGTTTTAGTCTCTTTAGTTTATTCCTTAGATATTTCACCCGGAGTAGACGGGTACCTCAGCTAGTACATATGTATAACACACACACACACATATCTGCTCAGCATATTGTGAGGGTTGCGTGCATATCTATACATATGCAATCTTCATATGTATTTAAAGAAAATTCATTTGACATCTATAGATTAGAAGCTATGTATAAACATATAAAGAGATTTAGATCGATACATGGTTAAATAGTTCTTGGGTTACAACGGAGTTCCGTTTCGGTCACTTCATTGTAGGTCGGTTTGGAAGTAACTCCTGTGGCGAATTGTAGAAGTAATGTCGTTTAACATCTGTGTCTTAAAATCTGTTTCTTTTCTACAGTCTGTCTACAGTTTGTTAGTAAATACCATGTTCTGTTTGGAGTCATCAGTTTTTTAAGAAATAAGTCCAGTTGGGTTTGAAGGGCTGTTTCAATGAGGAAAGTGGGTGCAGAAATAGAAAGAAGAAATAGAAAGACTGAAGTAATAAGAATGAATTTATTTTGAGAAGAAACAACACAAGATTGAGGTTAAATGATGCACATAAGTTGTTTGTAGAGATTGAAGGTTCATTGAAAGTTCACTCGTATTAATAGAAGAAAGCGTAGTAAAGAAAAGCCTGAATTGGACTATGCATGACAGGAAACAATAACTTATTAAGAAGAGTGTATATGCAAGTGAGGTAGTACGTTGGTAGGGTGTATGGATTAACAGGAGGGCATGATCATTTCCACCGGTGAAAGAAGATTTGAGGCTGGTTCATGTTGGTAAAGCAGGCATATTTCAGTAGATTGCATACTACAGTAGTATCCATACGACTTATGTAGGGGTCAAAGTCTGAAGTCAAAATATTATAAACGCAAAGGGGTGGAATTCATCTACGGCTTGTACTTATATACAAGTGTTTAAGTAAATCACTATTAGACTAGGCCAATTTAGGACTTCGGCCCCCATCATTAATATTAATTGAAATGCTTGTAGCTATAAGCGATGGATACAAATAATTCATTGTAGTAGTAGGAGGAGAGTAATAGAGACCGTGTCAAGCATGCCCATAATGATGGGTAAAATCGTCAACTTTATGTCACACAATTTTTCAATTTTTTAGCAAGGTTCGGATATTTTTACAGGTGTTCTCACTCATTCAGTTTCATTCTTTGGTCTGTTAGAACAGCGACAAACATTTTCTGACAGATCTTCCTTTGCTTACGTTCATCTGGTCTTCTAGAGTGAATGATCCGTTTGAGTTTCAAAGTCACAATGAATTTTTTTCTGTTGGACGGCATCTGATTTGTATTTATAACGTTGGTCTAAATGCCAGTTTCTGTGTTCTGTTTTGTTTGGATTTTTTCTTTACTGTTACTGACGGATAGTTTAATGAACAATTCAAAGTAATCCCTAAGACTGTTCATCGAAATTTGAAGACGCTATGAAGTATTGCAACAGTTGGAAATGGGTCCTACATGACGTCCGTAGCTAATCACCGGCAACGTGCCAATAATCATGAGTCACATCATTCTCGGCAGCCACAAGCACCTTTTTTTAGAGAGAGAGATGTTACTCGGGATGGGAAATGTGTCCTTTTTCTTGACGCTCTGCGCTGTCGTCAGTGGCTAGGTTGCGATGATAGACCTGTGCCCCAGCCGAGGGGCAATCTTCACTTAAGAAGATCTGGTTGAGTTCTTGGTATGAAATGCAAGGAATCATACATTACGAACTTTTAAGCAATAATAGAACAGTTGAAACTGAAGTTTACTGCCAACATCTTCGTCGTATGAAAATATCTTCAAACAGAAAGCGTGAGTCTTTAGGAAACAGGAGATAGTTTGTTCTTCACAAAAATGCACATCCTCATACCTCTCGAGTGACCAAAGATTTCATGTAGATATTCAGTTCAGAATAAATGATTCATCCTCTATACTCTCCTGGCCTTGCTTTAACTGTCTATTATTTGTTTAGGAGTTTGCAAAACCATGTTGATGGACAAAGGTCCATACCAAAAAAAGCGGTCGAAAATTAATTAGTCTCTCATTTCAGGTAAAATTGAAGAAATTTTACAAATCTGGCATCGAAAAACTTGATAAATAGAATGAGATTATCGAAAGCGAAGGAGAGTATATTAATGATTAAGTCTTTAATCATCACTGTATTTGTGCTTCCAAATAAATCGAAACATTGGACAGAATTTTCGTTGCAACCTGATGTATGATTAGTAAGTATATTTGTACATCTGCACCGGTGACATTTACTATTCTGCCGTGTCTTGTCTATCTTTACTGTAATGTACTTCATACTCATACACTCGTTCCGGGTTACAATTAGGAGGAGTTCTGTTACCCTCATCAAGTGTCCTTTGTGCAACCATGCCCAGGTTTATTTCGTCTGCAGTTTCTTATTGTTCGTCTTTTAAAGTCCACATGGAGTTCTTCCTAATTTTTGGTTTCTTATTTTAGGATTTTCTGATCAAACATTTCGAAAGAAACAAAAAAATCTTGTCTGACAGGTTCCGAATATCTTAAATAAAGGGTCCTAGATATTATATCTAGGAAAGATCCCGAATATATTTCATCAGTATTATTCATATATTCACATGCTCACGCAAACGGTATCTGGAGGCTGTCGCTAGTGATCGAATGGCAGCAAGTCTTCTGCGATTCCAAACCTGACTGTTTTTTTTTGGGGGGGGGGTTCTAGTATGCATAATCAACATTGTGTATTTCTCGAGTTCAAATTCCATCGCAATGTCTTGGCTAGAAGTTCTGATTGCCTGAACTAATCTTTTCACTTTGGTTTGATTTTTGGCAAATCATTTCTGGTCATCCATGTGCATCAAATGGTTGATTCTTTCTAATGAATTCATATCCACTTTTATGATTCCACTCGCCTTAATTGAGCGTAATCATGGCTATCATGAAAAGTAATTAGAATAAAAAGTCTTATTTTTTTGTCTTCTCACTTATTTTCTCTCATCCTTTCTTGTTTCTCTCTCTCTCTCTCTCTTTCGGGTCACTTTTTTTTCTCCTCTTACCTTTCCTAATTGTCTTTCCTTTTCTTCCTCCTCTTCTTTTTCTTTTCTTACTCATCCTTTCTCTTGTTCATCATTTTCATTCGGTAATTCCTTCCTCTTCTTACATTTCCCACACCTCTTTCTCTGCCTCCTTACTCCTCCTTCTCCGCCTCCCCTCTTCTTTTCCTCCCTTCCACCTCCTCTTCCTCATTCACTTCGTTCTCCTCCTCCTCCTTCTTTCCTTTCTCCCTCTCCACTTCTTTCTATCTTCCTTGTCGGTTCCTCTTCTCCCTCTTCCTCCTCCTCTTCCTCTTCCTTCTTCTATCATAGATTTCTTCTTGGTGAAGAGCTGCATCTCAGGAACAAACATTTTAGCCTAGTCCTTGTGCTGGTAATTTTTTTCCATAATTCTTCCGGCGTATACAGGGCCTCACATGGAGAGACCACAAGACAGCACAGTACATCCGAGAAAAGACAATAGTCAGGGACATCATAGAATCCATTAAAAATCTCAAATGGCGGTTGGCTCGCCATGTTGAAAGAATGGCGGACAACCGATGGACATCACGACTCGTGGATCATGGATCGCCCGAGATCACATTCGCAACCGAGGCCGATGGAATATTAGATGGAGAGACGAGCTAGACAAAATCAGAAAGTAATGGCTCTGCGACGCCCATGATAGAGAAGTGTGGCGAATCCCGGGGAAGGTCTATGTCCATCGACGGACCTTAAAAGATTGATCATGATGATGAAGAGGCCCAACAACATTAGCATCTGGGATACTCACTTCTATGCAGGTAGGTAGATGTGTAGATAAGTATGATATGTTTGCCTGGCTGTGTGCATGAATACGTGTGTAATCGAAGTGGGAATGGTGAAGATATTTGTGTTATTTTTACAAATGACTCGTTTTAATGATAGATGAAGTGAGTGACGCCACTTCGGTTGCTTGTCGCCTCTAAGTCAATTGTCACGTACTGCTAACCTCGAAGAACTTCGGGGTCTTTTGCAAGAGACACAGGAGCGTGAAGAGAATGAGTAATATGTGACGTCCGGGAAGGGACAGCTTACTGTAGCCAGCGTAAGGGTACTATTTATTTATTTCTCGCTTTAATATCTTTCTGTGTGAACTTTTGACAATCGTAAGGAAATTACTGACTGCGATTTGAATCTGAGTTCATTGTCTGCAGTGAAAAAGGTCCCAATTTCTATAAAGAAACATAACCGTTCCTGCCATATTCCTGTAAAACAAAATACTTATAAACAATATTTGGACTTCAAACAAATTGAATTTAGTAGTATCGTATTTCGGTGTGTGCGTGCATGAATGTCTGTGTGTGTTGTGTTTTCAAATATTTTCATAGCATATCAAATGAATGATGAATCGGATATCAAGATTTATTCCGGTTTTCCTTTTATTTTATTTTTTTCTTGATAAATTACCGTATTTGCCGGCATATAAGACACTTGAGAATACTTTTAAAACTAGTCTAAACAAATACGAAGGCGTGGGGATAACGGTTGGGAGAATGGACTAGGCGAGCCGAGTTCAAACTCCGGCTGGGACACTTCTAAATGATGCCCTTGGAAAAGACATGAATCCAACTTTGCCTAATTGGTAAAATAGTACCGGGTGAAGTGAGTGACACCACATCGGGTGCTTGTCGCCTCAAAGAGGCTGAGTAAGTTGTAGTGTGATATGTGAAGCTTAATACAGACAGCTTAAACAAACGGGCTGTGTAAGTAGTAATGTGATATGTGAAGCTTAGTAGGGACAGCTTAAACAAAGGGGCTGAGTAAGTAGTAATGTGATATGTGAAGCTTAGTAGGGACAGCTTAAACAAAGGGGCTGAGTAAGTAGTAATGTGATGTGTGAAGCTTAGTAGGGACAGCTTAAACAAAGGGGCTGAGTAAGTAGTAATGTGATATGTGAAGCTTAGTAGGGATAGCTCAAACAGTAGCCAGCTTTTGGACATCACTTACTATACAAATATTACCTTGCATTGAAGGCACTGGTGTTATTACAAAGCCTACAAGAGCCTGGAATGGATAGCTATAGGGTTTGGATGATGGTTTGCAGTAAGCAGTAGTCTTCCAAAGACCCTTGTGAATCATGCATCTTATGGGCCAGCAAATTCGGTAAACGGTCAAAAATAACTTTAAAAAAGTGGGCATAGCCAGCAAAAAATTGATAACTTTATATAAATTTATAGAATGAAATAACTTTATATAAATTTATAGAATGAAAAAAAAAACGTGCCTTATGCGATACGACGAGATAATCATGTTAATCATGTCAATTAGTGAATTAAACAAATAAATCAAGTTTCGAAGATAGACATATATTCCCCGATTTAAGAAAGTTGGCTTTATACCACCTTTTCGCTTTTATAAAAAAGGTTAAAAGCGAAATAACTTCCAGAATTTGTTTTATATTTGTCATTATGAAATCAGCGTGCACCCTCCCCCCTCTCTCTCCCCATGTACCTACCACCATTCTAACCTCCGACCACTCAGTCTAACATACTATCATCTCTATGTCTTTGGTAGGGAAACCGTGTAAATTAATGGTAATCGCTTCTCCACTTTACACTATTTCGGCTCATGAAATTTTTTTCTTCATGGTGACTCTCTACTCCCAGATGGTGGGGAAGGCCTATGATTTGCTTTTTTCTATCTTGTTCAGGTTTTCCTTTACGGTATGTTTGTGCACTACGAAAGAGAGAATTAGAGATAGCATGATAGCCGACATCACGGAGGAGAGTGTAGAGAAAGAAGACAATAACCACATTTAACGATGCGTCCACCATTTATGGCAGTAGTAACAGGAAGAAGAGGAGGAAGAGGGGGAAGATGAGGATGGTTCACCCGAATGCTTAGACCAAGTTCCATATCAGTCCAACATTTAGTATTAGTAGTTGTGGTAGTAGCAATAGGGAGAGGAGGAGAAAGAAGATGACGAGGATGGTTCCCCCCCGAAGGTCTGGACCAAGTTTCATATTAATCCAACATGATACGACTGAGAAAACTGGTTAATATTTAACATATTAGGGAGCAACCGACCAACCAAAAAGTGTTTTATAAAGATGCGTGGACGCATATAAAAAAAATCATTCTGTCTGTACAACTTACCTTTCTGTCAAACGAATCTTGTCTTCAGCCAATTTCTGTTCGAGAAGGTTCTTTTCAGTCTCATGTTTCAGCAATAAATCTTGCTTCTCAAGCGCGAATTGCGTCTGTAATTCTTTCTCAAGTTTGGCAAGAGCCTCTTGCTGGCGTTTGGCACGATCTTCAAGAATCTTTTCCTGTAACGAAAAAGAGGTTACAGTGAAGTGATACCTGTACAGAAATTTATACTTAGATTTCCTGAAAGTGAATACTGTAAAATCTCGTTGTAACAACGGCACTCATTCTAACATCTATATTAAGTGACACATACGTTCTAACGGTAAGTTTGCGTTTATATTCTCGCAAGATTATTATTGGAGATTAGTTTGCAGCATTATTTTAATAACTAACATTAGAAAACCGATAAAATAATGCCATCAAAAGTAATAAAGAAATCTGAAATTTTTTACCAATTTCATATACATCATCATCATCATCAGTCTTTTAACTTCTGTCGTTGGACATAGACCTTCCCAATCATGGGCGACGCGGAGCCGGTACTTTCTGAATTTGTCTAGCTCGTCTCTCCATTTGATATTCTGCCGGCCTCGGTTGCGCATGTGATCTCGGGGGATCCATATCGTGAGTCGTGTTATATATATATATATATATATATATATATATATATATATAGAGAGAGAGAGAGAGAGAGAGAGAGAGAGAGAGTTTTCGTGTCACTTCAGTCACCTATTTTCCAATACCTGCCAATGCGATTTATGTAATTTTCTTCAGAGTTTTTTTTCCCTGTTTCACATATAATTTGTTATTATGGTACAATGTATAGATTGTCTCTTGTTGGAATCATCAGTTGTTTATCATGTAACTATTTCGGGGATTTTAAAAATATATTATTGTTAGAACATGATTTGTCTAGGACCCCCTCCCAAAAGAAAAACAGAAATCAGAGCTTAGTGTTGTGTTTACGACAGGCAAATATGAGTCTTTAATATATATATATATATATATATATATATATATATATATATATATATATATATATATATATATATATATATATATATATATTCTAGAAAGCTTTACAGCTATGAACGCTAAAGATAACAACACTTAAATCTCCGATGGTGCCATGATTAAGGGAGTCTATTGTATATCCACAGAACTGAAGACTTCTCAATGGATAGTTATTCAATTTTCGAGTAAAACAGACTGTTACAGCAATAATCTTTAGCATAAAAAGTCAACGGAGTAGCGATGCCGATACAAAAAGTTATATTTCCTGAAACTGAATGTATTCGTAGATTTGCCTCTCTCTATCTCTATCTCTCATATATTTATCACATTTCTCATTCTCGCTCTTACTCACTCTTTCTATCTATCTCCATCTCTCTCTGCCTCAAGTTACACAACCTGTTACATCTTAATCTGAAGATGCACCGTTCTGAGAAATTGCATACTATCAAACTCCGAAATCAAGTATAGCTGATCATGTGTGGCTAGAAAAGGAGACACACCAATTCCTAAAGAACAAAGAAAAACAGCTTAGTTGATTAAAGTGCTGGTAATGCTAGTCTGTTCAAACTTTTGGTCTGATAGTTCAGGAGTATACACCGATATTTCGAAGGAGACGGTAGGAATTAGGTGCTGGGGGTTGTGTTATTTTTTTTTTTTCATTGCCTTATTCTCTGAAATTTAGGGTATCACCTGGTATATAAATAGAGAGAGAGAAAGCAAGACAGATAGACGGACCCACTCGCATGTATGTGAATAAATAAAATATATTCACCCTTATTGTTTTTAAAAGTAGGATGTTATGTTGTAATGTGCTAACATCGTACATGAATAAATATAGTAGGTTGCGTAAAGGATGACGTCTCTAATCTCCGAGACTTATGTTTGCCAGTCGTAAATATAACACTAAGCAATGTTTTTTATTGCTTTGTTTTGTTTTTGTTTTTTTGGACGGTGGGGAGAGGTCCTGAACCTGTCATCTTCTCACCAAAATCTTGTAAACTAGTACATCCCGAAATTGGGTTTCGTTATATTTTCATTAAGAACAACTATGTTTATACCAAAATCTTTCTTTTTACCTTTTCGCGTTTCGCTTGTTTTAATGCCTCTGACATCTCGTAGTTATGTCGCTCTTCGATCTGGGCAATCTCGATCAGATAAGCATGTTCGATTTCCTTGTGTTCGATCTCCATGTTCTTTTTCAGCTGCTTCAGTTCCCTTTGCATTTGGTTGAACTCGTCTCGATCAACTGGAACGAAATCAAAAAGTGAAAAAAAAGCTATCACACATTCACGAACATATATATATATATATATATATATATATATATATATATATATATATATATATATATATATATATATATATATATATTACTGAGCTTAGTTTAGTCTGGCATAGAGCCAGGACGGGAGTGGTCGGGAGATTGTGTTTTGTGAATTTTCTCAGTAGAATGAGAGTCTATCAGCCTCGAAAATCAACATTCGAATTCCTGGCTTTTGATTAGGTTTGAACACCGACCATTGATTCGTCTGACCACAATCGTGTGGGACTCAGTGAGAATCAATAAGACTACACCAGTGATACTAGGAGAGATGAACTCGCTAGCTATTTCTCTTTGGCAGATACTTCAAGATTCTGTGTGTGTGTGTGTGTGTGTGTGTGTGTGTGTGTGTGTGTGTGTGTGTGTGAGTGGTTTAGTTTGTTTTGTTTTTTCACTCACCTTAGCCAAAATAGTGGTGCACTCGGTGAAGATTGAACTCACTACACGCTCAATGGTCAGCAAGACTAGTTTCCTCGCAATTGTTCTACGACGGGCGCCCAACAGACACGTTCATATTAGGATGGATCAATAATCCATAGCCTGTCACGTACTTCATTGATTGAGGAAAGAGATTGTCTTGAAAAATAAATATTTTTTAATGCAAAATAAATGTTTTGTTTTTGTTTTTTTGCTTTTTGTCCCAGAGTATCTTATTCTTTGATGGGGTTCATTTCGATCCTCTATATCATAATTACTATTACTAATTCTTCTTCTTTTTTTTTTTTAACTCACCGTTGCTCCCAGAGGATCGGTGCAGAATATCCAGTGTGCTACCCGGAAATACTTCCCCAAGTGATTGTTCACGCAAGCTCATACTTCGCGAAAGATTCCTCCGGCGGTCCGTTGTCCGATGATTTATTCTTCGGCACTGGGGATTCAGTTCTTCCAGTCGGTCACCGAGATGCTACGAAAAAATAAGTTTGATAAATAATGATGAAAATCAAAAGAGATTAACCATAATATCAATACTGGTATTTTAAACAATTTAACCAGAAACTCCGAAGTTCCTCTAGACTTTCTGAGTGCCTCTCTGATCTAAACAAATAACCAGAAGTACCAGACTGACACACAATCAATGGGCTTACCTTATTTTCGTCCTGCAATTGGGCTATCTGTTGTCGCATCATATTATGGCTGTCGCTTGTTGCCTGGTAAATTTCCCATTGCTCTGATAGCTGAAATTAATGGCAGGAGGCACGTTAAAGTCTTGATCTATTAGGTTTTTATACATGAAATGTCATTCTTCACATCTTAGAAAACAATGCTAAATGCGGAAGTTTTATTAATATTATAACAAATTTGCAAATTCAGTGCAAACAGATGCAAAATTCATCATTATAAGAGGTTTTTGAGCCTTTAACAGCAATGGTGTCTACATAAAAAATACTTACCCCGAAGCCTAGTTTCCATCGTCTTCTTTGCCGGTTGTTTGCTGTCTGGCTTACAAAGAGAACTGAATACGTTGGGTGGATGCAAAAGTCCGTATTACGTTCGTTTTGGGGTAACACCTCATATTTTCCACCGTATAATGCACGATTTACTTATAAAATCAAACCTATACGAAATATGGCGGTAATTATGGTATTATGCAGTAGCATAATGGTGCTTTGTATCTTGGATGTGCTGTATTCTAAGGATGTGAAAAACGTAGAAATATTTTAGTGTCTGTAAAAAGTAATGGACAATTGATACTTTTGCAGCCCAATGGAAGGTGGTCTCACTTGAAAAAAAATTGAAGAATTCATGGAAAACAGAATTTGGATTAGACAGTATTATCATGATAGAGTCCAATCCAAATTTTGTTTTTCTTTCATAAATTCTCTTATTTCTTTTTATTTGTTCGCGTTTGTAACATCGAACGAGCGAGATGTTAAACTTTACAATTTGCAATCGGGACCACCTTCGTCACATTGCACTTTTTACAGACACTAAAACATATTTGCTATTTTGTGCATCCGTAGTACATAGCAAACCCAAGATACAAAGCACCATACGCCACTGGTAATACGTTCTCAAATTTAGCGGTTACAACTATGATAAACTCTACATTCTCTGGAAGCTTATGATTCATTTGGTTATTTCACAATAAATATCGTTTTTTTTCCATATCATAGGAAATAATACTAAAAGTGGAAGATTTACAGAATCAATGTAAATTGTTATAATTCGTTATTAGGGTGGGGGTTAAGCCCTTAATAGCCCTTAATAACTCAGGAAGTTAGACAGATTTTCAAGTGCAATTCCAAATAAGGACATAATGCTGGTCAAGCTGCTGATGCCGCCAACAAAGTATTTGGAGGGAGTACTATAAGAGTGCGAACTATTCAGTATTGGTTCAATATGTTTAAGTCTGGAAATATGCATACCAATAATAAACCTTGAGGGATGCCCAAACCAGTTCTTAATGATAGAGAATTATCGAAAGCAGTGGCCAACGACAATGGTTCGAGCTGTTTCTCGAGACTTTGGGACTTAGTCGAAAAAAAATATTTCATCGTCTTCTCTTTAAAAACCCGCCTACTTACTGATTTGCCGCCAGACTTGAGTCTCTCCACACTGAGTTGATATTGTAATTTATGTTTCTGTCTCTCCAGATCCTTCACTCTCTCCCGAACTTCATTTAATTCGACCTGTGTCTGCCTCAGATCCTACCAACGCAAAATAAAAACAATAAAAATTAGTCAGGTTGAAAAAAAGAAATTCATTTATTTACGGGGTAATCAAAAGTGTTGCAAGAATTTTGGTGAATTTTGGGTTCCAGGTGGTTTAGTTTCTTGAAGGGACACCCTGTCACATCTAGGGAGATTTGTCAGTAAAATACACGTTAAGTACTATCTATAAAGCTTTTGAGGGTCTCTCCACTGGGGGAACGGGCATATTTTCAAATAGTCTCCCTCCCATCGTCTCCGCTTTTGAGAGAGATTTTACTGTGGAACTTTTATGTAATCCTCATTTTGAATTTTCGGAAGTAAAAGAAATATTTGGCTGATAAATAGTTGAGGAAAAATATCCAAAGAAACTTAGGTTACAGTAAAAAAAAAAAAAACTCCTGTGGTCTACTACAACAATATCTTGATTTCTAGGATTATTCTTCATTTTCTCCGAACGATTGGTGGCGAGATCTTAGATGTTTTGTTTACACACATTGGTATTATTAGTAGTAATACTATCTTGCAAAACATGGGGCTATATGCTGGAAACTACATCAACCTTACATAATGTAATAAATGGTTTCGCTGAAAAGTGGTGTAAGGACATAGAAAGCGAACAAAAATATTTTGATTACTCAATAATGATGCTATGAACAAAAAAGATTGTCATAAAGATCGTGGGAATGTCGACATCGACTAGATAGGAAAGTATTCGACATAGCTCGGTGGTTCTTACTCTGGGTGTGCGCATTCCCAACGGGTTTGTCAGGCAATTTGGAAAACTGTGAGGTGATGGTGACAAACATGGCATGTTTTTTTTCCGTTTTATTGCTAACGTGTACATCTTGGTCTCTTAATGGTTTTATTATAATATCTTGCTTCAGGCTTTCAATTTTGACCTCTGATAAACTTTAAGATTTTGTTATTTAGTTAGTTAGGAAGCCGGAATATATCCGTTCTCTTTTAATTATATGCTCAAGAGAATCATCACTGTTCATTTATTGAATTGAATTGAATGTTACGAACTCTATATTAACTTTGCCAATTTTGACTTATTTTGTTCAATTTTTTGCCTTAAGATTAAGAGTTTCGAGAAGGATTTTGAAATATAGAAAGAGTGCGATCCTTAAAAAAGCTTCGTAACATCGTAAAAGCTACGTTACGAAAGCTGCAGACATGACTTTTCCGTACCTCTTGCGTGGTGGACAAATCTTCTTTCAACTTGTTGCTTTCTTCTCGGTACGAAGTCGTCATCTTTTCAATCATCATATCATGTTCGTCCATCACATCCATCCGTTCTTCTCGTTCCTTCTTCAATTCTTCCTTCAGGCTTTTGATTTGCTCCTGGTAGATGCCTTCCATTGAACTGTGCATTATTAAACAAAAATTCATAAATTATAAACGAACGGACTGTCAAGATCAGAACGGCCTTAGATTGTTTCAATTATTTAGCATTTCCTCTGTCACTATAAACGTCATCATTAAAGTGATTGAAAGTTTTGACATATTTGTTTAATAAAACTTATTGGTGTTATTACAAGTTACATAAAAAGCCAGTTCAAATTATAAGTAGGTACTTCCTTCTTGTCATAATGAATTTCCATATCAAGATAAATTTCAATGAGTTTTTACATGCGCTTTTAGTAATTGCTGTGTCACTCAATACGAAATCATTAGAGTGATCATGAATTTTAACTAGATCGTAATCTTATAATAATTAAAATACGTATATTTCTATTTTATGATTTATTTCACGTACGAAATAACGCCATTTAAATATTTTTAGTTTTGGTGGGAAATTTATGACGATGCCATCATTTTTTGCCAAGTAAGTCTTATACTTATGGGATGTTTCTACAAATGTTAAAACATGTGCATTGGGATTTATCACAGTTCTATCCTTAATTGTTTCTGACATTAACTCCCAGCATTGTTGCTGATAAGAAGGAGAAGTGGGTCATGCATAAAAGAGATAGTGGCAAATATACTGATAGACTTAGCTCATTCTCAGCTCAGTAAATTTGCCACCATTTCTCATCTGTTTGCCACCACTTTCTAAAAAAACCGACCCTCTCTTTTCTTGAAGATTGCACAACTGAAGAGGGCTTTAAATGGAGCGGTCGAAATCATGTGATAATTACAAAAACAACGCAAAGACTGAGTTCGATAATCCGAAAACTATCCGAATGATGGCGACTCTACTCAAAACTATAGAAGGAAACCGTCAGTTTAATATACATCGTCACACCAGAGCTATCTGATTGACATCACTGTAGATCAAGTGACAGCGAATATTGCACAGCTCCGAAAGGCCTTTGCAAAACGATTGGAAGAATTCGAAGTCTGTGTGAAATACACACAATTTTTAAAGGGATATAATCCATAGAAAAATGATTTTGGATTATTTCCCTCCGAAATTCTGTTTGAAAACCCTGAGAAATCGATGATTTTCTATCTGAATTCCTTCCAACATATTGTGTAATTTCATTAGAGCAATTCTATTTTCCAAGGATAACCATGAAAGATACTTACTGAACTTTAGTTTGTAAGGTTTTCTCCAACGCTGCATGACGTTCGTCATCTTCTTCTGCCAAAATTTGACTCCTGATGTTCGATTCTCGAAGACCAATAATTAAGCGGTCTCTCTCCGCTGAAGCCTGCTCCAATAAGCACCTTTTAAAGAAAAAAAGTAATGAAACTAAGGGAACAAATATCTATAGTTTATTTCATCGTTTTATGTTGCAAAGCAGATGCTTGTTGTGATTAGACAATCGAACAAATTAAAGGAGGGTCAACATATATACACAAAAAATACAAATGTGATCATCGACACAGCTCGTTGCCAGAAGTATCAGACTTGGGGAAATGTCCCACGACAAATTACCGTTTGCTGTAAGTAATGACACGGCTCGTTGCCAGAAATATCCAACTTGGGAAAGTCACAAATGTTCACCGCTCATCACTCACGAAAGTTACTGTTTGTGCGTGCAACAACATCGTTTGTGGCTGAAATAAACTACTGGAAAATATATCTCAAGTACAATCACACAGCTTAATACACGATCCGACACGATGAGCCTTTTTATTCACTCGGTGCGTGCTTTCCGAATCACCGACTGACGTTACTGCAGTGTCGAGTTTGCATTGAGTGTATGCAGCTGACTGCAGAAGGTAAAAAGTGTCCATTCTACGTGCAATCGTGTTCTCACTTCCGTTCACATGAAGACTAGCAAAAGACGCAAGCAAGAAGTCGTTTTCTCCTGTGACGAAAGGAAAGTT
Organism: Thysanoteuthis rhombus; assembly: GCA_963457665.1. NCBI lineage: Eukaryota > Metazoa > Mollusca > Cephalopoda > Oegopsida > Thysanoteuthidae > Thysanoteuthis > Thysanoteuthis major. The sequence goes on from OY735216.1 coordinate 29,582,894, forward strand.
ACTCGACTCTTCACTATTGTGGTAGCCCCTTTCACTTAGAATTAAATATGAAACCCTACATTTACCTAAACATCCAAAACGCCACTTCCGATGGTGAATCCCTCTAAAAGCTCTTAACACACGAGTTCATATGCTCATTGGCCCCGGTTACTTGGCTGGTTATCTATCTTTCCTTCCCTCTAAACAAGCGGCTGGCCTAGTTTCTGTTGTTCACCCTGACAATATACATCGTCTTTGGTCACTAATCTTCCATGATGTGAGATTCCACAAGAGCTTCATAGCTACTAAATGAAAACATTGCAACTATTTCACTCAATTCATTTTTAGCGACAGCACAAACACTGCCCTTTATTCTATCCCTTTTAGCTTCTTCTTGCACCAAACTGAACTAACCACCTTTTGATAATGTAGCTTGGTCTAACATACAACTCATTATAATGGGCTCCATTCGATACATAAACCAACCGATTTAGATCCGTTATGTCAGGTATTCCCTAACTACTCATGCTCTCCTATATTTCATTTTTATGGATAGGAATGACCCTCCTAACTAAAAAGGGCTCTTCTCTACACGATCGTGTCTTCTTTACTATTATCGTGCGTAGTTTATTTAATCTCCATGTCCACACACATACTTGGCGCGTATATTCTACATGCTGTCATGGTGACTATTTCCAGTGACATCGGCGTGTAGTGCTAAAAACCAAACCACCTGGTGGCAAAATCCTTTGTCCTCTACAACTACACATCACCTCGCCACAAACACCACTGACGTCCCCATGAAGGCCCTCAAAACAACACTACAATTTTATAAAATGTATAATTCATACAATCTAAGCCATCTTCCTCACATTTGAAAATGCCAAAATTGACCTGACTTTAAATCTCCCTTAGATTGGAAAATATCTGGGTTGATCTGACCCTAAATTGATCTCCACAGGTCACCAGAGGTTAATGTCACCTGCCCTATGTTCATCCTTGTGTCAAGTCAACCATGTACACAGATTTGCAGCCTGTGGGATACAGCAAACCTCTTTTGCATGCGAATATCCCCAAATCGAGCAGATCCTAAACCTACCTTGGATTTAAGAATGTCAAAATTGAATTGACTCTGAATTGGCCTTTTGAGTTAATATCGCGTATCCTTTGTTCTTCCTCGTGTCAAGTTACTCTCGTAATAAAATTTGCAGCTTATAGGGTACAACCCTAACATTTGAATATGCCAAAATTAACCTGACCCTAAACTGACCTTCAGAGAACATCGACGGTCAACGCTACCTATCATATGTCCATCCTTACGTCAACTTACTCTGGTACACAAGTTTGCATCCAATATGGTGCAGCTGCTTAGAAGTATATAAAAAAAAACAAGCATACAAATAAACAAAGAAACTTTCGCCTTCTTTGTAATATAGGTAATCATATGTGTGTGTGTGTGTGTGTGTGTGTGTGTAGATATATATCCATTTCATGTCTTACATATATATATGTATGTATAGGGAGAGATGGACACACAAAGTGGACAAACCAGTGATGCACAAGGCTACAGTAAGCGATTGGTTTATTCCAATGGTGCACTGGGGAAAAAGTGTATTTTTTCTTAACAAAGAACTTATCGACTGATTTTGCTGCATGGAAAAGCATCTCCTTCTGTTTTAAATGTGACGCAGCAATCGATCATGAAGCTAGAATGGGAAGAATGCAGTGCATACTCTAGGCTTGTCACCTTCAGATGATCATTTGCTTAGCTCTACCAATCGTGTACTTAACCATCGAAAGCTATTGACACTTAGGTGTCAATATAATGATACTTTGAACTTGTATAAATAAAATATCTTGTCTAAAAATATTGGAAGCTTTTACATGAACCTAATACATAAAAAGAACAATTATCTTGAATAAGTGATGCCTGAACAAGTACGAGTTTCTGTTTGTGGTCTGTCCTTGCTTAACTACTTACCGCAGGTTTTTGCATTCTTGCAAACAGGTGATGATGGCAGCTTGCAGCTTGGGCGTGTGGTCAGCAGTAAATAGTAATTCATCCTCGAGGACTGAAGCCAACTTGGTATGGCTCAATTCACGATCGGGTTCAAAACCATAAGCCTATAAAGTCAGAAAAGTAGAGATGAGACAGAGCAACATTTTGAAGATGTAGCAATATGGATAAACTGTATGGGATAAATAGATGTATAGATAGATATGAAGGGTTAGAGTCAATAGATAGATGGATAGAAGTGAAGTCATCAGTATAAATATATAGATAGATATTGAGAACCTCTGTCATAAAGTGGTGACAAGTAAGCATACCTTACGGATCATTCAATCCTCAATGGATGCTCTACAGCTTTCGAAATTAGGAACATTTTCAGTCACTATGCAAGCAGATAAATCGATCGATACGAGCAGATTGAGGTAGTTATATATGCAGTTATAAAGCAAGCCATAACTTCCGAATTCTTATGTTGTTGTTGCTTCTTTTGTTTGTTGTTGTCGTTGCATTTGCGGATGTGTATACAGCAGGTTAACTCTACCAAGGTGTTCTTTTCTGATCATACTACCGGTTCCGGGTCCGGTTAAAGGAAGAGGGTTGGGTATGGGGTTAGCAACCCCACCCAGTAAAACCTACTGCTACGGTCCTATGTTCTACTGGAACAGAAATAAACTACAACAGCACGACTTACAGCTGATAAAACCGTTACATTTGGCATCTTCAAATTACAACAAAACGAATATATCTTCAACTTACCTTGAGTACGTCCACAGCGTTCGGAATTCCGTAACTCTCCCACAGTTCCACTAAGTCTTCACCTTTGATGCGTCTGCAAACGAAATAAGAATATTTTCAATTGATGGTGAAATAATAATAGATTTTTTGAAGAGGGGATCTTGGATATTCTCGGGCTTTTTCTTCTATAGAAATGCCCTAAAATTGAGAAAAAAGGGATATTTTGTTACTGACAGACTAGATTTTATCTTCAACGTAAATGCATTGCTAATTATTTTACTCTAGAAATATGTTGTAAAACAGGAAGTAAATGGTTATTAGGGATCAGGAATTGAGGCAACATTACTGACATAACAGGACTTTTATATGTGTAGAATAAAATGGATGGTTAATGTTTTTGCTATAATATTCCATTGTAAATAATTTCACTATATAAATGCATTGTAAATCAATAGAGAATATTTTTGTAATCAGAAATAAGTGCAAGCGTTACTAGAGAATTAAGATTATTCTTTGTTTTGTTTTGTTTTGTTGTTTTTTTTTATTTTGTGTATTGGTGGACATCAAATCCGTGAGACATACAGAATCATAATCTAAAATATAATATTTCTTACCCTTTGTTGCTGACGTCCAACGTTGTGAAAGACAGAGTTGTCTCTTCTTGTGAGAGAAAGAAAGATTCATAGTGGGGCATCCCAGTCTTTCTGATGAATGAACGTCGACGCCGAGATTTGGTACGCGATACCTGGGTAGTTGTTTGCTGTGGTGATGGGGACGGCAAACGGGACGGTTGATGCTGCGGGATGTTAACGCTCTCGTCGAACGTTGGCGTCGAATATTGAAACATCTCGCTTAGGAATTCATCGAAAGTCACTTGGCCGTCGCCGTCCGCGTCTAATTGATCGAAAAGCTGGTGAACTTCCTGTGGTTGGAAAGTACAAAAATGATTCAAGTTGCGTCTGGCTTCTTTGTTTGCCCCTATTTATAAGACTAACATGTACTAAATCAAACAGGTTCACAAACCTTTCTATCACATCGTTCAAGTATATATACGTGTGTGTGTGTGTGTGTGTGGAATGACAATTTCAGAAGACCATGTTTTGTACAAATGAGATTTCTTTAGTTTATTTCGACGTTTTGTCGGTACATCCAGTGCATTCTGGCTTTTTGAAGAAAAGTATAATGGAGATAAAAGAGGTTATGTGTTATCTTATTGGACGGCTTTAATAATTAAACTGAATAGATCTTAAGTGTATAAAGAAATCAGAGCATAATCTGGGTTGGGTGTGTGGTCAGCAGGGAGGTATCATATAACATTCTAGTGTATGACTCAACCGGGATATAGATCTTCAGATCTTTGATAAATATCTTAGTGGTGTGTCTCTAGGGGAAGTGTTAATTTTGACATAAGACTAACGAGTAGTGTTGTAAGAATCAAAAGAATAAACTGAAAAGTTTGAGGTCAAATAATTTCATGTCGGATGGGGTTCTTAACATGGCGTGGGTCTATGATAAGTTCTATGTATCGTGTGTTAAATGCTGCCAGAGGAGGTTTAACAGGTGTTTGTGTGTTTATTAGATAGAAAGAAAATGATCATGGGAATAAATCCGCAGGCGAATAGGAGTAAGCATTGTGTGTCTATGAGTGAAAGAGAGAGAGATAGAGAGAGAGAGGGAGAGAGAGAGGGAGAGAGAGAGGGAGAGAGAGAGTGCGTGTGTGTGTGTGTGTGTGTATGTGTGTGTGTGACCTGAGAATAATGTGTTAGCGGTTTAGGGTTGGTAAGGTCTGGCGTTGGTGATGATATTATATATTGGCAACTTATGCTGTTCGATAATGATTGTTGAAATATATGAAACAGCCTGGTCTCTGATCAATGGTGTTACACTGACGACTGTCGATTGCGTATATGCTTGCCTTCTAACACTGCAGAGCACTCAAAATAGACGACCATTCCCGTGCACTCACAGCACGGAAACAGAATTAGACCACATTTTCAATTTACACCATAAAAAAGGACATAACAATCACATCATAGAAAAAAGAACATAACAAGCACAAAAATGCATCGAATCGGTGTAAAACCATTGATCAGATATATTCCATAAGTAGTGAAATTAATTATCGAACAACATAAATTAGCAATATACAATATCAGCCCCAACGCCAAACCTTACCGACCTTTGACTGTTAACATATCTATCCCTTTTCAGCTTCAACACACACATACTTACACACTCATCATCACCTATCTATAATTAACTCACGCACATACTCATTAACATCTCATACTTACCCCACCCAAAAATTTGCCAAACGAATGATAAAGAAACGGAAGCCTTGAACCTATTCAAACATGTTACGATTTCGTAGGAAAATGATTTAAATCTCAGGATCAGGTAGTTCAGGAATATAAACACTAGCCCAGTGAAGAGGATTTGTTGTTTTTATCATAACGTTTCGATCACACTATCATCTGGCCTCTGCTAAGTGTCTGTAGCATCCGGTAAACACCCAATGATTTCGAACGGAAGCCATTATTTGATCAGGCTAGAGATGCTGTTTTCATTTCTATACCTGTCACGTCCTGTGTGAGAGTTTTCAGTCCTCGTGCTTCGTGCTACCTAGCCTTTCCACCGAGCCAAGTGTTTATTTCTCTATATAAAACTTGTCACTGTGACTTTTCTGACATCAGGACAGTTGATAGTATGAATTAAAATCATAATAGCGTTATTTTATCAGTTATGTATTTACGTTTATTCCAAAATATTGACAATCCATTTTTCCTGATTTTCAGAGCATTTCTATTGTAAAATCATCAGCAATGCATTTGAATTATACATATGATAGCTCTTTTCTGTCAATAATGCTGGTATTAATTGCAGACTTTTGACAATTCATTTCCAAAGGGTCAGAAAGGAAGGGAAACTTTTCCCTTTTGTGGGTGTCAAAAATGACGGGAGACTTTTTCCCCTTTCAAATTGACAAAAGTGAAGGGGGTCTTTTCCCCCCTCCAACGAGTCAAAAGTAAACGAAAGCTTTCCCCACTCCCATTAAATGTAGACGTTAGGGGAGACTCCCCCTTTAAGGGGTCAAAAGTTAACAGGAGACGTTCCATTTCCTTTAATGAATCAATAGCAACAGAAGTCCTTAAGAACTCAAAAGTGCAAGGAGACTCCCCCCTTTGGGTGATCGAAAATGAATTTGAACTGTTGAAGGGAAAATGAACATTTTTTTCACTTTTAAAGGGTGAATGGAAACTTTTTCCCAATAAGGGGTCAAGGGGAACATTTCTGACATGTCTGAAAGCCTGAGCACTTTTATTTTACTCCTCAAATATCTGTTGTGGACGGGTACTTCACCTAGTAAATAAATGATAAGCTGGCTACAGTAAGCCGTCCCTGGCCAGGCATAACATCAAATGATCAGGAAGACTTCGAAGTTCTTCAAGTTTTTTAGGTGGGGGGTATGTGACAACTGAAAGCATCCGAAAATGTGGCACTCAGTCCACACGATCTTCTACCCATAACTAGACGGGGGTAGATTCATGCCTTTCCTAAAGGCATTAGTGCGAAATGAACAGCAGATTATTTCAATTGGGGTTTGAACTAGGCTGGCCAATTCCATTTTCCATGCTGCTAACCGCTTGGCACCTGGCACCACCTTTGGCTAGTGAAAAACAATGTAAATATAAACGGCTTTGAAGCCAGACGCAATTTTTTTTTTTTTAAACTGACCTTTGATGCAACGTAGAAGGTGTGGCAAATAATGGATTTTTTTTAAATCGGATTGACATTAAAATAAAGTTCTTAAAACTTGTACTAAACAGAAAAGAACCCAACCCAGTTTAAATTACATACACTATAAACACGTCCGACTGGTTCATTAAACTCTTGACTCTTCAACCTTTGATATGATGCCAACTTAAATAACATTACTTTAAAAGAATGGATTGTTATTTTTTAATCTTTCAGATAAGTTTACAATTTGAGTATCGCCGTAATTATCACTTGCGTAAAAATCTGACATTGAAAGGCGAATTGAGGGATGACAATTATTCTTCAATTCTACTTCGTACTCACATCAAGAGTTGATGACTTTCACTGGAGATCAAGTGACAGCAAGTTTCTTGGTCTTCTAATCTCTAGGCTGCTGGGACGGCGACATCTGCTATCTGACAAATTTTGTTTTTGCGACGATGATTACGCTTGGATTTGGTGATACGTTTGAATTCATAATCTATTATCATTTGTACTCGTTGAGTTTCCACATCAGTAGTAACTGATAGCTTTCACGAGATAGCAAGCCTCCTCAATACTCCTTTGCAAGGCTTTACGGGGCTGTTCCAAGCACTCCAATAATGATAGACGCATATGTCACCTTAATGTTCCACTCTTTTTCAGTTCTATAGTAATGAATAGATACTTTTATAGCTTTTCTGTTCCTTACAATTTTACCTTGCTGTCAGTTGGAGCAGCGAGATCTTTTATTTGACGAATTTTCTTCTTGTTCACGATTTGGTCTTCTTACCATGATTAGGTGACCCGATGGAATTTCAAAGCTTATCATTATTATTACACTTATTAGATGTAAACACCAGTTATAACTAATTGCTCACACTGGAGATTCAGGTACAGTAAATCTCCTCAATACTCATCTTAGTATTATACTTGTTTTAAATGATGCTGTCATCTGAATCAATTCGATTCTACCACGGATCTCCTGTTCTTATAATCTTTTTGCAAGACTCTTTGGGGCTATTCTAAGCGCCCCAATGACGATGGACACAACTGTCGCCATCATCGTTTTTTCTCCAAAAGCGTAATTAATATCTCCTTACTGACCTCTCGTTCCTTCCCTTTCCCGAATTTCAGTCCAAGTCAGTACGTAATATTGTTCTCCGACAGTTTCCGGAATATAATCGATTCGAAATCCGGACTTTTACCCGGTATCGAATACGGACCTCTGGCACCGATGTGAAATACACGATTATGTTTTTTTACTAAGTTTAGTCTGGTGTAAGGCCATAATAGTTTGACATCCAGTCAGGATCGAAGTCACTGGTAATGGCCTGTGAGATTAGCTGATTGGCCATAGCTCTATGGCAAGCGCCAAGGTTTGCATTATATATTTGTTTTTCAAGTAGGTGAAGGAATTTTCAGCCGATAACTTACCCAATCTTGCATCTCTTCCATTCCAATATGTCGACAGACAGTCCCCAGTTCGGATACGGTGAGGTAACCATTCTCTCCGATACCCAGGCATTTCCACATCTCCTTTACATGCAGCTCACCCGCTTGAGGGTCCACTTGTGGTTCTATGTTGTCATCCATTGTCGAAACAGCCGAAACTCCTACAATAAGAAAAGACGCGATTAATAATGCTTGACAGCGCCTCTCCGCAGATGTGTTGTGGGCTTTTTCTTTTAATTTCTTTCAGAATTTTCTAAAATTTTCTGATTTTGTTTATTTTCTTTTTGTCTTATTTCGTTACTTGTTTCTTAGCTGTTTCTCCTCTTTTCTACAAGAGAAAGACAAGCAGACAGACAGACTGATAGACAGAGAATTTGAAAAAAAATATTTCATGAGTCACATCTCTCTATGGTATATGACAGAAGGACTTGGTCCAATATTTTATCTCTCTGATCGAATGTATTTGAGTTAATACTTTCTCTGTGTTCGATTCCATGCGATCACAGTCTAGATATATTTTCAGTAATAAATATATATACATCCATGAGTGTGTGTGTGTGTGTGTGTATGCATGTGTGTGTGCACGTAGATATATCCATAAGTCCGTAGCCTAATAACAAAAAGACGTAGATTTTGAAAATATTTTTCAATACAATATCCTTATCAATGCATCTATCAACCACATAGATTGAACATTATACAGTGAAAATTTCAGATACAAATCCATGCGATGAACATATAAAAAAATGAATTGACATGTACATAGATATACATGTCTGTGTGCATGTGTTTGTTTAACATAAGAAAGTACATCAATAGGTCCGTAGCCTAACTATGAAAAAGACAATTATTTTATTCAACAAATTATTTTTCAGCATTATCATCTTCCTTGTCAATGCTCTTCATACAATGATGAATATAAAGCGATTAGATCGAATTATACACAATGAAAATTACAAATCGAAATTCAGCTAATAATTATGGCTGCAGATACATTGATATACCTTCGTATATGTAATGAATGTATATGAATATACATGTGTATGTTTGGGTGTTTTGTGAGGGGGGATACGGTGGTTCTGTATTTTCAAGTCTGACACCAGGAATCAAACATAGACCCTCCCAACGTTTACTAATCTACTTTATAGTACTGACTTGGCTACACAAAAAATACTATATCAGTACTAAAAATATAGATATTTTTTAAACATTTTTTACAAAGATTTTACGGTCAATTACTCCTCTCAGATTGAGAAGTGAAAAAAAGTATGATATCCACAAAAGTAGATACACTGATATCTGGATGGAATCAGTTCCGAGTTTACCCGATTTTAGTGTAAAGAAAATTGAATGACGCATGGGGGGGAGTTCCTTGACAACACCAATCTTCGTGCTGATATAAACACGATGTAGCAAACGACTATGGAGCTGGGATGGCAAGTTTTCCACATATGACGTATTCTCTAGACCTGTCAACTTCAGATGATAACTTATCTCTTATTTTGTTTCGGAGGGGGGTGCTTTCTTTTGAACACTCACTCTGGTCGGGAACTTTCAAACATTCAATGTATCGAAAAATTCACGGAAGAATTCCTCGAAACATAACCAGAAAAGTTCACTCATGATGGAATGGTCAATCCACCTGAAATGTGGTTTAAGATCCATGCAGCGAGGGAAAATATTTTGATGACTGAATAATTATGATATGAATAAGAGATTTTGCTAAGAAACTTCTGAATTAACATAATATAACAGAGTATATAATCAAGTTGAAAGGTGTTGTAGAGTCATACAAAACCAGAGAAAAAACTTTGATTGCTGAATAATGATGATATGCATTTATATGAATGAGAGATCATGTCAATAAACTGCTAGAAATTTTTTGCATCAACCTAATATCAATAAAATAAAACATGATTCTAAATTTAATGATTTATTCAAAAGATATACTAAAGAATATTTTGTTGTTTTTCGTTGTACGCATGCGTGTTAACAGCGTTTAAGAGGATACGTGCACACGTGTGTATCAATCAGTGCTTGATCGATCAGTTATGGCCATAAAGTCGACGAAATTCCTTTAATTATTTCAAGTATCCGTGTATACAGCCATAAGATCCTTCGAATCACCATAAAATCACCATAAATTTATCATATTGATTTATTTTTATTTACACGTTCCTGCCGCTTGACGCACATGTGTGTCTTATGGCATTTTGCGTATTGCCTCTGGCGCACATGTGCGTCCATTCTCGGATTTTATGTAAACCAATGTCAATTAAGGTTCAGCTTCACGATACTGAGCAAAGGACGTGCTCACTCGATTACGCTATATGCAATATTTAACCGCCTCCCCTCAAGGGTAGAATGTGACATAAGTTCGGGGGCATTCGCATACGTGTGGGCAAGGACAGAAATTGCCCAGACTCCGCAACCAGTGTCACAAAGGCGTCAGGACTATTCCCGATCCTTATAAAGTGACGGGGAGATACTGCCCCAGGGTGGAAATCCCCAGGACTAGGGTCGCCTTATTTATGCCACGTGCCACCCGACGACGCGAACACGACAAAGGATCAGATACTACACTATAATCATAGCTGGGTAGCTAGCTCCGACATTAGCTGTATGTTGCGCAACCGAACATAACAGTGAACGTTTTAAGCAGAGAGGTGTGGATGAAGCGTGATGTCTTTTTTTTTTTTTTTTAGCTTGCATTGAAAAGACCTGCTTGTTACATACCAGGCGGAGATGACCATGTTAGATGTGTTTTAAATTCTGCTTTCCGATCTGTGTCAGCAACCTGTCCGATACCCTGGAAAGTCGTCGTTGTTTGTGTTCTTCACAGAGGAAAAAATAAAAGAAAGACGTAACTACCAAATTAGAAAAGGTTGAAATTCAATGTAGTGCCCGTCTGAATCTTTAGGCGATCTTTTGTAACCATTGTAACCATTCGGGCTAATTGCCTCGTCTTGGGTTTTATTTATCACAATGTTTCGACCGCTGTACTCTGATATCCTTTGTGTTTTGCAACAGAATTTGACATTCCAAAACGCAACAGACATTTGAGGAAGACCAGAGGATACAACGGGCGAAACGTTGTAACAAAAACGAAAACAATAAGAAAATTAGGACGCATAGCAATTATTTTCGGTAATTTTGTGAAGAGTCATTATCAATTTGTGAGTTGTTCGGACAATCAAAGTTATTCTTTGTGACGCATTCGTTCTAGGCACAATATTTCGGCCAATCCATCCTAGAAAACTCTTCGTGTGTACCATTCGTGCGGAAAGACTCCTCATGTTTTTTCTTATCGGTTGTACAACTAAAGTATTCTGTAGAATGGATCGGTCGGAATGTTGTAGAAAGAACAAAAGCAGTCTGAAGAATGAGTTCAATCATTCGAATAACTCTTGGGTCGTGTGTATATGTTTAGCGTAAAAGGGACAGACAGGCTGTGTTTGTAAAACTGATCGGACATTCTAAATGAATGCATCGTTTAAAATCATGCATGATTTTATTCAACCAGCATCTTCATCTTAGCTGTAATTTTTATCACTAAATTCCAATAGCTAGCAGATGGAGTAATGGCTGGAAAAAGTATCGGCCGAAATATCACGATAACCGCAACAAAGCTGAAGATGCTTACCCGTGGAAGTCATGTCATAATTTTTTCATATAGTTACATTGTTCAATAACTTATTTTCCTCCGCCATATTGTTTGTTTACAAGTAGTAGTAGTAGTAGTAGTAGTATGATGTCTAAATTTCTTAAAGGAAGCATTATTATTAGTAGTAGTAATTTTTTTACTAGTTATCATTTCATTTTATTATTGTTGCTTCTTATCACCAAGGCACTATCACGATCAGACATCCACCGAAGGAGAAGCAAATGGTGTCCATGCTTTGCCGGAAGCTTATTCGTTATTTGCTCGCGTAACGGTTATAGAATGTGAAAACCGCATTTACAACATAAATAAGATGAACGAGGAGCTATCGAACAATTGATACTTATGACAATGCTTGACAAAAAAATTCGGACGACTTAAGATTAGTACGTCTTATTACCACTAGGTGTAAACAAGAAACAATAATAAGATGAAAGAAAGACTAGTGGAAAAGTAATAATGATGACAATTATTCATCAAAGAAATTTGAATAACTAGAAATATTTTTGGTATTTTTTTAATTGGATAATGTCCACTAAAACTGTTACCATAGGTTTCTTCAGTTTCCAAGATGGACTGGCTGGCAATATATATACAAGTTATGCCAATCGGTCTAGAGGGCTGAAAATCTAAAAATTCACAAAATTATGACTACAATTTTTCTCCCCCCTATATAGATTATGTGGTGGGGGGTCAATTAGCAATGTAGTTCAAGCTAAATTTATCCCTCAGTCTGTGTTCAGTAACATCCATACATGTTTTTTTGAAAATTCAGACTTTTTTTTCATCGCAGCCCAAGAAAAGGCGGAAGAAGTAACTTATTCCTTGATGATCCCGTTTTCCAATTGTTTAATTGATCACTCCATCACAGCTTGCTGCCAAAAGACGTTGGTCACATGACGGTTTCTATTGAGTGTCTCACCAAGGATGTTTTTATTGTCTATTGCTTTTGAATACGATAGGCGAATTTATTTACCTTGTTATTCCTGTTATACATATACACAGCCACTTGAAATGGACTCGATTAATAAACTGTTACCCAATCTTTGACTGTAATAAGAGTTCAGTGAGTAAGTCCTGAGTAAGTGTTCAGTTTGAAAATTTCAAAATGGTTTTACAAAGTCCGTAGAGTCTACTGATCGAAACGTTATGAAAAGCCCAACGAAGACGAAGACAGGCTCGAAGAAGTTTGTGCTTGTATGCGTGGGAGACGCATTTTGCTTAGGGTGTGCATGTAGAAATATTTACCTGAATCCTAGTGTCCTCGATTTCGACACATGAACTTTTGTTTGTTTATTTGTCGTTAAGGTTCTTTAGGGGAGTAGAGGGGGGGATGAAGTCCTCTACAGCAACTGCCCCCAGAAAACAAGCAAGCAGAAGGAATAATGCTTGACGCATCCTAACAACAACAACGAACATCGGGAAATGCTCTCTTTTAGCTTAATGAAGAGGTACAGTGTATAAGATGAATCCTCTGAGCCAAGCGTCTTGATCGGGATCGTAGTGTAACATTTATTGTGTTTCTTGTTTTTTTTGTTCCTTCTCAGTAATTTTTGTTTGTTTGTTTGTTTTCAGTTACTTTTTCCTTGAATAATTATGCATATTTCGTTGTTTCTTTTTACGTATAAGTTCAGTTCCGTACAGGGAGTGTGTGGGGTGTAACAACAGATGTAGATAACCAATAAGCTTATATAAGGTTAGCACAAGAGAGCATCTGTAGGAAACCCAGGGAGGATCGAACCCATTACAATTGTAATGATACTGCTCGTCATCATCATCATTATTCTCATTTTCACACCAGTTGTCTGGAGACTGAGTGACAGCAAGTCTCTTCAAGTCACCAGCCCTCCCGTTTGCACTCCCACAGACAGCAGTACTGTGAATTACAGTTTCACACCAGTTGTCTGGTGGTTATAGCTGAAGGTTAGGTGACAGTAAGTCTCCTCAGGTCTCCAGCACTCCTCTCCTATCGTCCACATTCATCACAGCAGCGCTGTGGTTTCCACCGTCTCCACCGTGCCTTTTTCTTGGTTGTTGGGTCAATGCTAACTGCTAGGGTCGTAGATTTCATATTTCCAATACTCTCCTCAGTATTCGTGCAGTCCCCAATCGTGCTATGTCTCAATCAATACCCAGTTCTTCCAAAATCGTTTTCGGTGCATTCTGTACGGTTCTGAGTGCACCTACCTACTGGTACGACTCTGACTTTCATGTTCCACGACTTCTTCTTCTTCTTCTTCTTCTTCTTCTTCTTATTATTATTATTATTATTATTATTATTATTATTATTATTATTGATACAATTGTTTCTATTTATCTACCAATGCACCTGTCTACTTATAGTTTGCATAATGTTTCCTATAATCTCTCAAAATGTACTGGCCACAAGTTGAATGGTTGGATTGAAAAAGGAAGATTTCATCCATCCTATTCCATAACAATGCATAAAGCTCAATGCCAAACTTTTGACACACCTGGAATAAACAAGCCAAAACAAGGATTTGGCCACTGATAGTCAGAATATTAAGAACTATGAGCTAAAGTCAAAGTAAAGAAGAAGGAAAAGAGGAATATTTTTGAAAAAGGTTTTTGACTTGCATGAAATTCTTGGAAATTAAATATGAGTTTGTTTTCTATCAAATCCTTAACATAATTTGCGAGCTGTCGATTTGTGTGTGACATAAGAAACAAAAAGAGAGGAAGGGGTAATGAGAATATACGAACATAAAATATTTGTTCTCCTGTGTATTCAGCTGTTGATAACAAATACGAACACAAAATGGCTATTCTGTTGTATATGTGGCTGCTGATAATGTAACTACAACTGTTATTACTGCTTCCAGTGATATTAATGCGTCAATTTCGTTTTTTATCCTAAATGAATACAAGAATTTTAGTCAACAATGCCTTACGTTGACTTTTCAAATTACTACGTAAACAAACTGACACAGCTTTAGGTATACTGTTAGCAAAGTAGCGTACGTTTACTAGAGTGTTATAATTCATAGACTAAAACTGTATATCGTATAGTTTCCACTTCTCTTTTTAGTTTATAAAAATATATGCATCACTTCGTATGATCCGGTATATACGGTACACGGTAGCTTAATGAGTACCCTACGAACCTAGTTAATAATAGTTAACAAACGCTTCAATAACTTTTTTTTGTTGCCCAATATTAAAGATATAAAGATATGCAGGTTTTATATTCTGTATAATGGTGACTTAAATCTGTTGTGTGGGGGTAGATATATGCAGCAAAGTGGATAATAGTGGTATAGAAAAATGATTATTACCTTTCATTCATTGTGTATATACAACGGCATTTTCAGAAGCCCGTGTGCTAATATGGGCCGCCATTTCTTTTGTCTTGTGCTAAAAACTTAACGTACAGGAATCTACATTAAAAAAGAAAAGAAAAGAGTTGAAAAGATACATGTATACGATGAGCATGCATACAATATAATTGCAGTATTTTTGAGAAGACCATTGGTAAAATGCTGGTGAAAAAAGAAAGAAAAAAACAGACAGCAAGAGATACATCAGCATAGGACGAACGCTTAGTCTAAAATATCAGTTTATGATACAGTAAACTCTTGTTATAATGACACTCGTTCTAACGGCACTATTCAATGACGAATACGTTCAAACGATACGTTTTCTTTTGTTTTGTTTTTTATCATATTCGAGAAAAAAAAAACTATTGTCGGAGATTATTATTAGTATTCGAAAAACTCAAATGGCAATAGGCTGGTCATGTTGCAAGAATGACAGACCACCGATGGACATCATGACTCAGTATGGATCTCCAGAGATCACATCTGCAACCGAGGCCGGCAGAATATAAGATGGAGAGACGAATTAGACGAATTCAGAGAAAACTGGCTCCTGCGACGCTCTCGATAGAGAAGTGTGGTTAATCCTGGGGAAGGTCTGTGTCCAACGACGGACGTTAAAAGACAGATGATGATGATGTTGATGATGATGATTTTGTAGTAACATCACATGAAGATTTCAGTCCAATTTTTTAATAACTGAAGTCAAAGTAACACGGGACATTAAACGGTGAAAGGTTAATTACCCTCAGGCATAAATGGTTGTGAGTTCGATTATCACATGGAACTTTTTTCTGCTCCACACTGTTAATTTATTCACTCACTGCTGGAGGGGACCCAGTCTGGGTTTAGTTGCAATAGAAAGCAACAGCAATTAGGATGAAGGTTAATAGTAGCCACAAATTAATAATAAAGGTCATTTTTTGTTTGTACTTTTGGATTTGCCATGATTAATACTTTTCGTACAAAATTCACCCATTATAAGGGCAAATTCATTGTAACGTCACACTTAAATCCCCGAAGATGATGTAATAACGTGAGCTTACTTGAATATATTTTGCGTGAAATAAAACCCTGAAGCGCCCCAAGGTAATTAACCCGTTAAGATGTATGAATTTAAATAAAATGAGTAGAAGTAAATAATCCTATATTGTCGTTGGTAGGTTTCTCAACTATTTCATACTTCGGTCATCGTGAGATGTTTGTAGAGACTTTAAAGCCAGACTGCACCCGTTAGTTATGCAAACAGATCATGCTTTTAAGGCTCATCTTTTGAGTATTAAAGCATGATCCCTTAGGACCCATTTCCCAGTCTGCATTAAAGGAAATAGAGGTATGGGTACGCCCTGATGCAAGTGTTACTGACAGGATATGGCTATCATATATATATATATATATATATATATATATATATATATATATATATATATATATATATATATATATATATATTAGTTTACCCATGCCATCAAAAATGATGTCAATGATAATAATTTTACAATTGCATTTTATAAAATATCAAAAACATTGTGTTGAGTAGCATTTTCTTGTTTACGTTCAGTATTTCCGTTAGAATAATGTAAAGATACAATTTATCAAGTTTAACGTAGCACAACATTCTATTTCTACTTAGTTACGTCAGCGGAAGTAATTGATGGTGTAAACGTGACAGGCGACCAGAGCACATTTCTGATAATCATATGTGTGGGTGCAAATGCATCATGAATGATTTTACAACAAGAAAGCACAGTCAAGGACTTCGAGACAGTATGCTCTAAAAATGAGGAAAAGGGACTGTTGGTGGTTAGGAATTGATGCAAGCATTGCAGAGAGAATGGGGTCTCAACCTTTTCACAAGTTAACTTTTCCTTGTGATGAGGGGGTTTCCATTACTCAAAAATCTCACTTTTTTTTCTCTCGTCTTGAGGTTCGTTACTGGTTTGAATTTTTCCATAAGATTTCAAACTAAATGAACATTGAATAATTCCGTCTAGGTGATGTGAGGGGCTGATCATTTAACAGCACAGAAAATGGGATCGGTGAGTTCAAACTTCGGCTGAGAAAGACGGACGAAAGTAAATTCGTCCACCATCGCCATCTCCCCACGAGTACGAATGAACGTTGAGAAAATTTTAAAAATTGAAAAATTACCTTTACATTCTTTTGTCGGGGATGTGAACAGAAAATGTGCTGGAAACGACGTTTAAAAACAATTTGGACAACGATAAAGAAAAAATTATTCAACAAGGAGTAGACTCCGTATATGTAAGAGTTCTACAACATATCTTTTGAATAAACAGTTCCTTTATCAAGCTACATAAAGACTTGGATCCTATTCAGCTTAAAAAAGACTACGACAAGGCGGCACCGACTTGCCCTAATTCTTCACAGCCTCTTGGCTAAGATCAAAGTGTAGTATATTGATGCCCTCGGGTAGAGAAGTTGATCAATGTCCGGGATTGTCCCCATCCCGGAACCACTGACCAGCATGCTCAGACTCGTCCTGAGAGCATCAGCAGGATCCGTTCTGTGAACTACGTCAAGCTTGCCCAAATGACTCCGTGTAAACACACGTCGAGAGTTAGGGAGCCTTGAACAACAGGATTCGTCCTGTGGACATAGTCCAGCTTGTCCCAGCCTCCTTGCGAAATCATGTGCAAGGAATCGGGTTGTTCACTCTACCTGCACGTTCTCCGACCTCGTGTCATATTTGCAGTCGTGGGGATGCAAATAAATAACCTCCCCCTAATTCTTCGCAGATTGTCTCAAAATGATCTTCCATAATTTAGACTGGACAAATGAAGGAATCAGAATTGATGGTGAATACCTAAGCAGCCTAAAATTTTCTGACGACATCGTCCTCTTCGCCGAGAATCTTCATGAATTCCAGATAATGTTCGGCGTACTGAATGAAGAAAGCAAGAAAGTAGGTCTTCAAACGAACTTCAGTTGAACCAATGCCATGTGCAACAAATATGTTGAGGACGAGAACACAACGATCAAAATCAAAAGCGCTAAAAAAAAGCTAACCACTTCACAAACCTGAGTCAGCGAATCTCCATCAATTCCTCTAAAGAAGAAGTAATAAAATAAAGAATCATACCAGGTTTGCAGGCCTTCGGTAGAGAAAACTCAACATTCAAGAATAAAGAGATCCCATTAGTTTTTAAACGAAGGGTATACAACAAATGCGTCCTCCTGATAGTCACTTAGGGAGCTGAAACATGGAACCTAACAAAATGACTCTCAATCTAAAATCCATGTAACTTGCTCAAGAGAGGATCATGGTTAATATCGCAGAGATCACAAGACGGCGCAGATATCATAGAATCCATTAAGAAATTCAAATGGCAATGGACAGGCCATGTTGCCAGAATATCAGACAACTGCTGGACATCGCGATTCCCAACATGGATCCCCAAAGATCATACGCAGAATTGCAGCCGGCTGCTCTTAATAGTATTATTGTCAACATGAGCAGTATCGAAAACCTAGCGACATCAGATCCTTGAATAAGATGAGGCGTTATACAGCCTTAAAATTATTTGTGGTCAACAGCGACACCAGATATAAATTTCAAAACTCAATCTTTCTTCTCCCCCCCCCCCTTTCTGAGTTTCCCGTCTTCTCTTTCTCACGTCTTATCTAGTTATCTTAGCTTAACTGGTATTCTCTCTTTTGGTTCACATAATTTTGTTACTCTTTTTTTTTTCTTTTCTTACTCTCTCTCTCTCTCTCTCTCTCTCTCTCTCTCTCTCTCTCTCTACCTGTGTCTCCATCTCTCTCTCCCTCTCTCTCTGTTCTTTATATTCACTTTCTTTCACTTTACATTCATGCTTTCATTTATTTCTCCCTTTCGTTGCCCATTCTTTTCTATCACTTGGTTCTCTTTCCTTGTTTTCAACTTTCTTCTCTTTTTCTCTTTCACTTTTCTAACACTTGCTTTTGCTTGGTGTCTTTAACATAAGACAAAGTATCTATCTACGAGGCTGGGTCGATGACACTCGTTGCAATATACAAAGCTCCATGAAGGAAACGTCAGCTGACACTGGTGAAGAGACCCTCTTGTCTCTGGAGCCACTGAAATATTTATCAAAACCTATTCTGTTCACATATTCACAGGAATGTCTCAATGGCAGTGCATAGGACTGAAGTTCGCAGGTCTTTAGGTCATTTGTAGTGCGATGAGTCGTTGTGAGACATATGTGCCCAAATGTATTTGGTAGAAGGCCTTGATTTCTGGTTCAGGCAAAGGATAACATCTGTTTGTGGTCAGTCTAACCACCATCTATGATATGGCCTCATTTATAAATAACTTATTACAATTTTAGTACAAAATAAGAATGGACACCTTATTACAGGCCTCCCCGTTATGATGCGGTGTTGGGGCCCTAATGGGGCTAGATTAAAATTATGGGGTTCACCTACGTGGTATCGCAAAATACGCTATAACGAACTTCATTATAACAGAAGAAGCTTCAATTGTATTTTCTATCCGTACTGCTTTCACACCAGTGGTAAATGGTGACTTTCACAAGGAATCTAGTGACAGCAAGTCTCCTCAGTATTCTAGCTGATGTTAGTAATGCTGTCATCTATGTAGTTACGATTATTCCATGAATTTCTAGGTCTTCGAATACCTTTGTAAGGCTCCTTAGGAATGTTCTATCATCATCATCATCATCATTATTATTATTATTATTATTATTATTATTATTATTATTATTATTATTATTATTATTATTATTATTATTGAAAGAAAGATAAGAAACAAGACTCTTTTAAATTTTTTTCAAGTATATGTCCTAACAAAACTGAAAATTTTCGATATATTGTATATTTTTCGTTGGTCAAAAATCAAATTCAGAACAACCCTCAAAACGTTAATGGAGCGTATATATCAGAATTTCTCAACTGGGGCGGGGGATTTCCTCTCATGTAGAATTTTAGGCAAATTTTGCTGATTGAATATTTATCTTTTGGCACTGTTAGCAAAGGTAAGTAACGTTTCCTTTTTAAAAATTAATCTAAGTGAATGTGCGCTGATATAGAAACAAACTTTTCAATATCATATGAATACTATTTTAGTACCAGTAATAATTATGGAATTATCTATGTATAAATCGGCACTTCTGGCTAGGATCAGAGTTACTGTGAAGCCTTTCTTGGATCAAAATGGCGCTTTCGGGCCTTCTGTCTAGGATCAGTGTGCAGTATCTGTGCGCTCATTGAAAAGTGTTACAATATATATATATATATATATATATATATATATATATATATATGGTAACACTGACTGATTGTTTCTTTGTCAATAAGTGCTTTCTTTCTCCAGGTGTATTAGTATCCCTAAGTAAGGGAGTGATTTTGTATATCCATGATAACCACACCACCACTTTTGTCTGAGGTAATTATATATATATATATATATATATATATATATATATATATATATATATATATTCCTTGGCTAGGTTAGCTTGCTCTCTCTCTATATATATATATATCTCTCTCTCTCTCTCTCTCTCTATATATATATATATATATATATATATATATATATATATATATATATATATATCATTCCAACCAAGATTTTTTCCATAATCGCCTGAAAGTCATGAATGCTACGTGACGGCTGTATCGAAATAAAAGTGCCCATTTCATAATGGGCTTTTATTGTGAATCTCGCACCAACTAAAAAGACGTGAAAAGACGAATTTTTAAAAAAAATGAATAATTCGTTTTTTTTAGGAAGTGGCTACTAAGCTACACGTGGAAATTTTCAAGGCTCTATGCCAAAACAAATGAGACCAAGAGTTCTGAACACAGGGACGGACAAACAATAGAGTAAAAGGGGAAGAATACTACTAGCCTATTTTTTTTTGTTATTTGGTCAGGTCGGATCGGCTAAAGTAATTCAATTCTTATTTAATCGCCGTAGTTTAGATCACCAAGCCAACCAAATAACAAATATGGTGGCTATGTATTCTCCCTTTTTCACTCAGTTGTTTTCATTACGTCAGCTCCATCGGATAAACCATTTGGTTTAAAACCTTGGAATCTCATGATTACTAATCCCATAGACATTTTCTAAAGATGCTTTTTTTGAAATTTTTGTAAATTTTTCAATGGAATTTTTCAAAGTTTTTCAGACATTTTCAAAATCTTGTGTCAGTGCTTCTGGATCTACCATTTGGCTTAGAACCGCATGAGTATTCCCCAAGACATTTCCTAAGAACAGTTATGGAGATTTTGGAAAATTTGGCAATATATTTCAATGGAATTTTGGAAGGGGTTTTTCGGACTTTTTTTTTTTTTTTTCAAACATCGTATCAGCAATACTGGATACACCATTAGGTCTAGATTTTTTCGCTAGACATCTTCTAAAAACAGTTTGTTTAGGAATTTTATTATCATTGAATTCGGGGGATTCCGATTGCTTTGATCCTGTGTCAGCGCTACCAGACACACCTTTTGGTGTGGACCCTTGTGGATACTGTCTAAAAATGCTTTAAAATTCTGTTTGCTTGTTTTGTTTGTTTTTTTTATTCAATTATCATCATTTAAAGAAATATTGGTTTGGGTCGGGATTCTTACTCGTGTTTATTATATTGCATATGTGAATGAGGAGAGAGACAGTTATTGTGAAGGTTGAGTCCATTTTGCTCCCATCCAAGCATAAGCACTGTTTCACACTCTCTCTCTATTATTCATTATATGACAAAGATGGGTGAAGAGAGAGAAGGGAAGTGATAAAAAATAGAGGAGAGTGAGTGAATAATAATCTGAAAGTGGAACGGACGTACATACAATCTAGCAGAATAATAATATAACTATGGAGAAAGTCTCAGCTAAAAAGTCACTATTTGGCGGTAAGACAATAGTCAAACCCTACTTTGGATACTGGAGAATGAGTAATGACATTTCAGCGACATTAAAAGATAATAGAGAGAACCGAAAGTCCAATCACACGTCCACCGTAAAATTCAAACACAATTACTGCCAGATCACGAAATCATGATTTGAAGATAATTTTAAATGTGAAGTACTATTTAATCACTATCCCACCACAGCAATATGTGACACAAGGTCGGGCTTAACGTGGGAAGAAATAGTACCTTACCCCCCCAAAATGGCTCCAGCCGACGCAGTTACCGTTGAAAAGACAACGTCACCTGCGAAAGCTGGGCCGAGTAATAATGGGAGAGCCTAAGGACGAGTCCAAAGGCCTCCCGATGCACTTAGCAAACGCAGCCTCAGTGTAACCTCATTGGCCAACGTTTGCACCGGCGCACTCGGTCTTTGATACCTTCCAAACAATCTCCGGCCCATTCAACGGGCAAGTGTCAGTACCGACTCCTCGGTCTATGCCGTGGAACAGATACTACACTTTGATCCCGAAAATAGGGCCAGAAAAAGGTGCCAGGTAAGTATAAATCAGAAGTATCTTGTCAAGAAACGCCCTTCTATGAAATTTCAAGTAAATCTGACGAGCAAACAACTAGGAAAATTGATTTTAAAATATGAAATTTGAACGCCATTATTGACAGATCACGTGATCCAAGGAGGAATTTTTTTTTTTTTTTTTGTTTTGTCTTTTGGTAAGAAGCATCTTGTCAAGAAATAGCTTTCTATTGAGTTTCAAGTAAATCTGACTTAAAACAGCTGAGAAATAATATGGGGACATACCTACAGACTGATCGACCTATACAGCATCTTATTGAGTGGTGAGAACGCCTCTAAAAATGTATCCAATAAATAATAGAATCTAAAATCAAAACAAATTTCAATTCTCGATACACAATCGTTATATAAAGATTTTCCTTACACCTATTTCATGAGATTTATAGAATGCTGTGATTAATGCAGGGAAGGGTAAGATTTTCAACAATTAATTAATTTGGGTGATAAACTGTTTTCACAAAGCACTCAGTTAGGAACAAACTCATCGACAGTTGCTTTGAAAAGTAACTCGCCAACTTCTGCATTACAGCGAGTGAATACTCATATAAACACGCATACACACATGACACGACACACATATGCTGTATATATATGTAGAGAAAGGGAACGTATCAGTTGAAAAGCCATTATTTGATCATAATTTAAATATGTTAAGACATAATTTATTTTTTTCTGAAAAAAAAAAATGCTACGTGGTGTGCATGAATTCTAGGAGTTTATGGTAATTGCAGATAGATAGATAGCTAGATAGAAACCCCCCCTCTCTCTCTCTCTCTCTCTCTCTCTCTCTCTCTCTCTCTCTCTCTCTCTCTCTCTCTCTCTCTCTCTCTCTCATATCAATATACGGGATGTATGGAAAATCTTCAATTATGGGGACAGAGTACTCGATTTGCCCGAAATTTTACACTGTTTTACCCGAATTTACAAGGGAGTAGTTGGCACCCCCAGCCGATCCCCCACCCCGCCTGGTAATTATATATAAAATCTGCCAACTGTCTGGTGTAACTATTTCTGTCATACACAATACGACAAGGCAATTATTATTATTATTATTACTTGTTTGTATGCAGAAGAGCATACGAGAACATTATGTAGAGAATTTCTATCTGCTGTCGCTGATAAGCGAAAATCATGATCTCCTATTACAGGAATTCTATTTCTTCTCATTACATAACGATCTGTTGTCGCTTGCCTTTTAAAAGGCCGCCATTTCGTTCTGCCAACCACACAAAAGACCTTTTAGATAGCAGCTCAGCAAATTTTCACGATTTCTCATTTGTCTATGCCGAACGTTTCCCAGGCAATTAGACGCGCTAAGTCTTAGACGGCTTCCTCGCCTACAAAAAAAATAGCTCTCGTGGCTAAAATAGTTGCGTATTCTACACTAATGCTTGCGATTAGTGTTCGAGCCCAAATGAATGCAAGGATTTTGAATGCTGATTTTCAAGGCAGGCATTCCTTCCCCACTTTGAGGTCAGGCGCAACACAATCTACTTAGATCTGATTTCTCTTCCTGCACGCTCGCTCTCTCTCCCTCTCTCTCGCTTTCTCACTCTCTCTCTATGTATACTAACATTTGAGTCTTTTGTTATTTTGTCCGTGCCTCTTCCACGCTGAAACTACAAGGCCTGGCGACCTAATATTCTGCATGAATACTAAAAAGAAGTAAACTTGTGACATTGGCTATGTGAGGTTGACCTCAGAGGTGATTCGAGGTCATTCACTGGTTCTAAGCATTAGAAAGAATTCATTTTTATATCATATTCTATCCAATAATTATTTTTACGAATAACATAATGATTTCTTACAATAAAATTGATTTTTATACAGTTATAGTTTTTGTTTCATCAATGAAACAATAGTATCAGTAGTAGTAGTAGTAGTAGTAGTAACAAAACTGATACACACAAACACATCCACGTGCATATGCACAACGCTGGGAATAGAGCTCCCATCCTATTTTTACGGCTAATTCAGTTTAGTTGACGAACGAGCAATAAATATACACTTCGAAAAGTGAAATTTCAAAGAGAATGAAAATCTTCTCAAGTGAGTAATTTTTGAGATTTTTGTTTTCAAATTGACATTTTAAACAGATGAATATGTGAAAAAAACATTTCACACATCAAAATCAATTTGTTAATACGTGATCCAGCATTTGTCACATTTGAGTCACGGCTTTTTTAGCGAGAGATTTCATTGACAAAAGAGTAAAAAAAAAAAAATCTAACACAATCACCACAGCACCAAAACACATTAAATTTTTATAGATTAAGACATCTTAGATGAAAAAACAAAACGAATTGTTGTTCTTTTTTTATTTGTAATTTTTCTATAACAAAATATTTTCAAGTGTAATTTAGTGTAGTTTAGGGGCTACAGTCGGTGGTAAATATGTTTACGTAATTCAGTCTACAGTTTCCTACCATTGTGCCTTCTTGATATCTTGATACAGACCAAGAATGAAACCTGCACTGGACAAAATTTAACACATACAGTGCCGAAATTGACCTAACCTCAAACTGACCTTTAGTGGTCACCAGATGTCACCACATCCTATCCTACCTTCATCCTGGGGGTCAAATTACCTGTTTACAAAAATGTTCAGCTTACAGGATGCAACCGTTCAGGACTCTATAAAAAATATAGTTAGAAACAATGATTGATGGTTGTGTTAGTCAAGTGAAAAGGTCAAAGTTTAACAGTATTTCCTCACAAACCTCACTGGAACATAGTTAAATCAAATATATCGATGAGTTAAATTCAAGAAGCACTCTATTTTGACGATAGGTAGGAAGAAGTGTACAACATATGTTCTGGCATGACATTAAATATCATTTGATGCTAAAAAATATTTACTATGGCCAGCAATTTTATTTGACTCCATTCTAATCCCCTCTCTTCCCTCTGTTCTAATTTAAGACCGGCCACTCTGACAGACATAATTAAGCCAAAGAGGGGGGGGTCCTCTAAGACCGACTAACAAATGTACTGATGGCACCCCTCTTCAAAAACCACTTTTTTTCTTAATCTATTGCGACCTTCGATATCTACGAAGAGATGTTTAGTATGGTTAACATCTCGTAATATGGTAACATTGTGACGGGACCCCCGAGCCAGTCTCTTCGCCGGTTGGTGAGTACGACGCCGATCAGACTCTAGTTGACTGGTCGCTGTATCTCTGCCTCAAGTCGCCTCCACCACGCTCACGTTGTGTCCTGATACGACGGGATGTAGCTGTTGGCTAAAATACTCCGTGGTGCTGAAAAAAAAATCGCCGGGGGCGTCACAAATTGATTAGGAACAATCGACATCGGATATAAATTTGCAACAAGATTCATGTCCGTATTATTACAGGATGACTGCTCAAATATACGCCGATACGGGTGAGGACACAACGGAATGATTATCCGTCTGTCTTTCGGGTTATCTATTTGATATCTGTAAGTGTGTCTATTGGTATAGCTTCAACAAAATTCTCGTGTCCAAATCATAAGTCGTTTGGAGAATCCACTTCATGTCTCTTGGTATATCTGTTCGTATAGTTTCATCAAAGATATGATTTTCTGGGGGTTAAGATATTTGTGGTGACAAGGAACGCTCTATTCAACAGCTTCTCAGCATCCACTCATTCACTCCTCAAAATTATGTGGCTTATACAATATTCGGCTTCCTTTGCGTTGCGTGTGGAGCCGATGGCTGAAGGGTTCTTGATTGATTTCTTCCCTTCTCGGCGGATGAATATTGAAATCATACTAGCCTAAACAAGCTTCATTCCGATCTCTCCAAATTTGGGAATCCGTAATTTTCCTTTTGAGAATATGCATAGGTGATAGGCGGTGCTAGATCTAGATATCTGAATCTGGAAAATCCCATAGGTAACCATTCTGATTCGTAAGTACACTCAACCTATTTTCCCAATTAAGCCACCATTTTTCTAGTGTCGTTTTCCTAATTAACCCTTCATCACCATAGTGTCACAACATCAAGAAAGTTTCTAAGATGGCAGCCAGGGCAATCAAAGACAATATAACAGGGACAGGAGTCTGTGCTTCACGCTCAACAAATACACCAACTCTCAATAGAAGTGGCTTGAAGGTTTGTCATCCCTGGAAGATGTCGTCATTGAAGAAAACGCACAAATGCTTATTTGAGGTTTGTGAGGAACTTTTTGAAGAAGCCTGAATTCTTTGGTTGTCCATTATATGCTTTGACAAGACAAAAATCGAGTTTTTTTGGTCTCAATAACCTGGCATATGGAGGGGAAAAAATGAAGGTCTACAATTTGAAAATAACAACCCCAACGACAAGCATTGTGCAGGCCGCATAATACTATACGGCTTCTTTTCTGTTGACGGCACTGGAGGGTTGCTTAGAATTGAAGGGACAATAAAAACAGAATTATGTTGATATTTTAAATGAAAATCTGAAATTGTCGACGAGGCCGTTCCGATTAGGATGCCGTTGGATGTTTATGTAGGGCAATGTTCCCAAGTACACCGCTCTTCTGATCAGATGGTTGGAAGATAAGACGATCGATGTTCTATCATGGCTGGCTTAGAATCCTGACTTAAATCCCATAAAAAATAGAGAGAGCTGGAGAAAATAGTGAAAGCATCTGATTTGAAGCTGTAAGAAGAATATGCAACTGAATTGTGTGCTAAAATACGTTCTGATTTGTGACAGAAGTTCACTGAACATTTATTAAGAAAAAGGGATACGCTGTTAACCATCGGATATTGTTGAAGTGTGAATGATTTTGAACAATCTAAGTATTTCTCTGTTTTGCCTGTTATGAATAAATTGTTTTGCAAATTCAATTGTTGTTTGGTGTTACTTAGATACTTATGTGTATATTAATCTAAATTTATTCAAGTAGCGAGAAATTTAATCAAAAGACATTTTTGAATACTTGTACACATGACCATATGGACTTACATGGATACATATGAACAGTACCAACGGCGTACAATATATATATATATATGTGTGTGTTATTAAGAAATGAATAAATGATCCGACAGAATGATTATAGATTGCGTTATATTATAGTGAAACTCTTATTTGAAATTTTCTCCCGATATTACACGATGATTGTGTCAATTGCCCTAGACAAAGTAAATAGAATATATATATATATATATATATATATATATATATATATATATATATATTATTGGGGTTTTTTTAATCCCATGGTTAACAACTGATGAGAAAAACACTGAATAAAATCATCCAAATTGCATTGACAGCTATTAGGAGATAGGTGTCTGAAGTGTCACAAAAAATCTTTTGAATAATTTTTTGATATTTAGTGTTTAAAGCTTTACAGCTTTCTAGACCATATATATATGTGTGTGTGTGTGTGTACATATATTATTACGGCAGTAGTTAGCAAATTAGACTTGAAGACCATTATTATTGTAGGGAATTCGATCTTTACTGGATTCAACACACTTGTGGACTTCTACCAGATTAAGATAATCTCGGTAAATACCTCTCACTCTCTCTCTCTCTCTCTCTCTCTCTCTCTCTATATATATATATATATATATATATATATATATATATATATATATATGCGTGTGTGTGTGTGTGTGTGTGTGTGTTTGCATCTCCCTATCTGTTTATTTTCAAGTCATTTGTACGCATATCAATTATAGCATGTTTACATGTATGCGAGACGAGAGGGGATTAATAGTTGTATTAAAGGTCGTCAGTTGAACCCCCTGCCTTTGCGACCTTGAAAGTAGATAGGAATTGAAGGCGGAACGAGTGGGTGCCTCCGTCCGCTTGTTCAACACTCTAGATGTCAATATTAGTCACGGTAACACACGTGACTAGTATGGATTACTAATCCTCCTTACAGAGTGGATCTGTAAGCCGAGATTATCTTCCCGAGGCTTCTCTCCGGAAACGTCACAGTCATAACCACGACACAACACAAATCTGCGTGCACTCGAAGGCAAAGGCCATTTATAAATCGAACTATAACTATCATATTGTTACACTGTTGTGCATTAGACAATTTAGATGAGCCTGTTTGCTCCATGGTCAAACTCCACTCCTTCTTCTATTCTGACTGAAGATTATCACTGCAACTTTTGTGTTGCATATATATCAAATACATTTTTAGTTATGTACGACTTGTCAGTCGATAAGACACTCGTCTACCAATCACTAGGTTGGTATTACAAATCACAGGAGTGAAATGGTAATTCTATATATAGGTTTGGTTTAACTATAATCAAGCAAGGCTGACAGCTGCATGTTCAAAATCCTATCCAATTTCTATTCCAACTGAAGATGATTACTGCAACTTTTGTATTGTATATATGATAGATAGTAAAATTATAAAGAAATATATATTTTACGAGTAGATGTATTTATTTATTAGAATGAAATAAACCTATGTGTATCTGTATGATAAATCTATCTATTATCTATTAATATCTAAGACTTGTCAGTCTCGTTCAGTTAGTAAGACAGCCTCTTAGCGATGAGTTGGTCGTGAGTTAAAATCACAGTATGGGGTATGAATCTTATAGATCGGTTCCTGCCCCTAATATTGTTGAGGATTGTTCTTGTTCTTATTATGGTAGAAAAATTAAGTCAACTCCAGTTTTTGAGTTTGACAACAGTGAAGGGTTTACTTCCCTACTTTGAGACAATAGCTTGACAATAATGAAATGAAATAGCTGCGCTATCCGAAAGTAAAGCGTTAATATGAAAACTTTTGTGAGCCGAATTAGCATAAATAATCGTAGCATAATAATCAGTTTATATGGCAAAAGCATTTTAGCATACCCAGAGCCAGAAATGGTGATGATGGTATGTTGGGCTGAGTCGTTGGAGGTTGGAGTGGTGGAATGTCTAGGATATTGAGGTGTAGGAGACAGAGGAAGATGGTCTATGCTGTCTCGATATCACCGAACGCTAATTTCGCTTTTCACCTCTTTTCGTGAAAGCGAGATAATGGCCTTAAGCGAAGTCCCCGAAAGTGGCGGATACTTGTAAATCTAATTTTGAATTTAAATTCTCTATTAATAAAACTCGTGGTTGATTTTCTTTATATTTTAATATTTACTCGCAAGGAAATATCAAACCTAACCACGGTTCTTGTTTATTAATGCAATATTCATGTACTACAAACATAGGTTTCGTAGTGACTTTCTTCTGTTATATCAGAAAATTAATTGGGTACAGAATATATCCAAAGTGCTACCCTAAATTTCGGGGAATTCGACCAGAACTTGGAGAAAATCATTTGGTTTGACACTTAATTTCTATCAACTATTTCGAAATAGTCGCTTTGGGCTGTTTGCACACTGACTCACAAACGGCGCTGCCCACGATGGATAGCGGCTAAGTCCGCGCTACATTCGGTTTGAGCGTGAAGTTCAAATTACTGAATGCATATATGTGCGTGTATGTGTGTGTGTGTGAGGAGAGAGAGAGAGAAAAAAATAAAGAAATCTGTAGGTGATCACTCTAGGTGTATGTGTAGATGCAGGTTGCCATTAGCAAGACCAATCGGTGTCTGTGTACTGAATTTTACACATGAACGGTCAATGGAAGAAGATAAACGCAGACATCTTGGTAGAGGTCAAATCTGTTACACCTTTTATTTATTACGATGAATGGGTTGATTCCCGCTCTTTTACGAGGCTGGCAAATTTTCCAGGTTGATCGGTAGCTGGGGGTATTTACACGCCTTCGCAGGATTCACTGTTATCGGTTTAAAGGAGATTAGTGGATTACTTGGAGCAGGAAGGAGACTCAGAGTAAACAAAAATGTCCTGACCTATAAAGAAATATATGAATGTATACATATGTACATGCAAACATGCTTCATTGAATGTAACAGGCTACGATTTTTGAACATTGCAATCTTAACTGGATCAAATCTCTTTAAGCCTCAAGTGAATTAGATATTGATTAAGCTTAACCCCTATTTGGGATGTTGTTTATGATATATAAGAAAATATTAATAACATGGGATATTTTTAGCTACAATCGTGAAGTGTCAAGCGATGAATAATGAAACCTGCGTATTTCCTACCGTTGCCTTGTTTCGATATTCGGGGCAGGTAAAAGCTAGGACTTTGAATGCTGAGTTTCAAGGGAGGCTGGTCATCCCAAGTTGGAAGATTTGCGGAACATGATCTTAGTTCCCACCTCCGTTTACTCTTCTGTCAGAGTAGAATAAGTAAAACATATATATACGGGGCCAGAGTAGATATTCGAGCCCAGTAAGAAACCCAGGTACCAAATACTACTTCTAAGTTAGATGCCCCAACCCCTCTTGAAAGATAAGCTCAAGTCCTCATTTTTACTTATTTGGCTGGACTAAGTCAAGCAGCAGACACACACACACACACACACACACACACACACATATTTATATATATATATATAAGCAAGGCATAAAAATAGACCTAATAATGTCCTAACAAATAAATCCAAACATTCGCTTGAAGAAGCCCAACAAAACAAGAACATAGACGTGCTTGTGTAGCGAATCCTTTATTTCACTATATTTCAAGCTCTACTCTAATTTAACTTGATGTTGAATGTATCGATCACTTTATGAAATTAACCCATCAAACTGCGGATATTGCATTATATTATATTCCTGATTTGTACTTTGTTATATATATATATATATATATATATATATATATATATATATATATATATATATATATATATATATATATATAAGATATGGGTGTGTCCACTTATATACATATAAACCTATACAAGCACAGATATCTATGTATATGTATATAGTGAAATCTGTTCAGCAGACTTCATATATATACACATATATATACCTATACACCGTACGCATGCACACATACGTTCATCATAATCTGCCAACTGATTGAATGAAAAAAGGCACGAATGAGATTAGACTTGATGCCCGTTCGGTGAACCAGAAAATGGTGAGGAGATGGTGGCTAATCGCCAACAATACAACATTACAGATTTGAGGCAGGAAAATCCCTGCCTCTAGTCATAGGCAGATTTAAAAGTTTAACGCACAGCTCACAGCATATTTTACAAGTACAGAAATAAATTCAACGGAATTGCTGTTTGACTAGACTCTCCAACCCACTCCCTGCATGCATACAACGACAAAGAAGAGAAAATAACTGAAAGAGAGAGAAGGGGAGAGAGAGAGAGAGAGAGAGGGAGCACAATTCATCGTACGGATAAAAAAAAAGCACATTCATCTTAATGCTAATAGAATGATTAGAATACTACAAAGATGGGGAAACTGGCCTGAAAGAATCAATATATAGCAATAACAACGCCACTTCTGATAAGAAGAAGGTCAGAGTGTATAGTGACCGAAAATTACAATAAAGACAAGGGAACTAATCCAAATCAATCAATGTATAATTGTAACAACGTCTCGTCAAATAGATTCAGACGAATATAATTAGCGTATTTGCTATACTCAACCAGCCCTAATCCGGAATCGAACAGTTTTGGACAAAAGACGGAAGTGTCCTGCAGATTGTCTAGACAAGTCATGTGATTTCTCCTTCTTGTTTAAGTTGCATTTTCAAAAGTATTTGCTAAGATTAGCTTAGCGCTGCACAAGGCCTCGTGGAGTCGAAGGAAGATTGTTTAGCATAAATCTTTCATGCGGAAAGAGTCTGAATTGAAAATTAGCATTCGAAATCCTAGTCTCCGTCTGGGCTTGAACTTGATTACGCTGTGGGAATACACAACCTATTTAGTCATCAAACAGGCCGAATCGGTGTATTTTTAAACATTCAGCTGCTCAAGAAATTGAAAAAGTTTCAAACACTCGTACGCGTGCGCGTGCGCAGAAGAATTAAATGCATCTGTAATAATCCCCTTCACTTATTTGATGCACTAAATCGTTTAATTGAGATGGATAGCTTGAGAGAAAGGAGGTAGATAAATAGAGAGAGAGAGAAAGACACAGAGACGAACAGACTGAGATAGATAGATAGACAGACAGACAGATACATACATACATACATATATACATGCATACATACATAAATACAGATAGACAGACAGACAGACAGACGGACACATAGATAGATAGATAGATTGATTGATAGATAGATAGATAGACCTTTGTTCGAAAACCAGCATTTGAAACCACTCTTCGTTCGCCACCGAAAAAAAAACTGCCGTGTAATCAGCATTTTTATTTCTGGAGCGATTTTTTTTTTTTTTTTTTTTTTTTGCACGATGCTCAAAATGTAAGTTTGGTGTGTTGCATCAATTCACGATATGCCTACCTCTCAGCCTTGAAAATCAGAACAAATGCTCAATTATCTCAGCCCAAGTGATCAATAAAAAAAGAAAGTCTGAATTTTCAAAAGAAACAAGCATGAATACTGCCGGACATAAACTAAGGGACCATTTTAACATAAACTTCCATTGTAAATTGAATCACGCGCCATGAAAACTTTTTTTATGGGGGGTAGGGGTTAAAATACAAAATGAAGGTTTTTTTCTTGGCATCATCATCTTCATCATCAGACCCGTGCCATTTGCAACTCTTGGCTTGGTATGGCACAAGGTGACAAGTTTAGCCCACCCAGCAAGCCGAGCATAGAAATCATTAGAGTAATAATCGTCATCAAGAATAATTTGCATGCCACGGCTCCTCGGTGAGGCACCCTACGGGCTTGATTCAGGCATAGAGAAAAGGTTTAAGAAGGTGCACAAGGATAGTGATGTCTGGTCGCGTCCTTCAGGATATAATTGAGTAACCATTTTCAAACTTCTATGACTTTGTCGAACCTTCTCAGATTGTTAACAACTACATATAATGCTTTTTTTAATGGTTTCTCTTCGCTCTGTCTTAAATGTATCAGAAATAATCTATGTAAGGTTTCATTCAGATCCCCAAAAGGAGAACAAATTAACGTCCCGCTTGATACGCTGGATGGAGTGCTCAAAAGACGAATTCTCCTTGCCAAAAACGGACGTCTGCCCTTCCTAGGGTATAAACTATTCATGTGTGTCGATTTGCACAGTAGACAGAGTGAGAAATGATTTACTTACCAAAGATGTAGAAACCAACGGCTGGCATGTTCAATTACACATATTTGTATATATGTGAAATAGTGGTAGCTCCTGGTAGCTCCTACGATTTTGATAAAGCTGTAGAAGTTGACAGAAGTGTTGCTGTTTTATCTCTCCAACGACGTACATTAGATATTTTATAAACGTTTAATGTCCGTAGATAAGTATACATATATATCTATAGATATAGATATAGATATTTGAGTAATTTCAAGTTCTTCGCGGCTTTTGTTGCTAGATTAGAATAATGGATTTTACAAAATCTTGACAAGATGGACGGATGAGTCCTTCTTTTCGGTCCTGAAATCAGAGCTTTCCCTCTCCTACGTGTACGCGTGGTAACTGAACGTCACCGATCCGGCAGTAGGGATAGAACCTCAGATTTCTCAGCCCAGGGTTTTATCACTAGGCTTGACCTACAAGTTTATGTAGCTTGTATTGTTGGATGGGATTGCTATATCCTATATGTCAGTTATGTATGTATGTGTATGCGTAAACATATGTGCATGTAAGTGTGAATGTTTTCCTGTGTAGTAATAGCCGTAAAATGTGTATCTTCGTGTGTTTCGTATCTGGTATGAGTCTTATATAAGTCTATAAACTAATGTGTATGTGAATTGATGTAAATGTGTGTATATGACTTTATACCCCATGTCGGTACTGACTTTCAAGTTGTATAGATGTGTGTGTACATAATATGTATGTGTGAGTGTCTGTGTGTGTATTTGTGTGTGTGTGTGTGTGTGTGTTGAAAAGCAGTAGTGTCTGCCTTCAACTATTCAATATGCTTATTGTATAAAAAATATATATGCGTACATTTTAGTCCTTTTGTATGTGGGGTGTTTTTGTTTTTTTAATTATATGGTGTGTATATTTACGTATATGGTTATGGATGTGTGCATTCGAATTTGTATATGAGTGGGTATGTATAGGTATTTAGTAGGCTTAGCTTAGTATGGCACAAGTGCGCGTCAGCCGATTATATTGGACTCACTACGGCTGTAATAGTCTCCAAGACTAGCTTGCTAACCACTACTACACCACAAGGCCCTCTATGATATTTACCAAACTGAGCTTAATCTGGTACAAAACAACACGTTTGGGGCACCCAGTGTGGATCGAACGTACTGTAGTGATGATGGTCTGCAATATTAACTTGCTAACCACGGCCTCACGGCTAGGCGTCCTACATGTGTATGCATATACATTTTCATGCTCTTTTGTAGTATATATCCTTGTACTGGTAGAGCGTGTGTATGCATGTGAGTGGGTTCGGATCGGGGGCTGAACAACTAACAATAAACTCTGGTCAAGGTAGCCGCGAAGGACCAGAGATGTCGAAATAAGTAACAGCACCCCTGATGCGAACCTACACACTGACGAAATGTGCAGCGGGAATAATAGAAAGAGGTGAGATAAAGCTGCTTCTGAGCAGATATCGATCCAGACACGTGATGCAATTGTCAGACCATTAATAGGTTTAAAGCTGTTGTTGATCTGACTTAACCCTTTCAAGACTAAGCTCTTAAGGTGCTTAATACCTGAATTTCACATATTTTGAAGAACCAAAATTATGAAGGGATACATTCGTCCCAATGGACATTTGGCACGATACATATTTATCCCACTAGATGAGTAAGTCTCAAACTTTAAGGCATGACGGCACACTAAATGTATATATTCGAATTTTGCGGTAAACCAACTGAAAAGTGAACTGAATTAGACGGGAATATTTCAGTAGTCAATACAAAAAAGGTTTCCTTTAATTTGTCTCTAAAGAGGTTGGAAACTCACAAAATTTAGTGATAAAACGACTAGATTGGCAATTCTGTGGCGGAAGAAGGAGAGACTTAATACCCGTACTGGACAAGTTCAAGGCTCAAAATACATATTTGCATATTTGGAAAAAATACGCTGCATAGTTACGAAAAACTATTGTGCCGCGACACACAATTTGAGAACCACTGCAGTAAATATTCATGAGTTTTCAGGTTTTACCATCACTCTGAACGGAAATATCTGAATATGATATCAATGTTTTACATAGGACAATCAAAAAATTGCTATGAAAACAAATACCATATCCTGGAATACAATAGGTTTACATGAGCGAAATAATAATTTCTATGTAAAACTGGCTAATTTACGATAAAAGTATATAAAGGACCTGAAGTATAGACCCCAATATAACAAATAGGGCTATTGAAACAATATGATCTCATTCGAAATGTATCCTGGGACAAAGGTATCCCAGTTGTTGAAATTAAATATAAATTAAAATTATTATTGTTTTCTAACTTAATACACTTTCACAGTGCAAACATTTCCTTAGTTTATTTTTAAAATCCCACTTATGGTGTGTTTAACTCAATCGTGCAGTAAGGTAAGGATCGTTCATGATTTTATTATAGACTTTCATTGTAAACGATTTTATAACGGAAATGCGATGTGAATAGAATTGTCAGTAGTCAGGGAAGCGGTAAGGTCTAATGAAATGCATTGCTCTTGATTTTACTATTGAAATGCATTGTAGATAAATATATGAAGGGAATGCATTGCAAATTATTTTACTATTCCGATACAATGCAATTAAAAGGGAAAGGTTTGTCCGTAGTCATGAATTAATACAAGCGTTACCGACAGAATATGGCTATTATATTTATAATTGTTTTTAATTCTGTGCCATGTTTCAACCTTTTTCTTAATGCGATGAAAAACATATCACAAGCATAAAAAGCCTTTTCTGCTCTTCTCATTTCCTAATAATCTACAGCTCTGGGTAGCCTTCACGTAACTAACTTTATTTGGCAGCATGTCGCGTTGGGGGTGATCAATAACGAAATCGGAAAGAAGATTGTTCGATGGAGTGTCTCATAGATAATTTACTTATCTCGTCTTCTGTTGGGCGGTGATCACAAAAAAAAACGAGAGTGAACACTACCGGGCACAAATTTAGCATATACACATTGCAAAATGACCCTCTGAAAACCTTTTTTTTCGGAGGATGAAAAAACCTATGTCGATGGTTTTGGTTGATTTTTTGTAATAAACAAGCGGAAAAACGAAGTACACTAATGATTAAGCGTACAGGAGAGAAGTACTAGACGGGTTTACACACCTTTCATGGATTAAAAAAACCTCTCTCTCTCTCTCTCTCTCTCTCTCTCTCTCTCTCTCTCTCTCTCTCTCTCTCTCTTCCTCTCTCACTTTTCTCTATATCTCTCTCCGTATATAAAACCTTGCATCAGTTTAAAAAGCAGGTTTACTAACACGTGAATGACGTTAACGTGGGAATAATTGCTAAGCTTTACAATATTGTTCAGATTTAACTCGAGACCCCCACCTGTAAACATTTTTAACATCCACGAAATGATATTTACTAAACTTAGCTTTGTGCGGCACAAGGCCACAAATCCTGAGCACCCAGCAGGAATCAGGGTATCGATCTCACTATACTATCGAATGGTCGACTAGTCTAGCTTGCACTTCATGAGCGAACTTTTTGGCGAACCTAATGATGTTATCGTCCCGAATTATCTATTTCCCTACAAATTTATAGTCAAAATTCTTTTATACATTAATCAATTTGTCCTCGTCTTGGATGTTATAGCCATCTTGGTGGTTACACACACACACACACACACACATATATATATATATATATATATATATATATATATATATATATATATATATATATATATATAGAATATTACATTATAATGACATCTATGGAAGATTATGAAAATCACATTGACTGATATTGGGAAATGGGTGACTGAAGTGACACAAAAAATCTATTAAAAAAGTTTTTTAATGTTTAGTGTTTGAAGCTTTAAAGTTTTCTTGACTATATATATATATATATATATATATATATATATATATATATATATATATATATATATGTGTGTGTGTGTATGTATATATATATATATATGTGTGTGTGTGTGTGTTGAGTTTGTCAAAAAGTTAATTCTGTTTCATGGATGGCATTAGTAACATTTGCATTTCAATCGCTCCTGATCGTATTGTGACTGCTGTCATATCAGTATGCAGTTTTTCAAAACTGTCAAAAATGCTGTATTTTTGCTTATCCATTTTAATATTGAAGATGAAAGAAAATAATTGACATTTTTTGCCAAAGAGATGGCAGAAAATAGTGAAAAAAAAAAAAAAACAACAAACGGTTGTCCAGTAAAGTTGATGTTCAAAATAAAGATAAAAATGTCATATTTTTATTCAATAAACAAAAAAACATTCTATCTCCCATTACCACATTGATTGCGCACAAATGTAATAAAGGTTATTTGTGAATCATCCCACTTTCATTCTATAGGACACATGACTTTTTTTAGAGTGGTGCCCTAAGTATACGTGGGGAGAGAGTACAAACGTTGTCCAGTAGCATTGCCTCAGGCATCGGATAATAGCTCTGATCCTACCTCTTTAAGTGCAATGGAGAGGTACAACCTAGAAGACATGATCTCCGGCAACCTGATATGAAGTACTTTAACATCCCCTGGACTGGTTTCGAGGGAATTTGTTTAATTTCAAAACGAAGGGGGTGACATCACTTTCATTCTTCATTTGTTTTTATGAAGGACCCGTTATCAGCTATTTGCTGGTTACAACGATACAGCATTTAAAGAATAAAACTGGGAGTGATGAGTCATACGAAACATTGAATTCGGGAGGGGGGGAATGTTTGGAAATTTCAAAACAAAAATTGCAAGCGCTTCAAGAATACAATCTCCATAGGAAGAATATCTTCTTTGACTTAGTCAATGAAATAAAACATCTCTCTCCCTTAAACTGCTTGAGTTGGGAATGTTTAATTGCCAAAATCTAGGGCGGGGCTGATGTTAAAATGGCCATTCTGGGTGGGGAGGGATGTTAAAGTGATCTCTAGACTTTACACATAATTGATCCTTGCCCACGTATGACAGAGGATACGACAAGAAATTTGCCAGGAGAGACATAGTGGTAAATGTAAAAAGAACATCTCAATAAAAAGAAAATGTTCTTGGCTTTATTTTTTAACCGAGAAATGTCATGACTTGAGCTGCAATGCCTGGACGCTTAGTATTGAGGAAGTGTTCTGACCAAGCTCCCCCACCCTCATGAACATGCTGAAGACTTCCAAATACGTTTGGGGATCAGCATGGCTGTAGGCGATGCCTTCCCAACTTCTCACGGTACCTCGTATTCCCGGTCTCTCATCAAAGTACTGGCCAGGCTCGACGTTGTATAACTTCGGCGATCGAACGAGAACCAATGTATCCAATGCAGAATTGACCAATTATTAACTGAGAATAAACGGATTGAAAATAAGCAAAACAAGTCAGTATTCACAAATTCAGTGAGTAGAAAAAATGTCAGGTGTCAATAAGTAGGTGCGGTCTGACAGCGACTTGAGTGTCAGAAGTGCTAGTTTGGCATAGGTGCATGCAACAAAGGATTGTCTGAACAGGTCTGGTTAGTCGCTCAATAGAAATCGTCACTAGACCAATGTCTCTTGGCAGCACGCTGTGTTGGGGTGATCGATCAAAAAATCGGAAAAAGCCATGATCCATGAATATGACTTCTCTCACCTTTTGTTAGGGGTGATCACTAAAAACGTCTGAATTTCCCCCAGTCCCCCCAGAAAACAAGTGCAATTGTCGCCGAACACAAACCAAGCGACAAATTTAGTATAAACAGACATTGTAAATTGAACACCCCCTCTAAAAACCTGTGTGGGGAGGTTAAAAAAAGGACTTCTTTTTTTTTCTTTTTTTCTTTTTTCTTGTTAGACATGATAAGAAGTACATTTTTACATTTTCAGAACTCTATCTTCCCTGGCGCGACCTGTACACGCAACACGTAATTAGATAGCAAGACAGACATACCGACTTGAAAGCTGAAGAAATCGGTGTTGACAGTTTTGGTTGACGGTTCCTAATTGTATACAAATCTTGCAAAATCAGAATATTTATACTGGAAAAATAACAGTTCAAAGGGGGAAAAAAGCAAAAAAATGATAGCATGAATACTTATTCGCTATCGCAGCTAAAAATATGTTCTAATATTAAAATGAGATTAGAAAATGAAAAAAAGAAGAAAAGGCAAAGATTTTTTATGGCGAAAAGTCGGTGTAATTAATGATAAATGCTGCCAAAACTTTAATCCACATTTTGGATCTAAATCAGCAAAGATTAAACCAGTTTAGATTGTACTTATGACTTGTGTCTCTTTTTTAGGGCGAGAGGTATTATATATTCTTATATATATATGATTCGTGTCCGTGATTTGGTGTCCGTCAGTGTGTTTGTTCGTCCGTTTATCTGTCACGCTATAGAAATCACCTAAGCCTGGGTGCAGCCCGACCAAGTTTGGCATGCATACGTATTTGAACTATGAAAAGGTATTAAAGTAAAAGGTTTTATGGAGTTTCGGAAGTATAAATTTCGTAGAGTCTGCGCTCGCGCTAAACCCAATAGTAATAAAAATGTCTGATTCTGTGTATCTGTAGGTGATTTTAAGTAGCCGAAACGATGTATCACAGCCAGATATATTGAATTAAAGTACCCCTAAAATGCACAAACCTCAAGAATGAAAAAAAACTTCTGTGTGATTTGCAACTGAATAATAATAGTGTGGAGTCTGATAATAATGATCTGATTTCCATCTATCATATACTATAAGTTTGATTCTGTTAACTTGTATGTGACTTCTAAGTAACTAAAATTGTGCATTGTTGCTGGAGGTATTGAATTAAGGTAACCCTTGAAACCAAATTAGAGCTCTCATTTAAGGCATTGCAAGAACTAGCAGAAAACACGCCTCACTAGCATAGTATCATTTATGTAGGGATTGCCACTTCTGCCTAAGATCTGAGTGTCTGTTCAATCTACCTAGCATCACTTCCCAGTCCTCTGTCTAAGATCAGAGTGTAGCATCTGTGCAAACTAATGTCAAACATACACACACACACTATATATATATATATATGTAATTAATAATTACGTTATAAGATAATAATAACAATTATTATTATTATTATTATAATTATAAATGA
This sequence comes from Thysanoteuthis rhombus, assembly GCA_963457665.1. Classification (NCBI taxonomy): domain Eukaryota; kingdom Metazoa; phylum Mollusca; class Cephalopoda; order Oegopsida; family Thysanoteuthidae; genus Thysanoteuthis; species Thysanoteuthis major. Next base: position 29,623,414 of record OY735216.1, read on the forward strand.
TTATAAAAGGCGTTATATTATATAGAAACTTATTCGAGATGATATCCCGTCATTACACGGTTAATGTATCACTTACCCTAGACAACGTGAATAGAATAAATAATTTTTTTAAATGGGGCTGCTGCAGGAATCGAACCTGCCGCTGATTTAACCCGACAGGCTGTTTAGCTCAATGGTGAGAGTATAACTACCTCGAAAGGGTTACCCTATCGGTGGCAGGTTCAATTCCTGCATTTTATAATCATTCTGTCGGATCATATGTATCCATTTCTCAATACATATATGTACATATAAACTTTCGTAAGTCCAAATGGCGAAACACGAAAAAGCTATTACCATTAATTAATACATGAAAATGTTTCAACTTTTCTAGACCTCCAAAGTGGCGATGATTGTATTTCAAGCTGAGTCATTAGAGGTTGTGGCGGTGAGGTGCAATAAACTGGGGGTGTAGCAGAGAGGGAGACTTGCTGCAAAACAATCACTGAAAGCTCTTTTTTCGTTAGGGCGACAAATGTCGTAGAGCGAACTTTCGAAAAGCGGGGAATTCCCTATCCCCAATGCGGTGAAAGTTCGCTCAAAATTACAAACATCTCATGGGACAGTTGAAGTATGGATGACCAAGATGAAAACACCGTCATATGACGAGCATCATTCTAATTAATCATAAAAGCTGCCAAAACTTTAATCCACATTTTCGATTTGAATCAGCGAAGATTAAACCAATTCAGATCGCACTTGTAACTTGCCTCTCTTTTAAAAGTAATCAGGGGAGGGAAAGGGAAGAAGTCAAGGATTATTATATTTATATCATATACGTTAGGCTGACATTTGATCGTTGACGTCCGACCTACGCACGATCATCTCCTTTGCACGACTCACGTCAGAACTTAAGATGGCGGTGGAGTGGGGGGTTGAATAAAAGTCAGTAAGTACAAAGAGAATACTCGGAAGCTCTCACAGAGTGCATACTTTCACCAACACCATTGTCACTTAAAACCTAAAAAAAATAAATCAATCTTATTATCATAATTTATCAAAACTCCATTCGTCCGTGTGTACTCGCCTACTGTAAAAAAAAACCTACTCGACATAACCCCATGAAATTTTCTGTGGGTACGAATGTGAAGCCAAGTAATGTTTTTAGCAAATCAGTTTTAAAAAATCACCCACCAAAATTTGTTTTCAGGGATGCAATCAAATTAACAATAAAAATTAATCTTGAAATGGACACGTCTTTTGTGCTCGGCTTTTTTCAAACGTCGTTGATTGCTTTGAATGATGCTTTTGCAGCCAGAGTCAAGAAGGGGTTAGTTATCTTGTGTCGTTTTTACAAAGGGTTGGGGAGTAAGAGGTTGGGAGAGTAAGCGGGGAGACATTGGTTTAAAAAAATCCTTCTCTGATTGTGACCGCGATTAGCCAGTTGATAAAAATCTATCATTGCTCTTAATATCAGAAAAACAGAAATATTGAAGGTTTACAGTCGGATGGGTCGGTTGTTTTATGAATTTTAAGTTGAGATTATAAATAAAACTTGAACAGGTCTTGTTAGTCATTCAACAGAAACCGTCAGGCAAGCAACTTCTTTTATCAGCATGACGGGCTAATCAATTAGAGGAATTAGAAAAGTGGGTGATTAATGAATAAGTTACTTCACGCGCCTGTTGTTGGGCAGTGATCAATGAAAAAAAAGTCTGAATTTACAAAAGATAATAGGTGCACACAAACCAAGAGATCAATTTAGAATCAACTTAGATTGTAAACTGAACCCCTCCTCTTCAAAAAGTGTCTAGGGGGCGAAAAAAAAAATTAATTGCAGACATAAGGAGCAGAAGTTTTTAATTTCAGCCCTCTAACTCCTTAGGTGCAGCCCGTACGCGTGATGCATACATACATACATACAAAGCCGGACAGACAGACCAACTTGAAAACTGAAAGAAACTCATATTGACAGTCCATTTTCTTTATCTATTCTTTTTACGCTGTCTAGGCCAAATGATGAAATCACCGTGCAATAACGTGAATGCATATAAGATTGAGTTTCAAAGTAATATAACGCATTTACGATATATATAAGAGAGAGGGGGGGAGAACTAAATTGTTTCTTACTATTTGCCAGAAGACTCAGTGTGTAAGCCGAGAATTTGAAAGAGAGCAGATTCAGATGATTTAACACGTATGTGAATGAGTTTTGACCAATTTGAGGCCTTCTAAATCCACCGTAACCAGTACTTAGTGTAATGAAGGTATTGGCGATCACTATTTGAACTTAGTTCTTCACATACCGACTCGTTCATTGTCCCTTTCACCCCAACATTGCAATCTGCCGAAAAATTTGTTCCGTGCCACTATCACAGAAATATCACAATATTTCTGAAAATTCTCACTATTCCTATTTTTACACCTTTTTGTGACAAGTTGATTCTTATATTACAATTAACCCCCCTCTGATCTTATTCTATGAGATTTATACACTGAAGTTGTTCGTATAAGTCTCCCCAAGAATCTAAAGTGATAGAAAAGTTAGTTAACCAGATAAAAATAATGCGGGGAAAAAAGAAAAGGTAAAACAAGAAAGAAAAAATGTCGAAAGTATTCACACATCGCTGGAGAACATTACTCTCTGATCATCTCACTGGAAAGGGAGGGGGGTGAATGAAAAACTGAAAATGGGGAGGGAACAAAAAACGTAAAATAAGGCAAATGAGCATGAATTTTCTGGCTGTTTGGAAAAAAATTATTGTGAAGACTTGAAATACAAAAAATAACTAAATAAAATCTGACTCTTTTTTTTTTTTTTGCTTAATGGGAAAGTCTAAATATGGACAAGAGAGATTAGGCTTAAAGGTATCACCCACTTTTCAAAAGTTCGCTTTTACGAAAGATCAACATTGGTACAGTTTCCCCTTGGTCTCCGAAATGGCGTAGAGTGAAGTATCAAGTACCATTAATTTATGTGGGAATTTTTTTTAACGTTCACAGAACCCAAGAATAACCTGTGTCTGCCTCCAGCAGGTCGAGGTTAATCGTCCGTTGAAATACGACAATATGTTTGAATTCTTAGCCTCATACACTCTTTTAGCATACAGTTCTGTATGAGTACTCAAAACATCCGACAAATCTGCCTTAAAGTGACGTGCGTGTTCAGAATTAGTAGCCATACTTTTCTGCAATCGTTGCAGCATTGTCAATCGTAGCGAAGGTTTTTTGTTCTGGAAACGCTCAAAAAATTCTCAAATGTAAGTTATTTATTCGACTCCTCACAAGGGCAAAATTGGACGCAAAGTTTTGTTTGAAGTGGGGATCTTCACGCGTAGCTCTGGTCGGTTCCTGAAATTTTCTAGTTCCAAAGGCAATTTCTTTTGAAACGCTTTAAGTATCAGGCAATAAATCTGGCCCTACCCCCTCAAGTACAAAGTAAATCCCGAATAGATTAATGATAATTTCTTCTTAGCTTCATACCATTTCAGCTTACGAAAGGTTTCGAACGAACACTACTTTCGGATAGCTGAAGAAATCTGTAAATAAAACCCAGTTCATCTCTAATTTTGCTTGATGGGAACGTCTGAATATCAACAAGATTTGGGGAATATTACAATAGACTTATCCAGAAATGGATAAATGCATATCATATATAAATCCAATAACAAGGTTTGTCCTTTCTTTTTTTTTAAAATCCTCTTGGCAGTATCTCCGTAAACGTACCTAAAAAGACAAACATAAGCATGGTCAATCAAAAACAGCCAAAGTCTCCCATACCTCATCACAGTAAAAGTTATGAAGAGGCACTACTTGAAGATGAAGATTCGTCTCCTCTGATAGCCGACATTTCGGAGATTCTGGGTGTTTATTCTTTCAAGTTACTAAATGGCTATAACATTGAAGTGAGAGTAACGGAGTCCCAGCAAAAACAATTTTTAGTCCAGCTGAAATCGCCCAGTAGGACTTTCTGGACAGTGAAAGGAAAGAGATACCCTCGTGAGATAAAACTCTACAAAAATAAAGCCCTGGAAAATGATACTCCGCTAGTGAACCTTGAACTTCAGCACCTCAAATGCTGTCAGTTTTTCGTCTTACCCTTCTCTCCCCTGTGTCTCACGTTAGATCAGAGACCCGTCATCGACTGCCTGAATATCAACCCACCGTGGATAATTTTAAAAGGAAGAAAACCCCCAAAAGCGCTGACTTTTGGTAGAGAGGACCGTGTCTCTGAAAAGGGAAAAGCGAACCTTAGAGAGGTAGTCCCCTCCAGGGTTCGACGGCACAAGTTCTTGACTAATAATCTCACTGGATACTCGTATATTTCAAAACGTTCGTCATTCAGTTCTAGTTCAGAGGATAATTTTGAAACAGACACCGATCGCACCCTGACAACCCTCTCCTCGGGGAACAAGCTTGACATTAAAAAGTGCGTTCTCTATAGCAGTTATATCATTCTAACCGAACTCTTCACACTGGCACTGTTTATAGTGAATGCGCTTGGCTGCACGGATATAGATTCTTGCAATGGCTCTTATACAAGCGTCGAACTTACTTGTATGAGCGTTGGCGTTTTCACCTGTCTGATATTAATAGGTATGAAACTGGTATACTTCCTTGTCGTCTCTCTGTGTAGACAGCGTCGATACTATCGCAGATCGGTATTTTGCTTCCTCAATATCGCTGTGCTAATACTGAATGCATACACCGCTTCAAGTCTCCCTCCCCTTACAAACTGCTGGTCTTCTCACCAAAGAGGTTTGTTGGGAGTAGTAATATTGCTGACTATCTTCGACTTTGTGCATCTGTGTTGTGAGAGACCTTAACACCTAGAACAGTGATTCTCGAACTTTTTTCTTCAAGCTTACCCCTTCGTCCTGTCCGACAGGGCTGGCGTACCCCTTGTGAAGAATTAATGTAAAATGTACAGATACCACAAAACAGACAATGGACGTTGTATTTGCTAGTCATTTTTTATGAGATGGATAAGCTTGACTCTTGCCGATAAGAAACTCAACTCAGATAAACAGCTGCATGCCATTCTCATCCGGCTTTCATCAAATTGTCTTGCACAAAACTTGTCTTACTTGTTGATCACGTACCTCCGTGGTTTCTCTCGTGTACCCCAGTTTGAGAATCTCTGATCTAGAAGATTTTAAAACATAAGCCATATGACAGTGTAGGTATCACAGATGACTTCGCAACCAGTTCCCATCATCTCTGGGGGCGTCGCTCAACTTCATACTCCTTTATTTGCGTGTCTCCCTTTCCTTGCAGGATTGTCTTGACAAGATCTGCTGATAGTGAGACGTGCCCATACCACTTCAGTTTGCACCTTTTCCCTGTAGTTAGGTCTTCTAACGCCCCGTGACTTGCTCGATTTTATTTCTCACTCCTTTGTTGATATGGTCTTCGCGGGAATACCTGTGAGTTATTAGAAACCAGATTGTAATATGAATCGGCCATACAGATTGTCAACTCTATCAATTTTAAGTCTGTAAAATATAGGTGTTCCAAGGTCTGCCAGATTTTTCGCTCCTGGGCTTCACAGTGCCAATACGTTCAGAACTTGTTCAAGTCAAGTTCGTTTTTGTTTTGTTTTGTTTTTTGCCGGTCACTATTCCGGGGGATCTACGTTGAGTTGCAATGCTCAGTGATTTCTGATGTTCTTGCATCATAACATGACTTACCATTTGAAAGGCTTTTAGGATCTGTTTATTTTCTTATATAAAGCACTCTCTTGTGATGTTGAGCATGATCTTCTGCTGTTTGTATTGCCAATCTCCTGGTTAAGTCCAATGTTTCAGCTCCGCAGGTGACTATTGGGGGCGCATTGGTTATAGACCCTTTTCCACTGGAAAAAATGAAAGTTATCACGATTTATATGCCAATAAACTTAATATTCCGTCTTCCGTTAGGGCTAGATCATCGCAGAAAAGTAAGCAAAATCTGAAATACTTGGATTTTACAAGTTGTTTTATCTAACGTTGCAACTTAAGCCTTTAGATTTCATCCGACTCGTTTCTGGAGAAAATTTTGTTTAACGAGTTTAATTCATTGACTACGAATGTTCAAAAATACTCAGCCTAATGGTCAATCCATTATTGGTTATACGTAAATAAATACCAGATGGGAATATATAAACACAGACTTTGATATTGTATAAATTTAAATTGTTTAGATACTTAAACTTAGTGAAAAAAAAATCCTTTAGTCTTTAAATCCACGAGGCATCATTGCACGATTAAGTAAATTTTTTTCTTCAGTACTTGCAATTTTATATAGTTGGATTGTTTCTCCCGTGTGATAGACCCAGAGGCTAGCTGGATTAGAAATGTTTTTATAACTTGCAGGTCAAGGTGAACAAAAAATGAAACAATGACCATACAAGGCAATGAAAATACCATATTTCACATAACGTCAAATATTCAATGAAGTCAGCAAACCAGATAAAATGAAGCTGTAGGCCAAATTTGTCCCGTAGGACGTAGTTACCGACCCCTGTGATTGTTACATTAGAAAGATGACCTTACCCGAAATGGTTTAGTCATTAAAACTCTTAGTGTTGGTGCCTGGATTGTTGAGAGGTCGAAACGGCCATCTTTGAAATATCCAATTATGTGATATATAAACTAACAGCATATTTTCCAGTTCGAAAAAAAATATACTATACTGCCCACTAACAATTTACGGGGGGGTTATTTGGCGATTTGAGGGGCCGCTTTTTCTTAGTCTATAAGGCGACGCCTCTCTGTGCATTAAAAGATAGAACTTTTTTTCAATACCGAAACCTCCACCTAAATTATACAGCACCCTATGTTTATTTTTAATGAAAAAGTTATAATATTCGATCGCTGTGATTAATATTCACCACTGAATTAAATTCATTGACAGGACAGATCAAGCTGAAAAATAAGTATTCATTGTGCAAAAAAGCTGGGCCAGATCAAAGATTTTGAGCAGAGTTTTTTGTTTTTTTTAAATAATTCCATCTGATATAATATTACATTTTTAAAAGGTTGATTTAGGATTACTTGGGATCATATGGGGTTTTAATATGTAAATTTTCTATGCCTAAATATTTCTTTAAAATCCAATAGCGTTCTTCTCGAGCGAGGGGGGTTGGAATCCCTGGATCCGTGCCTGCTAAGTTTAGTTGATATCGGTACAAGGTCACAGCAGTAGGGCACTCAATGCCTACCGAAGGGTCTATCGGGATTAGCTTGCTAACTATCGACCTAAGGCAGACGCCCAACATTTTGTAACAGCGCTAGTGGTCAGTATTCGAGCTCCGGTGAAAAGCCATGATTTGAGATGCTGGGAAATGCTCGAACCTGCTTCTCCTTGTGCTCCATCTGGTCGCCAGATTTCTTCACAAAATGCTTCCTTTTATTCGAACTTGAATTTCCACGTACTTGGCCTTCTGCCCTACTAAGCTTAGGATTGTAAAATATAATCCAAGAGTTCGGTATTGGGATCCCTAATGAGGATTGAATTTACCACACTCCTGAATGGTTTGCAAGACTAAGTTACTAAACATAGCGCTTCAAGAATTATTGCAACATATGAATGATTACGCGTTCTATTTCTTATTCGTTAAGATGTACCCTATACTATCAATAAATATTTACTAAGCTTAGCTTAGTCTGGGACAAGGCCACGGTTATAGGGCACGCAGCAAATCCGAAATCACCTTCCTAACCGTTGTGCTACCGCCAGTGTACTTTACATTTACTAAGATTAGCTCAGTCTGATATGGGGTTCTACTGAGTACTAATATTGTGTTACGCCATATAAATCGGCGTTTGATATCCTAGCTTTTACCTGGGTTTGAACACCGATCATTGTTGCCGATGGGAAACGGGATTCTCAAAAAGCGAACTAGCATTTTTCTTTTATCAAGTAATTGAGAAGCATGGTGGAATAATGGCTAGCCAACTAGTCTCGCAAAACATTGAGACTGAGCATGATCCTCGCGTAGTGCTCCAGAAGCCTGGCCTTGTATCAATGTCTGCCAATTCGATCAAATGCTTATTCCAAATACACTGGAAATGTTCCGAAATTCCTTGCATAGAGCTGGACTATATTACCCCAAATGAGGTAAAAACGAATGTAAGGGAGGCTCAAAAATATACGGATAAGTTTGCTCTTGGACACAAGAGATTTCAAACATAATTTTCTCAAGTACGCATACTTATAATGTACACACCTGACTGTCGCTATGTGGCTAAATCATTTAATACTTTGGTGACTTGATTCTCGGCAATATATTCATTGTTTCATGTTCTAATTTATCATTTTATAGCTAATTTGTAAGACAGCTCACTTTCAAATACTAACTACTGTCTCCATGAAAATGTACGAAAATATTGGGAATCATTTCGTGTGTCGAAAATAACGTGTTTAAGTGTATAACTCTGAACTGTACCCTATGGTAGAGGGATTTCATTTCTAAAGGTGGCTTACAATTGCTAATGTGACTTTCGGCGGCTACAGATGCGTGAAATTCATCATTTTGCAAATAGACAGTGACGATAACAGATGGAAAAATGATTTCGTGAAATCTTCCCCTATGCTTATTACAGCATGGGTGTTCGGTTTTTTTTCAAAGTCTTCTCGACCTTGAGAGAAGTTTAGTCATTAAAGAGCAATTTGCTTTCAGTTTACTTTGCCGTCTGGTGAGGGTGTAATATCTTTCAACACGAATAAATTTTGAGAAATACCGAAAACATTTCGCCGATCCCTGCAATAGAATGAATGGTTAGTTAGTTAATCTCCAGTTCGATCTTCATTATTGTACTCTCGTGCCAGACTAGGTCAAGCTTCGCGAAACATGTTCACAACTTTCTGCAATATGTCAGTCCGGAATAGTGTAATGGTTAGCACATCTGCTTCGCATGTAGAAGGTCTCAGGTTCGATTTGAGTGTGGGCAAATTCCCCTATGCATCTCAGCTAAATAAGTTCACTCCAAGGTGGAAGTATCGCTTCGGTATAAAGTCCTGGTCTCGACCAGTCTTGAAACTTGCAAGGCTCACAAAGCGAATGCTAGGAACAGACACCAGGACTTCATCACCAGCCATCGTACTCTCTTGAGAGACGTGACGTTTTACCCTTGCCTGCGGTGGAGAAGTCTGGGGTCCCTCCCTAATCACAGATTCTACTTTGTTACCGAAGACATTCCTACGACAGTGGAAACTCAAAGTGAATTGTTTTCTAATGGGTCAATGGAATCTTTATTTTAACTCGTGAACCGTCAATCTGTCTGTGATATGACAAGCGAACACTAATTACTTTCAAATAACTGTATGATCACCCTGACACGGTACACAGCTCTAGGTATAGTTAACTAAGCAACGGGCATTTACCAAAATAGATATTTCTGTCTATCGACGTGTTATCATTTTACTCTAGGTTGAAAAATCGTTTTTTTTCTCTAATCTGTCAGACGATTAGTACAGAGATTCATACTCATAAGTGGAAATCTCAAAGATCCTACAGACTAATTAATAATTTGAGTAACTGTTAATTCATATGACGTCAGATCTCACTGAGTCACTCTCTGCTTTAACGGTGGAAGATGTTTGTCGGGGAAGAGATGCAGAGTGGTCTCCTTGTTGATGAGGGATCCATACTCAAGCAATATGATTCACGCTTTGATTACAATAGAAGGGATAAAGGTGCACGAAAAAGGTCGCCTATATCATATCTAGACGTCGATTAATGTGCAACCGTAACATACAATTCAGTAGTGATTAGGTAGTTGAATTAATTCCTTCTAGAATAAAATAAAAGATCAATATGCCTTGCATATATATTATACACACACATTATCTGTTTCGCTACTAATGCAATCCTTTACTTGGTGATCATTTCGTACTAATACCCTCGGGAAAGCCATGAATCCACTTAACAGTATCTAGCTCTGGGTAGAACAGATTGAGTTAAGGCAGCCCATCAACAAGAAGGATACTCCGAATAATATATATTTATATAGCTTGTCAGCCTCAGTCCATCGAACTACTGAGGGAGGGCACCAGGCCTCTCGTGTGTACAAGCGGGAGGAAAGCCTGGTTCTTGCAAGTGAGCAATAAACCAGAAATCTGATTCCTGACCAAAAATATCAGCGATGATCAACACTGATGAAACAAGACGGAGACAAAACCGAAATGATAATCCTTAGATCTGCGTATTAAGGTTCAGCAAAATGTATCATTTTGCAACTTATTGCCCACCTCGTGATTAAGAGTTACCCCCACCGGTGCCAGCGTTCGATACCAGGTACCAAGTCAGGATTCTAATGAAGACGTGTCTCAGGCCTTATGCCGCACAAACTTAATCGAGGGTCTGACTAATGGTCGAGATAGTAGTGCATTTCACTAGTAGTCAGTACTTGAAGCCAAAGATTTCGAATGCTGATTTTTCTAGAGATCAGGCGCAGCACTATCTCACGAGACCCTAGCAGAGCTACATTTTAGTCCGCATTAGTTAGGTTTTGTACGATTCCCTCTATTAACTTCCTTCATTTTCATAACCAAAAAACATTTCGGTATTAAATTTGCTCTATTTCAATCCTGAATAACACTGATTCAACGACCTAGTAATAAATAAATGAATTTATAGCATTAAAGACCATTTCTTGTAACCAAATTTATGTTTGCAGAACCTCGTGATGATTTTCCAGCTTTTCTAAGATAAAGATGAATGTAACATCGGAGTGTTGTTCGTTTTGGGCGAAGACAAGCGTTGAGAGAATATTGACACATATCGTTATTTCCTATCCATACTCACCTGGGATATTCAAGAGACAGTACCCCCCGCCCCAGTTTCTCATCAGTTGCATTGTATCAAGTCTTGTGAAGAAGAAAAGAAAAGGGGGGGGGGGACTTACTCTAGAGTCACTTGAGGGACCCCCCCCTTTTTGGGACCGCCAGTCTACAAGATACATTCGGAATTTCTCTGAATTTTTTGGTAGATTAGCCACATGGTATGGGAGGGTTATTTGGAACAGATCCAGCAGTGTGTTCATGATCGAGAAATATTTTTGCGTTATTATATACATTTCAGTATCCACTCCCGATGATACTTCCAATAGATCTCAATTATATTTCATAAAAGAGTAAGGTACGTTTCAAGTAACTAGTAAGTTACTAAGTACAAGGTAACACAAAAAACTCAGAAACCTTAATGGGGGCCCAAAAATGCACCTGACCCTGTGATAATTATTATCTTTTAGGTCCGCAATTTACACACCTAGCCAGCCACAGAGGAGGGGGTGGGGTGGGGGTGGAACACCTCTTTTCCTCTCCAGAAGTGTCTAATTACATATATAGACTTACTTCATGCTCTCAACAAAAAGTGCCAGCTGAGTTACAAATCACTCCACGTTGAACCACTTGTACACGAATGCTAGGATTTGACAAATATACATGGACAAAAAAAGAATTTTTCCTACCAGATTGGGTTTTGATTATTTTTATCTTCAGTGACTAAAGACATTCAGCAACTCTGCTCAGATCTTTAAAATCCAGAATCTTCTACATCCACACAATCCTTTGTGACAGGACAATTAGGGAGTAGAAAACAGTCCCACTTAGTGATGTCCCAATGTGAACAATAACCAGCTGATAACAGAGCAGAAGGATGTCCATTTACATTCATTGTTAGGGTGGGAAAGGAAAAAAAAAAAAAATTTCAATTTTATGTCAACTCAATTTTGGCTTTGATCTCTAGACTGGTTGACAGGTGTGGTCATCAACTATTTGATAATGAGCAGTTGGCAAAAGCTATCCCAAGTCATTGACCCCATGATGTTTGAACCATCATATATATATATATATATATATATATATATATATATATATATATATATATATATATCTCTTGAGACATTTACCTCCCTAATAATCTAACTGGGAAGATAAGAACAAAAAATATCCACCGTTACATACCATCTTTGTTCAGAAGAGAGAAAAAAAGGCAAAATACGAGGAAAAAGTTTGAAATCAATTTTTTCCACAAGTATCAATATTTTACGAGAGTATAGATATGCAAAAATTAATTTGTTGGGTTTATGTGTGTGGGGGGGATAAATAAATTTTATGCAAGATCTGACGCAGTTGGTTGAACAAAAATGTCAACTCATCTGTTTTACGCAATTGTTTCACACGCACAACTAATCAGTTTTTGGTGAGCAAATCTTGTTACACTAGGAAAACTGCCAGGAAGACTACTTTTCATAAGGTGGGGATTAAATAAACATGTCATTGATGAAGTTAAAAATATTCATATTGAAATTTCAAACATTTTCTTTATAGGATTTCATTTTAAAATGAGCAATTCTAGATCATGAACATCAATCAAACATCAATAGAAGTCACAAGCAAAACGGTTTCCTTCCACTTCTATATATTGACAGGATAAATAGTCAGAAATGTTTTGACAGTAATGACGGAAATGATCCATGAAGAAATTAACTCATGGGGATTTCTGAGATTTTTTCTTCAAATTAAAAAGCATTTTGGCCTGTTTTCTTGAAGAGAAAAATTAGGACGGAGAGGCATCATCAAATGTCAACTGTTCTCGAAGAGAACAGATATAAGCCAATGCCAATTATGACAAATATCGGCCCAATTGTTCAACCTGTAATTATCATTCGGTCATCCAACAAAATCATCTCACAGCTATCATTAAAGAATCCTTTATCAACCAAGCAGAAAAGAAAAAAAAAGAAAAAAAAAAGAAAAAAGAGAGACATTTCTTGTTTACAGTCTTTATTATTTTCATTTGAAGTTAGGGAAGTTAACCCAGTTTTTGAGCTATTTCCTTTGCCCGAACTCTTTCCAATTTGGTCAGACGGGCCTGGGATTTGGCACCAAGAATACCACCACCCCAGTGACGACGGATCTGTAAGAGAAAAAAAAAATAAAATAAAATAAAATGAGGAAAGGAGTTACCACAAAATACTTTGCTACATTCATTAGTTTGTTTTTTTTTCTTCAAATGAATAAAAAAATTTTCCTGGGAGTAGAGTAAAAAATTTGGGAAAAACTAAAAATTCATATTGATTATATTGAAATCAGCTGATCCACCTTATGAAGATGATTATATAATAGAAAAAAAAAAAATTAAAAAGGTTTGCATTCAATATTCTCATCACATTGTAAAGCAATTCAAGATACCATGTAAGGACACAAATATATAAAAGAATGAAAACAAAATTTACCTCTTCAAATCTATCATTGAAATTTGTCTTAACAGATTCTACCAGCTTGTTCAGGTTGGCCCTGTCTTCTCTGAGGAGGAAAGAAAGAAAAAAGATAAAATAATTATTACAGATTTGGAGGAAGAACCTCATCAAATATAAGATTCAGAAATTAAATAAGACAGCAGAGGTCAAATCTATTGCTCTGAGATCTAAAAACAAAGGAATTTCAATACCCTGCTGGCAAAATTTCAGCCAACTTCATTATACAGAGTTACTAATTACATTCATATTTGAACATCTAATCAACATGACCATTGATCAGTTGATTTGACTGTTTGGAGGAAAAGTCAGATAAAAATATATCCTCCAATCATGCTTCATAAAAAAATAAAATAAACGTCAACTACAAAACCTGTTCGTGAACCAACCATTTGAAGCTAATCTTTCTCAGCAAATCATTAACAATTCTCTTTTTTCAAAAGTGACTCTTCAACTACAATCAAGTCAGTGAAGAATACCATAAGTTATACAAAACCAAATCCCTATTCGTGGTATACATCTGCACATGCTGCATTCAGATTGCAGTGTATTCTTTTGTCAATGCTGTAATCAACCAAGTGACAACAGTAGTTCGAAAAGAATTTACTTTAGGAAGTGTTTTGTACGGTCGCATCACTTTCAGTACACGCCCGTGTAGCGTCCTTCCGAAACTCCTATTGAATGTTACATCAAGATACTTGGAGATAAATCAATAAAAACTATCAATATTCAGCACAATTATGAATAATTATCTTAACCTCTATCCACATATATCTGAATGCAAGTTTCTGCTTATTTGATACAATTAACATAGACCAACTTGCAACCCTCTTTTTAAAACTATCATAAAGTCGATAGACATTCATATTGCCACTGATGCCACCGATCAATTGTTCAAGCCCACGTAAAAACGCCACCATCTTGAATTCACGGTCATCAACTTTTCCGTCTCTGCCCAGCATTCACTTCAGTACTGTAATAGGCCAAGCTTAATGAATTAAATTGAGCAAAATACAAGAAACGAAAGGCACAGATTCTGTTAATTCTATAAGCTTAAATGAACTGAAAAAAAAAAAAAATCAAATGGCTAATAGCATACTACCCAACAGCTAAATCAAAAGGGATCTAGTTCTACAATACACACTGAATGCCATTTCTTTCCACAGCAATTTGACAATGAGCAGTGACTATGGCAAATATTTTATGAGACCGCGAGATCAAAATCTGAAAACATGCTCAACCAAGGGAAAATGGTATGGAGTAGAGAAAATTTTCTTTTATCCCAGTGGACAATTCAAAATTTATTTCACTCCATAAGCAACAGAGAAGACAAATGATTCAGACACAGCCAAGGATGTTTAATCACAAAGGTTCATCCAGAAATCTCAAATATCCATCATCATCATTTGTAGAATTAAAAAAATTCAGTAAAAAGTTATATCCACAACTAAAATGTTAAATGAACTAGTGCAACAACAATACTTACTGATTGACATGTGTGATGGCAAGTGAGGAACAGGTTCTGCGTCTGACAACACGTCCTAATCTGGCTTTTCCTTTTACAATACAATATGGGACACCCATTTTACGGCACAAGGCTGGCAAATATAAAACAAGCTGGAAAAAAAAAATAAAATAAAATATTTTCTAATCAGAAAGATATCAAAATGGATGCAGGACAAATAATCCTTACAAAAAAGATCACTCAGATTTTGTCAAGTTGTCTTCAAAAATGATTACAGGTGAAGAAATTCTTACATCACAGTGATCCATGATAGATTAATGAAATGCTGATGTAAAACAAGAAACGGATCTCAAATCCAACATTCAGCTACACCCCCCCCCCAATCAAAGGCATAATGGTTCTGGGTCTGCCAACAAATGATGCGTGGACACCTTTAAAGGTTAAGAGATAATAGATACTCAGATTGATGGGGGGAATTTTCCTACTGACTCTAAAAAGCTATAAATATACATACACTAATGAATTACATTTCATCAAATGAGAGCTATAAAGCAAAATCATCTCTATAGCACCTCAAGCAGATCACCTATTTTTTCCCTTCCTTCCAGATACTTCAAGAAGGAAGTCAGCTAAGATATGAAGTCTATATGAAACCATATCACTATTCGTCACACACATCTGCATGTGCTGCATTCAGACTGCAGTGAGTGTATTTTTTCCAGTGCTGTCATTAGCCATTAAACAAGTGACAGTTTTGGGGAAAAAGTTTACTTTAGGAAGTGTTTTGTACGGTCGCATCACTTTCAGTCCACGCCCGTGTAGCGTGCTTCCAAAATTCATTAATACATGATAGCATCCCCGGGAGAGAAAAAAAAAGCCAAATCATTAGTAACTATCAAACAAGATGCTTAAATATTACTAATTTTGCACAATAACCAAGAAGCTAAGATGGCCACGAAGTATCTTGGCTGATTGATTTTTTTCTAAGATCTAATAATCAATTCTGAAAACATTTGCCAATAAACATTGCAATATAAATAATTGATAACTGATTTGACAAGCTCATTTTTCACATCACGTCAGGTGAAAATTACAGCATGTCACTAGTCAACATTTGAAATTGAAACTCATTCAAAACTCCACAAGCAATGATTTTTTTTATGTAATCGGAGGGAAAAAAAAAAAAAAAAAAAAAAAAAAAAAAATGAATTAGTACAACTACTCAGTTGAAAAAAAACATGGATACCAAGTAACTCCAAATAAATACCAATTGCAAATCAACTAAGATGTTGGTCTAAAAACCAATTAAAGATAACCATCTTCCCAGAGGGTCTGAATATCTCAATCTATATAGGAGAATAAGAGAGAAAAAAAAAAAAAAAAAGCTTCAATGAACTCAGTTATGCAAATGATTTCATTGCCACTGTGAATTATACAATGAAACATCAGTACTTGTTCGCTTATCAAGATAAGAGAAGTTCTTTTGCAACTTGACAACTCAGATTTAAAAAGCTCGTTTTTCACAACATCAGGAGTCAGGTGAAAAGTTTGAAGTTCATCATTGTAGTCAAGATTAAAGAAAAACAAAGGCATTTCCATGCTAGGGGTTCACACACACATATATGCATGCCAGCATCTAAAATCTTGTATAACGATACATCTTGAAGGCTAGTATACCTTAAAATTAACATCAATACTCACAGAGTTACCTTTAAATATATAGCCCTTAATTTTGCTCAGGAATTAAAATTTTCACATACTGGTATAAACAATCCAAAATAAGCATTTTCAGATACCTAATTCATCTTTAAAAACATTCAACAATAGTTAAAAAAGAAGTGTTTATAATTGTACTGAAGTTCCATATCCACCAGTCACCAACAAATCCAGTTGCATAGTAACTAAGTTCATTGAGTGATCAAGAATTATACGATCAACTCTCAGTACTCATTCAATGCATACATAGTAAGATTGGACAAGTGTTTTCAGCAATAGAAAATTGACAACTCAGATTTAAAAAGCTCGTTTTTCACAACATCAGGAGTCAGGTGAAAATATGAAGCTCATCATTGTAGTCAATATTTAAAAAATCATATCTCAATGACAAAGAATCTTCAATCTATGCATCATTTGAAAAACTAAAAACTGACCCTAAAATTCAGTTGGGAAATCAAGATGTTTTCTATTATGACATTATGTTGAACAAAAATGAGAGCAGTTTGTGTTGCTGTGATAATAGGACTCAATTTCAGTATGGCTGTAGTGTTGATAAAACCAGGGATTGATCTCATGATAAGGGCGTGAAGCTTTGGTTTTCAACCCTAATGAGTATCATTCATATTCCTGTAACTTACAGTTTGAAGGCTAAGAGAAAAGAAAAGCAATACGTTCAAGTTTTTAGTATCCATTCCTATCAACAGGGAATAGTCAATCTATTTCTCACTAATGCATATTCCAACAAGAAAATAGTTATGCGACTCATGAAGTAAAGACACACAAGTTAACCAAAGGAAAAACTGAATACTACAACCAGGTAACATGAATTTTCCAAGTTAGAAGCTCAAAACTGTTTCACATCTAAGACATTAGAGAGAAAATAAGCCATGAACAAAGAAGAACTTGGAAATTATATTATTAACTCAAAGCAGGACTCGAAGATCTCGGTATGGTAGTAATTTTGATAAAACCATGGTTTTGTCTTATTGAAGTTTTCATCATCGTCCTGCAAGAGTTCAATGGCTTGAAGGAAAAAAAAAATCTCACTAGATGTCCTATAACTCGTTTCATGTAGAGTGGGGACAGGCATAACCTATAATCAAGATCCATTATATTAAAAGAAACAATGGGGGGGGGGGGGGTCCAACCATTATCTAGTCAAAAACTGGTGTAAAATATTTCTGTTATATGATTTCCCACTAGTTCATGGCTCCAGTTTACTATATCAAGCACAAGGATGAAGAGGGAAAAAAATAAAAATAGTAATGCATGAGAACCTAAAAATTATTTTTCTAATAAAAAAAAATGGATAAGTAGGACTCGAAGATCTCGGTATGGTAGTAATTTTGATAAAACCATGGGTAGGTCTTAATGAGGTTTTCATCATCGTCCTGCAAGAGTTTGGTGCAAAGGAATACTTTCAACCCTAATGAGTATTATCCATTTCCTGTAACCCGTTTGAGGGCTTAGAGAAAAAGTAAAAATGTTTGAGTCTCAGTGAGCATTATCATCATCAAAGAATACTTGTGTCTACTTTATACTAATCCTTTTTCAAAGAATTTATTCTAGATGGTTATGGGGAAAGTAGGAAAGAAAAAAAAAACAAAAAAACTGGATACTACTACAACTCCATAATATAGAAGATTTTCTGAGTTAGCTCAAAACCGTTTCACACCAAAAACATCAAGAAAAACAGCCATTAATGAATAGAAAATGAGAACATAATTATATCATTAACTCAAAGCAGGACTCGAAGATCTCGGTATGGTAGTAATTTTGATAAAACCATGGTTTTGTCTTATTGAAGTTTTCATCATCGTCCTGCAAGAGTTCAATGACTAATGAACAAACAAATGAAGAAAGAGAAGTAAATTCCCACTACTTCTGTTTCATACTGAGTGAAGACGAGCATATCCATTTCTTCCCACAAACAAACAAATGGGGGGGGGGGGGCACACAATAAATATATCTATTCTTCATAACATTTAAAAACTAAAAACTGACCAACACTATGCTGATAGGAACACTTTACACCTGCCTCTGGAGAATATGGTTTACTATGGCTTTTAAGATTCATTCATGGACTTGGGGAGAAAACAAAACAGAAGGTATGTTCATTCATGAAGTTGGAGAAAAAAGAAAAAAAAAAAAAAAGAAAAGAAATGGCAAGTTCAAATGGAATAACTGCACAATTACAACAGTAAAGGAAAAAGTTCATTTGATATTTAGTTGGCACTTGGAGAGGAAGGAAAAGAAAAAAGCGGTTAATCAATGAGAACACAATAGTTATTTTCTAAATAAAAATGGATAACTCAAGGTAGGACTCGAAGATCTCGGTATGGTAGTAATTTTGATAAAACCACGGGTAGGTCTTATTGAGTTTTTCATCATTGTCCTGTAAGAGTTAGATAGGGTGAGGTAAAACTATTGCAAGGGATGACAAAGAGAAGAAAAAAAACACGAGGAAAACTATTGCCACTAAAACATCCACTTTGACCCCTTTTACTACTTGAGGGGGGAGGGTGTACTAACCTCAATAGGGTCAACATCATGTGCAATGACAACCAACTGGGCTTTTTTCTGTTGAATGAGTGTTGTGACTGTGTTGCAACCAGCTCTGACAACAGGGGGGCGTTTTGTTGGAACTTCCTCCTTGCCAGCCGCTCTCCGTTCAGCACGAGCTCTCAGACGAGCTTTCTTGACCTGCTTTGTTTCAGGCTTGTATTTATCCAACAGTTTGAATAACTGTGTTGCTGCAATAACAAGTCAGGTTAAATTCAGAAATTTTTGAATCAGTTAATTGAAAAAAAAATAAATAAATAAAAATGAGTAAAAAATACAACCTCATTTCAACCCAACACTGCAACTCAATACATTGAACTCAGAACTTATTGAAAAAAATAAAATAAAAATTTCAAGACTATATAGAAAGGTGAAGATAAAGTTTTCTACTGTGGGCTGCATTTCAACTCAAATTTGTAGCTAGTGGCTTTGTTGCACAGAAATTTATTCAAGATCAACATCAATTTACTCTTGGACCAGTTCCACATAATGTTAGTCATGTGATTCTCCCATATGACAAGATCTTTTGAGGGAGTTTGAAATCATAAGCTTTAATATACTTCATTGGCCCTAGGGAGTGTTTGCCAAGAGAAAATGCAACTTCATGACTCAGCAATTTCTTCTCATACTCAAGGAAACCTATCTGCTTAGCACAAAATTAAATCAATTTTTTTTGCCCATTTCATATATCAAATTTATACCACATTCACTCATAAAATTTCTTAATTTAAACCATCCAGTTCTCAAATCAAAAGCATAATTCACCAACAATGGATTCAAAATGATCAAGAAATTTGTCACATGGGCCCTTCAAATTAGGATTGTGGGAAAGTAAAGACTAGGTTTTCTACTGACAGCTTCTTCCTGGGAGCAACAAAAATTTCCAAAGTTGCCCAGATCAAAGAGCGGCAAATTAAGTTTCTGGGAGACTGGGAGAGAAGAAAGAGAAAAGGGAAAAAAAAAAAAAAGAAAAGAAAAGAAAAATATACACAATTTGTCTCATCATCTGAGGACAAAGAAATCAGATTTATCTAACAATAATGCTAGTTGATCTTATCTGATATAAACATATCAAGATACATTTCAGGGCTACTGATGAGCAAGTAAAATCCTATAAGATTCCCATATCCTCATTAGGATTTTAAATATGAAGGAAAAAAAGTTTAGTTTTCGAGTGTACTGCCCAAGTATTGGACCATTTCAATCGATCTCAAAAAATAATTCGTACATTTTCAAAGCCAAAATTTGCATATTTTCCTCAGTGAAAAAATTCTGATGTTCACTTTCCACCCAAATTCACTGCACATTTTCAAGAATCAAATTCAAACCCGGTGAATAGCGTTTGTAATGAATCAAGTGACCCCAGAGAGAAAAAAGCTTCAGGTCACTATTTCTAAGAACACTCAGAAGTGACCAGCAAGAGAGGAAGTTTCTAAATGATATACCAAGTAAATGACAAGTTTTTCCCAACTGTGAAAGTCATTTTCAAAAATATTTCACATCTCCATTATTTACTCTATACATAGTTTGGGGGAGGAAAAAAAAAAAAAAAAAAAAAAAAAAAAAAACAAACTTCAGAAGTTAAAATATAATTTATCAAATCTTTCAAACTTTTTCTTTTTTAAAAACGGTTACAAGGTTTAGTATTTTTGTCAATATCAAAAATACACAATTCAACACCAATAAAAAAAAAAGACACTAGTGAGTGTTCTGCATGAAGACCTTTAATTCAAAATTAGATATTCTCAGGCAATTCAGACATACCAAAATAGGCATTTGACCCCCTCCTGTTTGGCCCTTTCACATCTTTTCAGGTTCTAACTCATTCGTCTCAGTTTTGAATAGAAAAAGTTCAACTTGACTTATAACATTTAAAATACTTATGAGATAAGCCTCATATTTGACACTAGTTACAAACCTACTCTAATTTCACGAGGTAATAAGAACAGAAATTAAACATTTTCAACTTAATACTTACTATCAAGTGTTCATCCCCTCTTTAATTGATATGAAAACAAAGCCACATCAATTTCAAAGGAAGGAGATATTTTGCTTTAGGAAGTGTTTTGTACAAACGTATCACTGAAAAAATTACGTTTGTGTAGCGTTTTTCCACAATTGGAGAGTAAAATAAATTCAAAGCATGAAATGTTGACTAGCATTTAAAATCCCAATAGAAGCTATTTTACACAGAAATTCAATTATTTAAGCAATTCATAATAAATCAGAAAAGAGTTTCACAAAATATGAATGTTTTCCCCAGAATGAAGAAAGTCAAGATGCATTAAATTGCTGAATTCTAAGCTGTCAAATGCTAGATTCACCATATCCATGAAATATACACATAGAACAGATCAGACTCCCTAATACAACTTTCTGAATATTAAAAATAAAATGTAAACCAATGGGAGGAGGGCTTCCTTGGGATTACAGTTGGTAGCACTTATCTATATGTGAAGAAATATACTTTAAGGAGTACATAACCCTGTTGTATGCAAAATTTCAATATCAAAATTGAAAAAAAACTTTTGAATTCAGGACAATTAAATAGATATTTTTTTTGGCACAGAAGACTCAGACAGCCAAGGGTGTTTCATCACAGAATATCATGTATGCGAATAAATGCTTTCAATCATTGTCATTTCATGCCAAAATGTTCCAATATTGTCCAATAAGTACAAAGCTAAGCTTAATTCAAAAATAAAATTTCCCTCCCCATCATCAGTTGATTCATGAGAAAAACTGAGTTTGGTAAGTTAGATGATACAAATTCACTACATCCACAAGACCTTAAAAAAAGACAAAAAACAAAAAAAAAACGATGGTAATCTTGGATGTCAAAGTTTGATTCTAAGGCTCATTTTGGTTGATCAGGAATTACAAGATGTATAAGTCATCATGGCTACCAAGTCACTAAGTACAGAGAAACCAAGATAATTTAAACAGAACAGGTGGAGAGCATTTTGTTCAGGTAACTGATCTGATCATAGAAGGAAAGGGATAAAAAATAAAAATAAATAAATAAAAACTACAATACTACAAACCACGAAATTTGAAAATCTAAGTTTCGCTATACATCAACAATATTTGGCAGTTACAACATACTGAATCACTTGAAACTGCAACAAGTTGCAAGCTGAATTTCTTAAGTTACATGATAAACTGATCCTAACAAACTTTCAGTGACCCCTATCCATGTCTGCATAAGAAGAGGAAAAAAAAAAAACTAGAGAAAATTAAATTAACAAATAGGAAATAATTGACTAAGGTTTGGCATTCAAAGAATTTGCATAATCAATGACAAAACCAAAAGATGCCTACAGGTAGTCAAGTATTGCTGATGCAATATTCTAAATACAAACCGACCAAGTGCAAATTCAAAAACCATAGTAAGAAATACTAATCAAAGCATCAGCTAATATCTATTTTCACAAGATATTCAAAGTAGATTCAGTAAAAGTCCATTAAGAGTGTGTTCATGAGGCTCAGTAAAAGTTTGAATCATTCAAGTTCATTTAGCAAATATTCTAAGAAAGCATCATTGCCACTGACACACTTGCAAAAATGTCCTTTAAAACAGGTCAGCTGTTGAAATACATAGTAAATCATTATCTGATGGTGACATGAAACTTACCCAATTGTTTATCCAATCCTTGTCTGAATTGATTGATTGGAGGAGGAACCTTCAGGCGCTGATAAAGGACAGCCTTTTGCCTTTGGATCTTCACATATCGCGGCCATTTTACAAAACGAGTGAGATCCCTCTTGGGCTGGATATCTTGACCTGTTAGCACGAATTAGAAGAGAAAAAAAAAAAAAAAAGAAAAAAAAAATGTGAGTTAGAGATTGATAAAAAGGAACATAAATTGAAACCTTGAATTATTCCCCCCCATCTGTCATACTGGAGGAGGGGGAAAAGAGAAAAGAAAAAAGCTATCTTCTCTAATCTATATACTATATTCCATGACTAGTTTTTCTATTCTTGTTGCTTTTAATCAAGGTTTCAAGTCAAGAACCATTCTATTGTCAATAGCATGCAATTGAAATAAAGTGACTGACAAAATTCAAAGCAATGCAAATAATTGTGAAATAACTTATATCAGTCTTGCTGATTAGCTAAAATAATCAAAATGTTAATCGCACTACTTCAGGGGACAGGACTTCCACAATGAAATTTAAATTATTGAAATATTTGCATGTATCCTACTGTTGAATGGCTTACAATTTTATTCAGTGCAATTCTGTCAATGACAGAAGAAATCAGACAATTGCTCCATAATGGTTTCAAGCCCTTCTAGTTAATAGCAGAAGTTTTGATCCAAAGAAAAACAATCTCACTCAAAGCAAAATTATCACAGAAATGTCTGTCAGTCTCATTTCAGATCGCAGATGTGGATTTGGGTCTGGAGAACAACAACATTCTGAGTTGGAAATAAGTTTGTGCTGATACTACGGATATGATAGAACATGTTTGGTTAACAATATTTTTTAGATTGAATTTTCCTCACTATAAAATACATTGACTAGATTATTATAATATCTGATGTAAAATAATTGCATTATCCATCGTTGGGCCGTATATTTTCGAACCCAGCTCCATTATGACTTACTCAGAAATTAAGGATGGAACAGAACAGATGGGGGGGGGGGGGCTTGTTGATCGGAACCATTAATCTAGATGTAGACAGTTACTGACACAGAAGCCAATTAGAGACTGCTGGAGTCCAGCGTGTGACTGGCTATATTGTTGCACTGTTGCTTGGCCTCTACAGCCATTATGATCTGCACAGGTTCAAATACAGTGCTGATACTTCCACAGGTGAAAATGCCAATCATAAATGCGAAAACCTTTCAAATACGATCACTTAGCACTAATTGTTCAAAATGCTATTCGTAAAGTATTCATATATTTTAATAGATTGCTGTATCACAGAAATGCTAACATCACTTCAAAATCAAATGTCTATCTCCTCTATGACTGATATAGAGACAAACCATATCAGTTCAAGAAAAAGGAGATATCTTACTTTAGGAAGTGTTTTGTACAAACATATCACTAGGAGTTAAGTCTGTGTAGCGTTTTTCCATAATTCAAGAGTTATTTGAGAGCAGAGCATGAATTGGTGACTGGCTTCGGGAATCTCACAGCTAAAATTATACGAGTACCATTTTTTCAACTTAAAATTGTAATCCCTCAGGGAATTGCACCTAATATTTCAAAAGTTCGGAAAAATAAAATGACTTGTATTTAGTATCACTTGAAAAATCCCATGAGTAAAGTATAATTCCCTTGTAGTATTCGAGATTTCAATCCTGAAAATCCTCAATTAGGATAACGCCCTGCAAACACCATCGTTCACTTAGCCGGATCAATTCTAATAGAAACCATTCAGTATCTAACACAGTAATCCCTCTCATTTCAAAGAAATATTCTGGCATGAAAAACTCACATAGCCAAAGAGTATTTCATCAGAGAAACATTTATGTGAATGAATGCTTTTAATCGTTGTCATCTCATGCCAAATTATCCGAAATTCAGTCGAATCAAAATGGTCATTTTTGAAAGAATGATTAATGTGAAAATGGTTTCCCCATAATCTGGACAGAAAGATCAAACTATTCAGATGCAAAGCATAAATAGTTAATAACATTCCAAAATCCAACAGCTCAGTTGGATTGAAGAGGGGGGGGGGGGGAATCCCAATCACTGTAAAATGAATAGATATTCCTCTACAATCAACAATACCAATTGAACAATTCATAAAACAGCCAGAATTCCACAATATCCTTGAAACATCCAGACCACTTGGAAATTTTTCCAAGATCAATCTTTTTGAAATGAACACAATCGGAACAATTTCGTCTGACTTACAAAAACTAACATGAGGAATCGAATAATTTTCGCAAAAGATTCAAGCTTTAGGGAAAAGGTACTTAGTCAAATTCATTTTCCATACGAGATGGTAATTCAATTCTGAGGAGAGGGAGAAAAAAAAAAAAAAAAAAAAAAAAAAAAAAAAAAAAAACTTAGTAAAAATTAAAGCAATAACGATTTTGTTGCACTCCAGAATTCAGTTCACAACAAACATTCATTCCCAAGAAACAATGAAAATACATCAGTATTCCCCTAACCCCTTAGAGTCAACTCCCTTATTAATTGCTCTGGAGTGCAGATGTAAACGAGCACCAAGATAACACTCCTCAATGATTCACTTTCGAAATTGGTTTATTTAGACTAACATTTTCCAAAAATGGTTGGAAAATACGACAGAATAACTACTATTTGATAAGACTTATACTTGAAGAATGTTTTGCCCTCTATGCATCATCAAATATCAATCTGAGTAGTCCTAGCAGTTTCATTCTTTCGTGGAAGAAGTCCCTGAAAAATTCCAAGTTGAACTTTGCAATACTAGACAATTTAATTAAAACATAACTTTTTTCCACGGCACAGAAGACTCAGACAGCCAAGGGTGTTAAATCACTGATAATCATTAGCGAAAAAGAGCTTTCAATCATAGTCATCCTGTGCCGAAGTGTTCAAACATTGTCCAAAAACTGATAAAAGAAAAAAATCTCACCGATTCCAAAGTTTTTGGGTCTTTTCTCAAACAGAGGGTTGACCACTTTCTTTGGCTCTACTTTCCTCACAACGGCAGGAACTGCCGCTATCTTCTTCTTTCCCTTTTTAGGTTTAGGCTGAAAATAAAATGTAAAATGAACATTGAAAATAAAGGCACAAACAAGAGGATTGGATGGCGAATCACATAATTTACGGGTCCGTTTATCAAAAAGTTCTGACTATACGTAAACGTATATACTCGCTAGTCATCTTCGTTTACGTGTAATATTGACTCTGATCAGATTGGGGAGAGAAAAACTGAACAGTAGAACCGTTGTGATTGCTGCCGTTTCGAAAATTCTGGATATAAGACGAATATTGGACTTTCTACTACCAACGTAATAGACCGACTATTGATAAGCAATGGAATGACAGCCGTAGATTTCAGGGGAAAAAAGTCTAGGATCCTGTAGTGGACGAATCGCAGGTGGGAAAACATCCATTATCTAACATAAGTGATATTTTGAAGACTCAATAAAATAAAAAAAAAAGCATTGGTTGACAGAATTATTAGCGGAGGAATTTCGTTCCTGCTGGTGTCCTTTGCAACCATGTGGTCGTGTCACTGTCTGGATGATTAGGTAGAAGTTAAAATAAAATCAATCCAATCGAAATACTCATGATATATTTGAAAATCGTAATTTTCCGCCATTCTGGCAAAAGGTCAGATGAAATACGCAGGCCATTACATAGTCATTTCTTCCAGTCATTATCATAAGTGCGTAAATAATATAAAATTTCAAAATGCATATAACACAACCAACTTTCGATGCTAGGAAAGGCCGTTTGTATCATGCGAGGAGAATGGAAAAAATATGCCTATAACAAATCGTATATTATTCATCTGCCGAGTGAATAATTTTTCAAATCAACACTCGGTGAGAGTGAATGGAGCAGTGCTAGGATTGGGAATAATTCGAGAAGAAATGTAATGAATCGGTTTGTCTGGCTCAACATGGACGATTCGAGAAGCACGTGTCACAACCTTGTAAGAAATGGTTTATACTAATTTATATCGGCTGATCACCAACGAAAAAAAATCACTTTCGCAACATAAAAAGACTTGGTGCTAACACATCAGTATGTATTGATAAGAATAATAACGAACTTGACGACTCACTGCACTACAATATCGTCAGGTTACGTTAGATGGAAGATATCCTCAAGCCAACGATTACGTTAACATTGAATTTGAATCAAAAACTATGATGAATTTACAAATACAAAATTTAAATACTTAGAACAAACCTCAATAGAACAATTAATTATATGGATGATCAATATTTCCAAGTAATAAGATGCCGATGGCAATAGATTTCAAATTATAGTAGAGAATCACAGAAAAGTTCAACTCACCATGATGACTTCCACTGCAAAAAGGCCGGATGGGGGCGCGAGACGGCGCAGTAACAGTTTCCGGTATAGCTTGTGTTAAATAGACTTAGTTTCGCTTCTGTAGAATTTTAAAATACAATCATTTTAATTTTGTTTCATTCTTGCCATCAATTATACATTGAGTTTAATTAATCTTTCATAATTGAAAAACGGTAATAAGTATTAGATTATCTGCAATGATATTGGATCAGTATTCAAGAAATACGTAACTAAATGTATATTAGTAATCCTTCCAGCTTATTCTTTATCAAATTTTGTTTAGAAATATTTTTATAATGCCAACATTTTTGTATTTATGCTAGTAATATTTAATTAGAATGGATGAATAAATCTTTTGCACATTTTATAATCAATTTTGTTCCATACTTCGTCGCGATAGGAAGGGAGGTAACTATGAATACAACTTCCGTCAACAATGAAAAATTACATTTAAGAATGTTTGTGAAGTTCAAAAATTAAGATATTGAACTTCCTTGTTTTTTTTAAACAACTTGGTGTAAGTAAGAGACGAAGCAAAGTTATTTATTCATTTATTAACACATATTAAGATTAATACTTGCTAGAAGATCCCCTTATTTGCTTTATAGTCTTTCTTTGTTTCTGTTTCTTGTTTTTTTATTTTTCATTTCATTGTTACGAGTAAGAACGATCTCTTTTTATTAGTTATTGATATTTTATTTACTCAAAAGCACGTTCTCTTTTTGTCTTCATCATATGTCTGATTCGTACGATGTTGTCAAATTTATTCAATCGGAACAAAAGAAAAAATAATTCCATGGAATTCTCTAAAAAACAAAAAAAGGCGATTTCGTTTCACGTCGATTAATTCAAGAAACAAACGTATTAGATGCATTAAATAAAAATAGGAGGTGGGGGGTAATAAAAAATAGACTGAGTATCGGGCTAGATAAATTGCAGTGAAAAAATGAAAACTACGTAGTGTTTGATGTTTTTTTTAAAAAGTGATATTTGTGACTTCTAGGGTTTTGTTTTTTTACAATTGCTTCACCAATTAAAAAAATTGTACATAAATTCCGCTTAAAACAAAGTCATTCTTCCTTTTATTCTCGGCCCCACAAGCCAATAAACAGTTATTCTCCTTTTAATGTCTATGAACGATACAAAATCCCCACTCCCATTAACAAACATTCATTCTCCTGTTATTATCCCCTCCTCTTTATGAGTGAAACCCCCACTGCTTACTTACAGCAGCATGTTTTCATTGAGCTGAAAAAGTAGAAACCACCAATGTCCATTTTAGCATAAATTCGCATTGTAAATCAACAGTTTCCTATCAACCTACGCCTACTTGTATAATGTAATAATGTAGAAGAAATAGAAATAATTTTTTCCTAAGTATTATGGTATCGCAGTGATAAGGTATTAAATTAAGATAATGATGATGAGACGGGTGGCAGGGAGAAGTTGATTCATGCTTTTCTCTATGAAACGTGAGCTGCTTCAGCCTGACTTACAACCATTAACACCACCCATATCTTGTGTTATTGAATAGTATAAGCTAAATCAGCTTTTGTATGATTCCATGTTTTATGATGGTACTTTTTTTTTTCATTTCAGGTTTCTTGTACTTTTCTAATTGTAACTATCTATTGCTGCACTGACTATGTCTCATCCAGTCAGGGCCCTGCCCCAGAGCAAAGAGGCACTTCTCAGGTCTTACAACAAAAGGCTCAAAGATGACATAAAATCAATGGTGGAAAACTTCAAAGAAATAATCAAATTAGCACGGGTTTGTAGAATTGTTCGTGCCATATTTTCTTTTTTTCCTTCACCATGTTTGTTCTTAACAAAGCAATTCTTAACATTTGAAGCCATTTTTTTTTCTTTGAGTTATTCATGAATATTTTTTTCAGAAAAACAGTAAATAGAAAACTGGTCAAAATCTAATAGTCTAGGAATCCTTATCCTTTTTCACTTTATGAGATAAAATTTTTTACGCCCCCCCCCCAATGTTACACAAGCTATAGGTACTGAGGCTTTATATTAGTCTTCAGTCATAAAGTAACGGTCACTAAATTTAGGAACAAATGAAGGCAAAAAAATGTCAAGTTGCAACATGTCCATAACCATAAAACAAAAAAATCATATCCATTACTATTTGCTGGTTAGACATGGGGTGAGAAAAAATGTTGGACCCAAATGCTCAAAATCTTCGAATGAAGAGTATTTTTTTTTTTCCAAAAAACTCATTGCATGATTATTCTTTTTAAAAATGGATTTTCAAATATATCTGTGATCCCCCAATAATCTTTACACAACCTACCAGAGGGGTCCTAACTTCTACTTTGAGAAGTCCCACTATAGTCCAAGCTGGACATAGTTCCCGAAACAGATTGTGTTAAACATTTGATTGTATTTATCAGATGACACAGGTTCAGATTATACAGTGACAACTCAACAAAACACTTTGGATCTTAATTAATTCAATGAAGCATTTTGATCAGAAAATTTTGACTTGTCTTTTCTTCATCTTATTCTTGCCTTTTTATCAAAACTTTCTCAAGCGAACACCCTCCAATCACTTGAGTAAGTACATTAGATCTTCCATTTAATTCAGCACTGATTTCTAATTTCCTAGAGTTTATCACCAACATGTTGTGCATTGTTTTGGTTTCACTAAACCTATTCAACTATTGTATTCCTTCTATGATTCAGCATGTTCACTAATCCAGCACTCCACAGGTCCCTATGATGTTGAATAAATATAGATCTACCTGTAGCATAAAGTATGAATGGAATTGCTTTGGACAAAACTTTAAGTTGTATCCCAAATTCTGGGAGCTTATCTTTCATAGACAACACCTTGACTAATTTGACCATGATGAAGGAAAGACCTACTCATTATGCACTTACTATATCTTGAGAGCATTGATAGCGGTAAATAGATAAAAATATCTTTGTAAGAGAATATAAAATGATTATAAATAAGGGGAATCTGACTGATTTTATTTTCTGATTCTACCATATTTCTTGGTAGTACCAGTACCACCTCTTTCTTTGGAAGCCATTGGAAGTGATAATGTAGGAAAGTACAATCAATCCAGCAGTCATGAATTGAATGAATTAGTAAAACACTGCCTCCACTGAGAGTGTAAATAATGGACAAGATCTGCACTCAGGTTGGCCAAATATGTCTGAGTGTCTCCAAGTTTTGTATCATGCTCATCAGATTTTTGGAAAACTAACCTGGTACTTTTAGATATTTCTGTCTGGTATTTCTGAAATCTGTTAATAAGAGTTTACAGAATGAATAGAATATTTCAATCTAACTTTGATCAGATCAAAAGATCAGATTGGAGGTCAAGCAATGGGACTTGGACTTGATATTTACTAAGCTTAGTTTGGTATGGCACTAGGCTAAAAAAAGGGGGAAATGGAGGTTGGAAGATTGTGTTGCACCAGTCTTCCAAGTGGAGAGGGTGTATCTGCTTTGAAAATTAGTATGGGAAATACTAGATTTTGCATGAGCTCAAACACTGACTTTTGACACTAGTAGGAAATAAGCAACTACTTCAGCCACCAAGCAAGTCAGCTTGCTTATTATCAATTTACTGCTCCTGATTTTTTCGTGAAAATAACGTCTATGAAGTGGGGCAATAATTGAATTAAATCAGGAAGCGAATTTTTTCAAAGGTCTTGTTGGTCACTCAATTGAAACCAGCAATTGTGACTAGCATCTTTTGGCAACATGCTATGTTGGGGGTGATGAATTAAAAATCGGAAAAAGAGGCGATCAATATATGAGTTACTTTTCTTACCTTTTGCTGGGTAGTAATCACTAAGAAAGTTCAGATTTTTTAAAAACAAGCCTGAACAGCTTGACTCTAACTGAAAATCTATTTTGATGGAGAATTTAGAAAAAGCAAAAACACTGCTCTTTTCTGGATATAATAAAAAGTGAATATTGAAATTTTCAGCCCTTTATTGGTGCAGCCTTTATGCATGACACCTAGCTAGCTAGCTAGCTAGCCAGTCAGACCAATTTAAAAACTGAAGAAACCTATGTTCGTGTTGACGTCCAATAAGGATTTTCAGAAAGTAATGTCACATCTTTGGAGAGGGAATATAAACCTATTCATATGGAGCAACATTAACTTTACTAGTCCATAACTCATTTCTTCGTTGACAGTTATAAAGTGAACAACAACAGATTTGACTAATGGCTGCTACTGATACTGTAAGTGTGATAGGCATGGTAGGAAGGGAGAGTGCAGATAAAATGGTAGATAGTTCAATAATATGGTAGTATGGGTAGGAAGGGAAGGAGAGAAAGTCAGGTAGTTGAATAACAGTGTAGGAGGAGAGAGGAGCTGATGGCTGCTACTAATACTATGAGTTTGACAGACACAGCTCTTATATGTGTATGATGATTTGGTCGTTATCATCATCATTATTAGCCATGACTTACCACAGAACAGGTTTTTATTTATTCCTTGCTTGAAAAAATCTGAACAAAAAGGCCATGTCAACATTTCAACCTTAGATCAACCCACATAAGATCTGGGTAACTTGACTGTTGAACAGATTGATGAATCTGTTTGAATTCCCTGGACTTTTAGGGAGCACTGTGTATATTTTTTCAATTATGAGACAAGGACCTGTTGAATATTTTTCCTTAACTGTTCAAATTGCATGCTCATCCCTAATTTGAATTTTGCATTATTTTATTTATCTTTAGTTTCATTGCATGGATACTTGCAGTAAAATCAACTATGAAAAGTTAGCATGAAAATCAAGTGAAATTTGAATTTAATTTTTATCATTAATCTCAAACTTTTATGAGAAAAAAAAGTAAATACATTGTTAAAATTGGGTGAATCGATATTTTCTTAATCATATTGTAAATAAATAGTACTTTTGAAATAGATCCTTTTTTTTTTCATAAATTGCTCTGATTTTAGAAATTATTCAACCAATGTTTTTGTAAATGAATAAATATGAAACGAGGGCCTTTGAATTGCCCCCCCAATCTGCTAGCAATTCCAAATCGGCCAATCAGAATCAAGCTAATGAAGTTTCAGTAATCTGAGATTCAGGAACTTGAATGCCAATTATTAGCAAAGTACCCATAAATAATGACCGCATTATTTACATATGGTTTGGCACTTCTGCCTCGGATCAGAGTGCAGTATCAGTGCTCAGCCTTGAATCAGAGTGGTGCTCCCTGGTATTATTTTATTTTTCTCCAGTTTTATTATATGGATACTTGCTGTAATATGAGACAAAGAATGAAAATTGGGTTTAGGTGCTTTTTGGAAAGCTAAATCAATTAATCTATTCTAGGCAAATATACTGCCCAGAAAGTCTCCAGCCATTTTGAATATCTCAAGAACCAGTTACATGGCCTTGATGTTACTTGGTACCCAATTAGAAGGGGTCTCACTGCATATTCATAATCAGATACTCTTCTGTTGGTTTCCTCTGTTGCCAATGAGATGCCATAGAGTGTTTCACTTTATGTCACTTTTCTGCTTTTATGAAAATAGTATTCAGCATTTGTTTTGCAGTAAGCTATTATAGAGGTAGCATGCACCGTCTCCCTCTCCTACGCCCTACTCTGCCGTACCATTCACCATCCTAACATCCGACTACTCAGACCAACATCCAATCATCACCCTTTTTGGGGTCTGGGAATACTCAAAAAAATCTCCTATTTAAATTATTGGTAATTGCTTCTTCGCTTTATGCCGATTTGGCTTACAAAAGGCTTTATAGCAACAGTCTACTTTCAGAAAGCAGGAGTTACCTATATTGGGAATTTAGATTTTAAATGGTCAAATTATTGACTATTGGTAAGTTTGACTATAGGCATAACATTTTTTTTCTACTTTCTGAGCTGTGAAAATGGTTTGCTCAAGTCTCCACCCAATCTCACTAGAGCATGGGTAAACCTAAGAAGCCTCAGACAAAATTTGATTAAGTGCTCAATCACCCCCCCCCCATAAACCATCATGTCATGACAGTGATGAGACCTTTTGTTAAATATCTGGACAGAGAAGAGGATTCATGCCTTTCTCTTGGGCATGAGTGTGAAGTGGACCAGGGTAACTTCAGCCAAATTTTGACTCCCTTCATAGATTTTGTTTTCAGTGCTGGTAACCATTGCACTACTCAGTGCCTCCTACAGGAATTTAAATAATGCAAAGATAATTTACTTAGACACAAAGAAGATACAATTAAAGAAAAAATCTACCAATGGAATTGCTGAATTATTTTGATATTTTGTTTATTTCCGATTTATCACTGTGCTCCAGGGTTGCCAGATTTGGTCATAAGGTGAGAGGATTCCAGCTTTATCTTTGACTTACCTGAAACATGTATTGAATCATGAGGCTGGTATTGAATCTCTGCCTCCAGACTTATTCAATTTCCAAATTCAACACTATCTCAATGCCTGTCTTGAGTAAGTCCCTAAACTGAAGCTTGGATTTTCTCCCTTTCTGGCCAGATTTGGTAACCTGGCTCAGCTTAGTTTCATAAGGTATACTTTTTTTTCCCCCTTCAGGTTGAGGATGACACACAAATCTCTCGGATGACCCAAGCCGAACAAGATCAGTATGAAATGCAAGTCAGGGCAGCAAACATCGTGAGTGTAACATTTTTCTCAGTCCAATTGATCCAAAATCTCATATGATCTTTAAATGTTCAAGATGTTTTAGATTTAGGAATCATGAAAAGCATCTACAATAAAGCTACCATTTATTTTACTATAAGATTTAGAATTTATAATGAATCTTGCATAAGATTTATGAAGATTAAAGGAGATTTTTTTTTGTATGATAATCAATTTACAAACCAGCGTATTCCCTGTATACATAAGTGATCATACATAAAATGTGAAAATGAGCTTTGAATTTAGCAAGGAACAATCTTCGGTTTTAATTTTGGACCCATTGCATTCAATGATTTTCTCTTTTCTAATCATATTTTTTTTATTCAAAGAAGAAATCCACATAAATACATGTGAATAATTTCCTTTATTTTTTTCTTTTCTCTTTATCTTCAAATATACATCTTAGGTAACTTTTTTTTTTATATGGAAGCAGAAAGAATTAGTTTAATTTTTTTCTTCTTTTTTCTTTCATAATTTACATTTTTTTGGTGGGTAGGGGGTAAAAAAAACAAGTAAATACACAAAACTTCACATTTATTTATATTTATATATTCAAAAGTGACATTAAACATTCACGTAAAAATCAAGAAGTGGAATCAAATTTTTTTTTCTTTGCCATTTGCAATCATTAACTATACCTTTAGGGAAGGGGCTTCACTGGAAGATGTTATTTCTCTACTTTTGATTTAAATAACTTACTTCATGGTGAGGCAACCCTCACTGGGTGTTTAAGAATGCCCCCATTGTGGAGTAATGGCTAGCAAGCCAGCTTAGCAGACCATTGTTGATGTAGTGACTTCAATCCTCACTTGATACCTCATATATGACCTTCTCCCAAATTAAGCTAAGCTTATAATCTCACTGGGTGCTAAGCTTAGAAAATTTTACCTATGAACTGTGAATGACAGGAATTCGTGTCATTGCATATTTATGGCTAACTCAACAAAATTTCCATTTTGTTGTGATTGATGACAAATCAGTTTTGTGAGTTAGAGATTTCATCTTGCAATGGATAACTATTATTCTTCATCACCTTCTGTAGTTGATGGTTTAATTATAGATGTTGCCTAACTGACTATTTGGGTGCTCTACACTTGTGGCCTTGTACCAGACTAAGCTAAATTTAGTAAATACGTAGAACACTTTGTCATGGGGAAATACTTGGTAAATCAGTTGTGAATTCAGTCCTCACATTTCTAGTGTTGTACTAAAATAAGTTTGGAAAATATCCTGTGCTTAATCTGCTGTGACATGGTTTCTTTAACATTCAGCTCCATTATATTAATGTTTTTGATACTTTACTTATTAAGTGTCAATGTTAATTACATAATGTCTCCCCTTTTTAAAATAAGTGCATTGTCTTCATTTTGTCCTCCAAATACTACTATGACTTATACCTGCTCACCAGTGATACTATTTAGTCTCTTGGGAATCCTCATTGTTCTATTCTCAGGTAATTAGAAACCATCAATCAGGACTGTCAACATAGGTTTCTTCATCTTTTAAGCAAGCCTGTATCACATTTAGAGGCTGTACCTATGGAGCTAGAAGGCTAAAAATTAAAGTATTTATTCCCCATGTCTTTGTTTTTCAAAAATTCCCCTCCAAAATAGGTTTTCTTAGTGTGGGGTCCAATTTGTAATGTGTCTGTATGCTAATTGGTCCCTTGGTTTGTTATCCAGTGGAATTCGCGCTTATTCTTTGATCACCCCCTTTTCCCAATTTTTTAATTGATCATCCCAAACATGACATGGTCTCTATTGAGTGACTAACCATACATTTTCTCATTTCTTTTTGTTAGGTACGAGCTGGAGAATCTTTGATGAAACTAGTGTCTGACTTGAAGCAATTCCTCATCCTTAATGATTTCCCTTCAGTCAATGAATTCATTGGTCAGAAGACAAAACTCTACAAACAAAAACAGAGTGAATTGGACAACAAGTTGTTAGCTTTGCGAGATGACATGGCATCAGAACTTTTTGAACTTGAAGATGAATATTATTCTTGTGTGTATAAATAGTATTAATCAATAAACTTTTATAAATACATTCTATCTTGTATTTTATTTTCTTTTCTACTTTCCAACTCTTTTTGCCACTCTAGTTTACCCAAACAGTCATATAAAAATCATTGCTGCTCTGCAGTTTTGTTTTGTTGAAGGAGAATGAACCTGGATTTGATATTTTTTATACTCTTTTGGACAATCAAACAGAAAATAATACTCATTATCTAGGAAAAAAAAAAAAAAATTGCACTATGTAATGACTTATCGTTGATTAAGTACTTTATTCATGCATGTATAATGCAATCCTCTATTCTTAAAGATAAAAATCTTTGACACATTTAAATTTCAGGCATGGTGTAACCTTCACCATATAGCAGAACCTTTCTATTGCGAAAAGTAGTGTCATTGCATTTTTTTCATTTTAGATAAATAGTATTGCTTTGCCTATCCAAATTTGTTTTTCCGGAGGCCAGTAGATCTTTGCAAAATCTACTGGGACATATGTCAGAAGAAAAATTGAGTCAATGAGATTTTCATGGCTTTTACAGCTGCAGACAGTAACGTCATCAGAGTACAAACCCCATGCAGAAACTAGTGCACATCACATGACAGAAGAGGAAAGATGGACATTGAGCACCTCAGTGGTTTAGTTCTGAAAGGTTTAAATAACCAGTATTTGATAAAGTAGTTTAACTATCTACATCATTTTGTGATCTTCCCAGAACCATCAGTGATCCCTATTTTCAAATGGATGATTGCACTGTCTACTTGCACATCAACCTTATGAATTAGGGCCCAATAACAAATACCCAAATTTCATTCTTCCTAAAGATTCATTTTTCAACCTTCACTGGTTTTATCTATTTAATTACACAATCTAAATTTTGATTAAATTTTCATGATAGTACTTCTTCACAATATTCTTTTTATATTGTTAAAGGGGTTTGAATTCTAAATTTCATCCTAGTTTTGATTAAACTAAATTAAATTTTTGGTAATAGTTGAGTGAGATTAGCAATTTCTGTTTGGAAAGGCGTAAAATATTTGATATATCAACACTGAGCAATTTTATTTTACTTTGTTCATTTTTTTGCTGACCTTTCACTTCCCATATGAATTTTAATTCATTTTTTTTATTTTGATTTATACGTACAGAAGAAAATTTTTTTTACAACTTCAATCATGAACTTCATTTCTCCCACAACTATGAAAATAAGGATGCCTCAATTAAATTATAATTTGATTTAATCAAAACAAGGATGAAATGAAGAATCTGAACCCCTTTAACAACATAAAGAGAATATTGTGAAAAATTAGTACCACAAAATGTAAAAAGATTCAATCCAAACTAGGATTGTGTAATTATATAAATAAAAATGGTGAAGACAGAAAAATGAATCTTTCAGGAGAATTAAATTTGGGTCCGAGAAAACGTTGAAGAAACGTTTTATCTGTTCTGCTCAGTCTCTGTGGATACATTTTGTTATATTTCAGCAACATTTTGGTCAAGTCACAGGAACTAAAACCATTGAAATTTAACAGCACTAGTAATTACTTCCAAATGTTAGAGCAGGAAGCATGAAATTGGAATCAAGTTGTAGCTTCTTCATTCCGATTTCTCACAGCATGCTTTAGTGGTCAGAAAAGATCTGACTTCAAGTGTTGTGATAAAAAGCAACAATGAGAAAACTAATCAAAATTTAGTCATGAAAATACTTCATCTCAGAATTCAAATAACTTGGGAACATTAGGGATTTTAAAATAATTCTTCTTGGGGTTTCATCTTTCAATATAGAATGATACAGGTTATCTACCGTGGGATGATACTCAGTAAAGTCCCTATCCTTTCCATGTCAACCGGTCACCTTCTGATGTGCCTTTACGGGTGCCACTGAAGTCAGGATCTTCCATCTTCTCTGCTGTTCTAGACTTGTGTCCTTGGTTGGATGTACCATTTTACTCATTTGAAAAGAAATGACTATACTGCTTGACTATAGTGGTCAAGATTGAATGTTGAATAACACAAGGAATAAAATGGCAGAAGTATGTATTTGACGAGATGTTTACAGAACTTATAATTAAAATGTAGTGAAGAAATATGAAAACTTTTCTTTATCCAAGTAAAAAAAAGAAAAAAGCAGTTTTGACACAGCAAATATGTTGTATAACAGCACATGGCATTTTCCAAGGGTGAGGAAGTTTACAAATAAACAAAAGAAGTTCAAGTAGATATTTTTTTTTAATTTTAAAAATTATTTCAAAAAATATTTACTTAAAAATTAGGATTATATTTTTTTTTTTAATGTGAGGAAGGTTGCGTCCTTGAGTTCTTTTAAAAAAGGAAAATGGATATGATTTCCAAAACGGTCCTCATTTGAGAAAATGTGTACAAAGCTGCCAATCATACCAGAAATCATCTTTCCCAAAATAAACCTCGATAATAGACATTAGCCTCTAAAGTCTTCTCTGGCTGAAGACCACATCCAAAGCCTTACACGGTAGGCACAAAGTCTCTGAGCAAAAGTTCTGCAAATGATCTTACTGGCCATTATTTTACTGTTACCTCATACTATAGGGGTGGTGCAGGTGACCTCACAGAGGATGGCATACACACTCCCATCTTTGAGAAATGCACAAATCCACGTTTCCCTACAGCTATGGGTAAATAGCAGAGCAGTTGGAACCCTTTAGCCCTATAGATCAGTCCCTCTTCGGAATCAGGCTAGCATCCGAGCCCCATAAAAACCCATGATTGGTACAGAAACAATGATTGGGTCATTCAGGAAATGGAGTAACTAAGTCCAAGTCATATGTTAGTGAAAATTCTTAGTTAAGATAATGTTTCATAAAATGATTCATACTAAATAGAGAAGAGAGCTAAAGGCGTTAGAAATTTTTCAATGAGAGAAGATACTGGCACGTTTTCTTCTCCAGTTCGAAAAATTTCTAAATGAAAAATTCATAGACAATGGATTGGATGTGGACCAGACACAACACAGTCTGCCCTAAATCCTGACCTAAGAGCAGATGAAGAACAGTTATAAAAGATACTACCCTTGAATAACAACAACGAACATGAAAGAACACGGAGGAAAAATGTTGCCAAAAAGTGAGAGCAATATAGATTTAAAAAACTAAATTTTGACCAGAGACTTTGCACCCACTCAGTAGTTGTAGAGGGAAGTATATGATAAAAGAGCAACCAACTTCTTAGTAAAGAAACATCCATGAACAAGTTCCTCATAAATCAAATGTCATTTCTGATTCATCATCCAAACAGAGATCAGGTTCCAAGATAGGTGTCTGATCCGTTGGCTCCATCTCTGTTGGCTGCATGTTCGTTTCTTTGCACGTTGCTACCTTCTTGTCTTCTTCCTCAGCACGTTTTTTTACATGATGCTTCAGAAGCTCAGACAAATCCATTGTTGCTGGATCAGGACAATTTGAAGTATCCGAACTTCCACGTGAACTTTCATTGGAATTTTTGTCATCACAATCATCATCTGAGAAATTATTTTTATTCTGAGGTTCATCCTTAGTAAGGGAAGCATCTGCAGCAGTCTCCATTTCCCCAGTGTCTTCATCTTCAACTGAAATGTCTTTCTTTGTCAGAGATTGTTTGAAACGCTTGGCTCTGCATGGATAAAAAATAGGCACTCAAGTCAATTACAATATAAATAAAGTTTACTCATGTTATTATGGCACAATCGGGGAGAGCCATTGTAGCCGGTGGATAAAAAAATACAAGCAAATTATTTATTTTTTAATTTGCTTCGGAAAAGGTATAATCAACAATAGTCTTGCGAGAATACAAAAACACATGTATCATTAGAACAAGTTGTAACAAAGAGCGTTTATTGTATGAATGATGATGATTTAAAAAGAGATAACTACTAGTGTGAGAGGCAACTCTACAATCTATCTATGTGATCAACAGTGTGACTTTCTTTTTTATTTTCAGATCCATGACTAAAGATAAAAATTTTGCTGATAAAAATATCCTGACCACTATTTTAAACAATAGACTCTTAAACAAATTCAGTCACTTTTTGATAAAACCTCAGATTAAACTGATAAAAAGTAGATATTTAAACTATTTATGATTTGGTAAAATTCCTAATTTACTTACATTCACACTTAACAAAATGCAGGTCCTAAGGGGGCATAAAGCATCAACATAAGTTCCTATGTTTTTCAGACTTTTCTGGATATTTGTACAGTGCAAGAAAAATTGTACAATTTGTCTCGTTGGGGAGGTTAATACTTCAAAATTTTATATTCATTTATAAAATACAGGATTTTATTTATAAATACAGGATTGTATTTGTTTAATTGATATACCTGTATCTACTTCATTCAGGAAGTCATACCAGAGTGGGGTCCACAATGAAGTCAAGTGAGTTATTCTACTTAGATGATTTTTTTTTTAATTTCGAGACTGGACATACAAGAAAATTATCCCCTAAAATGGTTATATGTATTTTTTTTCATTCCCCTCCGAACTTATCTACTTTTTCTTCCCTTCACCTATTAACAGCTTTCAAAATCTACTAATGCTTTTCGACAAGGAGAATTTTTTTTTCATTTCACTTTTAAAACAAAATATAAAATTTCTATTCACGTCTTCCGAGCATAAAACATTAGCTTAAGTAGATTTTCAAAGCTTTAAATGGGTGAAGGGAAGAAAAAGTAAGCAAGGGCTCTATGAAAGCTAATGATTTTATGCTCAGGAGATTTTTTTATTCTAATTTTAAAACAAACATAAAATTTTTATTTACTTCTTCAATGCATAAAAACATTAGGTTAAGTAGATTTTGAAAGCTTTAAACAAGTGAAGGGAAGAAAA
Source organism: Thysanoteuthis rhombus (assembly GCA_963457665.1). Classification (NCBI taxonomy): domain Eukaryota; kingdom Metazoa; phylum Mollusca; class Cephalopoda; order Oegopsida; family Thysanoteuthidae; genus Thysanoteuthis; species Thysanoteuthis major. The sequence goes on from OY735216.1 coordinate 29,663,882, forward strand.
AGTAAGCAATGGTAAACGGCAATAAAAAGTATAAATCTTTAGTAAGGGATTATTTTTAAGTATGTCCAGCCTCAAAATTATTTTTTTTTCAAATCATTCAAGGGTAATAACTTTTGTCTTCATCGTGGGAATGAGAACCAGTATTTGTTTAGTCCAAGTTTTTAACAGTCCTAATGCTTTGAAAATAGAAAATATGCCTGATTAGCATGTCAGAAGCGTATTATTGAATTATCATTACATGATCTCTGGTGGTGAAGCAGAAGAAATAATCAGGCACGTTGCTGGAAACTAATTTGCCAGAAAATCAGTGGTCTACCTGTACAATTAAAAATTTTTAAATAATACACACCGTAATTTTTTCTTTCTCTTGGCTTCTTTCTTCATTTCTTCTCCGAATACATCCTTCATTTTGTCTTTAGTAAAAGAAGGGTCAGTTTTGAGTAACTGGAAAAAGACACCTCCAGGTGTTCTTCGCCGGGACCCATCCTTGACAAGAAAAAAAAAAAAAAAAAAGCAGCTGAAAGTACAACCGTCAAACTGACATTTTGATTTTCATAATAGCATTGCAGCCGCAACTGAATTATAATTAGAAAGGTAAAAAGTGAGCCTTTGATCAAATGAAGATATGACCAACATTACACCCGGTTTTGATCATACAATGATGATGCTTTTTACAAATGTACCTATTATACACATCGTAGGGTCACTTATACCAATCACTTGATATCTAATCTGTTTTTTTTTTCTGTAAATAAAATTAATCATCTAAAAGAAAAAAAAAAAAAAAAACAAAAACAAAAAAAAACGAAAAGCCACTCAAATTGACTCCAATCAGAAATTTTCAGAGTTTAATTTACACAAGCAGTATTCAAAAGGTTCTGTGTGACCTTTCCAGTAATTCTTGGACAATAACTCGATGATCCATTGCATGAACGACTCCTTTACACTTTTACATTTGGATTTATAAATATTTGGATAATTCTATGAACAAGGCCAAAATCTAATAGATATACACATACATGAGCATATATGTGTAGAAGGAAAAGTTGTTTTTTGAAGGAATTTTCTAGAAACTTGGATTATTTAAAAGAGTTCCCAAGTAATAAAATTTGAAGACCACTGGTCTACACTATGAAATAATTAATCTCAAACACTGCTAGCTCTATAATTTAAACATAAAAGTTTGTTTTATTAGATAATCTTGTCTTATGTCATATTTAATTTGATCCACTCAAATTGAGAATGTACAAAGTGGTAAAATGGTTACAGGCATGAATCGACAAACAAAGTTCAAGTTTCAGCTGAGGCTACTTATGTTCACCTTGCACTACTATAGAAACCGCAATGAGGCCCTATGCTCCACAAGAAGTTTCCAGGAAAAAAAAATCTTTTCAATCATCACCACTTTCAGCTGAACACACCTTTTCCTGTAAACCAATGGCACCTTTCCATCAAAATTAACCCTTTGTTTCTCGCCAATCTTTTTTTGTCTCCACCAGGATCGTTCCATGTCAAGTGGACCAATGGTCCCTACTCGACTGCCTCAGATTTTAATCTAAATTTGGTCACAGGTTCCTTTAGGTTAGAAATGAAGCCTTGTAAAATTTTAGCTCAATTATCTTCATTCTTTCAGTCAAAGTGGATTTAAGAGAATAAGGATCACTTTGTTCAGAGCAATGGTGGACAAATCATTTTTCCATTTTAAACTAGCTACTATTCCAAAAGGAACTTACAGGAAAATGAGTTAAGATATTGAGCTCAAATTTTACAGGACTTCATTTTAGACCTAAAAGAAACCATGACCAAAGTTAGAGCACAACCTGAGATGGTCAAGTGGGCAATTTTCCAAAATCAGTCCACTTGACACGAGTTCAGTTTTCTGCTAGAATATGCACTGACTCGCATTGACACCCAACAGACTGACAGTGAGTACACTAAATGTCTGTTTTTTGAAGTATTCATAGATTATTTTTTCAGCCTTGAAAGTATGGAAAAACTCAAAACACCAAACTATAGTCCAACCTCCACTTACATTGGTCAACATTCCTCCAGAATCTTCAATGTCTTCTGTTATGTAGGCAAGTTCCAAGGTCTTTTTCCTTCCCATTGTATAGACAACCTTTACTGAAATTAAAACAGATAATATATTTTAAGCTGGAGCACACAACGCATGCATGTGTGTGTGTGTGTGTGTATATATATATATATATATATATATATATATATATATATATACATACACATGTATATATATATATATATATATATATGTGAATACCCATAAAACTGTAGACCCACAATAGCATAGTTTGAGCATAGACACCAATTTCAAAAATGCTCGGCCCTCAAAATAATAGCTAAATACAAAAATCAAAAGACCCCTTAGAAATGTTATGCACAAGTTATACCAACTATAAAAAGGAATTGAATTAGATAAAAACATTTCAGCATTCAATAAACAAAATCAATTGCATCTTCCATTGCCCCTTTCATCAGTTACTAACAAAATTACCAACAGATTGGCAAACTCTCTCTCTCTCTAGGGGAGACTTCATTTTCCTATGTAATAACAATGACCCCACCACCCCTAATGCATGAGAAAGAAAAAATGAAACAATAGGAGAGAGAGAAATGTATTTCCAGTAACATCAATAAATAATATTAGTATTTCTTAAATGATTTTGTTAATAAAACCCATACCTTCTAATTGATAATTTGGTGGGATCGATTTGATTATTGTTACGGGGTGGAGGTGGGGGATCTTCAGTACGATTTTCTTCTCTCTCTCTTTACATTTTCTTTTTCTCTGTTTTTGCGATATTAATTGTTTCACTTTCTTGGCACAACAATTTTTTCTCTTTTGATCTTTTCACTATAAAAAAACTTTTTGGGGGTAAGAGGGATTTTGTAAAAATGGAAAATTTTTTACAATGACGTATAATGTAGTAAGAAATTATGAACCACAACTTCTGTGCTCTAACAGGTCTATAATGTATATATATATATATATATATATATATATATATATATATATATATATATGCAAACACACTTGATTCAGAAATCCAGACGATACTTATTTTTACTAAGTTGGTTTAATCTTGCAGATGATCATTTAAAAAAATTTTCTGTCAAAAGAGTAAAGCTCAAAAATCAAAGAGAACAACCACATCAAATAATCTCATAATTGTAGAATTGGCCCAAGTGGTATCAATTAATATTTACAATAAAAATATCGGCCCTGGTGAAGTGTAATAGCAATAGTAATATCATTTGCTGGTTAACTTAGTGCTGTTGTTTACAGATTCTCTAAAAAAAATTTCAAATTTATTTTGAATTCTAAATCATACAATAATATTTTCACACCCAAACCAATTACGAGAATCTTCTTGTTGAAATCAAATAAACTTTTTTGATAAATGGAAAAAAAAAAATAACACAGATAAATTTGTAAATTGAATTATTTGAAAGGTCATTTTTCTCTGGTTGTCAAAAAATGAAATACACTGCCTTGTCAGCAACAACAAATCCCCAAAGTCTAAAAGCTTTATCAGTGAAAAATCATAGTTGACCAATTAGACGCTGAACCCTTCCCTACAGAGAAATAACTAAGAGGGTCACTAGAAAATTAATTCAATATGAGCACGCTTTTTATACCAAATTGATTTCTACAAAAAAGACGTAGATAAAACTTTGGTTATACCCAAGATAAGCTATATATTTGCAACATTAGACCAAAACATTGTAGACAAAGCTGATTTTGCCAGAGTGAGATGGATGAGTCTCTGTAGATCAATAGATAGATATACATCATGCATACATATACAGCATTCTTTGAGCAAGTTTGGAGAATAACTTTTTGTATAGATAAATAAATCTATGTATAATATAAGAATTTCTAACAGTATTAAGTGGTAGGAAACGGGGGGGGGTATTTTTCCTGGAATTTTACAAGTCTTATTGATGTCAACATTTTAATTCATTATCTTAAAATGTACATGCATTGCAAATAATTTTACTCTAAGAAAAAAATCGCATATAATTTACAACAGAAATTCATTTCAAATGAGGTAAAAGTGATTATCCGTGATCAAGAATTAATGTGAGTGTTACTGACAGGACTATTATATGCATAATGTACTTTCAACTATTTTACTAGAAAAATGCATTATAAATCAGGAAGAAAAAGATTGTCAGTGGTCTGGAATTGATGCATGTGTTGATGACAGAATAGGTAATGTGTAATGCAAATATATTGCTAATGATTTTACTATGGCAATGCATTGAAAAATGAGGAAAAATGCATTGCAAGTTGTCAAGTATTAATACATATGTCATCGACAGAATAGAGATAACATATAATGTAAGTGCATTTCTAATGATTATATGATCAAAAAGCATTGTTAATGATTTTACCATAAGGATGCATGAAAAATCAAGAAGCAAGGAATTGTCAGTGGTTAGAAATTGAGACAAGCATAATCTATTAGAATAGGAGTATTTTATGTATAATTATTAAAAACTTACAGAGCAAATCAACTCTGGGTTCTTGGAGTTTATTGGCCACAGCTTCTGTCACAGCTTTTACTGGATCTGATGCTGTTGCCTTGAAGTGGTCTCTTGATTTTCGTTTGTTATATTGTCGTGGACCCAGCCTCTCTTTCACAGGGTATTTTCTTTTCGTACCTTGTTTTCTAACACCCATGAAGTTTTCCTCAAGCTTGTCTAGGTCAGGTGGGCCACTGAAAAGGTCACCATTTTTTGTGTCTGTTTCTTTGGCTTCATTTTCGGGATTAAACCAAGGCCGTGGATCCGTCTCTGCTCTTTCAAATGCATAAGCTTCTACACTGCGATCATTATAACTCTTACTTTTGTGCTCCATGTCAAAACCTATAAATCCCTGAGATAAAGTCTGCTCTTGGAGTACAGCACCCCAAATGTCTTTTTTCTTCTTGGGTTTTAAAATATCCACACGAGGGAATCCACTGCTTTTGGGAGAGGGAGGCCAACTGCCAACAAAATTACTATGGTCAGCCGTGCCTGATTTACTGTCTCTGCAACTGTCACGTTCTTTGGCAGCAGCATACTTAAGCCGTTTGCGTTTCCAAAGAAACTTTTCTTCATCACTGTCGTCATCTGAATTTGACGATGATATCACAGCCTTTATCCGGTCACGGTAGATACTCGGATTCAGGTTCCTCTGCCTAGGCTCTGCATGTGGTAATGATGGAGGAGCTTGTGCCTGGAAAATAAATAAAATCCAAAGAAAGAAGTCAGATATTTATGCATATACAATAAAAACTGTGTTCCAATCAAAATTTTCATTCACTCTGATGATTATACAAACACTGGCAAAGAAAAATCAAAAAGTAGTGAGGAAATAAAACAATAATCACATTTGTATTGTGCTTTATCAAGGAATTTAGCAAATAAGTGTCAGCACACAGTTTGTTAGGGCTTTTTTCTCTCTACGACTTGAAATTAAACAAAATGACTACACTGAATTAATTCACTGTTAGGTCTTTGTATAACACATCTGAATATGAGAGATACTGGTTGTTTATGCAAGCCATAATATCACGAGCAGGATTTATTAAAAAAAAAAAAAACTCCTTTCACTATACATGGTGAAATCAAATTGTGGCAGTAGGTTGGGGAATACGGCAATAAATCATTATTGTATTTTAGCTGAATCATTGCTACCCACTGACTTTACTGCTACTTTCCTTTTTTTTTTTTTTGTTTGCAGTAACTAAGTACATATTTTGGGCGGTTCGGAAAAGAAGTTGATTAGACGGCGAATTTCACAAATTTTTATCTGAAATTTGTTACAGCACATCGTAGTGAGAGTGAATTTTTTTTAACGGCAGCATAAATAGTTTTTTTTTAAATCCTCATAACAATTTAGTTATTTGGGGTGTCGCGTTGAAATTGAATAGGCTCTACTCATTTATTTTTAGCTAAATAATAGTTAATTAAGAAGGTTAGTTGATTTATTTTTTATTAAAAAATGTAAGTGAGTTGCTAACTTTACTTGCTTTCTACTTTTCGCGGGATTTTTTAGTGTGTACGATCTTTCTTTAAGGGGAGGGATTTTTGTTTAGTTCATTTTTTGACTATTTTTTCCTGGATAGTGAAGAAATATCGTAAAATAGAATTGAAAAACGTATCATTATCTGACGTTAAGATTACAACAACGAATTAAACCCGATTTTTTTTATTTGAAAAAAAAAAATCCGATTCAAACACCTATTGTTTATAAAATAATCCGTGCTCCTTTCTACTTATGCATAACCTAACGCGAATGAACAAAGAGTAATCACGCCAAAATATTGGAAAAAATTAATACATGAGAGAGCAGCGGCACTACTATGCACATGGATAAGACTTTAAAATTGGGTATTCACCTGTGCACCGGGCATGAAATGATCGTCGGTGTCGGAATCAAGAACTTCGCCATCTTCTAATTCACAGTCCGCCATCCTAACTCACGCAACACACAGCTACTTCCGGTTCAAAGTAGAAAAATACTACTACCGTTATTGACAAAACCGAACGTCCGATACGTAACCGGGTGAATGAGAATTAAAATTACTACCCGTATTAGAAGGTTAGAAATTCCATAACATCCCATTAAAGAAAGCATGCCAGTGATATTATTCCGATTCTATAACATGTGAAATCTTTAATCGGCAGAGTTTCGGATAACCTAAAACGGCAATTTTTTTAAGGGAAAAAAATTCTTGTCTTCGAGATGAAAAGTTAATTATTCTAGATTTTAGGTCTCTTCTATGTTCCAAAGGTGCCTGATTGGACGGGACCGGACCTAATGGCGTGTGTAGCAGCCTGCCATAATTATCATGTAAAAATTATTTTCCATTCGTCGTACGAAACCATGGCTTTGGAGTATTCCGGTCACTTTCAGTGTTGCCTATTTAGATATCTTATACACAAATTTAGATCATTGTGAATGTTTTATTCATTTCAATATGATTTCTTGAGAACTGCTGATCAAAAAAAACAAAACTTCTAACTCGACATTGCACTCCCTTGTTTACTGACTAATATATCTGGTGAATGTTTACTTCATACTATGTTGTTGAGTAATCAGGGTGCATAGACACAGACAGATTTCTTCAATAGTAATTAGATAAACATAAAGCTGAAATGGACTCTTTATTTTGTGTCCATCTAAAAAAATTATGGCTTTTAAGTATTCGGGTACTTCCCTTATGAAGGTTGCTATCTAAGCTTCTTCAATATTATTAAAATGTTTTACAAAGATGATGAAAAAGCAGTTTTAGTTTTTCTTCTGAAAATAATCATGTTCTAGTCAGATGCCCAAATATGATTATTCGGAAAGATAAAAAAATTAAAGATATTAACATTTTTTTTTTAACCTTATGCCAAATCTAGCTCTACACATACTCATACCCTGACCCTAAAGATACTCCTAAAATTTAACCATGAAGAACATGCAAATTTTTTTAATCAAGTATAATTGCAAGAATTGCTCTTTCATCAAATTTGTAATAGCTTTTTTTTAAATCAAAAAAGCTCATATAAGAACTTTCACAAGGGGTAGACACTATGATTGGTAATGGAAAGAATAACCCAATACTTCTCATCAGCAAATGGACAGAAAGTAAGGATCCAGCTTTAGATTATGGTTACATTGCAAATAGAACCATCCTTCTAAAACCTTGTGAAATGCTTTTTTGTTACAAAAAATGACATTCGGAAAATATTTCTTATACAAAATTAGCAATTTTTGGTTGTCCAAATCATAACCCTTTCATCTTTCTATGCTAATGTTAATTTGTAGGATTCACATTTTATGGAAGAGTTATAGACAAACCATCATTATTTTATTACTAGTTTTATCCATTTTTGTTGTTTTTAACACACATTGCTTTTTTGGTGCACTCTAACATTCATAAAATGTATTATGTTGATGCAAAATTTCCTAGTGCTATCTTCTGCACAATGTCTGTGAAATTCTCTTAGCTCCTGAGCAATCAGTCAACTGTAGTATGTAATTTATGAACTGAAGAAGAAATCCAAAAGCAAAGAAAGTGGGTTCCACATGCACTTATACAAAGAAACATCAGTAAAGATTGTCTTTCTCTTATTGTTCAACACAAGGAAAAGTCAATTGGGGACAAGATAGTCACTAATGCTGAGAATTGGAAATTTGCGTTTGGTGGAAATCAAAGAGAATTGCTGAAACCATGACAAATTATTATTGTACAATGCTACAATGAACAATTAGTTCATTTGAATATATTGAAAGAGAAAAGCTTCATGGATAGTAGTTTCCCTTGTGTATTTCTACTAACATTATACAATGCCCACGGTCGTCAAGATGAGAACTTTTGCACAAAATGTTGGAGGTTGGGCCCTAAAGGAGCCAAGCCCCCAGGACCCCCAAATATGCAGCTAAGCCCTTGTAATATTGTCTTAAAGTTTATATTTTTTTTAAATACTAATGTTTTAGCAGTAAGCCATTTTAAAATCCAAAACGTCTGCCCTAAAGTTCATAGAAAAACGAGCAACAATTTTTTTCTTAATCTGGATGTTTTTTTAGATATGATTTAACCAGGTTGCCAAGATTCTACTCCCCAAAATTTCTGATAGACTATAAAATTAATTTTTTCAGGTTTACATACTTTTTGTGAACTTTTGACCCAGAATGGCTTATTGAATAAAGGAAAAGTATAATGAGTAAGTGAAATAATTAGTCAAACTAATTTGTATAATTTTATGGTATAACCTGCTGTTCTAGAGTAAATATCAAGTAAAATATAATCATTTATATTTCCCCAACCCCACTAAATTGATTACCTGATCTTTCCTATATATTTGATAAAACATTGCAATTTTCACACAGAATGCACAGGCTGATAGTTGTAAGACTTACATATTTGAATTTTTTGTACTTTATTCAACCAATTAAATCTTGAGCATGCAAAAACATGAATAAAGTAGTTTCAGCTCCTCGACTATATGACTGAAACTAGACTAGATATTAGCATTGATTATCTCCCCTTAATGATAGCTATACATATTGTGTATTGTCAACCAACAGCTATTCGTGGGGGTCCACTGACGAATCCACACTGACCTATCCCCACAAAAAACAACTATGGAGATAAAACAATTTATTCAAACAAAAGATTTAAAATTATCTTTTGAGCTGAATTATTTTAGGGAAATGAATTTACTTCTGTGGCCCAATCAGAGAACTTATAGTTTGCTAGAAATAACTATAGAGTTAAAGCGATTTATTACTATAGTCAAAATGATTTTTTGAGTTTGCAGGTAAACTTTAATTTATTCATTGTATATTTCTACTGTAGACCTGAAACAATTCATAATGAAAATTCAAATCATTTTTTGCAGTCAAAGTTACTACAGCCTACATATAAATTTGGCAGCTCATATTAATCCTATCTGGTAACTGTTGAAGGATGTTGTTTTCTTTCAAGTCGCTAGGGAATCGTTTTACCTGAATAAATCACAACTTCTCTCATTCTTTGTATCTTTCTTTTGTTTTACATTACAGGAGATTACCAGTTGGGCATCTCCTTTTATTTACTCTATCATTTTGTCTCGTTCGCAGCCCCCTCCAACTTAATTACATGTTCTCTCCTCCTCTTCTCCACCTCTCATCATCTTGTGACCTTCCCTATTTACCCCTCTTATCATGGCATTTTCTATTCCCATAATCTCCAAGAAATTCTGCTCAGGACATTTTCTCCCTTTCGTCTGCATTATTTTGAACCACACTCACCATATCATACTATTGCATTTTCACAATGCACACTTCTTTCCTTTACTTATTACATTTTTCTAATAGACACTTCTTTTCTTTATTGTTGCATCTTCTCAAAGGACACTTCATTTCTCTACCTATTCAATTTTTCCAATAGACACTTTATTTCTCTATGGACACTTCACTTCTCTACTTATTGCATTTTTTCAATGGATACTTCATTTCTCAACTAATTGCATTTTCTCAATGGACACTTCATTTCTCTATTAATTGCATTCATATCACTGTTCATAAATCAAATTTCTTAAAAAATAATTGTAATTTATTTTTTTATTAAGTAAAATATTCACGTGAAGTAGTAGTTCATTTATCTGCACATTTCTGTTCATTTTACTGAAATGAATTGAGACATTTTGGGGGTCAAGTGAAGATCATCACTTTTCCTTTTGGTGGTACTGATCATTACTTGGTCCTATTGGGTGGAACTAATTTCTTCTTGTTTAGGTTTGGCTATTACAACATTCAAAGAAATCTAGGCAACATTCCGATACAGGCCCCATTTACACAGCGCAACCCCCGTGATGTTTGAAGAATGAAAGGAATTTAATAAATTGTTGTAAAACCTTTTTTGGGCGCATTCTTGCCATTAATTCTCACCCTGCTGGCACTGATCTTTACTTCATCCCAGTTTCAATAAATAAAAGGTCTACATGCAGATTAATTGAATCCTTATCTCTCCAAAGTTTAGCAATTTGAACATACTGGTCATCTTCTTAGATTGCGAGATTAAAAGTAGCACCAACTCTTCAATTTTATTTTTATCTAAATGTTTTGAATAGAAAATCAAAGAGCACTTTGCTATCATGTAATTCATAACAATTCAATTCCATAATTTCTTAAATACTAATGACAGAAACACTTTCTGTCACTCCATTTTGTATTTATATATTCACCTGTGTGTATCTACACAGTATCTCCAAAAGTTCTCAAAGAATTTCAATGGAATTTTGAGAAAAGATTGGCTACAGAAGAGATAAAATTTTTCCAGGAATTTTGTTTTTGATTGTTCTGTAGGAAAAGAGATTAAAAATAAACATTCATAAAATGCTGAATTCAAATTTCAAAGAAAGCAACTCAATATTCGTTTATATTTCAAAAATTGCATTCTCACCCTTAAAAATATCTATCACCATTACACACCAGTTTAGATAATATTGTTCAGTTTCATTTATTTCTGTTCTGATATTAATATCATCATTGAAACTTGAATTATCTCTATTATTGTTCAGTCTATCCTCATCTTGGTTGTTTTCCATACAACATTTCGGCCGTTGTACTCTACGGCCTTCATCTGGTAGGTCTGGGGGAAGTAACGAACCGAACCCTTTATTTAACCGACGGGGTTATATAGACCGCACTCCCCTCTTAGCAGTAGTAGTATTTTCGAATTATTATCTCACACTGGGATTGAACCTAGAACCATTAGATTACTTGCATTAATCCTGTCCAGTTCTCTAACCACTACGCCAATTTTGCACACATACCTCCCTCGATGAGTAGGGAAATTTTTTTGTTTCTTTTAAATTTCCTCTCCTAAATGAGGTCTTAGTCAGGGTTAAATTTTCACTGTAAGTTCATACTAAATTGATCACTTAATTTGTGTCCATCTTTGTTTTTTTTTCATTTGGACATTTTTGTGTCCAACAAAAGGCAAGAGAAATAATATTTATTGATCATCCCTTTTCAAATTTTTTAATTGATAACCCCAACACAACATGATGCCAAAAGGGTGGTAGAAAAAAAAAAAAAAAAAAAAAAAAAACACCTTTTTTTTTTGTTGTTGCTATTATCAATCACCACTACCCACATCAGACTGGTTTAAACATTTTTGCTGGAATTAGGTATTTCACGGGTTCTAAAATATATTTACACAAGCTGTATTCATGGGGAACTTCCTTAATTGTCAACACCTAAACTAAAACTAAATATTATCTCATGCTTTTGTAGTTCTCTAAACCTATGCCTGTATCTTCGCATCGTCTCCCTTATCCCTCCCAATCTTTGTTGCCAGTTCATGATTTTATCTAATTGTTAGATAAACGTGGATAAGATTCAGATGCCTAAATTTTCCTACCTCTTCAGTTAACTATTGAACTTGCTTTCCCTCTCTTCCTACCCTACTATTAACCTAACAATTTTTTTTTTCTACCTACCCCTTGAGTAAACTAATCGAATTTTTCTCCCCTTTTCCTTTCAGAATTAAAATAACATGCTGCCAAAAGACTTTGGTCACCTGGAGGTTGAAAAAATAACTTTTCACATATATCTAATCTGTTGTGCATGTATAGATATTGTTTTCGTTGTTATTAATCAACACTCCTCAACAAACCAGTTTAAACACTTTGATTGGAATTATTGTTTCCGGTAATGATTGGATCTGGCCTGCCAAATATATAACGTTTTTAAACAATTCTGTAATCCTATCTAACTTGGTTAGCGAAGAATTCAGTATTGAGAAATATAACAAAAGTTCAATCTTTGCAGTAGCCTCAAATGAATCAATGTTTCGTTTTGAAGAATGCATCAGTCACGACTTTGTTGAAAATTTTCATTTTCTGCTCTGAACCTCTACAAGCCGCGATAAGTACTTTTGAAATTAAATTATTTTGAAATTGAATTCAATTGATAAATTAAACATTGATTTTAAAGTAGTCCTACTCAATGCTAAAATGATAATTTGCAATTCTTTTTAAACAAAAATTTCAGCTTTTTCTTTTTTGCAAAAACAAGAAAATACTTGAGTACGAATTTTGAAAAAAAGTTTGTTAAAATAGTGCTAGGGGAAGTAACTCACAATTGAAAAAAAAAATCTGATTCGGCGCCAAATATCGTTGTTTGCCAAATTGTGTTTATAATGAAGATAAACATTTGAATTTCGTTACGACCAATTAAAAAAAAAAAAACTTCGCTTCTTTATGATTAGATTTTATGTATTAGCAATGTTGTTTCATGGCAAAATTCACTAGCACAAAGGAAAAATACATGCACATTATTCAATAGTGCTTCTTTTTAGATCCAACTTCTTTTCACTTGATTGACTCATCATTGATAATTACAGTTCCCGTTTAGTAGTTAATTGTTTGAACAATGATTATTTTCGTAAATTATCGCCGTTAAAATTATAAACCCAACTTTTAATCTATTGAAAATTGTTTCATTATAAGTTACTTTGCTTTTGACAATTTAGAAAAAAATTCTGTAGTTGCAGTCATCGGAAAATCGAGCGAGTTCAAGCCACAAGTGGGACGATAATAAAAACAATAATAATTGGACACGAAGATAAACGGACATAACTTTTACGTTTTTCACGGTTTTTCTGTTATATTTCCGTTAAAAGGGAAGGTTTTATTGATTGGAAAACACAGAATCACAATTTTTTTCACTGAAAACAGTGATAAGTAAAATAACCGAATCTTGACCTCAACCCTAAAAAGAAATGAAAATGTGTGGGATTGTTTTGTTTTTTTTTTTATAATTGAAAAAAAATTACAAGTCAAGTGGAAGTGCGGTCCCTATTATCAGGTGGGTCCGAATTCCGAATGAAGTGAAAAATGAAAATGAATTCCCAGTTATTAATTTATTTTTTTCCAAAGATTTAAGGCGTAACAACATACAATTGAGAAATGTGCAACAATGCATTGTCAAAAGCAGCACTGTGTGTTTTACCATAATGATTTCGCCACGTGATTTCATCTTCTTCGTGTTGTTTCTTCCGTTTTTTTAAAGCCATTGTTACTTCATCTATCTGTTCGATTTGATCATCAGTGATTGCCAAATGGTCCGTGCAAACGTCTCGCATGTAGCCATACCAATTCACTGTTGTATTCGGAGACAACCCCAACATCTGTGCAGCTGTAGTCACTGGAATTTCATACGCCCATAAATATACAACCATGATGAAATCTTGCAGTGATATTTTTTGACGTTCTAAGAAACTACCGTCACGCAGTGTTTTTTTCTCGCCCTTGTGAGATGGACAGTGCCAGATTGTCTCTTCTCCAGACTTGATTTCTGTCATCATTCTATCACAGGTGCTACATCGAGGACCTTCACGGCGAATAATACCTTTGGCACGTAAGAATTCTATCGCAGTTTGGAAGTTGTCACAATGCTGCGCCACTTCAAATATTCTCATGATTTGGTGTCTGTTTAGGAACAACTCAGTAGCTCTGTTGTGTATGATCAAATACGAAAAAAACAAGCTAGCTCTGCATGACGGAGGTACTTTCTAGTATGACGTCAAGGCACTGCTCTTAGGACCATACTAGTTGTCAAGTACCATAGTTTTATTCAAGTTGATAATTATTTTTACCTCGGGATTTTTTTTAATTAAAAAGAAAATGTATCCATCGGCTATCAATGGGTCTGTTTAGGATGAAAGGCAAAAAGAAAAAAACAAAGCGGAAGCCAGCTAGCTCTGTTGTCCGCGATATCACGTTGTACCCGGTAGTGGGGAAACACTGCGCGTAATCAAATGATTATTTAAACAAGGAGGGAAGTCTTTAAAATTACACTCTATAGCAAAACATGCAACATGCCATGTGGGTTAGATAAGAAAGGCGATTGTAAAGAGAAGTATTTGTAGTACTGCTGTATTTGTAAATGTAGATTTTCATGAAGAACTGGTTCTTTGAAAATTCTCACCTTGATAGGTAACAATCCATCATGTTAGTATATTCATGGGCTCATGAAATTCGATTGACTAGTTACATAGATGGCGGGTTTGTCGCCGAAACCACTAATCGATTATTGTTTTCAGACGTTTGCTCGGACTAATTGACTATTACAGATGATGAAGGGTCTTATGATCAACTCAAACAGATCCATGAATCATCAGAGGCAAAAAAAAAAAAAAAAACCGAAGAAGCAAAATGAATCCATAAGGCGAAACCTATATAGAAAAACTTATTGTGCTGCTTTTGACAATATATTGTTGCACATTTCTTAATTGTATGTTTTTGTTCCGCCTGAAATCGTTTTCGAATAAATCAATGATTACTGCTTGGGATTCAATTTCATTTACGTGTTAATCTCTTTAATGGCCAACATTTGGATAATTCGACAAAGAGAGAAAAAGATAATTTCGCAAGTAACTTCTTTTTGTTTTCAATCAATTGCCTGAGACCTTATTCACCTCTGTAAATTGGTCAGTTTCGAGAAAAGCTAATTGGCACAAATGCACGATGGTGAACCGAACTTTGACTTGCACCGCATGTTAGTCAAAACCATGAATTTCCGACACACTCTCTCACTCAACATTACAAACTGCGCACAGAAGTCTTCATTCTAAGCGGGCTTTTCCCAGGACGCATCGATAATATTTCCTTCAATAAAGTTGAACCCTAAATACAAAAGCTTTAAGACTATCTTTTTTTCTACCTTTACGTGAAACCATAAGATTCTCATCGCTTCTTCGAGTGATGTTGAACAACACTCTTCTTCCTTATAATAAAAAGCTTTTCAAAAATGAAGAGGAAAATCAAAAACTTTGCAACTAAATTGAAAATGATATAAAGAATTGGAACATTCTGTTGATTTTTGCCAATATTATCAAAGAAATTATTATATTCCGTAGATTGTAATGAAGTGCACAAAAATGGGCTGGGTTGGGGAGAAACAAGAATAAATGTAAAATTCTGATTAAATCCAAAGATTCTTATAATCCTTTCTCATATTTAATAAATGTGTTAAAAACGCAGAAGGAGTCTTAGGACGGGAGCTGATTAAAAAATGATGTTTTAAAATGTTGACCTTTTAAGTAAAAAGGATGAACATGATAATAGGAAAAAACCGCTTTGAATTTCTTAAGGAAAAAAATTCATTCTGTATTTAGGATTGGTCAATTGTCAGGATTTGGCTTCTTGTTTCTAAGTAAAAATCTATTCGTTGAAAGAAAAGCAGAAAAAGAAAAAAAACAACAATTGTACTTGTTAGTAAATCACACTTTATTTCACTTTGATTGGCTCGCATCATTGATTAAAGTTTTTTCAGTATTTAGTAATTAATTGATGTTGCCATCTGGACAACGATTATTAGTATTTATTTTGACTTATTATCATCATTAAACTTGAGAATCCAACATGTGCTTAATTATTTATTGTGAGGTAGCTCCACGCATTTCTGACAACGTGACATGTGACAGTAACAAAACCATAAACTTATAACATGTCGAATTTATTATGATCTTTGTCATTAGTAATTACAGAGATCGCACAAAATACTAACGTCTATGATTTTTGTGTATATATCATAAGATATATTTGTGTTTGAAAAGTTTTCACACAGTACAAAACAGTGTCATGTGATAATTTACATTCAGAGAGTGTTTCAGACAATTGAAACCTTTGCTGTTTATGTTATTTAAACGACGTTTCGGCTGATCCATTCTACGATTCTCTTCAGGTGTACTATCTGAATGAAATTTTCCCCAATGGTAGCAAGGCTCATAACATTGCATCGGGGTGATATATTTTCCTTCCCTTGTTAGGCGTGAATTTCCATACCTTGTCCCTGGTGAGTAGCGGAAGAGACATCTGGTTGAATCCTGCATTTGTTCGACTTATACACTCAGTCGACATGTTGGTTTGAGCTGCTTCTTTGATTCTTCTCAGTTTTCAACAACGTTCCTTGTCCATGATCCGAACCTCTTCCATGAGAGGTTAGTGATAATTTGCTTAAGAACATTTTTAGGTGAAAACTCACCCAGATTTTTAAATTTGACTATAAAATTTATTCATTCATAAATTAATACTTTACGATAAGTATTTTGTAAGGAAAATTTACGAAAATCCTTTTTTTATTCAAGTCTATCCACCTATAGTTAATTTTATGAAATCTCGGTGAAATATCAAACTGTTAGCAGAAAGTGTTTAGCATAATCTTTCTTGATGCGGAGATCAAGAGATTTTTTAAAAAGTTTTTCCTATACAAAGTTTCTTTTACCCTCCCCCCTTGTATTTCACATTTTCAGCCTTTTTGAGGTATTTTTGACTTTCATAATTCTAGAATCATTATCCATATAGAATACGACCCCATAGATACAAAAAGTTTTCAACAAATGTCATCAGCATGTTTTTAATAATTATCTATGAATTATCGATGTACAACTTGAAAGAATACTGGTATTTCATAATTGTTATGCAATATTTATTTTACTACTGTCTCAAAGTATTTCAATTTAAAAGAAATAGGAATCTTTTTATAAATTTGTAATAATTAAAGAATGAGAAAATAAATTTAAAAAAGATAAAATTATTTTTCTTTTAAACAGGACAATAGTTTATGTTTTACATTTAAGATAAAAGGAACTACGGCTTGCAGAAATTATCTGCCCTTCTCTTCAATAAAAGTTTTATTGTAAAATGAATTCATTTTCTTAAAAAAATAAATAAGGTAAATTGTAAAAAAATTACTCCCAAACTATCTTTTCAGAAGAAGTTGTTTCTTTCCTCTTCTAAGACATCACCATTGAGCTAAAACATGAACTCACTTAACTTAGATGAACTTAAAACTTTGTTGAAGTAAACTAAAATTTTCTAATTGAAAAAAAACCCTCCAGTCTTTTAAAGTAAACTACGATCGGAGCAAATGGGGTGTAATCCTTGTAAGCCATAGTTCCTTATTCTTTTCTTTACAGTTGTAAAACGTGACATAACCGGATAACATATAGTAAAAAAATAATGCTATCACATTGTGGTTGTCAATGGCTCACTCGGATATAATATTGCCAATTTAGCACTTTTTGCGCTAAATTTGGCGCGTTTCTAGTTTTGATAGCTCGAAAATTCAACATTTAGCGCTATTTCCCGCAATTTTAGCTATCTCCTAGCCATTTAAGTAGAATCCAACAATTCTTAGCAATCAAGAATGGCTGATAGTGTTTTTAGCACGTTTTGTAGATTTTGACAGGTCGATTTAGCGCGAAAAATATTTCCAGTCAACAACACCGCTTGAGTATGAAATCCGAAAAAAAACTAAAAAAAAACGAAGCTAGCTCTGTAAGCGAACGACACTTTCTCCTTGTAGGCACTAGGTAATAAACAAGTACTGCATTTTCATGTAACTTTACAATTGATAATCACTGGATTTTTTTAATTCAGAAAATAATATTTATTAGCTATGAATATGTCAATTGAGTATAAACTACAAAAAAATTTTTAAAAACATGAGCTAGCACATTCTTAATCTGGTCATGGGAAACACCGCGCGTAATCAAATTTGAAAATACATGAGGTATCAAAACAACTTTTACTTTATCATTTAAACAAGGAAGTCTTTGAAATAAGTTCTCATATATAATGGGTCCCAGAGGTCCTAAGCAGTTGAGAATTGTCGATCACGTCATGACGGATGCAGAGATCCAGGAAGAAAAAGAATGGACTATGAACAGCTTAATCAAGTCAGTTGGTGATCCAGGTACTTTGAAAATTGTGGAATGGTTTACTAAACGTCGGTTGATCAGGAACAGTTATATATGCAAAACATGTAACGTTCCGTGTGGACTTACTAAGAAAGCTACGTGCAATGACAAGTATATGTGGTACTGTCGTGTTTGCAAATGTAGACATTCAGTAAGAACTGGTTCGTTCTTTGAAAGATCTCATCTGGATCTGCAACAATCCATCATGGTAGTTTATTTATGGGCATATGAGATCCCAGTTACTAGAGTTACTGAGATGTTAGGCGTGTCGCTGAATACAATGATTGATTGGTATAATCACTTACGAGACATCTGCTCGGACTATTTGGCTATTACAGATGGTAAAGAGTCTGATGACCACCTCAAACAGATCGATGAATCATCAAGGGCTAAAAAACTGAAACAGATTGATGAATCATCAAAGGCAAAAAAACGGAAAAAACAAGATGAATCCATGTGGCGACAGAAATATGGTAGTAATGCTTTTGACAATGTATTGTTGCACATTTCTCAATTGTATGTTTTTGTTGCGCCTCAAATTGTTTTTAAATAAATTAATGATTACAGCTTGGACCCGAATTCATCTTCACTTTATATCTCTCAAATTCTCTCAACTGGCAGAAATATCCATCCGAATAGACGCCTTAAGGTTTCCAGATTTGTTGAACAAAAATTCTCCACCTCAAGTTCAAATGAATTCTTTCAAAAACATCAAGCAGCCATTTTGATATGAGCTAATTTTGTAGATAAAAGTTGCAAGATTTAAGAAAAAAAATGGCTGTTGAGTTGGTTTAATTGCCAATCAACTATAGATTTAATTGCATTTGTATTAATGTTAATTTTGATTTATAAAAGTGACAAATGAAATTATCTAAAGGTCAAATAGTTTAATGAGAGTAATCACCCTGTAGGTACACTTACCTCCCAATAGAAGTAGAAAGCACTTGAAGTCCATATACCTCTGCCAAAGGATGTTATTTGTATGAATCTCCTTCACTTTTTCTGTAGCCCATCCCATCCTTCCACAAAATTTCACCAGAGATATTATGTGGATAATGCTGAGCATATACATAAATGTATGGAAAAATATCTCTCAATTGAAAAATGAAGGCTACTAAAGAAGTGGGGCCAATTCATTCAAATTACTTTCTTTGGCGGAGGTATGCTCTCTCTGAGTGCTTTCTGGTTTCACAAGGGGGGTAGGTATGTTTACAGAGTTATCACTATCATCGAGGTACAAGATAGGCAAATCTATCATACCAAAATATAAATTAAAGACATGTGGGAAGAGAAAAATACAAAAATTGTTTGGTCACCTTGGATGGTACCAAAATTTGGTCCGGTCTTTGGACTATAGAGAACTACCATCAAATGTGGTTGTTCATATTCTAAAACTTCTTGGTAAATCTTCCAGCCATCCCTCACCACACCGTATTCATCTGATTTTATATCTTGCAATAGAATAAAACTTTTTTAAATAATTGGCTTTTTTATCCAACATGTTCTGTACCCAATATCCATTTTTCAATTTAGCCACTTAAAATTGTCAATGTAAAAATGCCCCTTATCAAAGGGCCACATGATGCATCTTCGGAAGGATAGCCCATTTTGAAATTCATATCAGATAATTGAGCTCACAAAATTGCATAAAAAATACATCAATTAATAAGTAAAATATGAACATTCAAATAGCTTACGTCTAATAAAGATTTTGCTAATGACCTGGCTTTTCTTATCAGGATTTTGTTTTGCAGAACTTGGTTATAAAAAGCTTTGCTCTGACTGTCTTGGTTCCATTTACTGAGGAACATAACTTCTAGTGTAGTCACCTCCAACTGATTCAGTTATTTTGTCCATCTAGTAAGAAGACACGCTCAACATTAGCATTATGAGCCAGTATGCTGAACATGTACTGGCATAAAATCAGCAACTCTGAGAATTTTGACTCTCATCAGAAGGCTATATTTTGACAAAATTTAGTCACATGTGTAACGAGTGTCTTGAGTTGACAATATGTTAATCTTCTTAGCAACAGATAAAAGAGAAAGGGTCAAATTCATTTCTTTTTTACTGTTGGTGTAACCTGATTCCATGTTGGGCGTGTTTTTGGCAGTCAAAGTAGTGTAAAAATTGCAACGCAGATCTGATTGGCCTCTCTTGTCTTTATCATTTTGAGAGCCAAATTTAATGTTTTGAAAATAGGGATCCATGCACAAACCACATTATAAGCAATTCTGCGTAATAATCGGTCTACAATGTAGTACAAAAAAAAATTTCATAATTTGTTTTAAAAATGATTTGAATATGGGATATTAGGGTGTCCCTATAACATCAATATAGAACAGTGACCAAAATCATGAAATAGAGGACATCGCATATATTTGGCAACCCAGAGACATTAATAAATGGCTGTAAAAAATTGCCAAATCCTTTTGTGTATCTAAGCAGAGTAAATTGGCAATTTCTGTTTGAACAGCTTGAATTATTCTTTATGTACATTAATCCTATAGATAAACAGAGTAAATTAGCAATTTTTGTTAGAACGACACAAAAATTATCTTGATATATCTTCGCATCAAAGTGTTTGATTTATTCAATTTTTTGTTCATTTTTTAATTTCAAATTAAATTAATATAATAATCAACCTACCCATCTTTAGATTTTCACACCCTTACCTACTCGATGTTAAAAATTGCGCTTAACTAAAAAGTTTATCAATTTGATTTATACAAAGCAATAAAAAATATAGATTAGATATTTTTAATTTACTTTTGTTTTTCTTACATAAATTCTATTTTATTTGTATGCTGTTTTTAACATCTAGTTAGCAGAGGTGTGAGGTTTATTGCAACTTCAATCGTAGAATTTTCATAGAACAAATGAGTTGGTTAATACAAATAAGTGATAGTTTTTTGGCACTCAATCAAAAAAGGAAGCCCAGCCTTTTTTTGCATTTTTAACCGTTGGTGAAATTTCCTATAAAAGATTGTATGCATAAATTTATCATACTTGGCATAGAAATTATTTATATCTATTCATATCAATCCATGTATTAAAAAATAATTGAATGATTAAAATATTTCAAGAATCCATGTATTAATTTTAGGAAAATCTACCAATTTAGAGAAAAAATTCCGTACATAACAATTATGAAAATATGACCCTTAAATAATTTATAGGTCAATTTTAGATTTGAAAGTAACTTTAATATTAAGATGTATGCAAAAAAAAATATTTGTTTTATTCTAATTTTATTACTTAATTATTGAAAAAATAAATATCAACTGTTTCTGTTTCTAATATTTTTGTATGCTTCCATTGTAAATACATCTTTATTAAAAAGCAAAGTTTCATTTAAAGCAGAAATGTATGTGTATGATCTTTTGTAGTGAATATCAGTATTAATTTATTCTGACAGCAAAAGAAATAATCAGATAAGCTTAGTTCTTACATTTTGATATTGAGGGGGAGAGTAAGAGTCAAATTTCTTGGAGATGGGGACAGTAAACAAGAAATTTTCAGCAGCCGATTTGTATAGAATGTTCAGAGAGATTTTTCTCTTTCTCTCAAAACCTCTTTATACTAACCTATGTTCACTCTCTTACACTCTCACCCTCAGTAAAAATGATATAAAGTAACTACCCCCTCTTAAAATCTTGCTCTTGGGCACAAAAACTGTGTCTTTCAATATCAATTATTTATTTATTGTAGATTGACCCCCTCTAATGTACTAAAACCCTGCCAAGAGCTCCCAGGAATACCCACAGCAAATTTCATGGGGTTGATTAGTTTTTGCAGCAGGCTGTCACATACAGACTGATAGACATCTGGCGCATTATAATAAGATGGTCAAGATTTTGATAATTTGGAAAAAATAGAAAAAAACTTTTTGCTAGCAACTTTTTTCTCACTTTCAATCTAGAAGACAAACCACTGAAAATTTGTCAGTTTTGAGAAAAATTAATTGGCACAAATGTATCCAAATTTGACTTGCTTCAAAAATTCACTTTTGAATTATCTGTGCCGCCTCTTACTTGAATTTTAAAAGATTTAAAGAATTATTAGTACAGGGCATTTTGTCCCAACTTTTGCTCGAGATCATAAAGATCACATTTCAAACTAAAATTATACATTAAAATACTAACCAGGTTGCGGAGAATTAAAAAAAACATTGCTAATTTTTAAGGACGTTTTCATATCTGTATTTTACAGACAAGTTGGAATAATGCCTAAAAATGAGATTTTACAGCCTAGGACAAGCACATTTATTGAATCTCATGAACTTTATGGCTCAACTAAATTCATCAAAGCCCTCAAAAATAATTTTATTTCCCAAATACAGAAAACGCACACCATAGGACAGTCAGAGACTATAGGGAAGAGGTCACCTCGGTACATGAAAGGCTGCATTTTACTGACCTGAATGTGAAATATAATGAACTTTTTTTATATTTCCAAAAGTATTTGTCCTATCAAGCTTAAATTTGGACTGCACTTGGAGATTGACTAAAGTAGATGATTGAAAGAGTTTTTCTTTTGATCAAAGGATTAACCTGTCTGTAGATTGCAGATATTTTGATCTGTATAGTACATACAATGCATGTGACAGAAATGAAAAACTCATCAATCTTCTCCAATAGTCAATACCTAACTCTGATACAAGTACTTTACTACAACAACTTTGTAAAACTAGTATTTCTTGAGAAATTCAGCCCTATTGGTAATTTACTGACTGGTCACATGATCAAGTTAAAAATAGCATCAATCAAGTACTATCACCATAGACAGCAATTACTCGTCAAATCAAAGTTTCCATATTGTAAGAACGCAGGATTTAAAAAATTATTGACATGAAAGTGTGATACTAAAAGTTCTGATGCCTGCATCACATCACAACTGAGTCATGAAACTTTGTCAAAATGATCAGAGATAAATTAAAAAAGTGCCAAAGTTTCATCTCAATTGTATAGACATAAAATTAGGAAAAATAATTTTAAAAATTAATATCAAGAATGACTTGAACATGTATGAACTTTTACGACAAGATATAATCTTCATCAAAGACATGTTTTCCTTTTTCACACTATTCACAATCCCCACAGTGAGACATTTCACAACAAACCAGGCCATTTTTCCTGCATGTATGTCTCATTGCCTTACAGCCAGTTTTGCAATGGTACAAGCTCTTTTCTATTGCCTTTGGAGCTGGAAGTTTGCAGGCTCGCTAGCGGTACCATTCTTCTAAATGGGTTTAACTATGTGCAAACATAGAATTTTGAATCTAAGAGAGGCAGCAGTTTGAGGCTACTTGTCAAAACCCAGCTGATATTTGCTGTAAAGATATCATCATAAACTACCCAGACAATTGACTGTTTGGGGAGCATTTTCACAATACTTGTGGATAAGGAAAGAGTGTAAAACATGACTAATTCTGACTCAACTGAGATGACTCCAAGATGTGTAGAAGACTTGAGAATGTTTTTGTCAACTTTTATGAAGGTCTTCCAAGAAGTCATTTTAGACTTCTTGAATAATTCAGTTGTTGTTTTGCATTCTGTGAATGCGTGGAAGCCCAGAACAACAGTGCATTTTTCTCTTTCCAAGGACTCTTGACATTGTCTGATATCTACTTGGTGTCTATCTTGGCCATTTCCAGTACAGATGATCCTCCTGGTGCAAAGGTTAAGATAATGATGCAAAAGAATTAGGAGAATATATGTATCAGGAGACACAATGAAGATTTCCTGGAAAGGATCCCTCTTTACAGCATTAAAACTTGGGAGAATCATAAGGGTAACAACTTCTCTGTGGTTGCACAGGAGAACCTCAGGAATAATGCTTTCAAGATCAAGCACAATCCCATCCTCATACAACACAGCATATCTTATCCTTTGCTTTCCCCAAGGCCATAGAGATGTAGCAGCTGAGATAGGTGGCAAGTTGCTTTTGATGTCAATCTATGATAAAAATTCTGTCATGGATGTTGAAATCAGTGAGATCATGTCACTCATTGAACTGTTTTGTGACACTTCCAGTGCATATACATCAAGTTGAACTTTTGAGAGTTAGGAATATACTGGTCAAATACCACCCAGGTCTCTTGAAAGCCTTAGGCCTCATAGGTGATTTGCTCTGTGAATGATTCAGTAAAGCATGCAAGTTTTCATGAGTGGTGTTTTCTTTATTTGGTTTTCCACTGTCATGGCATCAAAGATAATGATTTTCCAATTTTCTTTTGTCTGCAATGTTTGCTTCAAAATGATGGTTTTCAGAAGACATGCCAACAATCAAGTGATCTATAACAGAAGGCAATGTATCAATTTACTGCTTAAGGCAGCCATTATGAAAATCTCACCTTTCCAGTGCTTGAATTGTTGTAGACTTTTAGTATGTTATTATGCACACCTGATATCACACAAAAACTGTTAAAAAACCTTTTCTTGCAATTTCTTTGGGGTAAAGTGTTATTGGTACATAAATGTATTCGACCATAATGGTACTTGGTTGAACTGCATGGACAATTGCATGTCCTATTCTTGCAACTATCTATCTTGTAACCTTAAGCATGAAAAAAACATTCAACAATGTCCACAGAGTATCAGGAAGAAATGAAAAAATAAAAATCAAGCTTGAGCAACTTTTCATTTTGATAGTGATCTGTAAAGGGTGGCACATTGGACTTGATACCACTTTCAATGAGTCGCACTGCTGTGTCAATGATCAACTGTTTCTATGATTCTTTGTACATTGCTTGGCTGTTGAAATAAGATATCTGTTCCCTCATTGCCACCAAATTAACATTAGCTTCATACTTTCAATTTTCCCTTTAGGTACTGATTTGGTGCAGAATCTATATCTGTCAGATATTCCTTCATTTCATCTTGTGAATGTGAAATTGTCGACTTTTTTTAATTGTAATCAATTTACTATAAATTTAAATATGCTAATCGGATTCCTAGATCCTCAAAACATGTGCACCAAAATTCCTTGTCTAGAATGAATAATGAAATAATAATGGGCTTTTAATGACTTGGCAACCATCTTAGATGCCATATTGAAAATTTTATCTTCCTAGAGGCAAGACTATGGTAGACTTTTGATATGCTATTAAATACAACTGATACTACAAAAATCATTGGAAAGACTTGTCAAGGGTGAATTATGAATGAGTAATGGGCATTTTAAGGATTTGGTGGCCATCTTGGGTGTCATCTTAAATATTACATTTTGCTTGTAACATGATCTTGCTGTAGTACAATTTTCCTCACTCTAAGACATTTATCAATTATTGCCTATATTTTTCAAGAAATGATTTGATTCCTTAGATTGAAATGAAGTGCACAAAAACAGTTGGGGTTGGAGACAATAATCAAATGAGAATTTCTACCCAAAATCAAAGAGCCTGATAATCTTTTTCAAATCTTTTGAATGTGTCAAAAACATGGAGGGAGACTTTTTTTTTCAATTATTTTTTATTGTAAAGGAAACATTAGTGTGAATAGAAAAACAAAAATGAGGAAATTTCATAAAAATTAAGAAGGATGGAGGAAGAGGGATAGATGCAAAAAATAATATTTCGAAAGTATTGACTCTTTTAGGTGAAAAGGATGAATGAATAGGAAAAAATACTTGAAACAGATCAAAATATTTTTAAAAATCATAAATTTAAACTTTGTTGAGAAAATTTATGAAAAAACTTCATTTTAGGTTTCAAAGTAATCCAATCGTCAGGATTAGACTTCATTACCGTTGCTTCAAGGCAACATTTATTTGCCTAAAGAAAGAAAAAAATTGTACATTCAATTGTACTTGTTGATAAATCCCACTTTTTTTTTTTTTTTTTCACTTCAGTTGACTCTCATCATTAATTGAAGTAGCTGTCAATTAGTGTTGTAATCAGAATATACTTTTTCAAATCAATCACCGCCACTTTTTAATTTTGTAAAATCTTGATAAAGTATTGAACGGTTCACAAAAAGTATTTTGCCTTGTCTTTTTCAATGTAGAGAATGAAACTTCAAAATCTTTTTTTTCATCCAAAGTTTCTTTTATTTTTCCATATTGTATATCATCTTTTCAATATTTTAGAAGTAGTTTTGACTTCTAAATGGGATATTCCTATAAAAACAAAAAAATTTTATACATTAAGCATAATTTCTAACCATTACATATGAATTATCCATATACAATTTTCAAAAAATGATACTTGTATTCTATAATATTATGCCATGGGAACTATCGAATCACCGTAGCTAGCCCACCAAAAGGTCCGCCCGACCAACCAGCCAAGTGGGCGACAGATTGCTTGTATGTGTGTGTATATCTCCGAGTGCAACCTTGGAAAATTTGATGAGGACACCACTAGGTACCATCTAAAGAAAAAAATTATGCTTTTTCAAGTAAGTCTTTTTGGAGTCTCTATGATCATTTTGAACGAAAAACGCTCAAATATTGTGCTGGTATTTTTTTTTTTTATATAAATTTATGTGGAGGATCTTGTTTTCGTTGACGATGATTAAAAAATAGGGTAATAAATAATAGTATTGGAAAATTAAATGATAGAAAAACAAATTCATTTTAAAAAATGTGAAAATAGGTATGTCGTGTTGAACGTTCGTAAAATTAAGAAGAACTACAGCATTATCTCCCCTTCTCTCTAATGCTATTTACGTCCGTACAAAAAAAAACTTTTTCCGAAAAGTAAGTCTCATTAAAGTTGGTAAGCATCATGGAGAGCTAAAATAAAATGAATGGATAGGGCTTGTCTTTATACTTACAGCATTAGAACCAAAATATTATGAATTGTAACAAATTATTCCCAAACTATTTTTGAAGGAAAAAGCTTTTTTTCACCTGACTTTTTTCGAAGGAAAAAGGGAGATAATTCCAGTAAGCCGTAATTCCTTTTACTTTCACGAACATAAAACACGACATTATTTGAAAATAAATATAAAATAAAGTAAAAAAACAGAGAAAAAAGAATTCTGTTGCAGACTGAAAGTTGTCTGAATGCTGAACCACACCATGATATAGGCTTCGTTTAGGAACAAGTCAGCGGCATATCACAGTATGAATTGCGAATAAAACTAAAGCTAGCTTTGTATGAAAACAGCACGGCCCTCAATGGAACATCAGGACATTCCTTTTTAGACCACACCAGTCATCAAGTTCCTCATTTCTATCTAACTTTATAATAATTTACTACCACATATTCTTTTTTAATTAGTTATCAATAGTTTTTTTTTTTTTGAGAATTGAAATCCGAAACATTAAAGAGCTAGCTCTGTTGTCTGATCACAGTGCATTCATTCCGTTATTGGAAAAACACCGATATAATCAAATTTGAAAATACCTGAAGTATTGAAACTATTTAAAAATTATCCTTTAAACAAGGAGGTCTTTGAAACAAGTTGTTTATCATGGCTCGTAGAGGTCCAATTCAGAAACTGAGAATTGTTGACCAAGTCATGACAGTGGCAGAGATCCAGGATGAAGAGTGGACTGTGAACACCTTAATCAAGGCAATTGGTGATCCAGGTAATTTGGATATTATGGAATGGTTCGCCAAACGTCGGTTGATCAGAAACACTTATACATGCAATATATGCAACGTGCCATGTGGATTAAATAGGAAAACTAATAGCAAAGACAGTTATATATGGTACTGCTGTGTTTGTAAAAGTAAGAAGTCTATAAGATCGGATTCATTCTTCGAAAAATCTAACCTTTTTCTTCACCAATCTATCATGTTAGTATATTTTTGGGCATATGAAATTCTAATGACTACAGTTAGAGACATGTTGGGTTTGTCCAAAACAACACTAACTGATTGGTATAATCACATGCGAGACGTTTGCTCGGACTATTTGGCTATCACAGTTGGTGAAGGGTCCGATGATCCACTTAAACAGATCAATGAATCATCCGAGGCCAAAAAACGGAAGAAACATGATGAATCCATGTGGCGAAAACAATATGGTAAAACACATAGTGCTGCCTTCCACAATGTATTGTTGCACATTTCCCGATTGTATGTTGTTGTTGTTACGCCTTGAATTGTTTTCAAATAAATTCTTTACATTCATTTTCATTTCATACATATTAAATCATTTAAATTACTGCTGGAAATAATTTTCGTCTGATACTTGGATCCACAATAAAAAAAAGGGACCACACTTCTTAATTTGTATCCACATTCCAGTGTGACCTAAGCATAATTAACAGTTTTGAATGAATGACGAAATCGAATACGGATGCACAGAATTAGGCAGAAACAGGACAGTTAATTGCAACTGATTTAACATTTAATCACTGTGAAACTTGAAGTTGATAGCATAATGAATACATCGAATTGATGTGATTAAAACTTACAGAAGATTGAAAGTTTTCATGGAGAAACATATATTTAGATGGAATAGTGGGACAAATATTAAAATGAGTTTGTTTTTCACCATTTTTCTTATGAATATAAATAAATGACTATAAAGATGTTTTTTTTTTTAAAAAAAAAGGTAATGAATCACTTCAAAACTTTGAAAAAATATTCAATCAAGAGTGTGTTTTTGACCAAGGTTTTTGATAATATTAATTTGATAAATAAAAGAATAAAAACAAATAAATGAATAAATAATATCGAATAATAGATGTTTACTTTTAATGTTTAATCAGTTACAATCAACTCTGTTTCCTATCTGTATTTGTTTTTATCTCTTTTATGCATCAGAAGTTGAATTTGTCAATGGTTCAAGTTGCATGCATCCAAATGAAATTGCTGCTCACTTCTTTAAGATCTGTAAATGAACAAATTTAATTGAAATCTGAATTTGGTTGCTTTCTACTTATCTTTGAACTCCTTGTCTAAAGGAGAGAAAAAAAGGCAATATGCTCTCTCTCAATACATTTTACTTATTATTATCTATTCTACCTGATTTTGATTCTGTGTCATTATTTACACTGATTTGTGTTCTGCATTCTTTGAGCAAAAGGCACGTGTAAGGTGTAATTTTACAAAGTAGTTTCTTCTTTCCTTTATTAGTTCTTTAATTGAAATTTTTAGTTTTTACAGGTCATTCTTAATTTAACAGATCACATAAATTTTCACCAAATGACGAGAATTACGCTGATCATCGATTTGAAAACAAAAAAGAAAAGACAATTTGATCTGATATCATCTCTGTATTGTTTTATTGCTCTTAAATCAGCAGGGATAGAGGGGTTGAGAACAATGACGCAAAACTGATGCTGTCAGTCTGCTTTACATCAAACACATATCAGAAAAGATTGACAAGATCTGCATTACTTCAGGACTATTCAAAAGCAATTTAACCTTTCGCAGATATTCCATACAGCTGTGGCAGGTAATACAAAGGCAAGACAAGCAACCTGCTGAAATTAAGGCTAGATTAACATCAGAAAGCTGTTACTCGAGGTGGAGATAATAAAATCAGGCATGGCTGATCATATGTGGAGGGATGTCAGAATATCAGACTGAGAACAAAATTGGAAAAGTGGGTAATCAAGAGAATCAGCCCACATGCTAGGTTATAGTTACCTCCTTAGAAGGCAAATCATAGAAATAAACACCAATCAATTTAATTGAAAAAGAAAAGGACATTAAGCCTGAAAGCTGAGAGATGTTCTTTCTCCTACCTTGTCATAGAAGAACCCTTAACTAACCCTAAATTTCCAATTGCTTTTCCTTTAAAGATGTTGAACTACTTCACCTCTTGAAATTATTTACTTTTCAAGTAAAAAGAATGTTCAAATATGGAATAATTGAAAAACATTTGAAACAGATCTAATTATAAATTTGACTGAAATTTTTGAAAAAGCTTTGTTTTATGTTTTGAAGTGTTTCAATTTTTTGTTTTTGTTTCATGGCGAAATTTATTTGCTTAAAGAAAAACATGAAAAAAACATTTTTATATCCAACTGGGCTTCTTGTTGATAAACCTCATAGGAATTATCTCTCCTTTGCTCACTTTTTTGATCATATTTCACATTCATGAAATAATTTGTTTTTTCAAAAAGAGTAATTTTTATTGAAACATTATTAAAACATGTAAACATCATGGAGAGCTTGAATAAAGTGATGAAAAGGCTTGTAATACAGCTGATGATAGATGCTAGGTATTGATCCACTGTCGTGAGAAAGGGTGCACTGGACAGTGCAAGTGTGTCAAAGCTGCACTCAAATGCACTGCACTGTTCTTCTGTTCTGTTCACTTCAGTTTTGATTATTACCATTATTTTCATCAATATAGTATTAAAATTGATTTGCACCATGGATCTATTCTGTCCATTTCATAACTCCCCATTGAGTCAAAATGAAGCAAAGTTTCATTATATTATATAGGTCCAATCTATTGTTCAAGGTAAGATAAACATATTAGCAAAAGAATGTTGTTGTTTTTATTTTTACTTTGACTGTAGTCTAAGAGCATTTTCTTGGATTCTGGTGATCACAAAAGTATTACCAGATGAATTTACATTCAAAACTTAGATGGTAATGTTATTTGAAATGTTTTTCAATTAACTTGGACACCATCTTGAAAGAATCTTGCTGTTATCAAGCATACATGATATAAGAAACTGTTGGAAACTTGCTTAGGATGAACAATAAACGAGTATTGTGCATTTGGATGCCATCTTGAAAATTATACCTTTCTTGTGGTCTGACTTTGGTAGAATTTTGATATCAAGCACACTTAATTCTAGGGAAAAAAATGTTGGAAATGTTTATCTTGGGTGAATAACGAATGAGTAATATGCATTTCAAGATTTGGTGGTCATCTTGAAAATTATACCTTTCCATTGGTCAGACTAAGAATGTTATTGAGCACACCTAATACCTCAAAAAATTTCTGCAAATGATACTGTCATAAACTCTGGTTTGTAAATTACCCATTATATAGTTGAAAAAATTGGCAATATTATTTTTTTCACATCTGCGGTACGCACTTTGATACTTCAGCAAGATATCACTTGTAGCATGCCGAGTCCAGCACCAAATGTATTAGTTGAAGAATACCTTTCAACTTTTTTAAAATTTTTTACTTTCACCTTAATCTTAATGCTTTTCATTGGGTTCTGGTGATCTCAAAAGTATCACCTAATGAATGGGCTTAGTCAGAAATGTCAACTTAAATGATTTTCTACACCGTTTGATTCCAAAATTAAATACGTTTGAACAATAGACACAGTCGACTGAGGAAATCTAGAGGTCAAATCTGACTCCCCCTCCCCACATCTGAAAATTATGTTATGGTTTGTACTATGTTAGAAATTTCATCCTTTTTTTCAATTTTTTTCAAAAAGTGCACAATCATACTGCCCTATTGGACTTCATCCTGGATTGAATTTTTACTGAAGTATTGTAATTTATAAAGATACTCCAAAACCATTTTTCAAGGGAGAACCCCCGTTCATTAACTAAACTTTTCCACTTTTAAGTCATCACCATTGAGTTGAACCAATTGTTTCACTTGAATTTGTTGAAGATATAGATTCTAGAGCAAACAACGATTGCAGCACAAGGGAGATAATTCCTATAAGCCGTAGATCCTTTTTTTCTACGAGCGTAAAACACGACATGACCGGAAAATTTATTGCTGAATGAAAGTTACCACAATGTTCAGCCACCTTGTGATAGAGGATTGGGTAGGGGTCTTTGGAAACAAGTCAGTAGCTCACTTGAGTATAAAATGCGAAAGTAAGCCAAGCTAGCTCTGAATGATAACGGAGCATTAGTCTTGGGACTGCAATACTTAACAAGTACCACATTTTACTGTATCTTGATAATTATATTTGCCGTAGGAAATTATTTTTTGGTAATTAGAAAAAAAAGATCATCTATTAGCTATATTAGCCCTGTTGAGTATGAAATCCGAATAAAAATAGAAGCCAGCTCTGTTACGTGAGGACTGAGTACATTACCGAGATGGAAAACATCGAAATAATCGAACTCGATAATACCTGAAGTGTTAAAACAGCTTTTATATAATTCTTTGAACAAGAAAGTCTTCAAAATAAGTAATTTATCATGGCTCGTAGAGGTCCAAAGCAGAAATTGAAAATTGTCGACCAAGCCATGACTGATGCAGAGATCAAGGATGAAGAGTGGACTTTGAACAGCTTGATCAAGTCAGTTGGCGATCCAGGTACATATGAAATTGTGGAATGGTTTGCCAAACGTCGGCTGATCAGAAACACTTGTACATGCTATATATGCAATGTGCCATGTGGACTAAATAAGAAAGGTGATTGTAAAGACAACTATAGATGGTACTGTAGTGTTTGTAAAAATAGGAGGTCCATAAGATCGGATTCGTTCTTCGAAAAATCTCACCTGTATCTGCAACAATCCATCGTGCTAGTGTATTTATGGGCATATGAGATCCCAGTAACTACAGTTTCTGAGATGTTGGGTCTGTCACTGAAAACACCTATTGATTGGTATAATCACATGCGAAACGTTTGCTCGGACTATTTGGCTATTACTGTTGGTGAAGGGTCTGATGACCAACTAAAACAGATTCATGAATCATTAGTAGCAAAAAAACGGAAGAAACATGATGAATCCATGTGGCGAGAACAATATGGTAAAACACATAGTGCTGCCTTCCACAATGTATTGTTGCACATTTCTCAATTGTATGTTTTTGTTACGTCTTAAATGTTTTCGAAAAAAATTAATGATTATTGTTTGGAATTCATTTTCACTTCATACATCTTGATTTTTTTTAAAAATTCGTGCTTAAATTAATTTCTCACTTCATATTCGGACCCTCAATTAAAAGAGGGGCACTTTTTAACTGATACCCACACATCGGTAAAATAAAAATAAAGTAAATGATTGAATTCGGTTGTCTGCAAGTTTCCACTAAACTTCATGTGCTAAGAAAGAAAATGGGCTAAGAGTGTTTTCTTTCAATTTTAGGAACATTCTATTCAGTAGACTTCTCTAGAACTATCTAGAATTTGGAAATTTTTCGAAAAGTTTCATGAGTGGGACACAATTCAGTGTAACTGTAGTAATAAAGTGGACACTTAATTTTTGCCATATTTACCGTGGTATCTTTGAGATAAACATTACATGAATTATCTTCTCTTGATTTCTGCTTACTTTCTTTAAATACTATCAGTAACACTAATCCTGAAAAATATAAAATCATTAAAAGAACTATGATTTTAAGATCTTTTGGTTAGTTTCCTAACCTCAACCCTAACCTTAACCCTAAAAAAATTCTGAATTATTAAAAAAAGTAGATTGTTCTTTTTATTTTCGTACCATTCTACAAATCAAAGGTGAGATAACTCATGTGAGCCGTAACTCCGGCCATACCTTCGTAAACACGATGGAAAGAATGTGCCCAATTTATGATGATACTTACATTGTAAATAGAACATCCCTCATAGAATCTTTGAAAAAAAATTAGCTAATAACTAAGACAATTCCCAGATGGTTCGAAGGTTTAAAATTGAAAGAAAAGAAGTTCCCTCTAGAATTATGTGGTTGAAACAAACAAATATTTACCAATAAAAGGCAAAATGTTGTTGCTTCCTCTGTCTTATTCATTTTACTTACCTTTCTAATCTATTCTAACTGGTCCTGATTCAGTGTTATTATCTATGCTCATTTGTGTTCTGCTTCTTGAGCGAAAGACGTGTAAGGCGTAAATTTAGGAGAGTGCTGTATCATTTCTTTCCTCCTCCTTTATCAGTTAATTTAATGTATTTAGTTTTTATAGGTTATTCTTAATTTTACAGATTACTTAAATTGTTACTCTGAACTCAGCTTTGAGCACAGATGGAAGGGTCAAGCAAAATAACCAGAAAAATGACACTGTCAGTCTGCTTCATATCAGAAGCACATTGGGAAAGATCTCTGATGCATACAACATCAGGACATTTTTCAAAAGCAGTTCATCTCTCCTGATATGACCAAGAACTGTGTGTATGCCATTTCATGCAGTTACAAGCAGAGGATACAAAGGCAAGGCCAGTTGCCCTAGAAAAAATTGATGCTTGAAGAACATCAGAAAGCTGTAACCCAGAGTGGGGAACAGACAATGAAATCAGGTATGGCTGATCATGTGTGGAAGTAAAAAAGGGAGTCACCTAACCCAGTGGAATGAAGTCATAATAATTAAGAACAATCCTGGAAGATAAAGCGACTGAAAGAGTCATCCCTCTTGGTGGTTTCTCAATGATAGCAATATCGCCCTAAAGGGGCAAAAGTTGAGCCAAGGTGAGGGACAATAGACTGTCACAAAAAAATGGCTTCTTCTTGGGAAAAAAAAAAAGCAACTTTTCATTCAAGTCAGTCAAGTCCATAAACAAGGGGAAGCTATTTCTACTAATCGAATTATGAAAAAAAGTATTTTAAAAAAACTGTTTTAATTATTAATTTCCATTATCATATTATTCATTATGCAAGTTGCCCTGAAATTCCGAATATCTGCTCTGAACAATTTATGAAATCTACTTGGCTCAGTCGAGTAATGGAAACCAATGTTCTTTTTGGAAGATGTAAAGTCAAGTGACTTGATTTTAGCCAAAGGCACATGATAATGTAGAGCACTCATTCTAAAAGGTAATATCGCCTGCGCCCGGGGACAAAATTTGAGCTGAGTGAGGTGATAGATTTAAAAAACAACAAAAAGTGAGCAATTAGAGAAAAAGGTTGGGAGGCCGTAAAGTATGCCAAACATGGAAATAAACACTGTGCGGAGGCCTTTAATTCTAGAAAAAAGGATATTAAGCCTAAGAGCCTGGAATTTCCACCTCTTAGCAGTACCAAACTCATATACACTGGTACAGCAGAAGAAGCAGATAAGAAATATCAGATTCAGTTGAAGAAGCAGATAAATGACACCAAGCAACATTAGGTTTATTAGTAAGTTTTCACCCTAGGATTGTCAAGTGTATCTATTAGTATGCCTAACAGTCACAAGTTAAATCCAAGGGTCAGATAATACCCCCAAATCGATTTGGTTCAGTGAAAGAAGCAGCCAAGTGACATTGCAAGGATATAAGCTATCCCCCCTTTAGCATGGATGACGGTATGAAAACAATTTACCCCCATGGATTGAATGAAGACTTCAGTTCAGAATTCACAGAAGGTTACTGATTAAAAGAGACACCTGAAGAAGGCCTGAATATGCAACAGAGGTCTCTAAATTTTTACTACTTTCAATGTATTGTAATTAATGAGAAAAGCATTGTGGGATAGTTAATTTCTAAAAATACAGTAATAAATAAAAGTGAAGGAAAATAGTTTTTTTACAAGTAGGAAAAATTAGTAAAAAAAATATAGGAAAATAAATTAAAGAATAGGATATTGAAATAGAAAAAAAAGAGAAATGTAGTTAAACATATTTACCCAAATACTTACGTAAAAAGAATGTCTTACTCTTTCTTACAAAAAAACAACATAAATACATTTTTACTGTAGAGAAAACGTAACTCTTCCAGTTATTATCATTCGGTCGTCAGTAGAACAGTTATCTTAGCACTGTCAATCAGCTGTCATTACTTAAGCAAACTAAGGTCCCATTGTGTGGACAAATTTATTTTTTCGGTATATTTCAAATAAAATATTTATTTTCATAATTCAGTGAATTAATTAAAAGTAATTCATTTTTGTCCGATAACATCTTACTGACAGCTGTTTTATTTTCGGTAAAAAATTAAACTTGTTTGTCAACAACACCTGTCAATATGGCAGAATAATTTTATGAAAAAACAAATGAATTAAAAACAGTTTAAAGCCTGTTTCAAATG
Source organism: Thysanoteuthis rhombus (assembly GCA_963457665.1). Lineage (NCBI taxonomy): Eukaryota > Metazoa > Mollusca > Cephalopoda > Oegopsida > Thysanoteuthidae > Thysanoteuthis > Thysanoteuthis major. The sequence goes on from OY735216.1 coordinate 29,699,920, forward strand.
CACGAGAAAAATTTATCTTCTTTTTTTACGACTTACTTTATGCTATTTTCTTGCAGTTGAAACCAAAATTATATCGCCGAAGAAAAATATTTAAATTGTGTACTGCAAAACGTTTCAAAACTTTTAGTAAAAAGTGCGTGGTACCTAATAGCTTTGCATTGGATCCCACGATGCATCCTGTGACGCCCTCAAAAGGTAAAGTATACTCAGTGTTGCTCACTCGTACGTGTGTGGGGCCCCCATGTTAGATGGGACATACTTTTCATGTCCTTCGGTCCTTCAGATGTAAGGGACGTAATTTTTTTGTCAAAGATTCATTTATTTTTAGATGAGGTATTATGAATCATTATTATCAATTTAATGACTATTTTTTTTACCTTTATCTTAATTATTTGCTTTTCCATTCTTTTAACCGACCTGAGTGGAAGTTATGATAAAAACAACGAGACAATTGAGATGAAACATTATATTATATTATTAAATGAAGCATTATACTATACATGTTATTAATTTTTATGGCTAATTGTTTACCATCATTTTATTTTCTGTTGCTTTCATACAAAATTACAATTACTGGACCCTGTAGACCGGAATGGACATGCAAGTATTTCTCTAATTCTCATTTTTGACACGAACCAGGCACAACCCACCAGAACTGTTCTCAATTATAATAAAGCGGACTATAACGATGAGGCGAATGCTGGATAAAGACTGGAATAATTTTCTCTGTTATAAAGCAACTCAGGAGATGGCAGACAGACAAATTGAAATGAAAGCCGTAAGACAGCATACAACAAATAAGATCATTAACTCTATAAAATACCGTTTGTGGCTAAGGTTTTTAATTACAAAAGAGGAACCTGGCTATCAGGTTCACGCCAAAGCAAGGAATGGGACAGCCAACGAGTGCAGAAAGGCGTAAAGAGAGTTGGAAAGAAAATTGGCAAGGAAGGCCAAATTTAATACCAAAGAGTTATCGAACTACGTCAACAGCCGAAACAACTTCAAGACAACAATGGCTGATTTAAAGATGGGATATATGCAGAAGACAATGAGAATACAGAGGCATTAAATAAATAATATTCAAAAGTATTTACACATGAGGACCTATCTACGCTACGAATATTAGCCCATAATAAGCTCAAGACTGAACTCAACATCGAGATCTCAGGAAGCTTAAGGCATTGAAGGTTGACAAATCTCCAGGTCTTAATGAAATCCATCCACGAGTTCTCTAGAACTAGCTAATATACTCGATAGCCCACTCTAACTCCTGTTCCATGTCAGTCTAAGAAGAGGGTGAGTACCAATCCAGTGGAAGGTTACTGCAGTGATCCCGTTATATAAAAAAAAGGTGACAAATCTGATCCGGCTAGTTACAGTCAAGCCTCATCTCCCAGCATAAGTTGTAAGTAAAATCACGAAGCGCATTTTAGCCGAGGAATTTGTGGATCATCTACGTAAAAAATAGCCTTCTATGTTCTACAACATGGATTCATCTCGGGCAACTCAGCTGTTACGAATCTTTTATAAGCTCTGGACATCTGGACTGAGGCACTGAGCCACAGTCAGTATATGTGATCTTCGTGGACTACGGGAACCATTCGTCGCAGTCCCTCATGGACGCCCCGTGGCCAAACTGTCTGTGTACGGATGTAAAGATGAATTTCTAAAAATGATTTTTAGAATTTTCATGTCAAGGGGACAACGGGTTTTCTGCGGATGAGTCATTGTCATAATCGACAGAGGTTACAAGCGGAGTACCGCAAGTCTCAGTTGTGGGACCATTTCTATTCTCATTATTCACTAGTGGCATCTGCAAAAAAAAATCCGGACCGATTACAAGCACGGGCCAATAAAATGCAAATGATCCTTAATTCAGAAAAATGCAAGGTTTTACATCTAAGACGAGGTAATCCTCGTCGGAAATATAAGATAAAAGAAGCAGATGGTTCAATACACATTCTAGAGGCTGTTGAAGAAGAGAAGGACTTAGAAGTCAGAATAGACAATGTTGACTTTTACAGGGCACATCCAAGCTCAAGTCAACAAAGTTGATTAGGTGCGTAGAGCTGTAAAGCACCCATTTAAGGCTTTGGCCAAGGAATCCTTTATGCTTCTCTACAAAAAAACAAAATTACCTATTCAAATAAGATATTTGAAGTATGAATTATACAACGTTTTAAATTTTTTAGTAAAAAGTGCGTTGTACTATTAATAGCATGGCTATCCAACCGCACTTGTTGTATGCTTTGATGATCTGGTCTCCAAAACGAGATTAAAATGTTCTTGAAGAGGTACAACGATGAACTACCAGGCTGGTTCAAGGCATTTCACATCTTTCCCTACTCCGGATGTTTAGCTAGCCTGCTACTAACCACAGCGTGCTGATCTTATCTGGGTCTATCAAATTGAATACAGTATTGATTGTGTAGTATGACAGAAAATGCCAGGTCTGTGGAAATAGTATGATAAAAATAGCGCTCGACGCAAAGACCAGGGGTCATAATTGGAAACTGCAGGTGCAACACCAGCCTGGCCTAAGAATGCCTTTCCTTACAGCCAGAGTAACACCAGCCTGGAACATCTTTCAAAGCTTGGATGAAAAAAAAATGTAACACTCAACACTCTTACAGCTTCTTTTTCTGAGTCTGTGATTCATCAAAGGGGAAAAAAATGAGAAAAAGGTCCAATTACCCTAATCTGGTACAAGATGACGATAAGTAGAATTTACTTTTTCAACCAGGCTGAATGAAAGATACGATGAAAAAGCAATACAAAACTAGGTTGAATTTTTTTCCCCTTCACTCGTTTGAAGCTTTGATATTTTAGCCTCGATGTGGATATTAAATACTTTTCTTCCCTTCACAGAATTATCAACTTTTTCTCCCATTCATGGATTTATTTAATTTTCCTTCCCTTCTGGGATCCATTCACTTTCCTTCTCTTCGCAGATTTATTAACTTTTTCTTCCCTTCACCCGTTTAAAGCTTTAAAAATCTACCCGAGTTAATAATTTTATGTATGAAAGACATTAATTGAAATTTGGTATTTGTTTTGAAATTTCCATGATTATATTTTATTCTGTTATCAACAATAATGTGCAATCTAAAAAAATGGGTTGTTGACAGATCATGTCAACAATAGTAGCAGACAAATATGGGAGATTAAGCGTTGGAAGACAGAAGAAATGGGGTCGATACAGTTTCTTTCTCATGACCAGATGTCATGTGATTGGCAAAAATTCAGCCATCTGTAAAAAAATCCAATTGAAAAAAACCAACAAAACAAAGCAAACAAAAACAGCAAACAATATAGGGTGCTACTTTATTTTATCCCAGCTGTCCCAGTCGATTAACAATCCTAGTCAAAAATTCAGACTGACGAGCTCAAGGTGCTGAGTAATCTCCCTTCTTGCTTTTCGAAATTCTCTGTCTTTGGAAAGAATTGTTTAATTTTTGTAGTTGTCTTCGAATATGGAAAACTTTAATTCAAACTGGCCTCTTCTTAATTTTCATTTGAAATTTTTAGGCAACGGATACTGATGTAAAAGAAATCTGTTTACCATTTTAAAAACAAAGCTATTGAAGTTCCGAAGAAATATTTTTCTTCGGAATTCAAGAAAAAAAACAAAAAAAACAAACCCAAAAAACAACAAGGAAATTGACTAAAACATAGCACTTGAAAACTTTTGGTCTTGTTTGATTATTTTGAAAAATTGTTTCAATTTTGAATCAGAGTGTTTTTTGCATAAACCATTCTCATGTAAATTAATTGGCCAGTTTAAACCAAAAATTGAAAAAAAACAAAAAACCAAAACTTTTTTTAGTTTTATTATCAGTCATGTGTCAGCCTGTGACGGCAATCAGCACATCTAAAATTGTAAGTGGTTTTATTCATGCTTGATGTTAGTTACCACGGCTACTGAACAATCATATCTTAAATATAAGGAGCAGGAATTGAAAAAAAAAATTGATATGCTAAAATAAACCGAAAAATTTGGGTAGTAAGTAAACGTAAATAATGTATTAACGCATCCTTTTAAACTTCAAACTTGTTCAAAAGTAAAGTTTTAATATAAAAAAAAATGAAATTCAAGATTATTTAAATAGAGCTGCTATTGTTATTGATACTGTATTAATTAATAACTTCTCTCTCTTAAAATGACAATTTAACACTAAAAATTTTCAGAAAAAATACACCATTCCGTAATAAATCCCAATCAAAATTTTGTAAGTGACTAGATCGCCATGACCGAGCCTATTTTAGAAATCTGTGAATAAGGTAGATAACTTTATTGTCAGATTCATTACCAACTCGCACCATAATTTTCAACGGGCATTTTATACGATCTTGATGTCTTTATTCCAATCAAAGTGAAGAAAAAGTAAACAAAACAAAAATTAATTGTTTCCAATCTTCAGTTTCAATACTCTGCACCCCTTTACAAACAGATGTGGACCAGTCGAAAATAACGCGGGAAACTTGCAGTTGGATACCGAGTGTTCTGAGTACTTAGCACCGATCGTGTGTTCTTGATTGTTGTTTACCATTCCATTTCATCGATGTGTGAATATGCCTTCCCGAACAGTAATTCAATCAAAAGATGCACCGAAGGATTTTAAAGGAATGTATGTACAAAATTTTCTGCTTATTGCAGGTGGATTGTGTTCGGTGTAATTTTTATCAAGTTAAATATGTGCTCGATACTGACGCGGGAAAGAACAACATCATGCCTTCTTTTAATTTAAAAAAAATGTTTTGGGGTCCGTTTTGGTGTTCATCTGGAAATATTTTTATTTCTTGATGATATCTATAGTTAGTCTTTTTTTTTCTTCTTTTATTATACGAATCTTGATAGTGAATCCTGTCTCTTTTATTGACAAAAACCCAAATCTTTATCGATTAAAACTACCTTATTTTTGAAAAAAATCTTTTTCTTCTCTCCAAATTATTAATAAAATCGAATTTTCTCGTGATCAGAATAATTATCTGGATCCCCCCATAACTTGTGAAAAAAAAAAAAAAAGAAAAGAATTTGAATTTCTTTATTTGAAAGAAAATTCCTCTCAATTCGCACATTTTTCTCCCCCAACCCGGCCTTCAACACAAAACTTTTGGAAGTATGAATCTGAAGGATATTTTCGTTTTTTCTCTAACCCATTCCTTTTCGTAAATCCTTAGAAATAAACCCTTTATTTTTTGTGAGATGTGGAAATTATTGAATTTTCAGGCTCTTCTCTAAGTTAACAAAAATGTTCTCATTGTTTCGTCTGTCCTCCCTTTCTTCCCTTACCGTTACTTTCATGTTAGTATTTAACCTCAAGTCCGTTCCGATCACAAATAAAAAATCAACAACTTTATCAATTGAAAAATCGAATCTGAAGAAGGGGCTCTACTTTTTCGCTAAGGATATCCTCATAAACTTTGAAATAAAGCAAATTATTACGACAGAAGTCAGCCATTTTTAAATCTTGGAAAAAAAAAAAAAAAAGCTGAAATAAGTTCTATCATCATTCTTATATTTTTCATCCGAATAAAAGAAAGCCATCTTCAAACTATTCTTCCTTGTCAAAAGCAAAACCGTTCACGTATTGACAGTTGTTAAAGAAATTATCATAATTATTTAAATAAAAAAACAAGGAAAAAATAAAATAGAGAAAATGTCAATCTAACCATTTATTTTATTTAATTATTCATTTCAGGTTTAGGTTTAGATTTGTTTTAGTAAACCAGGGTGAATATCTATAAAAATTATTTTTTCGTCTGTAGTTTGATCTGTTTTGACTAAATCTTATTTTCATTTCTACCGGAACTTTCCCATTTTTGAGAAAAATTTGAATTTCTAAGTGGAAGTAAGTGGATTGGCTCTAAAATGGGGGTTCGATTTACAATGTACGTATAATCGAAAACTGAACCCTCTTTCTGACATCGGATATTTTAATAACATAAATGTAAAACTAGACCCTTTCCCAAGAGAAATACACCGGTTTCCTGAGCTTAATCTTTACCAGAAAATAATATCTTGGTCTGATTTTGATGTTTGAGTTGGAAAAAAAGTTTATTGCCTGAATTAACTTCTCTTTTTATAATTTAAAAAGTTTATTGGATTTAAAAAATCAAGTTACGAGTGACCTCCACTGGTTGCTTCTCCTGTTTGTTTTTTTGGAAAAAAACTTTTCACGAAAATAAAAATTTCGTGGAAGTCCGGAACGGATGAGAAAACAAGTCTATATTGTAACAATATATCTATAACACTAATATCAGAGGATTATTCTCTTGGAGTATTAGTACTTACTATTCCCCTAACTAATGTCTAAAATGATTTCCAATTTTTGTGGCAGTAACCATTGCCCTTTGTCCTCCTCCTGATGACGATATTAACCCTTTTTGGTCAGTAGCTGTCAGTCGTGCATGTGTATAAGAAAAGAACCACTTAAGCATCATGTTAGGGTAAGTAAAATTCGTAGGATCAAAAGTTTTGTTGGATTCTATTATAGTTTTCTAGTTTAATTTTGTATTTGGAAAGTGAAACGATCAACTGGGTTGTAACTTTTTATTTTGTTTTTCTTTGAGGAGCGGAAATAAACTCCCTAAACTAAAAAGACTTTGAAAAGAATAACTAAAAGCCACATGGACTTTTTAACTCTCTTACTTTGACTACAAATACATAATAGAGAATGTGTTGACGATCTTTTCAATTATTTTCATGATGAGTAATGAATTATCATCACCGATTTTTTAATGTTTTAATATTGTTTTTTTGACAATTCAAATTTTATCAACTTTTTCATTGTTATTTAATTCTTTCTATGTATTTTTCTTACTTGGTTCTAAAACTTTGAATTCAAGTTTAACCATGTTTATTTTCAAATTACATTATAATTATTGACAATGCAACAAATAGATGAGATCAGCAAACATGGAGATTCGGGGCGTATATTTTGACGCGGAGTTTTTTCTTCACCAATTACCAGTTAACTCCCTTATAATTTCTTACTTAGCCTAATAAAAAAAGTAATACGAATTCGATCACTTTCTACAAAATAAGATTAATTTAATGGAATGAATGGCGAACCATTTCACAACTTTTAGTGCAAAATACATGGCTCACCAACTGATCTGATAGGTGTACAGATTCAACTCCTCATCCCGGGTTGATGAAATACTCAATTTCTGCCAATTGGAACTCTGCAAACCATGCATGACAAATGATGCTTTATGTGTTTTGAAATGAAATTATCTTGAAACCATTTTTTATTGAATTAAACATTGACCATAAAACAGTCTGTTAAAACCTCATTATGAAAAGCTTTTTTGTTTAGTACAAAAACAAGATTGAAATTAGGAGCAAATTTTAAAAAATTATAATTTCGTTTTCAAAAAAAGTGCGAGAGGAGTCAACTCATAACTCTGTGTATACATGTACGCCCTAAAACTCATAGTTTTGTTTGGTTGACGACTAATGAAACTGAAAGGAAGACTGGCTGAGTTGAGGTAATTTGAATTGTCAAGTAACTTGTTTAGATAGATTTCAAAGTTTTCAATATAGCATCGCTTGTTCAGCATAATCACATAACTCTCAAAATCTTTGATACCTTATTTTAAAGTGTAATTAAAATTTAAAAAAGTGTTCAGCTTTTTTTCTTGTTTTTGATACAAAGAGAAAAGTCCCAAATATTATCTTGGGGGGAAAAACCCCACCAATTTTCATTTATTGCAACGTAGAATTGAACATTTAAAATCAATGTTCTTTTCTAATCAATAAATCAATTTCATTAATAGGTTTTAAAATTGAAATTCTGTAATTGAAAAAATCTACCAAAAGTATATTACACTTACAATGAAGATAATTTGATTTGTAAAAGTTAGTATTATCTTTATTATAAATTGTGACCCAAATCCTCAATTGCTGCTTAAAAAAGCGATGAAATATGTCTTATTTTTCCAACAGGTTTTGTGTAATTCATCATCACAGATTGATGAGGTACTAACAGCTAGATGTCATCAGTAGCAGCAGACTATAGGGGATTAGTGTTCTAAGACAATAACAATAAATAGTAGACTCAGTCTAATAACCAAATGAATTTCACTGTAAAAGGGTGGGCAATGGGCTCCAGAAAAAGTGATTAGATTTGGGGATGGATTCAAGAATTATTTATGCATACCTACCCTGAACAGTACAGCTGATTTTCATTCAGTTTTAGTGACAATGGGGGTTGGTAGAGTTCGAGTGCTTTTTAGTTTATTTTGCTGCAAAGGATTTTTTTTTTTTTTTTTTCTTTCTCCAAGAACTTTCCATCAAATAAAGAAAAGAGTTGATTTTTGAAGAGAATTAGATTGAAGAAAAAAAAGAAATGCCACGATTTTTGTAAATATAGATGTGATATAGTTCATAGGATTTTATTCTTGAGATGTTTCCATAAAGAATAATCCAACAGTTGTAAATGCTTCATCATTAAACCTGCCTATCTTTCTTTGTTTCAACCCAAGTGCAATCTGATTCAAACCTTTGTTTTTATTTTTAATGCTCTTTTCCATTGATTGAATGATATGAGGTTGAGTTGAAGAAGATCAACACGGGTTTTTATGTGTATCACAAAATAGAACTTTGTTGTCTATAATATGGGTAAAATTATTTATTTCCTATTATGGTATTCTTCAGCTTGGGGGTGGATAATGAAATGACCTTCAGTAATAGATGAGTATCTCTTTGTCTTCTTCAGGGAAACAAATCATGTTTTCAATTTCAAGTGTATGGATTGTTTTTTTTGGTATGAGATGTTTACCTAAACGAGTTTTGTTAAAATCCAAATACAGTTTCTAATCTTATCATTTCTGAAATTTTCTTCCAGATTACGTGAGCTTAGAGATAAATACAAAGCTGGTGACATTACAGAAGTGGTGAGTATATTGTTGTGATTTTATTTAAATTTGATAAATAAATGAAAATGCTCATATGTGGTTATATATCAGGTGACCAAAATTATTCCTATGGTTTTTGGCGGGGTTTTTTTTTTTAAATCAGAATGATGAACCCTTTCATCTTTTATCTATTGATAAAATTAAAGATGATATTGTTCACTTATATGAATATATTAAATTTGTATGTTGTATTAGGACTTCAGACTTCATTTAGTACATTTTTCTTCTCTTATTCCTTTTTTCTACTTTATCTCCTCAAATTCATTAGAACATTCTAGCCCAACAGATCTGAGATTCTGTAGTATGTCCTATCATAGTTAATATGTTGAAGGCAGATTAATACTGTTGTTCTGACCAACTGAGCTGGCTAGCAGAAGTTCAAATTGAGCCTTTAAATCTACTCTCTATCTCAATCTCTCTGTACTATGTTTGTTTTGAACTAGTATTATTTGTAAAGCAAATATTTTATTTCTGACCTGTGATGTTTACTCACTGCTCTAGATTAACAGTCTATGTAAAGTTGTGTTAAGCAATTGAAAAATTAAAGTGAATGTAAATAGTGAAAAAAAAAATACTGCATCTAATAAAATAATTGATTTTTCTTAGTTACGATGGAAGAGACAACACAATTTGGCATATCTTAAAGACTGGGTGATACAATATACACCAGAGAAAAGTCAGAATGTTTCAGTCAAAACATTGTTTCTTACTACAAAATCTGTACAGAAAGTATCCAGCCATTTTGATATTAACCAAAAAAATAACTTATCTATGGCAATGACACCTAAGTCCCTTTATAATGTAACTAATGCTGAACTAAACCCTCACTTTCAATCTGTCATATGAACCCATGACTTTTAACTATTCAATTACTTCACTTGTGAAAGTTATGTTGAGGTTCCTTGATGTTGAAATGTTTTTCAAAGATGAAGCAATTCTACCTTCACTTTTTTTTTTTTTTTTCTCTTTATTGGAAATTTTAAAGTTTTAATCATGCCTAACTACATTTATTTCAAAAGTGTGAAATAATTATTTTCAACCTTAGACCTATCCCTAATGAGCGTGTGAATTTAATAGATTTTGAGTCCAGGGATTTTCTATGACAATAAAACATTAGTTCTTGGGGGAAAAAGTTGAACTTCATGTATACCAAGTACACAATTTGGAAGCACTGAATATTTGATAAAAGCAAGAATTACTTCTTTCTTGTCTTTGTAAGACCTTTTAATTAAAGTTTAAATAGCCACCTTCACAAGTGGTGCGCTCCATGATGATAAAGAAATCAAATACTTCACATCTGCTGTTTTGACAGATGGAAATAAGGGTACAGTTCAGTGTCATATTTACTTTGTAAATAGAATTCTTATAAGAAAAGCTTTAAATTGATTTGATTTCTTTTCTCGAAGGCTGACAAATTTTGAGAAGAAACAAAGGTCTTATTGATTGGAAGCACATAAATCTTTGAAGGAAAAATGAATTTTTATAAAAAAAATCAGCCATTTGGTTTTATCTGCTTCATTGCCACTGTAAACAATACTGTGCAATGTATAAATTCAAAAGATTATAGCAAAGAATGTAATATTTCACTCATCATTTTTGGTTGTGACCCTAAAATATACAAGAATAGAATATTTATGAAAATGTTTGTTGAATCGATGTACTACTGTATTTATTACATTATCACCTTGAAGTTAATTTACAAGTATGCTTGTATTGTATTATAGAATTTGAAAAAATTCTTTTATCTCAAAATGAATGCTGTAAAATAGTCCATTGTTGTTGATGTATTGAGGAGGAAAAAAATTGAATTTTCATTTAAAAAAACAAAACAAAACAAAAAAAAACTCCAAACAGATTCAGGTTTATTGTACCATTGTTGTTTATTCATTTATTTTTTTTCTTCATTACTATTTCTTTAAACAGACTTACTGGAGTAGACTTTGTGACAAGTTCAATAAGGTTCTTACAGTCTCTGTGAAAAACCAGGTGAAAAATTTGGAAAATGAATTAGAAGAAGAATTAGTTACAACTGTAAGTATCTTTTATTTACATTGTTACCTACCGTACTGTCTCATGAGAAGATGGCCTCTTATCTTCTCCTGGCTTTTGTCAGTGAATGGCCTAATATTGAAAGAATAGTGAAATACAGTTATTCATTGCCATTTGCAGAGGTTAGAGGCACTGTGAATATGCTAAATCTGTGAACAATTTTTTCTGTCTCCTCTCCCAATACTTTTGGTCCCCAAAACCCATAAATTCCATAGCTCTTTTGATAAACATCCTCAAATTGTAAATGTACACATAGATAAATGAATATAGTGAAGTATTTGGTGAAATTTTGAAATTTTAAAACTCTACTCTGGTGACAGATCTGTCAATTATGGCAGAATCAATATTTTTTATTGAAAGCGTAAACATAGCTTTAATTTTCTCAGGAATCCTGTGTGTACACAAAATGATTTTTTTTTTTTTTTTTTTTCTACACAAAGTATTATCACGTTGGTTATAGTTAGAATCAAAATTGACCTTTCAAAGAAGATATCTAATTATTGCAATATGTTTCAAAAGAGAGTTAAAATATGTCCAGTACTGTACAGAGTATTTTTTTATGATGCGGCTTTTTCGTAGTATGCCGCAAAACTCCCCAAAATATTCCCCTTAAATTATTCTTGATTGAACTGTGAATTGTAGAAGCTGTGAATGGCAAAGGATAACTGTAGATTTGATTATTTTTATGTGTTGATTTTGATGTGTTTATTTGTTTTGCCTATATTGTTTATAAGTTTGAAAATCATATCTTTTTTTTTTCTTTTCCCTTTCCTTAAGTCAAGAACTTTCATTTTATGGCTTCTCTTTGGTTTATCCATACTTCCATCATCGCTAGTCTTGCACTTTAAGACCATTATCAAGTGAAACTCAGTTGATTATTTCTGGGGTTGACTGCAGATAACAGACATTTCAATACATATTCAATACAAGTGAGGGACTGTTATATTTTTAAGATGTCTAGTTTAATTCGTTTATTCCAAGATTTTTTTTTTTAGTATTGATCTCATTATTTCTGAGGCTTTTGTTTATTACAATACGTCGACTAGGCCATTCTGTGACTTTCTCCAGGTGTACAATGCATATGGAAAGAGAATATTGGCAAATCTACTGATGACAGATTTTTTTTCTGTTGGAAACCTATACTTATGTCTATCATGTATCTAATTGTACATCTCTGTTATCAATATATCATCATCATAAGTCCACTGTTAGATGCAGGTTTTTCTCATCTCCTTTGTTGATCGTGTTAGTGCTAACCTTTGTCTCGTATCTCCATCTTGTGTCTGGTCTTCTATGTTTGATATATCTAAGCCACCAATTAATTTATAAAGGAATACATATATGTATATATGTCATGCCTGATTGTATGAATTTACTTTTTTTTTTTTTTTTTTTTTTTTTTTTAAGTTTAATTTCACTTTATGTAATCTTTTGATTGAAGAAAATAGGTTTGCATCATTTTCCTGACTGTTCATTTGCTGGACACTGATTGGTTGAGTCTGAATTCCTCCAATTTTTTTTTTCATAGATCTTATGCACAATATATATTATAAATACTAAATCTTATAAATAGATTCTTCTATAGATGCCCCCTCTCCCCATAAATTGTAAACATACCCCCACTGCTCTAATTTTAGGGAAAGAAGAGTGATTATTGTAAATTTAGTATGAAAGAAGGACCTCAAATTGTTTCATCTAGTTTTTTGGCGAATTCAGGACCTACCAGTTGATATCGGAAAATGAATACCACTGGAAAATAATAGTTGACACTTAGCTAATTAGGCAATTTCATTGATCCAGCACAAAATTATATATATATATATATATATATATATATATATATAGTCTCAAACACTCAGCTTATATATGTATAAAATTTTGACTTTTAGAAAGGATTTTGCAAAAAGATGGAAGGAATTCTTGAGCCCATTTTGCTTGATGCTCTACCAGAAGTCTCATCGATTAACCCTGCTCATGCTGATGATGATAACCCTGATGAAGAAGAGCCGGCTTCACAAGCAAAACGTCTCAAGGTGGATGACAATGACGATAATGACAGCAGCCCGAAAAGTAAGCAAAATGGCATGGCCTCCCCTGAGAGTGACACAAAAGAAGTTAATGGTAACGGCAACAATGAAAAAAATAGCACAACTGCTGTCAGCCCAACTGGGACGCCAACAAGCAAGAAAAGTGGGCGGCGTTCAGTTGAAGTCAAGCAAGAAAATGGCATTTCCTGTAATGAAGATATTTCTGTAAGTTGCTTTTCCTTTTCTTTTTCTTTTGGTCACAACCTGCTGAGAGCTATTACATCTATCATATATTTGAAAATGTTTGTAGCTCTCTTCTCCCAAATGTTGCATTCTTGCTAAAGATACTCTCAAAATGTGCCAACTAAATGCAAATAATACCCGGTGATTTGCAACATAATCATAATAGTGTACGGTCTTTATTTGTGCTAACCTCAATAATCCTGGTAATTGTCATCTTGTTTCTATCTATGTAATCTAAAATATACTAGAGGTTTGTGGGTTTGTCGCTCCCAAATGGTGCATTGTAGCCTGAGACTTTGAATTAATGAATTCCTAAAATGTATTAACGTGGAAAATGTATCCAACTTCAGCTTGCTATGAACGAAGTGGAAAGGGATTTCATTTCTGACATGCAAAGTAATTTTTCAAAGATTTTCGGACAATTGACCTTCTTGTTGTTTTTTATAAACACAACTTTTCAGCCAATTCATTCTACAGCCTTCTTCAGGTGTAATATTCAAGTATGATGGTAGTAAACAGAACATTCCAATGGTAGCTACATTACAATGTAGGATTTAGGTAATGTCGATCTCTCTTTTTCCTTGTCAGGCTCAGATTTCCATACCTTGTCCCCGTTAAATAGTGGAATCCTCATAAGGTTGAACTCTGCACTTGTCTGACATACATTCAGTTGACTTAATATGGGCTGCCCCCTTGATTTTTCTCGGTACCAATAGTGTTCCTTGTCTTATACGTAATTCTTTCTGGAGAGGGAAGTGTTCACTTTTTTCTCTCCAAATATAGCTAGCCATTCCAAATCTTTCTATCTCTCCTTTGATTACTGCTTATTTATGTTTGAACCTTGAGAGACCTCCCAATTTCTCCAGTATAGTTTTAAGTAATCCAGTAGTTTCATTATGCAGAATATGCCTTTATCAACAATAATTTTAGGACATTTGTGGCTAGTTTTCAGCCTTCATTTGCGGCTAGTTTTCAGCCTTCATTTGCGGCTAGTTTTCAGCAATGCCCCGGATACTGCTGGTAGTATATATTGCTAGATGCAGGAAATTGTAGTCCATGTATAATTAACAGTGGGATGGATTTACATAGGTGCTACCCAAAAGTTGAGGGAATTTGAAGATGAAAGAAACATTATTCAACCTAAAACCTACTTTTCATGGATTCCTTCGAAGTAGTCTGCTTTGTCTATTTTCTCAGTGGCTCATGAATGATACTGGCAAAAGTTCATGCTACATTTAGTTAATGCTCTCTTTCTATAAAGATGACAAATGTAAGTTTGTTTCTGTTTTTTTTATAGACTCAGTGGCACCCTACTAGCTGAAAATTCGTATATGGGTTGGTTTTGGTGTTTTCAGATCTAACAATCAGCCGCATCTTAAACTTTGCAAATTTGTGTACAAGGGTATCTCAACCCCAGGGTGAGCATATGATAGGTGGCAATGACCTCTGGAGACATGAAGATCAATTTAGGGTTGCATCAATTCAGGCATTTTCAAACTTGAGGGCAATGACTGAGTTCTATGGGCTGCCATTTGTGTACATGGGGTATGAACTTGGGATAGGTAATTCTGACCTTTTCCCAGAAGTCAGTTGAAGATCAGTTCAATTTTGGCAAATATCTAGAAGGGTCAATTTTGGCTCTTTTGATTTACCTGAGGAGTTGTGATCTCTCCTTTTAAGGATCGCTGTGTTAGAATTTACTACATGACCATTCAGTATTGATTACTTTTCCTCAAGCAACACTGGTTATCCTAGTTAGTATATGTATAATGTACTATTTAAAAAGCAATAATTCTAATTTCAGAATGGCCACACTGAGGAGACCAATGGAAAATCTGATTCACCAGAAAATGAAGCGGGATCAGGTTAGGATCTATTTTGTTAAAAGATATGAAATTTTGTTTCTTTTTTTAATTTTATTTTTTTGAAAGTTTTATGTATTAGATGTGAATTTGTACCTTGTGAAACTCAAGATGCTTTTGGTTCAATGTAAAAATGAATTTCTTATAGAAGAGTTCTCATCTGCTTGAATACTTGCACAGACATTTGAAAAAACAATACCGTTTTAGTAATTTTAATGTCCCTAAATATGCATCAAACGTACATTGTGAAATGTGAACCTAATGCATCTCAGAGTTTAGTTATCTTTATCTTTAACTCTGTTCAGCTCTTTTAACATAACTGCCTTGATATCCTGACTATTGGATGAAGATATTATCAAGGAGCATTATCCATGATATCCAAAACAAAAATATCTCTCCTGTTAGGATGCATCAGAGTGAGTTCTGCAGTACAATGGAATGGGGCAGGGATAAAAAATTAAGTAAAGGTATATAAAATAACATTTTGGTGAGTGAAGGTGAATTAAAAAAAAACAAAACATCTTTTTTATTTTTTTATCTATCTTGAACTGCTGATCCAAAAAACTTCATACTTGACACTGCACTGTCTTGTGTGTTGACTAATAATGTATCTGATGAATCTCAACTTCGTACAATGGCTAGTTGTCGATTAATCGCGGTGCATACTCTCTTACAGGTTTCTTAAATTGTTGTTAGATGTAAAAGAATTTCAAGTGCTTCAATTCCTGTTGAAATTTCATCACTAAATTCTAAGGTACTACAGAATTTGCATCCTGGACAACTGTCAGGATCAAATTCA
The DNA here is from genome assembly GCA_963457665.1 of Thysanoteuthis rhombus. Classification (NCBI taxonomy): domain Eukaryota; kingdom Metazoa; phylum Mollusca; class Cephalopoda; order Oegopsida; family Thysanoteuthidae; genus Thysanoteuthis; species Thysanoteuthis major. The sequence goes on from OY735216.1 coordinate 29,715,825, forward strand.
TCCCCGATATTTGTGTCCCAATATATATGTATAATGCTTATTAAATATAATTCTTTCATTTTTTTTATTCTTTCATTTTTTTTTATTCTTTCTTTCATTTTTTTTATTCTTTCTTTCATTTTTTTTATTCTTTCTTTCATTTTTTTTATTCTTTCTTTCATTTTTTTTATTCTTTCTTTCATTTTTTTTATTCTTTCTTTCATTTTTTTTATTCTTTCTTTCATTTTTTTTATTCTTTCTTTCATTTTTTTTATTCTTTCTTTCATTTTTTTTATTCTTTCTTTCATTTTTTTTATTCTTTCTTTCATTTTTTTTATTCTTTCTTTCATTTTTTTTATTCTTTCTTTCATTTTTTTTATTCTTTCTTTCATTTTTTTTATTCTTTCTTTCATTTTTTTTATTCTTTCTTTCATTTTTTTTTATTCTTTCTTTCATTTTTTTTTATTCTTTCTTTCATTTTTTTTTATTCTTTCTTTCATTTTTTTTATTCTTTCTTTCATTTTTTTTATTCTTTCTTTCATTTTTTTTATTCTTTCTTTCATTTTTTTTATTCTTTCTTTCATTTTTTTTATTCTTTCTTTCATTTTTTTTATTCTTTCTTTCATTTTTTTTATTCTTTCTTTCATTTTTTTTATTCTTTCTTTCATTTTTTTTATTCTTTCTTTCATTTTTTTTATTCTTTCTTTCATTTTTTTTATTCTTTCTTTCATTTTTTTTATTCTTTCTTTCATTTTTTTTATTCTTTCTTTCATTTTTTTTATTCTTTCTTTCATTTTTTTTATTCTTTCTTTCATTTTTTTTATTCTTTCTTTCATTTTTTTTATTCTTTCTTTCATTTTTTTTATTCTTTCTTTCATTTTTTTTATTCTTTCTTTCATTTTTTTTATTCTTTCTTTCATTTTTTTTATTCTTTCTTTCATTTTTTTTATTCTCCTCTTTGTGACCTAAAGAAAGTTTCTTACAATGGGTTGCCCACTACATGCATACTTCTGAATTTGGATTTATAAATTAAGTTTATAAATCAATCAATTGCATACTACTATAATTTTATTGATTGATCTTTTTGGTAAAAAAATTTCTGGGGTGTGTAAAATTATAACTTATATGAAATGTACATTTATCAGTATGGATATATTCAGGGCACAAAAACAAGAAATAAAAAAAAAAATGCATCTAATAAAAAAATATACATGAGAGAGAGAGAGGGGGACACAAATGTTTGGAACTCAAGGAAAGTGGATGCAAATGACCAGTACACTTATACAGGATGTGATTGTCCAGTCGTTAAATTCTAAAAGTCTTGTTAAAAATAATCAAACAAATGTTTTGTGATTGTCAGGAACTCCAGACAGCAATCGCAAATTGAAAACTCGCAGATCTAAATCATCAAGTACTCAACCATCCATCACGTCCATGTTTGGTAAAATGTAAGTATTTTTTTCATCTGTTATTCTGTGATAAAAACATTATTATTGCATAGATTAGTCTCTTAACCTTTTTAGACCGAAGAAACCCTTGAAATTCCTCTTATGAAATCTCATGAAAATAAATGTACAACTAACATGTCAATGTGTTCAAAAATTGATATCTTACTATAATGTTAGTCTATCTGTGACGGCAATCATAAAACTCCAAAACTGCCTAAGCTATGACGATCAAATTTTCTATGTTTATTGATGGGACAGTCATGCAGGATCTTAGCAGGTTTTTAAAAATTCCTCCCCAAAATGTTTTTAGGAGGGGGGGGGTCAATTTACAATCACGATCATTGCCAAGTTTATGTCCAGCTGTGATCATGCTTATCTGAAAGTTTTCTATCTTACTATAATTCACCAATTGTCATAGGAAGTGCTAGTGGCTGATCATTCAGTGGAGTGGGAATGAACTCTGGCTTTGGAAAGGCATGAATCCGTTTCCCCTCTTAGTTATTTGTGTAATATTGTATGGGGAAGTGAGTGATACCTCTTTGGATGTTCATCACTTGAGTCTCTCACATATCACAAACTTCAACAAACTATCCGAGACACCTACTTCTGATATGTGGGGCCCCAGGCAAAGACGGTTGAGACTATAACCAGCATAAGGGTGCTACATAGTTTCATTGAATTAAACATTGTATCTATTTTGATATTTTTTTTTCTTTCCTAACTGCAATTCACTCCCTTGTTAGGGTGACTATTTAGTATAATGTATTATAATTAGCAGCATTCTACAGTGTAAAGGAAGATAGTTTTCTAGATATTCTTGATATTTGTTCATTTTGGTAAACTATAAAAGATACTCAATTTTTTTTTCAGTCCCCACTCACTTAAAAGACATTTAAAATGGAAGTCAACTTCTAAAAAATATTTATAGGCTTAGCTTATCTTTTTGTAAAATTAATGTTTTTCATAAACATAAAAGAAATCAGAGGGCAAACATAGAAAAAAAATTATCCAATAACTAGTTTGATACCAAAAAAACAAACAAAAACAAACCCTCTTTTGAAGATGGTCTTGATTAGTAAAAATGAAGTTTGAAAATTTATTTGCATTATGAATAAGAATTTGTCATGCATGAATAAAAATTTTTGTGTAACCCCAAGATTCTGTGAAAGCTTGGCATATATTATTCAGACTCGTAGCCTCCTCTTTGTTGATTTTACACATGTATTTCTACAGCCTTTGTTGGGTTTAGGTTGTTACTAAGCTTGGCTTAGTCTGGCACAAAGCTGTAAATGTAAAGTACCAATAAGGATTGAACTGATTATGATAGTAATGGTCTACTAGCTTTTCAGCCATTCTTGATGCTGAGCCATCAAAAACAGATATATTAAGCTTGGCTTAGTCTGGTCCAAAGCTGAAACAGTGTGCTAACCAATGAAAAATGAACTCATTACAGTAGCAAAGATTTGTTAGATTTGCTTGCTAACCATTGCTTCACAACGAGGCTATCGCAGTATTTGATAATTTTAGCTTAGTCTGGCATGAGGCCATAAGTGTGCAGCACCGAGTGAGGATCAAACTCAGTACAGTAGTAATGGTCTATGAGTCTGTTTACTTACTATTGCTCCAGGGCTAGGAGACTGGAAGATCCATGGAACAAATATAAAATTAGAAACTCTCTTAGGTTGTGCTCTCTTAGGTTGTGACCAGTGCTCACACTTTATTTATTTATTTTTTTAAAAAATTTACTTTATTGATCACTTACCAACAAAAGGCAAGAGAAATAACTTATTCATTGATCATCCCCTTTCCATTTATTCCATTTTACAATTGATCACCCCCAACATGGCATGCTGCTGAAAGATGTTGGTCATGTGATTGTTTCTATTGAATGACTAATCAGACTGGTTTGTGTAATTGTCATTTTTATGGATTTTCACTGTGCTCAGCTTAGTTTGGCACTGTAGCAGAAGTGAGGGGAACTCAATGAGGATTGAACTTATTACATTTGTATTGGTCTCTGAGACTAACTTGTTTACCATTTCTTGATAACCTCCTAAGATAGATGTACTAAACTTAGAGCTTGGTTCAACGCTACCAATGTGGTTAAGGAAAAGTGTCCTGTCATTTGAGAGACAATTGCCAATGCATTACCTTGGTGATCCTAGCAAGTCTTGAGTCTGGTTGAGACCACGACCTCTATGGCTGAAAACAACACAGTAAAAATTGAGTGATAAAAGCAAAATGAAAATAAGTGTGATTTCTTTCTTCATTTCTATTCACTTAATCCCACCCACCCCACCACTGCCGTTTTTTTTTTTGTTTGAGATATTTTGTGTGGCAGACAAAAAAAAAACCAATGTTTTCAATTAAATTTTGTGGAAGAGTAGACCATGGGCTTATGGAAGAATTAATTGAATTTCCGGGTGGATTCAGGAATTTGTTTTTGATTGAAAGATGTCTTAATTATTCTGCAGGAAAAGAGGTTAAAACGAATTTTTGTACATTAAGTTTCTTCACTTGTTTTTCGATATTTTATTTTCAATCAGTTTTTTGTGTACAGTGTTGGCAGAAGTTTGCCCTCCCTAAGTGCTTTTTTAGTTTCTTGTTTGTGAAGCCATAATGTCTTTTTAAAATAATTGCTATTATTAATCATTCATAGGAATGAAAAGAGAAAAAGCACTGCTGACAATGTTGAAGTGACTGTGAAGCAGGAAGAGAAAAAGAGGAGGACTAAAGAAGAGTATGACAGTGATACTGCTGTGGTTGACGAGTAAGTGAACAAACATTTCTATTCCTTCTTTGTTGCTTGTAACCTTCTTTCAACCTTGAATTCTGGGAGATCTATTGATGATCGAACCCACTAATAATGGCTTGCTAATTGTTACATTGTCTATCCATATGTGTAAATTTGTTCACGGGGGAATCGTTCATAGTTTGAAATGGTCAAAAAAGAATTTTCTGATGACTAGCTTTAGCTGCAAGAACCAATTGTATAGAAGTTCAAATCTGATATTTTTTTTTTTTATGTACACTTGTAGTTTTAGTATAATTTTAAATAATAATTATTTTTGTTATTATTTATTTATTATTGAGGCATTGTCAACCATTATTGATTTTGACTTGCATTCGTTTTATCTTAATTTCAGTAAATTTTCATCATAACCACTCTGATCATATTTGTATAATAATAATAATTATTTTTCATTATGCAATAATAGTATGTGTGCAAAAGAAAGCCTAATATTTAAAGATGGCAATGATTCTCTGAGATCAATTCAAGCTATTGGGATGGCAACTTTTTAGAATTGAAAACTTCTGTAATTTTATGGATTTGCCATGGTTAGCATGTTTCAATTGTATTTCATGCATTAATTACTTGGTGTATGAACATAATTGGATTTGCTCCTGCTTTCTTTCAGATTCACAAAACTGAAACCAGCAAAAGAACAATTACCCCCCATGAAGTGCAAGATGTGCAAACAAATTTTGGATGATCCTGACCTGGCCATATTTCCTGGTGATGCCCCAGATGCTGTAAATATGGCTGCTTTTTCTTGTACCTTATCTTGAGCTGATTAGGGAGTAAGACGAGTTACCTTAGCCTATTAAGTGGTGAGGGTGAAAAGACCCTAGTGTGTGCATGTGTGTGAGGTTAAAGAGTTTCTTTTTCATGGACTGCACCATACTTAATCCAGAAAAGAAAAAATAAAAGATAGGATTAGAATAAGTCGGCCTCTGCATATTAAGTGTGCATGTATATCCGCAGATGTGAATACAATCTGAATGGTTTCACTATTTATCTGGTAACACTTACACATCTGTTCCCACTGTTGGACATGATATGGAATTGGATTAAATAGTAACAAGCATACAATCAGCAAGTCTGATTTGGCTAAAATACCCTTACCTAATGTTCATTGAACACATTTCCTTTATATGAAGAAACAACATAAGTATAGAGAGTTGTTCTTATCTTTTTTTTTTTTTTTTTTTTTTTGTTCCATTTCACACCTTGACAGCTCAAAATATTTGGTGTCCCCCTTAGTATAATAAAACAAACTTAGTGTTAAAAAGCTATAATAATAATAATACAATGTTGAATTCAGTTTAGTTTTAGATCAAGGAAAATATCTCTAGAGAAACAAATTCTGTGTGTGTGTGTGGGGGGGGGGAAATACAAAAAATAATGATATATGAATATTAAGGCACTTACTAAAATTGGTTATTCCTATATTATGTGAAAATTTGTAACAATGCTTTTACCTCATTGCTTTTATAACTCACAGAGTTAATGAGTTGTATATTAGTTTCTATAGAATCTATATTAATTTAGTAATTAATAGTATTCTGATTTAATCGGTTAAGTCTTGACACAAGTGTATATAATTGTGATTAAACTTTTTTTCCATTCCCAGGTTGAAGAGTTTATTGCACTTACCAATCCCAAATTGTCAGTATTTTCCGGTCAGGAAGAAGATGTGTCCAGCATAGATGAACGGCCACAGCATAAACTTACAAATTTCAGGTAATTTATCTTTACTAGAAGTAACCCTTAAAAATCTGACTTTTGACATTTTTCACATAATGTTTGTGTAGCAAAAGTGAAGTGTTTTGATTGTAGTAATGTGTATCTATTGATAGAACAAACAAATCATTTAAAATTAAAACACAAGGTTTTTTTTTTATTTTTTATTTTTTCATTTTTTTTTTTTTCAATTGAAATAGGTAATAACAAGGAAAAATATTGTTTTTAAAAATTTGGAGAAACCAAATGGGGAATTAATCAGGTTTACAGACGTGTGTGTATATGATATAATATATCTTTTAATCTGACTGTGCATATATTGTGAACTAGAGCTATTTCAATTTAGACTTGACTCAATATTTAGCAATATTCTTCCTGTTCAGTATGATAAAATGAGGAAAGCACGTTCTCTACGTGAAATCACTCACCTTTGTTGATTCTATTTGTATTAGGCATCCATTCTTCTATCATTTTGTTTGTTTTCCCGTTGAGCCTTGTACATATTTAATTACTAGTTAATTCCATGTGGAAAAATTCACGTATATATTTGAAATTCTGAGATTTGAAAAAAAAAAAAACTGGAACTACTGATTTCTTTTCAGTAGAAGAGTCCATTGTTTAAAATGGTGGGTAGGAGATATTTTCTCTGCAAAATTACCTCTAAGTAAAAGAATGTATTGTTATGGACAGAGAAACAGAAAAAGATCACTCTGTTCCCTATATTAAATGTATGCTAACGTTCAAGCAAGATTTATTTTCATGATTGTATAAATGTTGTGACTAATAAAGCTTACCTTTTTTCTTTTCTTTTTTTCCTTCCAGTATTTATGACAAGAATACTCATCTTTGTCCATTTGACACTGGTCTTGTTGAGAAGAATGTAGAACTCTATTTCAGTGGGTCTGTCAAGCCAATCTATGATGAAAGTCCCAGTTCCGAAGGTGGGTTTCAGTTTCGTGCATTAGAATTTTTCTTTGTCTTCACATGATATTCTCTTGCAGGAAAGAAAGATTCTCTTTCATTGTTACATTGTCCTAAGTCTCAGTATTCACAGCAAAATATCAGTGTTGCAATGTCAAGTGAAAATCTCTGAAGACCATGACTATTTTATTTTAGATGCCTCACTGGGCAATGTTTACCAAACTAATCTTGCTAGACTATCTTTATGTGCTCTGAGCTCAATCTTAATTGGCTGTTCCACATTTATGACCCTGTGCCAGGCTAAGTTATGCTTAGTATAGTCATCTTTCATGGACAGCATCTTGACCAATTTTGTTGCAGAACACTATGAATTTATATTTTATTTTTTTTCAAACTTAGTCTGGTTGGAATTTTTTCTCTCCCGAATATTCTCTAATTAAATAATCTTTGAAAATTTTTTTACTCCGTTAAAGGGAGATTAGTATTTAGTTTGAAATAATGTGGTGCTCAAAATCGTGTGAATGCTATTTTGAGATTTTAAAACATTTATTATCTCCCTTTTCTTGCTCATATTCAAAAGAAAAAATAGAAAGTAAAATTAGTTTCTGGATTTCATTGTTCTGGTGCTAGAGTTCAATTTAAAAAAACAATTTTTCTGTTTTATTGTTTAGAACAAATTGATGAGTTCTATTTCTATATGTAAAAGATCGATTGTTTTGGCCTTAATTTGGTGCTTTTATAAGCCTGTAAGATTATAGTGTTAAGAAGACTAAGATAATGCCTGATACAAGAGTGTATATTTGGAAGGGGCCAGACTTTATTTCATCGTGGTTGGAGCAGCATGCCATTATTGTTTTGTAAAATCTTCTGTCTATCTATATCAAACCATAACTTTGAATTATTCCCATTAGTTCTTCCAGTGTTGCCAATTTAAATATAAAATATCTATCATTTTAGTTAAAAGATTTTTAATTATTTTTACTAGATTTCTTGAACTGCTGATCCAAAAAATTTCACTCTCGACTCTGCTCTGTCTTGTGACTAATATATCTGGCGACTGTCAACTTTGTACAATTGCCAGTTGTCAAGTAATTGTGGTGCATCAGATTTCTTGAAAATCGCTGATCCAAACAATTTCAAACTCAACACTGCAACGCCTGGTATGCTGACTAATATATTTGGTAACTATCAACATCACACACTGGCCAGTTGTTGAGTTACTGCAGAGATTTCTTCAAATATAGTCAGATGTTTAAATGCACAGCTGAATTAGAAATTTGTTTGAATGATTACTGTTATAAATGGATTCACTCATACCAGTTTACTTGTCTTTGTTGTTATTATTACAAACAGGGAATAGTGGCCCATTGGAATTAATCTTTTTCATAATGTGTGAGCTACTAGTCTGACATGATAAACAGAGGGAGGTAGCAATGCTAACACCTGGAAACAGGAATACATTGTCTGCCCTGTGTGTGTGTGTGTTCATTTGCTGGCTGCTGATACAAGTAGAGTTGCTATTGTTGCATCAATTTCTTTTTTTTTTCTTTCTTTTTTACTAGGAATGAATTGGTGAATTTTGGTAAACAGTATCTTGCGCTAATCTTTCTAATTACTGTGTAAACATACTGGTAGAGGGTGCAGCTTGAGGGATACTGTTAGCAAAGCAACAGGCATTTACCATTGTTTAATAGTAACAATCCTTCATCTCAGAAATTCAAACAAAAATGGTTTGAATGGTATTTTTTATGGCATCTGAAAATGAAGTTTTTTTTGCATTTGAATCTGAATCTCTTTCTTTTAGTTTAAACTAAACTTTTTTCCTGCCCGTTTTTCATTCTTTTAAGAAAGTTAAAACTTAGAAAAATGATCCCTCACAAATCTATTCATTGAATGAATGTGATTACTCCCATATTAGCTTTCTTCACTCAGTTTTGATCTGTAGACATTCAATCAATCCATTGACTGCATTCATTACAGCTCAACTGCAAATAACCGATATTTCCATCAGTCTCACATAGCACCTTTCCACTAAGTTACAGACTTTTTCTGGTTGTTTTTCAGTCCAAAACTTGGTGGAAAGGTCCATTAGTTACAGGATAACAAACTGATCTGCTTATTCTGTACTACCCTGTATTATCAAAGTTACCTCCGCATTTGGAATATGACTATTGAGCAGATCTTGCTACAGTTAATGGGTTAACTAACTTTTTATCCAAGTTTTATTTTGTGTACTACATTTATTGCATGAACTTTTCCCAATAAATCTGTTTGATTCAGGTGGTGTACCATGCAAGAACATGGGTCCTATCAATGAATGGTGGACTGCTGGTTTTGATGGTGGTGAGAATTGTCTGATAGGTTTTACCACAGGTAGGTACCATTTTTAAATAGAAACCTCTTTTTTGGCAAAAGTTGAATTTCAGACTGAAATTTTGCTGATTTGAAAAAGATGCCTCCCATGTCACCGTTTATGCTTTGTTCCAGTGTCGAAGAACCTTTCATATTCAATTTTTTTTCATAATGAAATAAATCTAAAGAAAATATGTGAACCATAACAATAATATATTTCTTTTATTTATTTACAAGATTTTAAAAACGTGAGTGAATAATATCAATATAAAATGTAAAATCATTCAGATCTTTCATGCTTGAGTGAATCCCAGTTTATACTCAGTTGCTATGATCACTCTGCCTCAGGGGCTTTAATGGCCTGCAAAAGCCAATTTTCACCATAAACTTACTCCTTACATTGACTATCTGTACTATGTTTGTTGTTCTTGAATGAGAACCAGTAGTATCATTGAAGTAATTTTTTATTATTTATCAATATCAGAAGGGATGTTTTGAATTTGAAAAAAACCCAAAACTGGTTCTTTGTCTTGCAGCTTATGCCGATTATATCTTAATGAGCCCGAGTGAAGTCTATTCTCCTTTCATGGACACTATGAGAGAAAAGATTTATTTGTCAAAAATTGCAATAGAGTTTATACAAAATTTCCTGGATGCAACTTATGAGGATCTCTTGAACAAAATTCAGGTAATTGATGGTTTTGTCTTTTTATCTTTAAAGAACTAGTTGATAATTGATTTTCTGTTGTGGTCACTTATTACAGAAATTGGAATTATGGGAAAGAGTTTGAAAACAAAATGTAAAACTATTTATTACAGAATATCAAATTATTTTCATCTTGTATTACATTTTATTACAAAGTTTTTTGTTTGCTAAAGTTGAAATGATTTATCACAAAAATTAAAACGGGTGGGGAGGACGTTCAAGGGACTGTCATTCATATTGTATGTATGATACAAAAAACAAATTGAAAGTTTGTTTTTTTAATGTTCGGTATTTAAAGCTGTAGAGATTTCTAGACCATATTACATGTATGTATGTTCTGAATTATAAATTGTTATATTATGAAGAATTTTTTTTTCTTCTTTTGAAATGATTGATATATGGTTAATATATTATTCAATTTAGACAATATAAATAGAATAAACAATCAAAGAAAATGGGGCTGCTTAAACGTAGTGATGCACTTACCATTGTGCTGATCAGTATTGCAAAGGCCCAACAACTGCTTCCAATCCAAATTCTCGTTTATTTTTGTCTCTTTCAACACCACTATGTTTTTAAGAAATGGATGTAGAATAAACCATTAAAAAAATAGAGCCTTTGCATTGCCGGCAGCTGTTTAGCACAATGGTAAGTGCATGGCCATGTTGAAGCGGATACCTTATTGGTGACAGGTTTGATTCCTGCAGCAGCCCCATTTTCTTCAATATATTGTGATTTTGAAAAAAAAAAAAGAATTTAATGCAATTCATAATCCATTCTATCGAACATAATGTGTCCGTTTCATATATATATATATATATATATATATAATATATGTATATATATATGTATGTATATATACTTCAAACAAAAAAGATTTTAACTTGTATAATAAATATCTTTAACTCTAAATTATGTTTACAACCTTTTTTGCTATAAAAGGTAGTAGTGCTGCAAAGTAATAATTTTGATATTTTGTAACAAATATTTTTATAGTTTGAACTTTTTCTGTCTATAAAAATATCAAAATTGTTTATTAAAGCAATTATTTCATTTTTTATTAGATTAAAAAAAAGTCAATTGCTAAAAAGGCCAGATTTGTCATGTTTGGCCATAAAATGGCCAAAATGTCAACCCTTACTGTTCGTTTACATAGTGATTCTGTGATAAAATATCTACTGCGAAGTCAAAAATTATCTTATAATAAATAGTTCTATAGTTTAACAAATCATTCAGCAATAAAATGTACTGCTGCTAAGTAGAAAATGATTTAAATTTTTTGATTATTTTATAGTTTATTCCATTTCTTTAATGATATTAACTCCATATCATTTGTTTCTGCAAACTACAAATCATCAAATTGAACTACAGAAGTAAATTGATTTACTAAAATTATTCAACTAGTAAAAAATTCAAATTTTGTATCTCTCTAAATTGCTTTAATTCCATAGTTTTGTTTTTGTCAATCACGTTTGCGCTTAGATGTGTTCGGTCATCTTTGTGCGGAGAAATTTGTGCCAAGTAGACTTGCACAAGTTGGTGAACTGTGCAAATCCCATTGAAAGCCTGAGCAAAAGTACTCTATAATTAGCATCCGATATACCAGGAGTTATCTCCCTTGTGAAATCGGATCAACATTGTATTACTAGCTGGGTAAGCACGATGCTGAACCCACAGTATTATTATTGTCATAATTTGGATAGAAAATTGTTTTATTCTGCAAGTTCTTAATTGTATTGCACCAATGAAAGAATTGATGTGATGTGCAGTTTCTGCTGACTTGCGTTTATGTACAAAAATTGGATCCTTATATAAAAATAGATTCCTGATCTTTTTTTTACTTCAAGTTTAGTTTTGTCTAAAAAGGCATCAGTTTTCAAGGAAAAGAAATGCTGAATTTTTTTCTTTTCTTTTTCCTGTTCAGGTCACTGTTCCTCCTCATGGAATGACCTGTGCTTTCACAGAAGATATATTGCTTCGACATGCTCAATTCATTGTGGATCAGGTAAATTACACACTTGTTTTTTTAGTCTCTATTTGTTGGTTTTTCATACTTACTATAATCATTACTCTGTACTGATAATTGTCAGTTTTTCATAATATTTTGAAATTCCCTTAAAAAATATAAAAAAACATACCTGGTTAATCACTCAAAAGAAATCTTCACTTGACCAATGTGTTTTGGCAAGCGTGCCATATTGGAGGTGATTTAATCAAAATATTGAGAAAATGGCTAATCAATGAATAAGTTACTTCTTTCATTTTGTAGAGCAATGGTCACATAAATTCACATTGCAAATTGACCCCCCCCCCCCAACACTCTCACTAAAAACCTATTTTGGAGGGGAATATTTGAAAAAAAAAAAACAAAACATTTCTCTAGACTTGAGGACTAATTGTTGAAATTTTCAGCCTTCTAGCTCCATTGTTGGGCTTGTATGTGTTAAACATATCTAGCCAGCCGAACTTGAAAACAAGTCAATAGAAACCTTCATGTGACCAATTGTGTTGGGGGTGATTATTAAAAAGTCCAAATTAGAAAAAGTTTTTTTTTTTTTTTCCTAGACATAGGGTGTAAATGTTAAATTTTCAGCCTTCTAATTTGATTGGTGAGGCCTGTTTACACACATAAATAGCTGGCCTTGTGGAAGCACTATTGTACTCGACACTATCGTGTCTCCTTGTTTCTTTATAGGTGCAAAGTTATGATGAAGCAGCCGATGATGATGAAGCCCTTCTTATCACTGCCCCATGCATGAGGGCCTTGATCAAACTCTCTGGTGTTACCTTGGGAAAAAGGTATTTTCCTATTAAATGAAAAAAATCTCATTTTCAACATCAATTTCTTTAAAGTTAATGCTTTTCAAAGCTATGAAGGACAAATATGCTATGATTGTATTTTTAATGTTATTTTGCTGACAGAAATTGTGCTGCAATGTACAGTTTTTGCTATATTTGTATAACAAACCAACAGGCATATGCAAATTGAATCATTATAATATAATCTTTTCTCATTTCAGGAGAGCACTTCGCAAACAACTACAAGAACCCAAGGTGAAATCCAAAGATACACAGACAATGGCTACTACAACACCCCTTGTGCGCAGTATATTTGATAGTATGTTCCAAGGACAGATTGATGATAAGGGTCGTTCTACTCGCAGAAAACGATGTGGTATATGTGAAGTGAGTTTAAAAACTTTTTTTTTTTTCCCTTCCTTTTCTTTTGTAGACCATTTGTCATAAGTTTATCAGCATGGCTTGGTTGTATATTCAATTATTCATAACAAACGTGTTGACTTGCTATGTTGACTAAGATTACCAGGTAACAATTTTGCAAAATGCATCTGAATCAATGGTCTTTTAAAGAAGAACCAAATGTTCACATTCACTAAAGTTTCAATGTCATTATTGCTAGATCACATGACTCTAAGTGGAAGATTTTTCTAGGTAAGAAGCATCTTATTGAGGGACATTTTTCTGCCAATTTGTTTTGCCAACAAAATTTTTCATTGTCTTCAACAATTTTTGTGTTGCTTGTAATACTTATGTATTTTTTCTCCTTAGGTGTGTCAACAAGCGGACTGTGGAAAATGTACAGCCTGTAAGGATATGGTGAAATTTGGAGGCTCAGGAAGGTCGAAGCAGTGTTGTATCCACAGAAGGTAGGTTATTCTTCTTCTATCCTTACACTTTGTATTAGTCTTTAGTCATGGTCTTCTAGTAACTAAACATGAAAAGAAATAGAGGCCAAGAAATTGTCAAAAATTGCAATGTACAAATTTGACAGTGTTTAATACTTAAAAAAAATTTTTAATTTTTTTTTCTAAAACAAAAATGGAATTTAAAATAGAAAAAAAAAATTACTGAATAGTGTTGAGCCATTTTAAAATAAGCACCAGAAAAATTGTTTTTGTATAGATTCAAAAAAACAAAACAAACTCAGTTCTTGAAAAATAGAAGATTTTCAAATGTTTCTATGACCCCACTCCCAATGATCTTAATGCTTCCTTTGGAAGCATTGATCTATAGAATGATAACACTTATTCTCTGAACTTCAGACTGCGTTTATGTCAGACTGTTTCAAATGGTTATTAGCCATTAGTTAAATTTATTGCTTATGTTAGTCTGTTAAGTATGATTGTTGTCTGATTCCTCTTATTATACTAATCTAAAATGACAGGTTAGAATGATTAATTTATTGATTCAATAAAAAATGATACCATAGACAGTGTAAGTGCTGTCAAAAGGCCTTGCATGACTCACATCTTGTCTGTAATTGTCATTTCTCAGCTGCTTGGAAATTTCAACATTACTTGCATATGTTGCTGCTCAAAATTCACTTAAAATTTGACTTTGGGGATTTTTTTCATCCTCTTCCTTCCAAATTTTTATCTGTCAATTCTGTTATTGGATCCCTTTTCTTAATCATTTGCAGTTAATTGTTTTTATTATCATCAGGAATGTTCTGTAAATAATCTGTCTTGACAACTTCTGTTGTATATCTAGCATGTGAAAACGCAGTGAAAATTTCATTTGAAATTATTATTAGTTATATTTTCTTTTTGTGAATTCATGATTCATTCAGGGTTTTGAAGCTCTGCTTATTCTTCTCAAAATTGTTTTAAAAAAAAAATGATTTGGTGGGTGGATGATTTCAAATTTAACTGATATTTCTGATAAAAAAATTAAACAAAATTTTCTCTAAGCAAAAGCTGATTTTACAAAGTAAATATGAATTCGGTAATAATATGAATAAATGGTAGGTCTGGTTAGTCACTCAATAGAAACTGTCACTTGAGGAGTGATCAATGAGCATGTTGCTTCTCTTGGATTTCGTTGGATGACTAAAAAGTTTGAATTTTCAAAAAAACAAGTGTGAACGCTGCCAGACATGCTGAGGGACCAATTTAGCATAAATTTACATTATAAATCCAACTTTTTCGTTGAGAATTTTCAAAAAACAAAAACCTATTCCCTAGACATAGTAAAGAGTAAATATTTGGAATTTTGGCCCTTTAGCTCCATCAGTGTCGCCTGTACATGTGACATACATAGTCAGCCAGCCAGAATCACTTGAAAACTGAAGAAACTTATCTTGACATCTTTGGTTTACAGTTTCTAATATCATTGCTACCTAGGGCTATTATGCTGGCTACAGCATTATCCATTCATGCCTGGGCTTCCTATATTACTAGTTTCTCTTTCTTGACGTCTAATGTGTGAATTGGACTTCCTGAAGTGGCATCAGTCACTTAACCATTCTCACTTATAGGAACCTGGTATTTCTAAGTGGTCTCCCATCTAAGTGTTGACCAGGCCCAATGTTGCTTAACCTGGATGATTGCAGAAGAACTGGTGTATCCAACATAACTTGGTGATAACTCATCTTGTATTTTTCCAAAATTGATAAAAGTTTTGATTTCAGCCTCCAGTAGTTTTAGTATCTGATGGATATTCTGTTATTCCTTATTTCAAAGTTGAAATTAGACTGTTTGATGAACATTTCTCTATTAAATTGAAAGAAAAATGAATTCTGAGAATTTTCAATGCTCAATTGAAAAAAAAAATACTTATAGCTTTCTTAGCAAAGGAGTTTTTTTATTTCCTGAAAATAAATCACTCTTTAATTAAAAAAAGAAAAAATTCACCATGGGTGATTCTTTTTTCCTCATCGTAGAAAATTTTATATCAAACTTTTTAAAACCTTTTTATCCTCACCCAGGTGTCCAAATTTGGCAGTTGCTGAAGCTGATGAAGATGAAATCCAAAGTGATGATGATGATGACAGCATTTCAAAGGTTAGTCCATTATGAACCATTGTATTGTTTTTCCAGCAAACTTATTACTGCTTATGTCAAAACTTTGTGATAATAAGCAGAATAAGTGTCTTAGTCTCGTACTCCTCTTTCGTCTGATGTAATTCAAAAGAGAAAGCCGAACTTTCTTTCTCTTAACGATATTTTACTTACTATTATAATTGCTTTAAAAAAAACTGAAATTATTTGTTCGTTATTTTCTTCATTTTTTAAATTTTCATTTTCACTTGAAAAATTTTTAATTTGTTCCCTGGGGGTGTCTTTATTTTGATATATTGGTGTTCTGTTTTTTTTTTTTTTTTTGTGTTGACAATTTTGAATGGTCCACCTTCACAAATGTAATTCAGATCTTGTAACATTCGACTAAAGATTGGTCATAATGTTTACAAAATCTGCTCAAAGCTTTAAACATATATATCAAATTATTCCACTATCTGGTAGATTGTTGGGGTACCATGATGGTATTTCTTGAGGCAATGGTAGTTACTTGGCAATACCCATCTTCTTTTTAAATGACATGTTTACCTGGATCTGACCTTACTTATTGGGAGAAATTGATTCTTGCTTTCCTCGAGAGAATCAACTGAAATTTGAACTTTTAAAAAAAATTTTTTTTTTTTTTTAATTTTTATTTTATTTCATTTATTTATTTACTTATTTGATTCAATTTTCTGTTATTTCAACTGCTGTCAAATGTCAAACCTCCAAATTTGAAGGGAAAAATAAAAAAAAACTAGAGGAATTGAGGAATTAATCCCAACTAACCAAAGAGAAAAGTTTATAGTTTGTGATGTACAGTACAACCTCCTTGATCCAGAAACTTTTTACCTGGCAAGTGCTGGTTTTGGGAAAATTCCAGATTTGGGAGTTTCCACACTTAAGGCTTCAATTTGCTTAATGCTTTATAACAAAAAGTTTTCTATTGATTCGTACTAAATACATTTAGTAAATCATCTAAAGTGAATATTGATGTACTAAAATTAGCATTAGTCAGGATCAGGTAAGATTATTTTTTTGGCTAAAGAGAACAAGATCATCTAAACTTGACTATTATTATTACCAAGTGTTTTTGAACCATTGTTTTGAGCTTCTCTTTGATTATTATTTGCTGAATTATATTAGTATTCATTATATCTTGCTAAGTAATAAAGTCTTTGTACAAGGCCTGCTATAAATTCTATTGATAATTCTCTGCAATTATTGAAGGAAATTATTTCTTCTCTTCTCAATCTTCAGTATTCTCTTGTCTCTTCTATCCTTGCAGCACCATTTCCTCATTCTTTTTTTATTCATGTCCATCTGTTCTTCCAGATTTTATTCTATGAAGTCTTTTGTAACATGAATGCACTGAGTGAGAATCGGTCATATTTTCTGCATTTTCCAGCAAATTTCTTTCTCTTCATTAGAAACACAGAATCCTTCTGATTCCTTCCTTCCTCACCAAACATTAAACCTTACATTTTTGGACTTATCCCATACAGTTGTTAGTGACCAAATCATATCTTTACTGTTGAATTCTTTCATAATATCAGTGATTGATTTTCCATGGTTAAGAGAAACTGGCAAGTCACATCTGTACTTGTATTTGAGAGTGCATAAAATTCATTGGTCACATGGCTGGATTATTCGGAAATGGGATGCAGTCTGGTAGGATGTACACGCCCACATATTTTACCTACGAATCAGCCTTTGGATGTGCTGAGCGAGTGTCCAGAAGCAACAAGATTTTGCAGTTATAAGGAAGCCCCACAGAATTACGATGGGCCCCAGCTTTTTTTCAACAAAATGATTTGTGAACCAATCCCAAAAATGTTATAAACATCCTTTATCGCCACAGTAGTATCAGCAAAAATCCCCCTTGAAAGCCTGAAGATGTGCACTTTTACCAATAACCAATGGTATACATTTATAGGTACCAACTGAATGGCTGTCTTGTTCAAATGTTTCCTTCCCAAAACAGGGCTTTCTCATCTGAGTTTTATATTTGATCAGAAGTCAATATCTCTAATGCAGCTAACCTTAAAAAATTCAACAAAACGATCTGCTGCTTCTTTACCAGAACTTCTCCTTTCACCTGATACACTGTACAGCGAAATTCTATGTCTATTTTTAAATTTGTGTAACCATCTATGCGAATACTCTCTCATTATCTAAATTAAGTAATGTTTTTTTGACTTTGAGGTTTTTCTCACCCATTTCAGAAAAAAAAAACACAAATTTCCCTGAAACACTTTTATCCAATTTTGTCAACAATACTGCCTTTTCCAAAACTGGTAAAGAATGATGGTATCATGAATCAAAATTTTATTTACATCATTTACAAGTTAATTGAATCAACTTTCAAAAACAATTCTTTATTTTATAATATATATGTGTGTGTATATATATATATATATATATATATATATATATATATATATATATATATATATGTATATGTATATATACACATATATACACACACACACTTATAACAACCCCCAAAGCTCGGAGACTGTTTATATTTGTTATTGCCCTTACAACTGGCAAAAGGGATAAATTTATGGATTTTGTATATATGAGATAGCACACTTTTTGAACACCTGTCTTATTTTTTGTTTTTCAGAAAGGTGAAACTGACAGGCCAACCCGTCATGCTGCAAGCAAGAACACAAAGGTAAATTATTGTCACTGGTTGATCACTTTTTCTGACAAATAAGTTTTAAAGCTTTTCTCCTTACAAACCTACATGAGTGTTGCCCATCAAATGACTGTTCTAAAGCTGGGAGTATACTGCTGCCATTCTGGGTAATGTCATTTCTGGTGATCTATACACCGGCTGTCCCATGGGATACTTGTAAATTTGAATGGGCTTTCATCACATATGGGTTAGAAAAAGCTGACTTGATATCCACTTGATCTTTGAACAGATATGACAAGTCATAGAGACCTGCTTTCTCTATGATGTAAAAAAAAAACATTTCATGTGTAACAATTTGATATTTAGAATTATCAATAATTCAACTTATATTCTTAGTGGGAGGAAATTTTTTTTTTTTGCGTTGCCATTCTTTTCTACTTAACTCTACTGCTTTGAGCTGTTATGTCTTGCAATGTCTTATCTGTTGATAAAGCAGTATCAAATTGTTGTGTTAATGCAATTTGAGCAAACTTATTCCAACAACTTGAAAAATTGAGCCTCACTTTTATGAAGAGTAGTTCTGTATATAACTGTAGAACTCCTAATTATTTTTATCTTCCAGACAAGACTTGAATGGATTGGAGAACCAATTAAAACCACGCCAACCCACACTTTCTATGAAGCTGTTAGCATAAATGGTGAAGAGGTAAATACTGAGTCTTTCTTCGTGTGTCTCTCTCTTTCCTTGCTTGATGTACAGTTGTCCCCTGGTTAACTATTGTCCACATTTCCAACTATGACGAGTTGAGAAAAACAGATATACCTGATCAAAGTGTTTCCTTCTTCGGAATAGACATGGAGATTGTAGTAGAGGTTAAAAAAAGAAAAAGATAGCTGAATATAAACTTATGCTTTATTAGCAAAGACCTTAAACAAATAGATCTGAAAAAGATTAAGAAAAATGGGGTTGAAGGTTGAATTTAGCAACCTGGTCATTGGAACGGCCAGGTCGTTATTTAGGCTACATCGTGTTGGAATCCTCATCCGATCAGTTTTTATTGACTGGTTTTGTTTCCTTTCAGGTGCGTGTCAGTGATTGTGTTTCTGTGAAGCCTGCCAACCCTGCTTTGCCTATGTATATTGCTACTGTGGCTTACATGTGGGAAGACAAATATGGAGAGAAAAAATTCCATGCCATGTGGTTCCTGTAAGTGGTTTCATTCTATTTTCTTGGGTTTATTTATTTAGCTTTAAGTATTTTTTGAAATTTACCTTGTTTTTTGAATTTAAAAATGTTTAAAATTTCTTTGTTCAAATTCATACAACTTAATGATGAAAAAAGCATTTGGTTTAATTATCATATTCATTTTTCAACAATGTCAATGCTCTAAATTCAGTGGTTAATTATAATCACACAAATCAAGCCTTGTACAGTGAAAATTTTAGATAAAAAAAATCAGTCCATAGCCTGAAATATAGTTATCTGCTCAAGAAAATGGCAAAAATTGCTCCAAATAGGTACAATCCTTGGCAAAATATTGACGTTTTTAAAGCTCATGAATGAAACCACGGTTGATAGTATGTTTTTGGTAGAATATGAAAAGTTTGCTTCAGCAAAATTCTATGGAGTCAGGAATCAAAATTTCAGTTGCATGGTGATGCTCCATAGAGGTATTTTCAAAGATCTGGTGGGAGATACAATAGTGAATGTCTCTCTGTCAGTGATTTGTGGAGGAGGTGTTATAGTGTGGGAGGGAGAACCTTTTCAGCTGCTGGTACTGGTGAGCTGCTTTAATGCTTTCGGAATACAGGAGAATATTGCAGAAAAGCATGCTTCCCATAATCAAAAATTTTTTTCTAAAGAGGAATGATCACATGTAACTTTTCAACAAGACAGTGCTTGTGCCTGCACTGCAAAGACCACCAAAAAGTGGCTTCAGAACAAGTCCATCAGACTTATTTTTACCACGTCGGTCAAGATTTGAATCCTATAGAGAATATTTGATCTTACAGTGAACACAAATGGTTAGATTTTGATGATCATTGCTTTCAACTTTAATCCACATCAAACCCCATACCGACTATACAGTATCATTGGCCCTACCCAAATAAAAACATCAGTTAAAGGACAGGATTTTGTTTATGACCTCCCAAACTGGTTCACAGATATCCTTGGGATCTCTACACCTATCTCTGCTCAGTCATCCACTTAATTAACTACTATCCTCATATACCAGAAGTTGCAGACCACTTATAAATACATAAGTTTCTTGTATAACCTCCTCATTTCTTGACAGAGCCGAGTTGGGTGAAACCTCAAAATAGAATCATTTGTACAACAAGCCTCCATTTCACTATCACATCATTTTATTGGTGTGGATTATGGTTAATATGACGATCATATTGATATTATATATAGGTATTTTTTGTTTGTTATACCTGGATAAAAATGTAACTTGCATAGATGTGATATGATAAAATAATTCGATATGACAAAAGAATATGATAAAAAATTAATGAATAATATGTCAAAGCCAATCATTGCTGGTGGTCAATTCCAAAAGAAAAACGCAATGAAAAAAAAATCCAGAAAAAGAGGTGTAAGTACTTGTATTTTTAATGGTATTCAGAATGAGCTCTTCCAGAAATGTAACAATCAGTGTTTTCAGTATAGAAGAGTTCTGATCCCTGTACTGTCGATTTGAAAGTTGTGTATATTTCCAAGTGGTTCATGGATAAGTATCTCGAGTGGTTAGCAGCAGTTCATGAATTTAGCTGTTAAAACCAACAATATATACAGGAAGCCTTGATTCTGATATCACTATCCATTACTTTAGTGTTTTTTTTTCCTGTTCAGATGATTTATAATCCTGAAAAATATTATTAGAAAGTACACGGTGAAATTAAAATAGAATGGTTATGAAACTATGCAAAGATGATCTAATCTGAAGAGAAATTTTTACCCTCCAAAAATATCTTTAAAAAAAAAAACTCATTTCTATTCTACCATTCCTGAAAATGATGATTATTTCCTTACAGCCGTGGTACTGACACACTTCTTGGAGAAACCTCAGATCCTTTAGAGTTGTTCCTGGTTGATGATTGTGAAGATTCTTGCTTGGAGTACACAATCAGTAAAGCAAAGGTAAGGCTCTTATATTCTACTCAGTGTGGTGGTGGTGGTGGTGGGTGAGGTAGTTTTGTTGTTGGTGATACAAAATAACTTGGATAACTGATCCACCTGTTACAGGTATATGTATCCACTTGTATCTGCTTGTCCATCTGTCTGTCCACACAATACTCCCAAAAGTTCTTAATGAATTTGACCAAAATGTTGTGGAAGGGTGGTCCATGGGCTAAGGAAGAATTCATTGAATTCAGGGGTGGATCCAGTAATTTATCTTTCAAAGCAGACAGTCATGAAAAAGAAAATAGGTCAGTTTAAAAGAAGTGACTCGAAATTCAGGGGAGATATGTAGATTGAGTACATTTCCCTTATGTTGTTCTTTTTCCCCTTCTCTCTGTTAGAGGCTCTGTCTGTTGGTCTGTCCCCATATTGTTTCTCAGTTATTTACTTGAAATTTGGCTGAAAGGTCTTTCTTGATAAGATGCTTCTTATATATATATATATATATATATATATATATATATATAGTGTCATCCACTGACAGCTTTCGTTGTATTACAACTCTTCAGTGTGGCTATAGACTGTCCATTATCCCATCCAGTGCCATGAGGCAGGATCGAAACCTTAGCTTCAGACCCGGAGGCTGGTATCATCCCTCTACTCCACGGAACTGGGCGGTCAGTAAGGTCAAATTTAAGTGATATATTTATCGCATATATTCCTCATCCACCAGGGTGCTTCATTCCATGTTGGAAGAGCATTGCATAAGCTTACAATGAATGAGTTACCTCACTTAGAGAGTGCTCAATCCTGAATAAGGGAGCATCCCGATTATTCTTTTATCAAGTTTTTTATGATTATTGCAGTGGAAGAGGATGCGCTCTGAGTTTGCCCTTTGTCAATGTATTGATTTCAGATTTTTTGATTGAGTGGCATAACAAAAAAAACTGCAAAATATGACTTGAAAAAAAATTCTCTGCAATATGATGAACAATAAAAAGTGTACAATTCTCGTCAGTCATCTAAATTGACAATGTGAACCTCTTTTTTTTTTTTTTTCCTGAACCCATCATGTGACAATGTCAAAACGTTGATTAATTAACGTTTTTGACTTGGAAGTTTATGATATTCTTAATCTATATTTTCCAATTTCTCTTTAGGTTATCTACAAGTCTATTCCAGACAATTGGTCAATGTTGGGTGGTATTGATGATCCTGATTCTGACCGTGTGATTGACCATGATGATGGGAAAACGTTCTTCTGTCAAAAATGGTAGGTGTGTTTGAATCTCAGCATTCGTTATCTATTAATAACATTTGTTCAAATCATAATTATCAAGTCATCTCATAAGTAATGTCCAGTTGGAAAAAAAAAATATTGAAAATTCACGTTTCATTAGAATTTATCCATTAACATGGGCTCAGTTATTATCAATAACATCTTTCCAATGATTCACAAGTTTCCCCTTGTGTTTTGAGAACTCATTTCTCAAGAATGTTTTGTAAACTTCAGAACTGGTGATGATCGGATAGAGCAAGATCTGGAAAATTAGGATGTGGAATTTTCCAAGCTGATGTTTTCACTTTTCAGATATGATCTTTGTTGTAAAGGGCCATGCATTTTTATGATGGAACACTATACTTTTTGATAAAAATTGCCCCCCCCCCCCTTCAAAATAGTTTAAATGCTTGAACTGCTGTCAATAAATGTCTGCTGTAATTGTAACATTAACTGGTAGCAACTCAAAGTGGACCACTTGAATGTGATTCTACTGAATGGAGATCCATTTTGGGGTCTGCTTTAGCCTGTTCATATCCACTGAGCCATTTTCTGCATTGTTCTAAATTTTGTAAAATAGGATATGTTTACAAGAATACAAAGTGCAGATGTCTGCTCTTGCTTTACATTTGGCAAATGTCAAATGGGGAACCTTTTTTTTTTCACTTTTCTAAGTTGTTGCAGTCAATGGTTGACTGTTAAATGACTTTTAATTCACTTTTTGAGCTAATTCCCCAACTGTATAAGAAAAAGTCTTTAGTGTGATTTGAACTCCCAAGAATAATGTATGAGAGTTCAAATCTCGCTAGGTTTATTCTATATTTCTGACCAACATTCAAACTCTTTGAATCGTATTCTTTTAAAAAAAATAATTTAACAATACAGATACTTGAAAAATCGACTTTGAAGTTAACTGGAACAGATTTCAGTATGTAATAAGCATTTAATTTTTCTTGTTACTGAAAACCTTATTTTGGACCATTGATTATTTTATAACCTAATTTCAAAGAAAAAAAGTTCTATTCACTTCAATTTAAAATTGAAGCTGAAAGGTTGAAAGAAAAGGTGGCAAAGAAAAGCATGTTTTGTGTTTTTTTAAGTCAATGTTTTGACAATGTTAGATGAATGTTGGCTCAGTGATATCCAATTCAGGCAAGCTGTTGATGATCGAGTCGGAGGTTGGAGTGAAAGACCTTCCTTCACTGTGTTGTATGGTTATCTGGGGGAGAGAGAAGGCAGTCATCTTTGTTCTCAGTCTTATTTCTTTCCTACTCTTTTAGCTCGTTTTGAATCAAATAGAAAATACGAGAACGAAAAGGAAGTGAAGACGTGGGTCAGGGTTCTCTAGCTGATGGTTGGTTATGCGAAAGCAAAGCAGAGAAAAATAGAAGTACGGGAAGGGAATAGAATAAAGGGTAAAGAAGTTTCATCTCTACTTTTTACATAAACATAACAAGTTCTGCTCCACAGCATTAGAAACACATACGATGATGTCACCAATGAATGGTTGACATAGACATTCATTCCTGACTATTTTTGTTATTGATCTTTATCATTCAAGAACTACGCTTTGTCAATAAAAAATAAAACTATAATTGATTTCAGCATATCTCAATCTATCCTGCACAAATCTTTGGTTGATTTTAGGAAAAAATGAATTTTTATAGATCCCCCCCCCCCATATTTTTTGCATTGTGTTGTCTGCTGGATAGATTTCAATCAGCAGCAATCGGTCTGTTTTAAATGATCTATTTTTTTCCAACACTGATTGGGAAGGTGGCCATGTACAAATACTATCCTGTCTATGTGGAGGGTGGTGGTAGGGTGCTGGAGGCCCCCATCCTCCTTGTTTTGTTTTTGGTTTCTGTCATGGCAAAACAAAAGGGGGGGTTAAAGCAGAGGCCGTGTCTATTTACATATGCTGAAGCAAAAGCAGCTGTGTTCGTGTATTTATCTACATCTCTATCACTGTGTCTGCAACTGAAGTCTCCATATTAATTCAGAAAACAGACATCTCTAATATTTTTTATAAATAAAACCGTTCGTCTTATATTAAAGGAAATTTCTCTCTTTCCTAATTCTGTGGTGTTATTGTTTTGAAATTAGCAAAAAAGAATAAGTTATGAAAAATCAGCTTAAAAATTAAGTTTGAGGTATACATTTTCTTTGTTTGCAATAAATATATTTATAAAAATGTATATAATTCATCTCTATGTAAATGTCCGATTGTTTTTTATGGATTCTATGCTAGTTTGATAATATTGATAATGATATTCAATGTTTTCAATAATTTCCCCATTATTTCACATGAATATTTGTATGTAATGTTTGCCTGCATCTTATGCATGTTCTATCTCCATCTTCAGCTTGTTATTGTTTTTTATTACTAATTTTTTTTATGCTTTGTTTCAACAGGTATGACGCAGAACTAGCAAGGTTTGAAGACATTCCAAAAGATTACAAACCAACTGATCAGAATTCACACAAGTTCTGCTCCAGTTGTTGTAGGCTAGAAATGCTTAGAAAGGTAAGTTCTGTTTGTGCAGAATTTGCAAGATTGACACATGTACAAATATGATTTTGGACCCACTCTTACTGCCTCTGTTTTTTCTCTCTCTTTTTGTACCTCATACCAGAGTTTGTATATGTTTTGAGAATATCATTTCATCCCTTTCAGCTCAGTTTTGTTCTCGGGTTGTGTTACGATTTTAGAAATTGAACACAGCAATACCTTGAATAGTGCAGTTATGATGTTGTACAGTTAAAGTATTGCTGTACAAAACTAATGTAACTAAGTGTAAGCTAAAAAATTGAATCATGAAACCTTGAACAGTGGTATTGAACTATAGAAAATATTTGAATGAATCAACTACACTAATCAAGGTATAACTATGTTGTTTCCCTGTGCTTTTCAAAATAGATATTACCCCCTCCCCTCTCTGTCCTACCTTCTAGGAGTTCTGTTATGATTTTCAAGAATAAATATTCCTTCTTCCCCCACACCCTTTGTACTTATTTTCATATTTTCTAATGGAATTGCTCTTATATTTTCTCTACATATTCAGTTCATTTAAATTCAGTGAAAACTTTTTTTCTTGTGACAGAAAGAAACTCCTTGCCTTGGTGAACCTCTTGACGATAATACTGAAGAGACTGGTCGAATTTACTACAAATCAGTAAAACGTGACAATGTAGAGTACAAAATTGGAGATTGCTGTTATATTGACCCCAGTGCCTTCTCATTCAATGTTAAGCATGTTTCATCTAAGAAGCCCAAATATGAAAAACGAGAGGTATGTTATTTGTGTATATGTAATTTATTTATTTATTTTGATGACTGATTTACTATTGGGTTCTATATCTATTGATATCTAGGAAATGAGCGGGTCTGTCCAAACTAGAGCAAGTGTTCCTTATATAAGGAATCACAAGAAATGATGAAATATTTTTTACGGAAGGTTCATGCTGGAAACAAAAGCGTAAAAGCAGCTTTGTGATGCCTTTATCCTAATTGTTAAAATCCATTCTTTTCATTGTTTTTTTTTTTTTTTTTTTTTTTTTTTTTTTTCCCCCTCAAGTTTTCCAAACTTGTTCTCTAATCCATATCTTTTAAACAGGCTTAGTTATATCATTTAGCCTTTAGGAGTCGACTGTCTGATAAAAATCAGTTAAACCTTTAGTTGCCAAGTTAATGAGGACATTTTGTATTTTTGACTTTGTGTGTTTTGAAGGGAGAGGGAGAATGGTTCATGATAGTTTGGTATAGAGAAATGAAATGATCAGTATGGGTCAAGGTTAATGTTAGAAAAAAATTATCTAATAAGATGACTTCATCGGGTGGTAGCCATCTTGGATTCTAGAATGGAACAACTGTGGAATCTTACTTTAGAATTATGCCACTATATGTGTGCCACTTATTGGTCATATGCACAGCAGATTTCCAGCCATATTTTCCATCTACTGACTGAGTGGGTGGTTGCAATTTGACAATGGTAACACTTGGAGGGTTTATAGAAATGGTGTATCTCCTTATAATAATGTTAGTAAAATAAACCTGATCTATAATCACACTGATTTTGATTTCTTTTGCATCTATTTCAGCTTGATGAAGATTTGTACAGTGAATCATACCGTAAATCTTCAGACTACATCAAAGGCTCTAATCTGTGGGTGCCAAAGCCTTTTCATATTGGTCGTATCTCTCAGATTTTCTGCCGGAAAGTATGCAGTGGTCGCCTGATGGATCTCACAGACATTAAGATTCGGGTCAACAAATTCTACCGGTATGTATTATTTTACTTGTTGATTGGTTGCCAGGCCTGTTGAAACTTTGGTAATCTTATGAGAATCTGTTCAACTAATGTGATTTGTCGTAACTACTTTGCCTCTGAGGGAGGTTCCCCAAGCCTAATCCTTGTGCTGAGAGTTCAGCAGATAGGCATTGAAGACCATTTTTAAAAGGCTTTGGTATGACTCTGTGATGGATTGAACCACGGCCTACCAAACTGGGCCACGGTGATTGGCCTAATTCTAAATTTCTCTCTCTCTCTCTCTCTCTTTTTTTCTTTTTCTTTTTTGGAGTCTGTAAATATGCACATTTGGAATTTGTCGTACTTGATGATTGTTTACACCGACAATTTTGTCTGATTTTGTTGAAATAAGCTGAGAGGTAGACACTAAGATTATGGAATATTCATTTCAAGGTCTTAAAATTCAAGTAATAATAGAATTGTCTTGTATATGGAATATTGAGTAGCCCTTATCATTCCAAGAATTTTTCCGGCAGTTGAACTCTTTTGTATCTTGAGATAGTCGTATAGTATAGCAGACCATACCTAGAGGGAAAAGGGTTCACATAACCTTCTGCCATGAGGTCCAAATATCCCACCCCTTTTTTTCCATGAGGGATTTATGATTTTGATTTGGCTGATATGTCTCGACCAACTGTCGAAATTGTCTCCGTATCTCGCCTGTTAAGTCACTTCTGATCTGATTCATGTTGCATTGACAGTATACTGATGGTAGATCAGTTGTGCAGGTTTATTTCTCAACGCTGTTTGGTTTAGAACTAATCTAATGAGGAAAGAGAATTTTGGAAAGCAGGAATCTGAATTTAATATGAGGTTAGGAAGGGAGAAAAGAAAATAAGGTTGTTTAATGCTTGTGTAGAAAGGGAGCAGGGAGAAGAGAAAGCTAATTTACTGAGAGGGTATGAACATTTTCGTATATGAAACTAATACTTAACATTTAGATGAAATCATTGACAGGCAATGAGGATTGGAACGCTGAATGGAGATGTTTAGAAGAGCCGAGGCATGAGATATTAGATAAGCCAACTCCCTTGAAATTCCCATGGGAACAGCTAGTTAATATTAAGTCTGATAATCCAATTTCTTGTCTGTCCTTCTAGCTTTTTTTGTATCTGAAATATGGCTTGATAATTCCAAAAAAAAAATCATAACATACTAATTTTATCAACCATGTTCTAACTTCGTCTTTTTTTTTCTTTTCCTCTGTAGACCTGAAGATACTCATAAGGGTCAGGTGGCTTCTTATCAGGCTGATCTCAATATGTTGTACTGGAGCTCTGAAGGTTAGCATCTTTTTTAACTCTCATGTATTGTTTTTATTTCTTGTGAAAAAAAATTCCCTGTTTTTTTGGAAATTTGAAACTTTTACTTTGAAAGCAACATGAAAGAAATTTACATGCCATTATCAATGTTTGTGATTGTAAAAGGTGCACCAGTGCTTGAAAGAAATATGAACATGGAAGGTATTGAGTCCTGCCCGGTTATCAGTGGCCGAGATACATCTCCTGATGAACAGTTTTTATTCACTTGTCTCTCTTATGAGGGCCAATTTGACACGAGGTCTGCTTAATGTAGATGCTTGAACAAGTTTGGACAGTGACCCCCTCATCATATAGTGCATTTGAGAGGTGCTGCCTTGATGTAATTGATTTCCTGAAACTGCAAAGAGTAGTAACCATGCCTCAGAGAATTTTCATCAGTTACAATACCACACCTGCACAAAGATGAACAGCTGACATTTCAAAAGTCATTGAATGTGCCCCTCCCTCACACATTTGAATTAAGTAATTTGATCTGTAATTATTTTTCCTTTAGGGAAAGGCTGGTGTAAGTAGTGTTCATTTTCTTTTCTTTCATTCCTACAGAAACTACGGTGGAATTCAAGAGTGTCTGTGGAAAATGCACAGTTGTACACCAAGAAAACATGAAGATGGATAAGGATTCTTATTTCTTAGCAGGACCAGACCGCTTCTATTTTAGTGAGGTTAGTCATATTAAAACCTTGGCCATCCACTTGTTTTCCCCAATCCCTATAGATCTCTGATTATCTAACTACAGGTAACGTGCCATGTGTATGTATATATTTTTTCGTCCATTATGTTTGTCAAGGTATAGAATAGTGTCCTTTATTTCCTTTTTTATTACCTTTTTATTCCAAACGTGGGAAAAATCTGAGTTCATTTTGGTTGAACATAATCAAGAAAATGCAGAGCAACATAATGTTTTTATTTTTTTTTTGAAGTACAATGCAATTGTAGAATATTTAAATACTACCACCATTTTTTTTATGGCATGGGTAAACGTTTCCAGTTGAAACCTAAGATGAAGCAGGGAGGATTATATTTTGTCTTGCATTAAATGTAAATTATTAGGTCATTAATATTATTTATTACTTTCTTATTAACTAAATACCTTCTCTAATTTTGAGATGAGTTATCATTCAGCTGTTTGGACTATTGGTCCCATTTTTCTATTTTGTTGCTATTGTTACCGCTTTATTTTGGCTGATGAGCTCTTCAGCCTTCATCAGGAAAAAAACAAACCCACCCAACCTCATCATCTTTCTGTATGGATTGTACACTTAAGGAAGGTTGTCGAATGAATTGGCTAAAAAGCTGCTGTAACAACAAAAGAACTGTATATTCCAGTATATAAGACTGATGTTTAATTTAAAAGAAAAAGAACAATGCCAATATTACATTGTATCCAATGCCCTGGTATTATGACTAGATGACCGTCTTGTGAAACTCACAATATGGACATTTATGGGGCTTGGATGAGTTGCAATGAGTGATAGTCTTCTGAATACCATTGTAAACCATTTGTCTTATGGTCTGGCAAAAAGAATGAAATTAATAATTAGAACAATTCTTGAAATAATCATTGATAACACAATTTTACATGATGCTTTTATTTCCCGATGTCTAATTTACAAATTTGGCAAATATTGACCCACTTCAATAAAATTATTGTAACAATAACACAAATATATCAATCTATCTTTGGTAATAAGTTTTGAATTGTTTAAGTTCTCACTGATTGTTAATTATTTTTGAATATACAGTGAGGCAAATAAGTATTCAAACCTTTCCATTAGTTTCTTGAAGTTTATTTGAAAATTAGTGCATCTACCTGAAATAGTGATTTTGATTGCTTATTGGTTAGTCTAACAAAAATTGAAAGTTTTCGACTTACAAAAAGATATTTAATTATTTAGTTTGTTAAAAATGAGTATTCAACCTCTCTAGTAAACATATTTAATGTTTGAAAAGGTTCTATGAACTACTTTAGATTGAGAGGCTAATCCTGAACATTCTAGAAGATCCTTAGATCATTCTAGGCAATCTGTGTTTGCAAAATAAAAATAAAAACATCATTCCCAAAGGTGAGAATGTTCAGTTGACTTGAGCGACAAAATTGTTCAAGAATATATGGCAGGAAAAGGTTATAAAGTACTTTCTAAACAATTCAATATCAAAATAAAAAACAAACAAAAATAGCAATTGTTTTGCAGTGAGCCATTATAGAGGCAGTGCACCCTCTCATCCTCTTTCTCCTGTGCCTCCCACCACCCCATTCTCCAATGACTCAAATTTGCATTCTGTGAGATACAGTATTAACACTTGAAACTTGTACTACTGATTATATATTAATGCATATTTGTATGTTTTAATGTTTATAACTGTTTATTGGGCATTATTCAGTGGCTGTATTTTTCTTTATTTTCCAGGCATACAATTCTGAGAAAAGAATATTTGAAGATCCACCCAATGAAGCCTTTTTCATGGGAGATAAAGGCAAGGTAATAATTCTTTCCAGATTCTTATCATTTCGTTCCACATACTGGGTTAATGAAAATATAAAGGATAACACTTAAAAAAAATCTTTTTCTTATCCTTGCTGCTTACTTGATGCTAGTTGAATGTAAAATGACCTGAGCATTACAATGAAAAAATGAATTAACGGGGTGGGTGGGTGGGTGGACTAGACAAAAATTGATAATGAAAATACTTCATCTAAGAAATTTGGACAACTTTAGACTATTGTCTAATATTATCTGGGTTGTAAACCAACAATATGGTGTGAGAAAAATCAGATCTGGAAGGATGTAACCACATGACTGAATTTGAATTTCGTCAGTAACAGTTTCATTGAATCAAGACCACCGTCTTTCTTCCATTCAATAGTAATGCTTTTTTTTTAATAAAATCGTGATAAGTGCTGTGGGAAAAGATTGAAATTTACTTCTATTTAGTCATACTAGTCCAGAGATAGGATAATCTCATCCAACCGTGGATCTAAAGTTGAATCCTGATAGCTGAACTGACACTTGCTCTGTTATAATAAAACTTGTAAAATACCTATTGCTTTGCTAACAGTGAAATTTAAAGCTCTCTAGTATCTTTTGCTCATAAACACTCGAAAGAATGTTCACTTCCACCTCATTTTACTGTTTCGCCTGTCTCCTCTTGATGGCAGAGTCCAACCATTCCTGTTGATATCTTTGTTTCACTCTCTATCTTGCTACCTTACTACTCTTTCCCTCTCCCCACACTTGTGTTGTGATTCTATTCATAGAACCTTTTGGATGGAAATGTTGCTTATGATATTTATGTAGAGGTATTGAAAAGAAAAATTTGTTACAATTTGAAAAGGGCAGAGATGATTTGATTTGAAAATTTCCTTTTTTTTTTTTTTTTTTTTCTCTTTTTTTTCTTTTTTTTTTCTTCTTTTCTCTTACTGCTCCACTCTATATTTCATGACCAAGAAATCATTTTTGTCTCTTGCAGGGTAAAGGAAAAGGAAAGGGGAAAGGAAAATGTAAAAATCTTCCTCATGAAGAAGTTGAACCTTACGTGGAACCCTTGGCTACTTTGGATGTTTTTGCTGGCTGTGGAGGTGAATATTTTGGCATTCTTATGGGTTTTTATGTCTCTTCATCACTTTGTACTCAAATACATGCATATGTGCTTAACTAATTGTATATTTTTCTTGTCTTATTTGTTTATTTATTTTATGTTTGTTTATAAACGCTTATTTCATTAACATTTTTTGAAAAATTTGGTTGCGAGTAATATCATGTACCTAATACTGAATATTTTTTTCTCTTTTTTTTTTTTTCTTTCTATCATACAGGACTATCTGAAGGGTTCCACCAAGCTGGCATAACAAAGGCTTGCTGGGCAATTGAAAAGATGGAAATGGCTGCCCAGGCTTTTCGACTGAACAATCCTGGTTGTACAGTTTTCACAGAAGACTGCAATTTGCTCTTAAAGTTGGCAATGGAGGTGAGTAGATGAACACTAGTCTAGATCTTATGTCAGAAAAATAACAAACAAGTAACCAAGATATTGTAAGGCTAAGCATTAATGCCAGTCATACAAACAAAATATCCAAGTGTGAAGTTCCAAGTGAAGATCTTGCAAATTCTTTTTTGTCTTGTTCTTATTTTACTTTCAAATTTTTGTTCAGGGTGCTGAGAGAACCCAAATGGGTCAAAGGCTACCAAAGAAGAGAGAAGTGGACTTGATGTGTGGTGGACCTCCTTGTCAAGGTTTCAGTGGTATGAACCGGTTCAACCATAGAGAATATTCCAAGTTTAAGGTCAGTCACTGGACCATTGTTAAATCTTAATGTTTTTTTTTGTTTTTTTTTTTTTGTTTTTTTTTTAAAATTCTAACCTGTGTAAAATTTTTTTTCTCAAATCTACACCATTTTGAGAAAAATGGCGTAGACTTATTTAAATAGATGATTACCCAACCAATTTCAAAATACAATTAAACAAACCTAGTAAGTAGGGAATTTGACCCACTCATGGGAACTAAATGTGCTGAGCAATTTTTCCTTGATGTTGTTAAAACAATGTCTTGGCTGATCCATTCTTCAGCCTCTGTGAATTGTAAAATTGATTAAAAAAAAAAAAAGAGAAAAAACATTTGTTTAGAGAATGGTGACAAATTAATATACCCTCTAGATCTGTCCATTTCATCAACACTAGATACACAGATGTAATCATGCTGCCACCTATGTACACAGGTGATTCCTAACTACAGGGTGTGACAGATAATTAAGAACAAATTATAATATAAAGAAACACAACAATATTCAATAGAAGAAAAAAATCAATATATTTTCATAAAAAATGTTCTACTAGATATAAAGAAATGGTTTGTTCAATACAACCACACTTTAGAGGACAGTCATGGAAGTGCACTTGTACGAGTATTTGGTATTGTTGGGCCACTGGTTGATCTCCCTCTTGACAAGCCCCAGACGTAGTTGTCCAGGGGATTTGAGTCAGGAGGCTGCATGTTGGTGATTTTCATCTCCGGTGGTAGATTGGAAGCTGTCATGTTTATGCTATCAAATAGTCTGAACGGGGGATTAAAATTGAAATTTGGCGCCTGCCACATAACATTGTTAGGTTGTCTTCCACTTATGACCTACTAAATTTGAGTTCTCAAATATCAGACGCACAGTGTACCTAGCCAATAGCCAACAAACACGTTTTTCCAATTGATATGAGTTGTTCAAGTTGAAAAGTTGTAAAAAAAATTATAATTAAATTTTGATTAAATATCTTTATTCACTTGTTTAATCTTCAATTAAAAAAATAATGTATTTCCTTTTTGAGGTGATTCCCTCCCATTCAAAATTGTTACAATGAAGTATTAAGTACTGGCGTCCCCTGATATAATGTAGTTGTTAGTGTCCAAGAAAGTCAATCACTTTATTGCAGAGCCATGATCAATTAGCTATTTTGGAGGTAGATTATTATTAAGGGCCACCATTCACCTGTGTTAAAACACAAACCAGGCTCTAATGATTCATATGAATGGGAAAAGCCTCCATAAATTTTTCTTTGAAGAGAATTATTAGCGAGTTTGATTTTTAAATCTATTACATTTTTTTTTCCTCTGCAGAATTCTTTGATTGCTTCCTACTTGAGTTACTGTGATTTTTATCGGCCAAGATTTTTCTTGCTGGAAAACGTCCGTAACTTTGTTTCATTCAAAAAGAGCCTCGTCCTCAAACTCACCCTCCGTTGTTTGATCCGAATGGGGTATCAGTGTACATTTGGTATCCTACAGGCCGGCAGCTATGGAGTTGCACAAACACGAAGAAGGTAGGTTAGGCAATTGCAACAACTAGTGTTTTCTTGTTTGTTTTTTTTTTTTCCTTCATTGTCTAATTGCTGCTCTTGAGTTGACCTTATTTTCCTCAGGTGACAACAACAACAACCTTCACCAAAATCAGAATCCTTCAAGGCTACTGTGGCAGAAATTTGGTATGCAACCTTATTTCAACCTCACTAAAGGATTTTGTATAGAAAAATTAGGGTCACCTGACCTCCTTTCCCCTACAGGCCACCTTATTTTTTATTTATTTATTTATTTATTTTTTTTTCTCCAGTTAACATCTAAAATTGCTTCAAAGATATCTTGAATTATGTAGATTCTTATGCTATTTATTTAGGAAAATACTTAAATACTATCTTATAAAATCCCCTTCCATGGACAAATTTAAAGATCTTTTACAGAAGTTGAAGTATTTTCAAAACTTAGCTCATAAATCATTTAACTTCCAGTCAGAGTGGTGTTTAACACTGAAGCAGCCAGTCTTTTTTTTTTTCTGCTTCTGTGGTTACCAGCTTGCTGATCTATTCTATGGTCTCCTTCAGGAATTCAGAGGGAGTCTCTCTCTCTTTTATTGGCAGTCTCAACTAAATGCTATTGAACAGAAAAATGGTGGCAAATACAGGCATACCCTACTTATTAAAAGTTTTCTTTATGCTACTTATTCTCAAGCAAAAAGCGATTTCAGCATTTGTTTTGTTGTGAGCCATTGAAGAGGCAGCATGCACGCTCTCCTACTTAGCAGTCTCCTGTACCTCTCATCATTTCAACTTCCAATGATTCAGCCTAACGTACTCTCATTACCATTTTTGGAGGCTGGGAATGCTCCAAAATTTTTCCATATAAATTAATGGTAATTACTTTGCTTTATACCATTTCAGCTTAAGTTATTTTTAGGAATGCTCTACTCTGCTCTTAGTGTGGGGAAACCTGTATACTGACTGAATCAACCCTGTCTGTGATGCAGATGAGAACACATTTTTTATGCTGGTTTGCTCTTGGATCCTCTCCTTGCTAAGGGAAGAAATCTGTGCTACGTTGAAATCAACACTAGACAGACTTGCATATAGTGTAGCTTAGTTTTGGCATAACGTCACAGATATTGAGCACCAAGTGAGGATTGAACTCTCTAATAATGATCTGTGAGACCAGCTTACTAACCATTATTCAATGATGAGGTAACCTGGCGTGACTTGTATGAATATATTGATCTGCAAGGCCAATGTTCACTTCTAAAAAATTTAATTAAATCTTTTCTCTCATACTTTCCATGATGCTTGCTATCTGTTATTTGTTGAATCTTATGCCATAAAGGGGTAATGGGATTCCTTCTCTCTTTGCTTTACATTTATATTAATTTTCATGGTATTGCAGTGTTTATTATTATTTGAGTTTAAAAACTGTCTTGTACCCATTTCAAAAGAATGTTTTTTTATATTCCACCCTGAGAAAGTTGAATTATCTAAATATTTCTAATTTTATCTTCATATCCCTAGGTTTAGAGAATGTTCTTGAAAAGTTTTAAAAATTTGAACCTTATAAAACCTATTTTAATAGCATGGAATGGAATGGTACTTTTTCTTACCCTAATCGAAATCTTGTAAATGGGAATTACAAATTTCAGTAATTGTATTACCTCCACCAAAATATGTAAATTTTAATATGTGATCCAAATCATGACTTGCTTGGTGGCTGCAGTAATTATGTGTTTCCTAATGTTATCAGTATTCAAATTGAGATAAAAGCAAGGGATTTCAAATGCTGATTTTTAAGGTAAGCAAGCCCTGCCCATTTGGAAGATAGGTGTAACACAATCTTCCTCCCTTCATATTGCCACCATTTGACTGTGTGCTGAGCTTCTAGAATTATTTGGACTATTGAACTAATTGTTTATGTTACTTTTGTTACAAGATTTTGACTGATCTGTTTTACGCTCGAAACAAATTATGGAATGAAAATGATTCTTCTCAAAATTATAGATAGTAAACTTGACATTGCAAATATCTATACATTCTTATTGTGATAGTTTTTAATATCAGTTGGTGTTCATTAACTTTTTTTCTCTTCCTTAGAGCCATCATTTTAGCTGCTGCTCCTGGAGAGAAGTTACCATTTTATCCTGAACCCCTCCACGTTTTTGCACCTCGAGGAATGCAATTATCTGTGGTTGTTGATGACAAGAAGGTAAGTTTGCTGATGCATTGTAAATGATTACATGTTAGAAATGTATTCTTAATGACTTCACTATTGAAAT
The DNA here is from genome assembly GCA_963457665.1 of Thysanoteuthis rhombus. Lineage (NCBI taxonomy): Eukaryota > Metazoa > Mollusca > Cephalopoda > Oegopsida > Thysanoteuthidae > Thysanoteuthis > Thysanoteuthis major. The sequence goes on from OY735216.1 coordinate 29,752,301, forward strand.
GTGTTACAAATCAGTAAGAATGGAATTGTCAGTGGGCAAGAACTGAGACAATAGGACTATTGTGTGTAATTCTTAATGATTTTACTACAGAAATGCATAGAAAACTGTAATACTTTCTGCTTGTTTTGTGGAGTTTCAATTGTCTATAAATTGAATCCTTGCTTTCAGTAGCCTTAACTGCTTTGCAATAATCAGAAACATATTAAGAGCCGAATTGTTTTTTGTGCACTTATTGAAAAAAGTATAGATTAATACTTTCTCTTAAATAAGTAAATCCAGATTCAAAAGTAACATGATCTAATTCTAAAAAAATATATACTTAAATTTAAAAAAATTTGAATACAATTCAAAATTTTTCTCGATTTAAAAAAAACAAAAAAAAACAAAAGAAAAAAAAAAAATACCTAGTTGAAAAAAATATTTTTCATCATTGTTTATTTTTATTTTTTTGTTTTAAATCTAATTCTTCCATTTTATTTCCAGTATAATTCCTCAATTACTCGTACTCAGAGTGCTCCATTCCGAACAATTACAGTCAGGGACACAATGTCTGACCTGCCTGAAATTCGAAATGGTGCCAAAGATGATGAGATCTCCTATAATGCTGATCCTTTCTCCCATTTCCAGAGACTTGTACGTATGAAATATCTTTATTTTTATGTATGCAAATATCCCAAATTTCCTGGTTGAATATATTGGAACATTGATTTATCACAATTATTACAAGTTGAAGTTTTTTGTGCTTACTTCGGATTAATACAAAACTACTTTGATTAATACAATTGAACCATAAAAACTGCTTTTTAGTGTAAATCATTCAAATTTAGTCATATATCTGTAGTTTCTCTTATCTGACTCGGTCATAGCTCTATGCTACTGGTTGACTTTTGTAGCCTTATCAGTAAGGCACTATCCCTATCAGATAGGCCCCCAAGAATAAGGGATGTAAGTTAAGATTTAGTTGGAAGCTTTTTCTTTATTTCCAATCCGTACTGTTTACTTGATGGACATAGAATATAAAATTATGATACAAGGCAACAAAATTAAGATGATTGGAAAAACTAGTCTAAAATGAATAATAATGACAAAGCTTCATCTAAAAAATTAGGACGAATTGAAACTGTTAAATTTTATTTGTATTAAGTGAAAACAAGCAACAGAAATGAGATGAAAGAAAGACAAGTCAAAAAATAATTAATATTACATCTTACTAATACTACAATAAAGTTCCATAATGCAAACTTACGTTTTAAACATTTGACTGTTATCAGCTCTGTACACATAAACTGGAACTAAATATCTACTGGGTTCATACATAATTTATGGAGTAGTCATGCTGTTGAAAATGAGGATGACTAGTGGCTCTTAGCAGCTTTCTGAGCAAAATAATATATCTGTCTGAAATTATGAGATGAAGCATTGTGATTTAAAATGAAAAAAAAGTTCATGTAATTAGTCCAAATATTTCATGGAAAAATAAGGTAGATATTCTTCTTAATTGTAAGTGAATTACAAGTGCTTTTGTTGAAAGTGGCTGTGAGAAAGTCAATACTATTTTTTTAATTGAAATTGGGATGAAGGATAGTGAGTTTTTCTGTCTCCTTTCAGATTCGAGGGAAGCAGCACCAACCGATTCTGCGAGATCACATCTGTAAAGAAATGAGTCCCCTTGTACACGCCCGCATGCAACATATTCCTCTTTACCCTGGTGCGGACTGGAGAGATCTGCCAAATATTATTGTCAAACTCTCGGACGGAAATAAAACGAAAAAGCTGTGAGTAGATATATTTATTCATAGTAAATACTCAAAGATTTGATCAGATGAGGTCATTTTTGTATGATCAAAAAACACGTTACTTATATTTGTTAACATGACATGACTAAAAGAAGAAACCTGATCAGGTAAATATATTCTGTGAATCACATGGCCAATTTCATGTGCCATAAAATCATCATCAGCAGTATTCACACTCAGATCCATCGTCCTTGCTTTTTCATGTCGTAGCAAATGGTGTGATGATTTGAAATAAGGAAATCTTGTCCCTTGTTTGACATTTCTTCATTCTTTCTCCAAAAGATATGTATATTCACATCATCAGTAATTTGTGGATATAATCAGAAAGTAATTGTGAGTCTTCCCCTGAGTTAACTTTGCCTATCCAGTAAGTGGGTCATTGAAGGCACCACATGATTTCAGCGTGGGTGTCTCAAAGGTGAGAAAGCCTGACAGGGCTCGTTTCTCTTCTGGTTGATAGCTAACAATAGCAGAAGAGCCCTGTGACAAACTTAAGTTTGAACTCGGCTTGCGGATTCCATTCTTCCAGATGTTAACCACACAGCTATTCCACATCTTCCTTGAATTGAGAGGGATAATTTTCTTGTGGATTGGTGAATGTGGCCAATGTTATATATTCTTGTTATCTAAGTATAGGCTCTATAATTTCTTGAATAAACATTTTGCATTTTCTCTCTCCTTTCCTCATTTTGCTTAAAAACATTTCCTTTTTAGTTGTTACACACACAGTGATTCCCGAAATGGTAAAGGACCTGATGGGCAGTTGCGGGGTGTTTGTACTTGCTCCAATGATGGCAAATGTGACCCAATGGACCGCCAGTTCAATACTCTGATTCCCTGGTGCTTACCTCACACAGGCAACAGGCACAACCACTGGGCTGGTCTCTATGGCCGGGTTGAATGGGATGGCTTCTTCAGTACTACAGTCACAAATCCAGAACCTATGGGAAAACAGGTATTTTGATGCATTTTCATTCATGTTTTCGTTGTTGAAATTCTTTTTATTCTACAAATTATACTGACTAATATCCTCATCTTTGTTTTTATCTTTGATTTGGTCAATATATTCTTTGGTCTTCTGCTGGTCTGTTGCATTCAGCTGTCTTTGAGTGATGCTCAGCCTTTCTTTCACCTTCTCAACAGGAACAATTAAGATTGGAGCATCAACATCTTGTGTTAATGCAAATGAATCTTGAGGTCAGGTTAGAGGGGAGGGCATGGCACAGCACGAAAAGATTGGCTGAAGCATTCTAATGAAAACTACAGATGAGGATGCTAGTCAAAAATAACTTGTGAGTTAGTCTGGTAATAGAAATGCTTCATCTTAGGATTTCAGATATTGAAAATTATTTGGTCACATTATTCAGTGTATTAATAACAAAAACAAAGCCAAAAAACCCAACTTACCAACTTTTGTGTTATAGCAGGCATTCTTAGTGGTTATTTACTTTGTATAGCTGAGTTTGGCGTGAGGCTAGACTAATGTTTCATCCTAAATGGATTCAACTCACTATCCCAGTGAATTGGTTTGTGAGATGAGCTTATTAACCATCATCCTAGAGTAAGCACCCATTCATCACTGGAAGACAGCTGTAGGGTACAACAGCCAAAACATCGTGTTCAAAAAATGAACCAAAATCTGCATAAGAATTTACAAAATTATAAAGCTTTATTGTAGACAATATTTAATTGACTAACGAGAAAATGTGAAGAATTTCTGTTTTTTTTTTTTTTGTTTTTTTAAATATTGAGCTATCACAATTATAGTGTTTTTATTTTCAATGCTGTTTCTTCCTTTTCATCTTTCAAAGGTGGTCAGAGTGATGAATTTCATTTGTTTGTTTTCCAGGGGCGTGTTTTGCATCCAGAACAGCACAGAGTGGTCAGTGTGCGAGAATGTGCTCGCTCTCAGGGATTCCCTGATACTTACAGATTTTTTGGAAATATCTTGGATAAACACAGACAGGTAAAACTGATTTTATTTGTTTTCTTTTTTTTTTTTTTTTTTTGTTTTTTTTAAATTTTCTTTTCTATATTCAATGATTTTATCCATACTAATATAATAACATTGTGAGGTAGTCCTCAGAGGTAATTTCTATTCAATATCTGATTTTAACCATTGTAAGAAAAAGAAAAAAAAAATTTATATCTGTGTTCTCCGATCATTCTTCCTCCAAATAACAGATTTATTTCACTAAAATTGATTTTTATGGAAATTTTGAGTGTTTTTTGTCTCGTATTAAGGAAAGAGTCAGGAAAGTGTAATTGTTGTAAAAATAGTAATATACAGCCATCCAAATCTGTTTATAAGCCCTCTTCTCCTAAACCTGAAACAAAGTAATATTTTTTTATTGAAAGATATAAAGTAGAAAGTGGTAATTATTTATATTTCATCAGATGTAAACTAGGACCTCTGAAAGTAAGGGTTGTTTTGTTTGAATGCTTAGTTACTGTTGGATTACAACTAACAACCAATAGTCTTGGTACCTATTGTTTTTATAACAATGAAAAATGAGGATTTGCGAAAACATTTCTCATCAATAGAGGTCATGACTGAAGAAAGTTGAGTAGCCCTGTTATGAACTATTTACCTCCTATCCTGATTTCTTTGGTTGATTTTCGCGTGAAAGCTGAAAACCATATTGAAGATTTGTTTTCTGACAAAATTATTTGTGGTTTGAATCAATAAGACCCCAGTTACCTTCAGAAAACAGTGTTGAGGGGTGAAAAAACTAGGTTCTGGGTCGGGATTCTATTTATGGTATGATTATAATGTGGAATTGGACTTTTCTTCTGTTGTACCACCATCTGAAATCATTTTTCAAAAACAAATTAATCTGAATATTGAGAATGAAAAATTTGCCCCCCCCCCCCCATTCTTCAGTAGAAATCACTAAAATACTTCAAGGCTATAGTGTTGTACGATGGATGGAAAGTGAGGGTTCAGAACAGAACATTTGACAAAACACAACGGACACCAATGCTTGAAAAACAAAGTTGAAAAATATTCTTGCTCTCCTTGTTCAAGTAATTAATTTCCGTTTTTTTTCTTTTCAGGTTGGCAATGCAGTCCCTCCACCTATGTCTCGACAAATTGGTCTTGAAATCAAGAAATCGTTGCTCTGGAAGCAACAATGCAAAGAAGCAGAGCCAGAGTCTCTGAAAGTTGAAAAAATGGAACATTGAACATTTCGTCTCATTTTAAGTCATCGACCAACATGCTAGAGTAAATTTTATCATCGGTTAGTGTTATATAAACTTTGTAATACAACTAGATTTTAATTGAGAAACCTCATTGAATGCCCCGTCCCTTTTTGAACTGCATTATAAATCCCATTTTCCCTTTTATCTACAATGTGTAATATGTAAATATACGGTTCATGAAAAATCTTATTTTGCTGCCCACTAAGAGCAAAAAAAGACACCGCTTTTAATTCCAAAATAGTTTTAATGAAATCACTAAACCAAGACTTGAGGTATTTTAAATAATTCAAAGTATATTTTAAATTGTATTCAAAGATTTTGCATAAATATATGTAGTGTATTCCATGGAAAATGTAAGCACAATTTATCAGTTGTTTGAAGGTAAACAATGCAGGTACACAATCTCCCATTTGAAACCCTTGGGACCAGACACTTTTCAGAATTTTTTGAATTTTCAAAATGGTAGTATAGATACCTTATTGAAATGACAGATGCTTCCTCTTCTGCTTTTCACTGTTACCTATAGGAGAATCTGCAGCTCTTTATATAATTTCCATTGGCTCCAAGTCAAATTACCAAAAAATAGACGAAATATATAAGCAGCAGTCAAATGTAAGTTGCGCTGAGACACAACTGTGGAGTTGGTTGAGGCAAGGCTGTATCAAAATAACTTTTGAAATTGAACGAGATGGCCTTGGTTGATCATGAGAAATGTTTTGGGCCAATGCAAGTTCCAGGGTAGAGACAAATTCCAGGAGGAAAAAATGTTTGATTTTTTTTTTTTTTCAAGCTTCGTAAAAGAGAATGTACCTGTATTTGTAATGGTTATCGTTTTTTTTTCTTTTAATCTCAAAGAGACATCCACGAATATAACCTGATAGAATGTGAATACAATTTTCAAAATCATATATATATATATATGTATGTATGTGTGTGTGTGTGTGTGTGGACAATACAGAAAATAGTATTTGAATCAAGTTTATTTACTTACATGTTTCGCCATCTGGTTTTGTCAAATTATTAATTTGAAATGAACAATATTGAAAAAGTTTTTTTTTTTTTCTAGTAGACAGTTTCATATAATATCACACGGTAAGAGCACAAATGCTTTGTGTTTTAAACAGCAAAACACAAAAATTGATCTGTGTATTCGAAAAATAGAGGGTATAAACAAAATTTAAGTGGATCTCCAGTGTATTGATTGTTTTTCATTTCCCCTCCTATTTTTTTGGAATGTATGGATCCATTCTTTGATTTGTAGTATCTCTTTAATTTAAAACACATGATATTTGTGCTCTGGTAGTGTGATAATACATGACTTGGTCAACTAAAGAGAAAAAAAAAACGAAATTTTTGATATTGCTTCATTCAAAATTACTGTAATAAACTTGATTTAAATACTATGTTCCATATCGTCCTCTCAATATCAAAGGTATTGATAAATATAAAATTTCCAATATCATACCTTTGTGTGTGTTGGATAAGGTTTCAAGTTGATAGTGTAGCCAATTTTCAACAATTTCTTCAACATTGCCAACCACTTCTTTAATTATTTAACCAGTTGAATAACAAAATTTCTATTGGAAAAAAATGTTTTACTTCATTTTAATTAGCTTTCATTTTATTCTTGTCATTTAAGATCTTAACATTGCAAAAGAAAAAAAGACTTTATATTATTTTATATTTTATTTTGGGGGGATATTTTGAAGTTATAAATCAACCAAAATTTATTTATAGACATTTGCTGTACATAAAAGCTCTAGCACTACTTATATATAAACTATATGGAATCAGATTTGGTGATTCTTTTAGATGAAATGGAATTGAAAATTAAAAAATTGTTTTTTAACTTCAAAAAATTTTTTTCGTTTTAAATTCTTGATTCTAAATAAAACTAATGACTAATTTTATTTTATCATCTTTTTGAGTTCTTTCAACTCAATAAGAAAAAAAAATGCACATCCCTCCCATATGCACATTTTCTGAACTGATTGATTCTAATGTAATGAATTTTTGTCTGCCTCAAGTGTTTTTTTTTTTTTTTTTTCTTTAAAAAAAAAATCAAATTCATTTATCTTATTTTTTTAGAAATATGTTATCATTCACACAAATGCATATCTTGATAAATCCATTGTTCATTAAAAAAAATATATAAGTTGTTAAGTATGAAATGCTTTTTGAATCGTTAGATAAAAGATGTGAAATAAAAGATGGTAAATATTCAATCAAAATATGATCTATTTGAAGCAATAACCTTTCCAATGATCCTTTATTTGTAATGTGCTGTCTCTTAAAAAAAAAAAGAAAAAAAATTCTTTAGGTTTAGTGGTCAAGAATTATGGCTTCCCAATTATTGAACCTTCTATTACAAAAGTTCAAAATGCTTGAAAAGATAATCTGCAGGATTGGAATCTTAGTCTCCAGAAAATGCTTGAACTGTTGTTTGTCGGTGATTGGCCAATGCTGTCAATAATTTTTCATCAACAAGAACAGGTTTGGGCATCTTTCGAGACCTAAACCTATTGAACCAACACTGAACACTTGTACTGTGGTAGTATTCACTTCAAATACTTTGTTGATGCCATCAGCAGCTTGAACAACATGACTCCATTTGAATTTGTACTTGAAAATGAGTCTAAATTGGTAGACAACATTGCTGTTATGAGTGCAAAAACCCTCAACAAAAGTGAATTAAATCCTTGTTAACTTTTAGTAAAACTTTCAGTGCTAAGCACAATTCATTATGATGACCCCCCCCTCCCCTTCAATAAAACCCTAAACATTTCATGTGAAACAGCCTAATAATTATCAACTTAACTATTCCATACTGCTGATTTAAATTGCCCCCCCCCCATTATGTTTATTTTTACTTCACTGAATACTTCTGGGTCATTTAGGTTGTCATATTGAGAAAAGAGGGTTTTTTAAATTTTATTTTTGAGCATTTTGACACAATAGGAACTGATTAACTATAGCTTTTGCATATGCAACTATATTAAAAATATCATTGTTTTTTTAAAATTTTTGACTGAGCTACAGAAACATATAGCCATGTTTAATGACAATCACATCATGAACATTCCTGTTGGCTGTCTGTTATTGAGCTATAGTTAACCAGGTAGACTTGAAGACTATTGTTAAATGATAAATGATATTCCTCTGCTGTAGCCTTATACCAGACAAAGCTTAGTAAATATTGACGTAAATAGTCCTATTTACTATTTTAAATCTTAATATAGTGAACTCTTATAACAACAATCATTCTGACAGCATTATTTAATGATGTTTTGATAGCATGTTTTTATATTCTCATGAGATTATTGTCAGAGTTTAGTTTACAGCTTCAGCACATGAAGAGTTTTGTGAAATATTTTGAAGACTAAAATTAATGAACCCTTCAAATTCAAAAGTAACATGGGGCATTTGTCTATATTTTTTGGTTTCCTCTTGATACTTATAAAATCCAGCTGTAAAATGCCTGAGATTGTTGTACTAACAGGAGTTTACTGTGTCAAGTTCATAAATTTGCAACCTGTATCATTTTGAGCCTACATGACATGGATAGCACCCTACTGATTAGTTGAGAATGACCCATCAGCAGGTAAAATTAAAATTTAGTCTTTTGATTTCAGTCATCTATTTGATTTTTTTTTTTTTTTTTTTTGTACCATATAGTTTGGTCTTTAGTCTTATTTTTGTTGCTTATTTACACCTAGTAGTAAGATGTAACAATCTTAAGATGTCCAAATTTCTTAATTGAAGTATTTTCATAATTATTCATTCTTGACTAGTCTTACATTGGAATTGCATTTTTAACTTTTTTTTATTTTTTTTTTTATTAAAAGAAAAAGTTTGTGCGGATTTTTTTTTTCTTCTTTTTTCAATTTAGAATCGATAAACAAAAATATGCCAAAGTTGATAATGCTTGCTGATGACCACTATCACAATTTGTGAACAAGTCTGGTACCCCCCCACCTCTCTGGCAAGTTAGATTAATTCTGGCCAAAACTGTTTTCTCCCCGAACACTAAGTTAGGTAAATGTGGTTGTAACAGAACCCAGAAAATCCTCCCCCAAAGGCCCTGCACCTCTTAAATTAAACAGTTCATATGAAATACTGAAAGAGACTAGTAAACAACTTTGCATAAACCATTATTAATTTTTGACTTATTTTCTTCAATCTTACTTCTAATTTAAAAAAATTTTTTTCATTGCAACCAATCAGTCTATGGTAGTGAGTAAACAGCACAAATTGGAAATGAAAATAGTCTCAGTGAGACTCGAGTTCCCTCTTGCTTAAGGGAAGCATGGTTATCTGTATCAGCTACTCTTCCCGACTGAGCTCTGAGAATCCTATGGTTGGCAAAAGATAAAATCTTAACTTTAAACTTACTCTACAAATGTTGAGCAAATAAAATGAAGAGGTGGGTGGATGTTGGACACGAGTTCAAATCTATTTGAAAAATACTTTGTTCAGTTTTCGCACCAACTGTTTGAAAGCTATTCAATCTAGGACTTTGATGAAAATCAATTAGATGAAAAAAAAAATAGTCAAAAATTACAAAGTGTGTTAAAAATTCTTCTTCTGCATCGTAATGTTGAAATAAAGAACCTCTAATAATACCGGACTATGTACCCGGCTTCCAGATAACTGGAATTACCAATAAAACTTTTTTCTTTTTTTAAATTTTTTTCTAAATGGGTTAGTTTTAAATCTGTCAGATTTTTTAGTAGTTCACTGCTTGATTGCTCTTCATTTTAATATTTGTGGTGTGATTAAATTATCTTCAGATGACGATTAGTGGATTAATACTGATTAAAGACCATATTTTTTAATTGTATTAATTTATATATGTTATAAACAGTCTTGTTTGTTTACGATTCATTGTATATTCTATATTTTATGCATTTTTAGTGGATTAATGAAGATCAAACCGGACATGTTACTGAAGTGTATTAATTTGTATCTGTTAAATACAATTTTCCTCTTAATTTTTCACTGTTTTATATTTTAAGTATATATTAAGCCTTGGTCCACAAATCCGGGTTACCTCTGTTCCCAAACTTGCCGGATAATTGGTCCCGTACTATATGAAATATGCTGACTTGAATTGTCGGAGATGAATATTTTACATTGTAATTGTTTTTCCGAAGTGCCTTGCAATTAATTGTGTTTCTTGTTATTATTGATTCTTTTGTCACCTTTTTCTTCATTTTAATCAACTTCCAGGCGGGATTCAGCAGTAAAAGAAAATTGTCACATCTCAACTCATGAAATCAACATTTTTTTTTCTAGCTTTATTTACCCATCTACGTAACCAAATATTCTGCTACAATGATCTGGTATTATAGACGGGAAGCCAATCATTTGGACTATTATGAAATTTTTATCCCCCAAAATCGCTCTCTTGTATAATGAGTTTGTGCTAAACATGAATATTTCATATTAGCTTTTGAGTATGGTAAGCATGTATATTGTGCGATCTCTATATTTCATGAAATATTCATCTTCTATGGGTTAATAAATATTTGAAAGCCAGGTTATAAAGTTTCATAAAGTCTTCCACAAGGCCACATTTCAAGAGCTTGTGAAAATCAACCTCTCGATCGCTTTAAAAACCCAGCTTGCTTTCCTGTACTCTACTGACTCGTACTCAATCATTTAAAAAAGATTTTAAATCCCAGTTGTACTCGAGGTATTGTGGAGACAGTAGTCACATGATTTCATCTGTCCCTTTCCGCTGTCCTTTATTTTACATGAGCAATCTACCTCTATCCACTTCTGCCTTGCCAGGCCCGTTGAAGGGACGTAGAACTCCCTTCACCTAGGAAGGTGACATGGGGGTGAGAAGGAGGGGTGGATAATGGCATTACCCTGCTACACTGGTTCATGACTTATTGACAGATGGGGAGCGATGGATACATATCTTTCTCAAGGGCATTAATGCAAAGTGAATGCAGACTCGACTAAAAACTGCTTGGCCATTCATACCTCCCTTTAATGAATGTACAATAAAATTAATTTTAAAAAAGGGAAAGACATTTTGCTCATATTTTTCGAAAGAGGAAGTTAAAGGAAAGAATGACGTCACTTTAATTCCTGCAGAATGTTAACACTGACACTTTTTTTTTTTTTGTGTTCACGTACTTAGTTTATTTTTCTTTTTCTCTGTTCATACATAAATAAAGCAACATCAGTTATAGCAAATGAAAAAAAAAAAAAATTGAGAAATGAATTAAAGATTCTCCATATTTAAAGTCAAACTAGTAAACAATTTCAGTGCTCAAGACTTGTCAACTAATCTAAGAAATGAGATTTTGTGAGGCTATTTTAAGATTCTTGCCCACTCAGATTACTGCTGTATCATCATTATCATAATTTTTTATATTAATGATTATTTTCAGATTTTTTTTTTTTTTCTTAAAGGTTGAACTTCTTGTTTGTACTGTTTACATGGCGTTTTGGCTGAGCCATTCTATGACCCTTAGTATTATCTAATGTGATGGTGGTAAGAACATCTCACCCTCCTTTCTCCGATGGTAACTATGCTTGTAACAGGGGATTCGATTGTTTTCCTTTCCTTTTGTTAGGCTCTGATTTCCATGCCTTGTCCCTGTTGAGTGTTAGAAGCTACATTTCATTTGAACTCCACACTTGTCTGACTTATACACTCGGTTGATATGTTGATGTATGCTGCTGCTTTGATTCTTTCTAGCACACCTGAACAAGGCTGTAGAATGATTAGCCGAAAACATAACACTAGTAAGGAGTTCAATTGTCCAAAGAACCTTTAAATGTTAACGACCCTTCTCAAAACTATAGAGAAATGATTTTATTATGTATTACTACACTTAGTGTTATGATTATATATTGTTATAGGCAATGATACTATCTGAACGTTTAGAAATTCCACTTGTGTTGACAACTGAGATTATCCTTTATCTCATGCCTCTGCTCTCCTCTCTTTGCCTGTATTTTCTCATTTTCCCTTATCCCTTCCAATTTTCATGGCCCATTCATGTTTCTATCTAAATGTTATACAAACATGGGCATGTTTCATATGCAAAAATATTCCAACCACCCTTAGTCTTTTCTCTTCTACCTTGCTACCCTCTCGTTAATCTACCAGGCTTTCCTTCTCCCCTCTCCTTTCCTAACCTTGTTTAACTACTTTTCTATTCTCTTTCTGCCCTCTTATTAAACTACCTAGTTTTCCATCCAATCTCATATTACCCATATAGTAAACTATCTAAATTTATTTTCTTCCCTTTCTCTTCCTACCCTCCTATAAAAATTGAAACATAACATTCGAATATTGGAAGGAAGAAGTAAAATATTAGATATATAATAATCTGCAATCGAATTATTTTTTGATATTGATGAAAATTGAAACTAAAACTTTGGATGAAACGGAGTTAGATAAATAGATAATTCTCTATTTTTCAGATATGCGTGAAAAGAAAACGCAACCTTTGTATATAAATTAAATACTGTAGAAAATGAAATATTCTCATCCCTGGAAGTTTTTTTTTTGGTCTTGTCTTGAAAATATTTACTGTAAATTTGGACAGCAACATTGAAGTCTGGGTTTATTTGTGTGAGAGATATGTACATTTTCAGTGTTGCTGATCTGACATTGTAGACTTATATTTTATAAATAAAACAATTAAAGAAATGAAACTTTGATCTATTTGTTTTCTTTCGTTTTGGCTGAAAATGGAGAAAGATTGTTCGCCTACCTCTTTCTCGCAGGTCTTTTTCGATAGTCCTTACCGTAAGTTTACTGTCATAATCTCGAAGTACTGTAGCCCCCCCCCCCCGGGAGAATCCAAATGAATTTTTTCTCGCGGTAAAAGACTCCAAATTATTTCTTTTTAGTTAGTCCTCACCACGAAAACCTTAACCCTTCAAATTAAAGGTAAAGTTAGTATCAATATTTTCTGGTTCTGAAGTGCACTGTTTCCGTTCTTGCTACACTCAGACAATCTGATGATTGCTAAAGCAATCGCGTCGTTAAATCTCCTTTCTCTTGTTATTTGATTGGCATGAGAATCTAAAGGGTTCTACTAAAATCTGCTGTTAAAACTTTTGAATAGGTTTTAGTAACAGCTGAATAGCGACATGAAACCATATGCCGTTCAATCCATCTAGCTTAGTCAGGCAGGTGAGGTCTGTGCTAATATGAAAATTGATAGTTGAACTTTGAATCTCCTATATCTTTCAATAAATTATTTTTGAATGCATTGATTAATATGGAGGAAATGATCTCCAATGAGAGCATTCCATGGTTTGGTCGACTCTAGTGGAGGAATTCTTTCTCTGCCCTGTGGATATCTACTTCGAGTTTCTGGCTGTCTTCGGGCTTTTCTAGGTAGAGATGCAGTAAGCATGTCCTTCTCTGGACTCGGAACAAAATTGTCACTGTTCTCTAAGGTGTGGGTGCTATTTTGAAATCGGTTGATCAGCACGGTTACGGCAGGTTTCCAGTTTTGTAGATTGAGTTCACTCAACTTCTCTCTCTATGAGTAGTCTTTAGGGTATATATCCCATTACTGATTCGGTCCTTTTGTGCTATGTAAAATAGACTTAGAGGCGATAAGAATCCGAAGTGGCGTCACTCACTTCACTCAGTGCTATCTTCCCCATAGCTGGGAGGAGAGATGGATTCACGTCTTTCCCATGTGCATTAGATCGGAGTGAACCCTAACTCTCTCAGCCGAACTTTGAACACGACTCACCAACTCCATTCTCTGTACCGTTACCCACTCGGTCATGCCTATCAAATATGCGTTCTCGGGATTTATCGAACGATGGGAAAAGATAAGTGTTCGTGTTTTACGCTTCCTGACTGACCTGAATGTGTGTGTGTTTTGCTGTCATACCTTTTGGGAATGATCCAGTCCCTTTTGGACTTCTGTTGTCGATCTCCAATTATTTGGAAGATGTTGTGTTGGCGTTATTATATTACTATTCTGTAGACGAATGGAGAGAATCATTTGTGATAAGATAATTTGTAGCAGATAAGATAAGACCAGTAGTTATGGTAATATGGCCAATTAAACACCAATTTTGATACAAGCAGATGAACAAGCATGAAAGCTTAGATAGTAATTTATTTCTAATTATACACGTACGTAAATTGCATGTACATATACACACATGTACACATAGTATTTACTCGTATATGAGACGCATTCACTTCGTCAGAGAACATTCATTTCCCCTGACAATTCCTCTTGTTTATCTCCCAGTTTGGTCAGAACTTTAGGAGGGGCTGAACAAAGTGTGGCTGGACAACGACGGTGTGCCTTGAAAGTCTGGAAAAAAAAAGGGATTGTCAATGTTTAGAAATTAAGGCAAGAGTTACTGACAGAATATGGCTTTAAAAATTGCAATCTAGGTAATTATAACTTCGATAATTTTGTGTACAGAATTTTGCAATTTTTACCTAAAATTTATTGGTACAAGTTTTTGCATCCAGTCTATGTATTGTACGCTGAGTCAGGAAGTGAAGCAAGTTTTACTGGTGAAACGGACTTAAAAACTAGGTTTTCCATGCTGTGATTTCTTTTTTATTTGTGAAAATTTCACATCTGCACTCGCTTAATGATGATGGCGCATAAATAAAAATAGACTAATCCATGAAAGAAAATAGAATATTACAGTATCTGGAAAAGACTGCAAAGTGTGAAAAATCAGTTCAATGCAAACGATCCAATTTCGACAGGTAGAAACTGCATGATTGCCGATTAATAAAGAATGACAATTGAAGTGAAGAACATAAACTTATTTAAGCTCCAATTCTTAGGGGCCATTGAGTGGTTACGGTACGGTGAATGAGTCGAAATCAATCTTTGAAAATGTTCGTGTTAAATTTGCACTAATGTCATTGTGAAAAGCACAAATCTCTCTCTCTCTCTGCCTCTCTCCTTCCCTCCCCCTTGTTAAAAAAAGTTTGTTGCAGCCTTTATCATTTAATTTCTCTTACGATTCTCACATCTCTCTCTCTCTGCCTCTCACCTTCCCTCCCCCTTGTTAAAATAAGTTTGTTGCAGCCTTTGTCATTTAATTTCTCTTACGATTCTCACATCTCTCTCTCCTTCCCTCCCCCTTGTTAAAATAAGTTTGTTGCAGCCTTTGTCATTTAATTTCTCTTACGATTCTCACATCTCTCTCTCTCTCTGCCTCTCTCCTTCCCTCCCCCTTGTTGAAATAAGTTTTTTGCAGCCTTTCTCATTTAATTTCTCTTACGATTCTCACATCTCTCTCAGCCTCTCTCCTTCCCTCCCCCTTGTTAAAATAAGTTAGTTGCAGCCTTTGTCATTTAATTTCTCTTACGATTCTCACATCTCTCTCTGCCTCTCTCCTTCCCTCACCCTTGTTAAAATAAGTTTTTTGCAGCCTTTATCATTTAATTTCTCTTATGATTCTCACATCTCTCTCTCTCTGCCTCTCTCCTTCCCTCCCCCTTGTTAAAATAAGTTTGTTGCAGCCTTTCTCATTTAATTTCTCTTACGATTCTCACATCTCTCTCTGCCTCTCTCCTTCCCTCCCCCTTGTTAAAATAAGTTTTTTGCAGCCTTTATCATTTAATTTCTCTTACGATTCTCACATCTCTCTCTCTCTGCCTCTCTCCTTCCCTCCCCCTTGTTAAAATAAGTTTGTTGCAGCCTTTCTCATTTAATTTCTCTTACGATTCTCACATCTCTCTCTCCTTCCCTCCCCCTTGTTAAAATAAGTTTGTTGCAGCCTTTCTCATTTAATTTCTCTTATGATTCTCACATCTCTCTCTCTCTGCCTCTCTCCTTCCCTCCCCCTTGTTAAAATAAGTTTGTTGCAGCCTTTGTCATTTAATTTCTCTTACGATTTACACATCTCTCTCTCTGCCTCTCTCCTTCCCTCCCCCTTGTTAAAATAAGTTTGTTGCAGCCTTTGTCATTTAATTTCTCTTACGATTCTCACATCTCTCTCTCTCTCTGCCTCTCTCCTTCCCTCCCCCTTGTTAAAATAAGTTTTTTGCAGCCTTTCTCATTTAATTTCTCTTACGATTCTCACATCTCTCTCAGCCTCTCTCCTTCCCTCCCCCTTGTTAAAATAAGTTAGTTGCAGCCTTTGTCATTTAATTTCTCTTACGATTCTCACATCTCTCTCTGCCTCTCTCCTTCCCTCACCCTTGTTAAAATAAGTTTTTTGCAGCCTTTATCATTTAATTTCTCTTATGATTCTCACATCTCTCTCTCTCTGCCTCTCTCCTTCCCTCCCCCTTGTTAAAATAAGTTTGTTGCAGCCTTTCTCATTTAATTTCTCTTACGATTCTCACATCTCTCTCTCCTTCCCTCCCCCTTGTTAAAATAAGTTTGTTGCAGCCTTTCTCATTTAATTTCTCTTATGATTCTCACATCTCTCTCTCTCTGCCTCTCTCCTTCCCTCCCCCTTGTTAAAATAAGTTTGTTGCAGCCTTTGTCATTTAATTTCTCTTACGATTTACACATCTCTCTCTCTGCCTCTCTCCTTCCCTCCCCCTTGTTAAAATAAGTTTGTTGCAGCCTTTCTCATTTAATTTCTCTTATGATTCTCACATCTCTCTCTCTCTGCCTCTCTCCTTCCCTCCCCCTTGTTAAAATAAGTTTGTTGCAGCCTTTCTCATTTAATTTCTCTTACGATTTACACATCTCTCTCTCTGCCTCTCTCCTTCCCTCCCCCTTGTTAAAAAAAGTTTGTTGCAGCCTTTGTCATTTAATTTCTCTTACGATTCACACATCTCTCTCTCTGCCTCTCTCCTTCCCTCCCCCTTGTTAAAATAAGTTTGTTGCAGCCTTTCTCATTTAATTTCTCTTATGATTCTCACATCTCTCTCTCTCTGCCTCTCTCCTTCCCTCCCCCTTGTTAAAATAAGTTTGTTGCAGCCTTTGTCATTTAATTTCTCTTACGATTTACACATCTCTCTCTCTGCCTCTCTCCTTCCCTCCCCCTTGTTAAAATAAGTTTGTTGCAGCCTTTGTCATTTAATTTCTCTTACGATTCTCACATCTCTCTCTCTGCCTCTCTCCTTCCCTCCCCCTTGTTAAAATAAGTTTGTTGCAGCCTTTGTCATTTAATTTCTCTTACGATTTACACATCTCTCTCTGCCTTTCTCCTTCCCTCCCCCTTGTTAAAATAAGTTTGTTGCAGCCTTTGTCATTTAATTTCTCTTACGATTCTCACATCTCTCTCTCTCTGCCTCTCTCCTTCCCTCCCCCTTGTTAAAATAAGTTTTTTGCAGCTTTTCTCATTTAATTTCTCTTACGATTCTCACATCTCTCTCTGCCTCTCTCCTTCCATCCCCCTTGTTAAAATAAGTTTGTTGCAGCTTTTCTCATTTAATTTCTCTTACGATTCTCACATCTCTCTCTGCCTCTCTCCTTCCCTCCCCCTTGTTAAAATAAGTTTGTTGCAGCTTTTCTCATTTAATTTCTCTTACGATTCTCACATCTCTCTCTGCCTCTCTCCTTCCCTCCCCCTTGTTAAAATAAGTTTGTTGCAGCTTTTCTAATTTAATTTCTCTTACGATTCTCACATCTCTCTCTGCCTCTCTCCTTCCCTCCCCCTTGTTAAAATAAGTTTGTTGCAGCCTTTGTCATTTAATTTCTCTTACGATTTACACATCTCTCTCTCTCTGCCTCTCTCCTTCCCTCCCCCTTGTTAAAATAAGTTTGTTGCAGCCTTTGTCATTTAATTTCTCTTACGATTCTCACATCTCTCTCTCTGCCTCTCTCCTTCCCTCCCCCTTGTTAAAATAAGTTTGTTGCAGCCTTTGTCATTTAATTTCTCTTACGATTCTCACATCTCTCTCTCCTTCCCTCCCCCTTGTTAAAATAAGTTTGTTGCAGCCTTTGTCATTTAATTTCTCTTACGATTCTCACATCTCTCTTTCTGCCTCTCTCCTTCCCTCCCCCTTGTTAAAATAAGTTTGTTGCAGCCTTTGTCATTTAATTTCTCTTACGATTTACACATCTCTCTCTCTGCCTCTCTCCTTCCCTCCCCCTTGTTAAAATAAGTTTGTTGCAGCCTTTGTCATTTAATTTCTCTTACGATTCTCACATCTCTCTCTCTCTGCCTCTCTCCTTCCCTCCCCCTTGTTAAAATAAGTTTGTTGCAGCCTTTGTCATTTAATTTCTCTTACGATTCTCACATCTCTCTCTCTCTGCCTCTCTCCTTCCCTCCCCCTTGTTAAAATAAGTTTGTTGCAGCCTTTGTCATTTAATTTCTCTTACGATTTACACATCTCTCTCTCTGCCTCTCTCCTTCCCTCCCCCTTGTTAAAATAAGTTTGTTGCAGCCTTTGTCATTTAATTTCTCTTACGATTCTCACATCTCTCTCTCTCTGCCTCTCTCCTTCCCTCCCCCTTGTTAAAATAAGTTTGTTGCAGCCTTTGTCATTTAATTTCTCTTACGATTCTCACATCTCTCTTTCTGCCTCTCTCCTTCCCTCCCCCTTGTTAAAATAAGTTTGTTGCAGCCTTTGTCATTTAATTTCTCTTACGATTTACACATCTCTCTCTCTGCCTCTCTCCTTCCCTCCCCCTTGTTAAAATAAGTTTGTTGCAGCCTTTGTCATTTAATTTCTCTTACGATTCTCACATCTCTCTCTCTGCCTCTCTCCTTCCCTCCCCCTTGTTAAAATAAGTTTGTTGCAGCCTTTGTCATTTAATTTCTCTTACGATTCTCACATCTCTCTCTCTCTGCCTCTCTCCTTCCCTCCCCCTTGTTAAAATAAGTTTGTTGCAGCCTTTGTCATTTAATTTCTCTTACGATTCTCACATCTCTCTCTCTCTGCCTCTCTCCTTCCCTCCCCCTTGTTAAAATAAGTTTGTTGCAGCCTTTGTCATTTAATTTCTCTTACGATTCTCACATCTCTCTTTCTGCCTCTCTCCTTCCCTCCCCCTTGTTAAAATAAGTTTGTTGCAGCCTTTGTCATTTAATTTCTCTTACGATTTACACATCTCTCTCTCTGCCTCTCTCCTTCCCTCCCCCTTGTTAAAATAAGTTTGTTGCAGCCTTTGTCATTTAATTTCTCTTACGATTCTCACATCTCTCTCTCTCTGCCTCTCTCCTTCCCTCCCCCTTGTTAAAATAAGTTTGTTGCAGCCTTTGTCATTTAATTTCTCTTACGATTCTCACATCTCTCTCTCTCTGCCTCTCTCCTTCCCTCCCCCTTGTTAAAATAAGTTTGTTGCAGCCTTTGTCATTTAATTTCTCTTACGATTCTCACATCTCTCTCTCTCTGCCTCTCTCCTTCCCTCCCCCTTGTTAAAATAAGTTTGTTGCAGCCTTTGTCATTTAATTTCTCTTACGATTTACACATCTCTCTCTCTGCCTCTCTCCTTCCCTCCCCCTTGTTAAAATAAGTTTGTTGCAGCCTTTGTCATTTAATTTCTCTTACGATTCTCACATCTCTCTCTGCCTCTCTCCTTCCCTCCCCCTTGTTAAAATAAGTTTGTTGCAGCCTTTGTCATTTAATTTCTCTTACGATTTACACATCTCTCTCTCTGCCTCTCTCCTTCCCTCCCCCTTGTTAAAATAAGTTTTTTGCAGCCTTTGTCATTTAATTTCTCTTACGATTCTCACATCTCTCTCTCTGCCTCTCTCCTTCCCTCCCCCTTGTTAAAATAAGTTAGTTGCAGCCTTTGTCATTTAATTTCTCTTACGATTCTCACATCTCTCTCTGCCTCTCTCCTTCCCTCACCCTTGTTAAAATAAGTTTTTTGCAGCCTTTATCATTTAATTTCTCTTATGATTCTCACATCTCTCTCTCTCTGCCTTTCTCCTTCCCTCCCCCTTGTTAAAATAAGTTTGTTGCAGCCTTTGTCATTTAATTTCTCTTACGATTCTCACATCTCTCTCTGCCTCTCTCCTTCCCTCCCCCTTGTTAAAATAAGTTTGTTGCAGCTTTTCTCATTTAATTTCTCTTACGATTCTCACATCTCTCTCTGCCTCTCTCCTTCCATCCCCCTTGTTAAAATAAGTTTGTTGCAGCTTTTCTCATTTAATTTCTCTTACGATTCTCACATCTCTCTCTGCCTCTCTCCTTCCCTCCCCCTTGTTAAAATAAGTTTGTTGCAGCTTTTCTCATTTAATTTCTCTTACGATTCTCACATCTCTCTCTGCCTCTCTCCTTCCCTCCCCCTTGTTAAAATAAGTTTGTTGCAGCCTTTGTCATTTAATTTCTCTTACGATTCTCACATCTCTCTTTCTGCCTCTCTCCTTCCCTCCCCCTTGTTAAAATAAGTTTGTTGCAGCCTTTGTCATTTAATTTCTCTTACGATTTACACATCTCTCTCTCTGCCTCTCTCCTTCCCTCCCCCTTGTTAAAATAAGTTTGTTGCAGCCTTTGTCATTTAATTTCTCTTACGATTCTCACATCTCTCTCTCTGCCTCTCTCCTTCCCTCCCCCTTGTTAAAATAAGTTTGTTGCAGCCTTTGTCATTTAATTTCTCTTACGATTCTCACATCTCTCTCTCTCTGCCTCTCTCCTTCCCTCCCCCTTGTTAAAATAAGTTTGTTGCAGCCTTTGTCATTTAATTTCTCTTACGATTCTCACATCTCTCTCTCTCTGCCTCTCTCCTTCCCTCCCCCTTGTTAAAATAAGTTTGTTGCAGCCTTTGTCATTTAATTTCTCTTACGATTCTCACATCTCTCTCTCTCTGCCTCTCTCCTTCCCTCCCCCTTGTTAAAATAAGTTTGTTGCAGCGTTTGTCATTTAATTTCTCTTACGATTTACACATCTCTCTCTCTGCCTCTCTCCTTCCCTCCCCCTTGTTAAAATAAGTTTGTTGCAACCTTTGTCATTTAATTTCTCTTACGATTCTCACATCTCTCTCTGCCTCTCTCCTTCCCTCCCCCTTGTTAAAATAAGTTTGTTGCAACCTTTGTCATTTAATTTCTCTTACGATTCTCACATCTCTCTCTGCCTCTCTCCTTCCCTCACCCTTGTTAAAATAAGTTTGTTGCAGCCTTTGTCATTTAATTTCTCTTACGATTTACACATCTCTCTCTCTGCCTCTCTCCTTCCCTCCCCCTTGTTAAAATAAGTTTGTTGCAGCCTTTGTCATTTAATTTCTCTTACGATTCTCACATCTCTCTCTCTGCCTCTCTCCTTCCCTCCCCCTTGTTAAAAAAAATTTTTTGCAGCCTTTGTCATTTAATTTCTCTTACGATTCTCACATCTCTCTCTCTCTGCCTCTCTCCTTCCCTCCCCCTTGTTAAAATAAGTTTGTTGCAGCCTTTGTCATTTAATTTCTCTTACGATTCTCACATCTCTCTCTCTGCCTCTCTCCTTCCCTCCCCCTTGTTAAAATAAGTTTTTTGCAGCCTTTGTCATTTAATTTCTCTTACGATTTACACATCTCTCTCTCTGCCTCTCTCCTTCCCTCCCCCTTGTTAAAATAAGTTTGTTGCAGCCTTTGTCATTTAATTTCTCTTACGATTCTCACATCTCTCTCTCTGCCTCTCTCCTTCCCTCCCCCTTGTTAAAATAAGTTTTTTGCAGCCTTTGTCATTTAATTTCTCTTACGATTCTCACATCTCTCTCTCTCTGCCTCTCTCCTTCCTTCCCCCTTGTTAAAATAAGTTTGTTGCAGCCTTTCTCATTTAATTTCTCTTACGATTCTCACATCTCTCTCTCTCTCTGCCTCTCTCCTTCCCTCCCCCTTGTTAAAATAAGTTTTTTGCAGCCTTTGTCATTCAATTTCTCTCACGATTCTCACATCTCTCTCTCCTTCCCTCCCCCTTGTTAAAATAAGTTTGTTGCAGCCTTTGTCATTTAATTTCTCTTACGATTTACACATCTCTCTCTCTGCCTCTCTCCTTCCCTCCCCCTTGTTAAAATAAGTTTTTTGCAGCCTTTGTCATTTAATTTCTCTTACGATTCTCACATCTCTCTCTCTGCCTCTCTCCTTCCCTCCCCCTTGTTAAAATAAGTTTGTTGCAGCCTTTGTCATTTAATTTCTCTTACGATTCTCACATCTCTCTCTCTGCCTCTCTCCTTCCCTCCCCCTTGTTAAAATAAATTTGTTGCAGCCTTTCTCATTTAATTTCTCTTACGATTCTCACATCTCTCTCTCTGCCTCTCTCCTTCCCTCCCCCTTGTTAAAATAAGTTTGTTGCAGCCTTTGTCATTTAATTTCTCTTACGATTCTCACATCTCTCTCTCTGCCTCTCTCCTTCCCTCCCCCTTGTTAAAATAAATTTGTTGCAGCCTTTCTCATTTAATTTCTCTTACGATTCTCACATCTCTCTTTCTCTGCCTCTCTCCTTCCCTCCCCCTTGTTAAAATAAGTTTGTTGCAGCCTTTGTCATTTAATTTCTCTTACGATTCTCACATCTCTCTCTGCCTCTCTCCTTCCCTCCCCCTTGTTAAAATAAGTTTGTTGCAGCTTTTCTCATTTAATTTCTCTTACGATTCTCACATCTCTCTCTCTGCCTCTCTCCTTCCCTCCCCCTTGTTAAAATAAGTTTTTTGCAGCCTTTGTCATTTAATTTCTCTCACGATTCTCACATCTCTCTCTGCCTCTCTCCTTCCCTCCCCCTTGTTAAAATAAGTTTTTTGCAGCCTTTGTCATTTAATTTCTCTTACGATTTACACATCTCTCTCTCTGCCTCTCTCCTTCCCTCCCCCTTGTTAAAATAAGTTTTTTGCAGCCTTTGTCATTTAATTTCTCTCACGATTCTCACATCTCTCTCTCCTTCCCTCCCCCTTGTTAAAATAAGTTTGTTGCAGCCTTTGTCATTTAATTTCTCTTACGATTCTCACATCTCTCTCTCTCTGCCTCTCTCCTTCCCTCCCCCTTGTTAAAATAAGTTTGTTGCAGCCTTTGTCATTTAATTTCTCTTACGAAGACATTAAAGATACCTTCAGTGAGAAGGATTTGCTTGTTTATCTTTAAACAACAAATCAAATCTTGGATTGATATTTGTAAATGCTGGTCTCATGGCGATTTCAATGTTCTTAATACTTGAGCGTTTTTGTGTTAGCTTTTCAGGAAAAATGGTATAACCAACAAATAATGATTCTGAAGCTAGAATATAAAATAAAATAAAAAAATCTAAATTGTACTCAACCCAACGACCCCACGTTTGGGGGTGAAAACAGGGTTGAATAGTGCAGGATGAAGTGAGTGGCTCCACTTCGGGTGCTTGTCACCCCTAAGTCTATTTCACATATCGCAAACCGGACGCGTGAAACTTCCGATATGTAGAGCCTGGGCAAGGTTGACTGAAGCCATAGCCAGGGTAAGGGCACCACTCACTTTTACTTTATAATTCTGTGGAAATGAAAATAAACACCTCTACAGGACTAATATCACATGACCATTCTCGTCTGTCGCGAAAAGGGGGCACGAATAGGCACGATCGCTCAGGAAATGTTGTGTCGGAATTCAGTTATTGACTTGGCTGTGAAGGTAAGTGTGACTCGGAACAGCCAAGGTGCATAATTTGTATTTTCCCGAAGGTATCCGATATTTGCCGAGTGAATGATGGGCGAGCAGAGTTGTAGCGGTGACCATGACGGCGGAATGTTATTAAGGAATATCGGGGCTGACGTGAGTTTTTCTCAGCTTGAATCTGAAAAGTATCCCTTGGGACTGAAGTGTTTAAATTTTCAGAGATTGACATTTGTAAGAAAGTTTTTTTTCTTTCATTTCTGTCTTGTGGAAGGGATCTTCCTCTTCTTTCTTCAAGCGTACCTGTTCGTCCTGTCTAGTAGTGTTGGTAGACCCCTTGTAAAGAATATAGTGAATAATGTATTGATTTGATAGTCAAGACATGTAGTATTTGTTTGTAATTAAATTTTACAATTCCGATAAGATGGATGGGCTTGGCTCTTTCCAATAAGAAACTCAATTCTAGGTACAGTTTCCGAGAGTAACACTCGCATATTATTCATAATTGACTGTCTTTCACAAAATTTGGTGTATACTAAAAAAAACAAAACATCAAAAGCCTGCAAGGAAGTTAAACAAACGTGGATATACGTACAGAACAGACATGCCTGATTTTATAGAATGTTCTTTTTGATTTGACAGTATTATCAACTGTATGTGAGGTTTTCAAGACGTAAGTTGAGTTTAGTAGCTTGTGATGGCACTAAGGGGATTTGCACTCCGGTCATCAGCGTCTCACTGTATGTAACAATCACTGGGTAACAAACCCATGTTATAATCGTAGTTAAATAAGGGGTGTTTCGTTTGCAACTACTTATAAACACCCCCTTCTCTATCTCCCTGGGAAGGTGGTATGTAAGCGGATAGGGACCGTTTCGACCGACCAACCCTAGTCTCCAAGTTCAACAGTCTCCGTGTAACAAAGAAAAATCACTACATTGGTCAGGTTATCATCATCATCATCAGTCTTTTAACGTCCGTCGTTGGACATAGACCTTCCCCGGGATTCGCCACAATTCTCTATCATGGGCGTTGCGGAGCCAGTATCTCCTGAATCTGTCCAGTTCATCTCTCTATCTTGTGTTCTGTCGGCCTCGTTTTCTTATGTGATCTCTGGGGATCCATGTTGTGAGACGTGATATCCACCGGTTGTCTTTTATTCTTGCAACATGGCCTGACCATTGCCATTTGAGTTTCTTGATAGTTTCTATGATGTCACAGACCCTGTTTCTTCCTTATATACAGTGCTATTTTGTGATCTTTCCATGTAACGTTGAGCACAATTCTCTCATGCGCACGTTGCATACTTCTCAGCTTGTAGGCCAGGTAGTAAAGATTACAATTAATCAGAAAAGGCAAGAAAGAAATAACAAACATTAAATGAATAAAACAACCATTCCTAATACAGGTTGTGCATTAAGTCCTTCCGTAACGTTCACTAGACATCACCTTTCTTGACTTTGTTTTTGAGGATGTACTAAATGTTAAAATGTTAAGTTCACCAATTCCTGATATTGAAACTTTGAAGGCAAGGATAACAGATGATTTAGCGACGGTGATTGAAGTTATGTTGAATTTTAAAAAGTAGCACTTAACTGAAATGGAGCGTCGGCATTTAGTCGGTTGAAGGGAGTTCTAACATTGGTAGCTAAGAAAATTAAACTATTTTTCTCATTGTTAAAATCTACACTGCTTCCACTCAACTGGTTGTGCATAGATATTTCTTATTTCGTTTATATGGCCTTGGCGTCTGGTGTTATCTTTACAAAACTTGGTGTTTGGGGAGGGAATAGGCCCCCCTAGAAGTGGTCCTGATCAAGTTGACGAAACACGGCGTGAAATCGAGTATCACTAAGATGCGCTGTGGGTTACAAATAGAGCACATGTTGAAGTACACGAATAACAGAAGGAACTAAAAATCTGAGAGCGCATACTTCTTCCAACGCCATTGCCAGCGAAAATAATTGTTCATGGATCTTCCCCAAAATAGAACCACCTTTTCCATAGCCTATTGCCTGCACTTCCTCAAAATTTCATTGAAATTTGCAGACTACTTTTGGAGATATCGTGTGGACAAATGGAAATACGCAATAGAATAACTTTGTGCTAAGGTATTATTAGCAATAAACCATGTTTATACCTAGCATAGGTTTTATGTAGTATATATTTAATATGGTGCGTAATATATGTTTGAAATTACCGGAGGCCTTCATACTCATGTTGTAAATCAAAGCAGGTTCAGGAAACGGCTTGCAATCTTCGTCTTGGTGCTAAGGATGTTGAAAAACAACGTTGATTTTTGTTGATCCGGCTGTGTGTTCTCGCCTGATTCGAATGAAGAATTGGGAGAGAATGCAAATTCGAACGAAAATTCTTCTTTAGTTAAGAAAGATCTCATTTCACCAGACTACCCTCGATCCCTCGAAAAGGTAGGGCCACAAGACCTTTTTATACTTGCTAATCGCTTTATATATACTCTCATAGTCAAAATCACATAATCCTTACGTGTATGGAAGTCATGTGTCCAGAATACATGCTTTGCCCTCTTTCGACTGCGTGTAACACTAACGTGTCTTTTTGAAAACACTCCTTGACATTCTGCGATTAAGCCAGCTGCTGAATTTATTACGCAAGAAATAAGACGCATGCGCACCTCTTTTAAAACTTTTTATCAAGTGTAGAGGGCATTAACATAAAAGACTCCAGGCTTGGATTTTGAATGCTGATATTCAAGGCAAGTAGGACCTCCCGATTTAGAAGTTTGATGCTACGCAGCTTTTCTCCCCCCACCCTTCCAATTCGGCCTTGTGCTGTGCTTAGGTGCTTAGAAGATTTTTGGGATATCTCATTACAGAAATTTTGATAGATATTGATGTTAAGCTTTCGTTGCTTTGTTTTTTTAAAAATCTGAATCGAATTTGGAAGAGGTATATGCATACTGTAATGTCTGCCTGTCTATCCACATGATATCTCTAAATGTTCTCAATGACTTTGAATTGAATCCTGTGAAATAGTGGGCCATGTGCTACAGAAGTAGTGATTAAATTTTGGGGCGGACCCCGAAATTTTTTTCGATTGAGAGATTATTCTACAGAAAAAGAAGTTAAAGACAAGTAGTTGCTAAAATGGCTGAATTTAGATTTCAAGGGAAATAACTCAATATTTATGTTTTTAGAGTTCTATTCCTTTTAATTTTTTTCAATCAGTTCCTAGTGCTCGGCAATGGCAGAGGCATGCACCAACTCAGAGCTTTCTAGTTTTTTTTCTGTAGGTTCCCTAAGGCCAAGAAAAGTTTTTCCCTCGAACATTATGTTATTATTTCCCAGGCTAGCCTCATAGGTTACTGCCCATAAACATGAGTGCTTGACTTGAAAAAATTCAAGTGAACGGACAATCACAAAAAGGATAAAGCCTCAAGCACAAAAGATAAATAAAATAAAATAGAATAAAATACGAAAAAAACAAAAAACAAAAAACAAAGAAAATATGTACAAGCAAATAAACTAAAGTGTTTTAAAGTTACTTGGTTGTGGGGAGCCAAGGTAGAAAAGTTTCGAAAATCTGACCCGCAGAATGAGTTGTACAAACAAGGCCATGTCGTTTTGGGGTGACTTTGTCAAGTGACGGTTGAACAAGGAGAAAGATTTGGTGGAATTCGCCAACGGGCTTACTCGCGGTGCGATTGCTGACCCCCGGGGTGACGCTGCATCCCACTCTGACATGGATGAGGGGAAAAGAGATGTGTATGTATTGGTGTGCAATGTATTTATACGTGACGACGGACATGTGCTTTCTGCACGTACATTAATGTATTTTCATGATTGAATTTATCAATTAGAAAGAAGGAAAAACTATAGCCGAGTATGACCTAAAGAGGAAGAATGAAATACGCACATACACACTAACACACACACACACACACACACACACACACACACACATATATATATATATATATATATATATATATATATATATATAGAGAGAGAGAGAGAGAGAGAGATAGCGAAGAAGATTTCGAATGGAAAGTAATCTAAGTTCGCAGTAGAATGAGAAAGAGACAAATCACCTAATCCACGTATAAAAGTAAAAATTACATTCTAATCTAAAGACGAGCAGAAGGATAGTACAATAAGTAAATAGATAATGAATTATAATAATCTAAAAATGGTGTGGAAGAGAAATTCTGTATTTGGGGTAAATATATTTGATTTATTAAAATTTTTTTTACTATTTAGTAAACGGAATTTGTCTTTTAAGTCAAACTTGGGAATTATGAAAGTAATATACGCATATTTACTTGTGTGTTTGTGTGCATTATTGTGTATGTATATTCGTCCATGTCTAGCAATGTGTATGTGTATGTGCATGTATATAATGTACTCACATGTATGAGTGTGTGTGTATGCATGCAAACATTCATCTTTGGATTGCTTAATCTGTATAGATATTTACTAGGTTTATTTTAGACTGGCTTATGACAAAATGAGGGGAAAATAGGCTAAGAAGATTCTACTACACTAGTCTTGAAGGGTAGGACTGGCTGCCCGCTTGTTTTGAAAATCAGCTCTCGAATTCCTGACCTTAGCTTAGGCTCGAACACCGACTACTGGTGGGAAATACACAAATGTTTGACCTGACAAGCAGGCATGTCTTTAATGTGAATATCTATGTACGTATGTTTGTATATATGTTTGTGTATTTTTGTGTGCTTAGAAATTTACTGAGTTCGGCTTAATGTGGCACAATGCCTAAACGAGAAACATTCAAGTAGGAAGATTGTGTTCGGCAAATCTTCCGAACAGTAAGGACTTGCCAGCCTTAGAAATGTGAAAAATGAACGACAAATTTATTGAAATCTCTAAACATCATACTCTCCTTCGCAATTCGTCTGAGAGTTACATCTCATATAGAAAAGACATAATAAAATCTTATCTGTAAAAGAACTTTATAATATAATACACTTTTCGTGTCGATATATGATTGGTCCAGCTCCTGGTGACTTCAAGTTCGAGTGACTAATCACAGTGTGACAGCCCCTTGCTCATAATAGATTTTCCCAATTATAAATATAGTAGCCATTTTGCTTCCTTTTTTTTCTTCGTGGCATCTCAGTGACAAGATGACAAGAAACAGGACAGAGGGCAAAGAGAGTTGGAGTCAATATTTTCTCAAGGGTATTCGTGTGAGAGTGATGTATAAAGAAAAAACAAAACAAAAAAACGTTTTTCTAGACATAATCAGTAGTGGATGTTCTTATTTTAAGCCCTCTAGCTCCATTGGTGTGCCCCTAATGTGATACATATATACGTACATAGATAGGTAGTCAGACCCACCTAACAACTGAAGACACCCATGCTGACAGTTTTGGGTGACAGTTTCTAATTAAGATGACAAAATACAATTCAAGTTTTAGTTTCAAACAAATACGATTAAGTTTTCATATGAGAGAGTCATTTGCTGCCTCATGAAATACTTGGTAAAGGACGAACCCAACAGGCCTAGCTTCGATGCAATCAGTGGGGGAGTCGTATCAAATACTACATTGGGGAGGGGTTCTCTCAGAAAATATTTCGTGATCTAGCCGAGGGTTGTTCAACTGCAAGTTTACTTAATTACTTGTTTTTCTCCATCTAATTATTGTTGCCTTTTTATCAGATCACCCAGAGTCGATAAATACTTCTAAAAGTATAAAAATCACACCAGGAGCCTGTCTTACATGGACCCCGCCCCAACCATTTAGGCTACAGAAGCGTCAACCATTTAGCGTAGTCATTCTGCCATTTGCTGGTCGCTCAACCTTACGGCTCTTTGTGCCACTTCGATAGATAAAAATAATTTGACGTCACTCAAACTATAATGTAATAAAACACATTTGGTATTGAAAAGGTACAATGATGCGATGTTAAAATCGGAAATTTACCAGAATTTAGTTTTAAATCGAAAAAATATCAATGAAGAAACTAATCATTTTTTTTTTTAATTGGATACTTGAACATCCGGGCACTTACTATAATGTATTTTTGTGGAACTAAGTAACAACACTGCAATTACCTCATTGCTTTTATAATTCACAAAATCAATGAGTTCAGCATTAGTAACGACGGAATCTATAGTAAAATTAGAAGTCAATAGCATTACATAATTAAGAATTGATCATTTACGCCTTCACAGAAGTCAAGTTTGAACCATAGAACGCTCTTCGTACAATACCAAATTCGAAATTGCCCTCTATTTGATTATGCCCCATGTTGGATGTGCACCATACGTTCAGGGTCACTGCCCTAAGCCATTGTTATTCTAATTTTTGTACTTTTCACTCAATCAGTCAATCAATTTGTTAACCTAGAATGTCATTGATAGAAAGCACTATGACAGCACATACCTCTGACAACGTCATTGTCGCTAAAAACTGAATGAAAATCAGTTTATACATACCAACAATGCCAAAGAGATAATAGTAAAAACGATTCTGGATCTAGCCCATATAATTACTTCTTCCTTAGCCCATGGCTAACCATTCCACAATAATTCCTTGAAAGTAATTGAGAACTTTTGGAGATAACGTGTAGACAAATAGGAGTGAATAGATAAATTCATGAAAAATCGAAAAATATATCTAAATCGAAAAGAAAAAGAATCCGTTCCCAAACTTAACTAACTCTTCTTTACCCCAAGGTTTAACCGTTCAGAAAATTTAATTGAAATGTATTGAGAACTTTGGGATACATTGTGTTGGCATATAGCTACGACTTAGGGGAGACGACTGCAATATATTCCTGGGTTTGCCCAAAATCTAATCACATCTTCCGTTGCCCATTGCCCACCCTTCTATGAAATGTCACTGAAATTCAGTGAGAACTCTTGGAAACACTGGTTGAACATACAGACAGACACGAGAGGATACATGAATAGATATGAAATTTGAATAAGATGGCGTAAAGGTAAGGATTAAATAATCAAGATAGAAATTGTTCGTTTTCACAAATAGTTGATAAAGAGAATACATTATTCTTTTGTTTTTTTTCTTTCCTTGTGATAAGCCAGTAAACATCAACAGGATAGAATGTTAAACCTTTCATCCAGGAGTCTTTTGCTCTAATCTCGAAGTCAAGTCCGCACATTTTCCCCAGTATATCTTTGTAAGTGCGAATGAATGCGTGCCAGTGTGGAACTGCGAAGAAAGAGTTGTTGCTTTACAAATTCACAATTTCCAAATCCCCAAGTTGAGAGGAATGTTCCATTGGCGGTTGACTGTCTTTTCCGCTTCCCAATTTCCCGCCTTGAGATGAAGGTGCGAAATGAAACCGACATTTGGCCGCAAACTCCATTGTTTGTAATCTCCTGTTACGAATAATAAATCATTACACGTCCGACAGATTTGGCAGTGGGAATAGAGGTTTTACTTTTATCATACATATTATAGCCCTATTATAGCAGCAAAGCTTGTATGAATACCTGCTCACAGACAATCCTTCTTTTCTGATTTGCAATGAATTTATTTAGTAAAATCATTTGCAATTTTCAGTTGAATCTTCTGGAATATTTTCTTTGGTAAAATCACTTACAAAGCGTCCCTATAGTAATTGTATTAGAGCAGTATGTGTAATGTGGGAATCAGGATTTTACAAATAAGTAAAATTTATACGAGAACATAAGTTGAAAATAATTTTGGACCTCAAATTTCAAAATCACTAGATTTGGTCATATCAACACATTAACGTTTTCATCAAAATCGAATTGTGGCAGGTTATTGCTTAGGTGATCCGTCAGTCAGTCAGTCAGTCAGTCAGTCAAGAGAGAGAGAGAGAGAGAGAGAGAGGGGGGTGGCCCCGGGAAAGGTGTCTCCAGGTGCGTGTTTTTTGGCCGAAAATATTACATAACCATGCTAAATTTCGCTTGAAACTACCGCGTGTCATTAATAATAACAGCGGAGAAAAGATCACGTAATTTTACAGAATTAGTAACAATTTTCCATGCTTAAAATGAAAGAGTTGACTTGTCCCATTTTGACTGGACAACAGATAATTTACTAAATTGATAATTGCACCAATATTGCCCGTTATTTTTTTTTTTTAACAAAAAAGGAAGTAACTAAAAGGAGCTACTGAATGTAACTGAATACTTCGAAGGGGTACTTCCGTATGATGGATGAAAAGCAGTCGTTGCAATGTAAATATGACCACATTTTCAAGGCTTAAAATTTTCTCTTAATACTGAATCTGACCTCCATTTTTTCGGATTTTTAAAATCAGTGTGAATAATGCAATAATCCAGTGAGATTAAATTTTCTGGAAAATTCGTTTTAAAAAATATACATTCGCTGAATAGGGTTATTTGAAAAGATATTTGTTTCTAACGATGGTCTGCTCAAAACTCAAACACGCACACACACACACACACACACACGTATATATATATATTCAAACAACAAAGATAAGGATGTACACCTTCTTAAGAAGATCATTGTCAGCACGAAATAAACTTGGTAAATCGCACTAAATAAATCTTCACCTTTTTAAATTTGCGAATTTTATAAAATCCATAATAGCAGAAAGTGAATGTTGGAAGAATGGATCGGAAAAGGAGAAGAAAAAAAATAACAGAAAGCACAAATAGAAAATGCATCGATCATAATATTTTAGACTGTTTAAATTACACTGACGTTTCTTTAAATTCATTTTTTATTCCACACATGCACACACGCACAAGTGCATGCGTACACATGCACGTACACATATATGGATATATATATATACATACATATATATATATATATATATATATATATATATATATATATATATATATATATATATATATATATATATATGTACATCGAGCTTCCAAAAATTTCAAAGAATTAGAACAGTGCTCACGACCCGAATGTAGTACGGAATTTTCCGCTACTCTTTACATGCATATGTATGCATGGATGTGGAAATATTTGATGCTATCACGTGTATATAAATAGATACTATTATATATATATATATATATATATATATATATATATATATATATATATATATATATATATATATATATCATTGACAAAATATATTCGCGTGACTACATTTGTTTAAAATACGTTAATATTCATTTATTCCAAAACGTGGATACATCAATTCAAACAGAATAAGTCTTGAGGAATAATAATAAAAAAAAAAAAAAGATCCCAACCCAGAAATCAATTTCTTTTCACAGGCTCAATGATAGCTTGAACTTCACCCAGCAGCCATCACCACCACTAACATCAGTATGATGACCTACCCCACCACCTCTTTCAGTTGCATGATGATCAATAACGACCCCAACAACGATGACACAAACATAAACACTACCCTTGGCAACTTGACATAGAGTAGTGGTTTTGCAAGCACGTCCCCCAGCAGGGGCGGATCCAGAATTTCGGAGTAAGTTGGGATTGAAATGGAGAAAATCCATTTTTACAAACGAGAAAGAAAAAAATTAAAATATCAATAACAAGTATGTAATATGTGATCCACCATATCTCATTTACATTTGAGTCGTAGTTGTACAGATAAATAAAAAAGAAAAATTTCAAATATCAGAAACAAGTATGTAACATGTAACTTAGCCTTTTCCATTTACATTTGAGCCGTTGTTTTTCAACGCAAGAATTGATAAAAGAATGAAATAAAAACAAATGAAACACATCAACCACTTAACCAATAAATGAAAAATTGATAAAGAATAAGATGGAAAATTAGAATAATGATATAATTAAGTAATGCTCAAGAAATTAGGAAAGCAGAAAAATATTTTTTTGTTTCTGCGGTTACTTTTTGGTTATTTGGGATTACTGTTTTTTCTATTTATAAAAGTTCTTGTTTGATATTTTTTTTAAAGATTGTGCTTTACCCGAGATCCTCACCCTTGAATCTGGGCATGCGCAGACCTTTACTACATTATTGGGATGCCGCCACTTGTTCCTCAATGTCAAACTAGGCTCAGCTTAGTAAATACACAGCAGGGCCAGCCCAAACCTTTATGGGTCCTAAACAGAATTTTATTTGTTCCTACCCCAGCCGTTTTGGGGAACCTTTGGTAGCCTCAGTATCCTGGACAGCCGCCTAGTTCGCTTAAAACCTAGGGCTAGCACTGAGCACTAGCCACTATTCTGGGGAGGAGTCACGATCGTCGCCATTGTTACATTTAATACCGTCAAAACAGCAGCTGATTAAATCACTGATACAAATACAACCATATAGTCCAGGCAAACTATGGTTAGAATTGAAATATATATATATATATATATATACAAACCATAATTTTCATCGGCACAATGCATTTCTATGAAGTCTCCAAAATACCATTCTAAAGGTCCCACAAATCCTAGTAGAAAATGGCGGATATTTTTCAAGATGGCTGCCAATTTGACTTCATTTAGTTGCTTGGGGCCCACGATATCTGCAAAAGTTCTGAATCAATTTCGATAAAATTCGGTGATAGAGTGTGCCACATTATGAGGAAGAATTGATTAAATTTTAGTGTTGATTCAGGCATCTGCTCTTGATTGAGTGATTAGATCCTAGAACAGATTTATGCACAATACTTAAAAGAAATGTACATTCAGTCGTCTATTTTGAATTTCAAAATGATAACTTCCCCTGTCGATAGACTTATAACAGTGTATGCTGGAATACTAACCTTCACGTTTTTTGCTATGACTTCGCAAAACAGATATCAACTGATTAGACACAGAGTTTGAAAGCAGACAAAGTTCTCGTTCCAACGATATATCATGTAATCTGTACAAACATAGGGTTTTGTTTGTATATACGTACAAATGAATATATTGGGAAGAGAATTCAATAACTTCTTTTGCACAACAAATACAAATTAACAAAGTACGCCGCTGGAAAGCAGACCAATTTGTCTTTACAAGGACATAACTTGGTGAGATCAAATTAGCGGCCATCACGAATGTCCAACATCTTGGATTCTCAAGTACGTTTTCTTGAGACTTTTAGTAAGATATTTTGGAGACTACATAGAAATACATTTTTTCCCAATTTTAGTCCCAAATCGGGCCAGTTTGCCCGGACTAATAGTAGTTATGAATATTTACTAGTGTTAGTATAATACGGTGGAAGGCCAAAACTTTGGAGCACTTTGTTCTGCTAAACTGCGAGCATATTTTGTTAGATTCATATGGCCCAAAGCCACGAGCGAGTGACACTCAACAATGAATAAACTCATTACAGTAGTAACGATATGGGAATGAGAAGAGATCCTTATTTATGTAATAAGCAAATGTTGCAAACTAGTCCAAAATGAATCATAAAATGGCCAAGATTAGGTTGGGCAGCTATTCACAGGTAATAATGCAAGCGACTCGTGTTCAACCATACTAACAAATATATGGCATGAGCAAAATCCAGAAAATCTCCTTGAGAATAAGGAAAGCAAAATGCTATTCGAATATTCACACAGATTCCCCAATCCAAGTCAAGTGACAAGACTTAATTATTATGAACAAAAAAAGAAACTAAACTGAATGAGGATCTGGTAGTTCTGGTGGATCAGAGGATAAGAGCAAAGGAGAATGAGTGGATAGAAAAATAATACCAAGACCTTGCACGAGAACTGCAAAAGCCGTAGAATATATGTGAGGGTAGTTCCTATAATGAGAGGAGCACTCAGAATTATCCTAAAGAGTATTGCCAAGAGATCAGAAGAAGAGTTGAAACCATACAGACCACAGCATTACTAAAGTCTGGGAGGACACTGGGGAGAGTATTGGAGACTTGCTTGGCACTTGATCTCCAACAATGACCATTGGTTACAACCCTTTACCCTTTGTGCAAAATCCTGGAGCTAAGACAAAAAACAAAAACAAAAACAAAACAGCAAACAAATCTATGGGAAGAGGTGACTAGGTCGTAACAGTGAGTCACGACCTTGTTTTGTCGGAAGCAAGCAAGAATACCACCGGCCTAATGACCTTACCGAACGCAAGGGCTCGACCCAGCCTTCCTGACCATCTTGGCCGATTGTACTGAATTTCAGTAATCAGGAAGTCATTTTCTGTGAACACCTTGTCAGTCAGCAGTCGGTTAGCAAAAGAGAACTTGGCATGTAAGCGACTCTCTTGGGGAGAAGAGCAGGGAAGAAGAGTGCGGCCATTTTGGACAAAAATTATCAGGCTTTAATCCGCTGCTAATGATGGATCCACCATGACAGCAACAAACGGATGGTCGGGCTGTTGGATTGAACTCCTCCCCCTTCCTTTTATTCTATCTGAGAGTTGGTTTTCTTCTCTCTTTTTTTTCTTTTGAATTCTTCGGTCTCTAATCTCCTTCTTTTTTTTCTCTCCCAACATATGCTACTTTTTAGTCTCTGATTGTTTGGTTCACATATCTATTATTTGTATGTATCATTATATTATAAATTAGTATGTAATCGTAAAATATTGTTACTAATTATAATGATGGATGTATTTACTCGTGTACAGTGCGAGAAATTGGGTATCGGAATCAAAAGCAAAAATGTGGCGTTTGCATGGGACACAAGAGCAATACTCTATCAATTTTGCTCATTTGTATAAAAGTAAACCGCCACGTACGGTGGTCCCATCCTATAATGGTTCCTCTCGTAAACGGCCAGCCTTCATTCATGGCGGTTTTTACTTAGCCAGAACGGTTTGCAAAGCAAATTCATTTTTCATGAATGGCCACTCCATACGCAGGCCGCCACTGATTTTCTGGAACTGTTGATCTGAGATCTCTTTTAATCCGGGCAGAATTTCGAGCAGACGCTAGAATTTATCATGGCCCTCACACTTAGTGGTCACAGGTAGCGTTGTGTGTGAAGCCATCTTATGTTTATACTGAGGTGGTTATTTCTGGTTCATAGATTTTGTAAAATCCGAAGCCTAATTTGCATACAGTTATTCCTAGTAACGGCTTCCAAGCAAAGAGCAAATGTCACTAGTGGTGTAAAGAGTAAACGTGAATCTATATCGATGCAAGGAAAGGTACAAGTGCTGAGAGAACTGGTCCGCAGTTTTTTCCGTGAAGAAACTGAGTGAGACATTTAAAATTATCTCATCAAATATATATGATATTTGTATTTGTTTCAATAATCTACCAATACAAGTTTCACTTAAATCATTAAACTGTGTAGTCCATATCAATGCATCGCATTTAACCATCTAATTAATATTTAGTTTAATTTACTAAGAGTCGTAATGCTTTAAAGTTATAAGATGTGCATTATTAGTGGGTCAGATTTGTATTATTGACTTATCATTACGTGACCTCTGTTGGTCCAGCCAAATGGATCTGGAATCAAGATTGTTGGTGAATCAGCAGTGTACTTGTACAGAGCCGACGGATAGTTTTTCCTAATTCTTTAACGTCCAAAGAAATCCAAGTGCAGGGTTTATACTGGCTTCTAAAATCATCTTAAAGATATGAAGATGCATTGAGAAAATAGGAAACTTACCGTTCCGCATTTCCCATGGAAAGTTGATTGGGGATCACATTAAACTCGAAAATAAAATTAATCCATGACTCTTACGTCTATCATATTAATGAACAGTTTCTCTGCCCGTAACAACAGACTTTTCTACTTAAAGGTAAAAAATTCTGATGAAGATATCTCCTACTCACCATTTGAAACAATGGACTCTTCCACTTGAACGAGTTTAGTTACTTTTTGATAAAATCTCAGATCAAATATTTATTCATATCATTAACGGAAGTGAATTATTTATTATTTATATAAGAGAATGTGAAGAAACTTCTCGAACTCCAGAGCAACACGGATAAATATTTTTTCCAAATTCACTACGGCCTCCAATATATATATATATACATATATATATATATATATATATATATATATATATATATATATATATATATATATATATATATGTATAATAAATTGTGTTATATTGTTTTGAAACTCTATTTGAAATAATTTCCCGTTATTACACATTGAATGTATCAATTGGTCTAGACTACGTAAATAGAATTAACAATTAGAGAAAATCGTTCCCTTTGGGCCGTTGCATTACTGATAGCTGTTTAGCTCAATGGTAAGAGCAATGCTACGTTGAAGTGGCTACCCTATCAGTTGCAACAGTCCAATTTTCTTTAATTGTTTGTTCCGTTTGCGTTGTCTCAGCCAAATGATACATCCACCATGTAATAACAGGAGATCAATTCAAATAGAGCTTCCAAATGATAATTTATGATTATTTCTGTCGGATTGTATATCCATTTGTTGATAATATACGTGTATATATATCTATATACATATTTTCCTAATCATCTTAAAAATCATCGCCTAGAAATTTAAATACATACATTATTTTTTCTCGGGGATAAACTATTACATAAATAGAGGGTAGCATCACACACGAGATCGCATTATACGTGACTAATTTTCTAGTTTGATATATTTCAAAGGAAAGTACATATGCTTCAAATTATAAAGCAGTCGAATTTGAACCTGCTATTGGACCGCAAAGGACAAGTCAAAAGGTTACAAAGACATTCCTCAGCAAATATCGCCGGCCGTCAGTACGATAGTCAGGTCGTTGGTTCAAATGACATTCTTGGTTAAATCAAATTAGGATTGTGACATGATGCGTTGGGTTTCTGAATATTTTGGTGACCTCCGGGGCAGAGTATTGGCCTAATTAAGATTGGTCGTAAGGGTGGGATGAAGTTAAGATCAATGATGAGAACGTTTGGTATAACTACAGATTTGAGGTCTACAGGTTTAGTTATACATCTGCATATGTATGGGCGTCCGACCACATATCTATGTAA
This sequence comes from Thysanoteuthis rhombus, assembly GCA_963457665.1. NCBI lineage: Eukaryota > Metazoa > Mollusca > Cephalopoda > Oegopsida > Thysanoteuthidae > Thysanoteuthis > Thysanoteuthis major. The sequence continues at coordinate 29,790,533 of OY735216.1, forward strand.
ATTGGTGCATATATATATATATATATATATATATATATATATATATATATATATATATATATATATATGTATGTATGTATGTATATATATGTATGTATGTATGTATATATATAAGCGGGGCACAGTGGACCAGGTCGTTTTTGATCCACTGCACCTCATCTCTAGTACACTGGGGACAGTAAATCAGCATAATCTGTTCCAGATCTTAATCACATTTTCCGAAGCCAATTGTACACCCTTCCGTCGAATTTCATGTAAATTAGTTGAGAACATTTAGAGATATCTTATGAATAGATATGCATAAATGTACGAAAAAATGGGAAAATATTTCTCAATCAAGATAAAATTCATGGACCCACCTCAAAAATTAACCCCCTCACCCTAACCCTATTGCCAATCCTTCAACAGAATTTCAGCTGAATTCATTGAGTACTCTCGGAGATATCGAATGTTTGCTGACCAATTCGATAGTTTGGTCTGTTCAATCCTGGCTAAAGATTGAACTAACTAGTCTAACAATTTGTTCTGTGCTCTTGTTCACAGGGTCACGAGTGTCAGTTATTCAGTCAGCCTCGAACTTATTACACAGAAGTAATACTCTAAGAAGAAAGCTTGCTGACCGTAATCGAGTATATATATATATATATATATATATATATATATATATATATATATATATATATATATATATATATATATATATATATATGCAGGTTACCCCAAGGATGCATGCTCAGCTCTCCAGCCTCTTGATGTCATTGACGTTTTCAATTCACACGTCTATGTGTGAGTGTGTGTGTGTGTGTGTGTGTGTGCATGCATGTGTGTGTGTGTGTGAGAGAGAGTGAGTGAGAGAGAGAGAGAGAGAGAGAGAGAGAGAGAGAGAGAACGTATTTTACCTTTTTATGAATCTCAATTTTAAAGGTATGAAATTTTATGAATCCCAAACCCTGAGATTTGTAGATTTGCGTGGCGTGACCCGTACAGAGGAAATAATCCCAACGCCGCTACCAGATATCCTAATGTAATATGTGCAGAAGCATACGTACTTTTCGATTTTCGTATTTCCCAATTACGACGAATACCCTGATTAACCTCAGCGAAATGATCTGGCCGTATCGGATAATTTCCTTTAATAATTTCGTCGCAAGGAACTCAATCTGAAAGGTTCATAAGACAACATACAATTCAGGAGCTGTGTTTGGCTACGGCTCAGTGGAAAAACCCTTAGGTCATCGCATATCGCCACTTAAATGCCCCAGGGCATATCGAGTAATCTTGGCGTAGGAGAGGGGAGCCTCGTGGCTTTCTGGAAGCAGACGACTTGACACTGGTCGTCAAATCAAGTGCTTAGTCTCTTCCTCCTTATGC
>OY735216.1:29796903-29839403 GCA_963457665.1 Thysanoteuthis rhombus
TTTTTTAATTAAAATCCTGCAATTTCCCTTAACGTCTGAACAATATTTCAGTCGAAAGCATCGTGATTACAAATGAAAGAAAAGGATGAAGTACTATTAGAACAATGTTGAATAATGCAGAGCAAGGCAAATTGCTTCCCGTATTGCACCAGGCCGAATCGTTTTTGTGGCAGTTGTGGGTTTTTACGGGACCGGGAGCAGGAGCTAGCATGATGCCCAAGATGTCCTGCAATTTACCAGTGGTGACTCTAGGTCCGACTGCATCAGACATCAAATTCTTTAAAGATTATCTTTTTAGATATCTTAAAATTATTTTTCATATTTTTTGTTGTTTTCAAATTTTCCCAAAGCTGCCTCTGTGTTTACCAATAGTTGGTGTTGGGGGAAGGAAGAAGTGGAATCATACCTTTCCTAAAGGCATTAGTGCAAAGGGAACGCATACTGTCCCAACTGGATTTTATACTCGGTTTGCCGATTCGATTCTCCGTATCATCAATCGTTCGGCCACCCACACCTCCGTTTTGAATGATGAGACAAGTAAATGGATCAAAGACTCCTAAAAGGCCTTTTTTGGGGTCGGAGAGGTATTCAGTGTAAATAATAATGACAGAAAAGGAGATATAACTTGGTACAAACGAGTTATTCCAACAGGAATGCTGTTGGATTTTAATATATTCTCAACTGCATAGTTTTCTGTGCAGGCGAAATTAATGCGCACACAAAAGATTAATTATCGATAATTATGTAGCAATTAATAATTATACTTATAATTGTAAGTATCATGATGATAAATTTAAATTACACCTATTGTAAATAATCTCCTGTCTAACTGTTTCTGTTAACTAGTTAAACCAGTAGTTATTAATCTATTTTTCATATAAATGCATAAAAACTCCCCAAAACATTGATGCTTCATTTGATGGAACAATAAGCTGAACAAAGTATTCCAAAGTACAGAATAAAATCTTAACTAAATGTGTTCGTAGAATGCAATCATGCTTGTATTAAACCACGCCAATACAGTTTTATAAGCCATGAGAGAAAGACTGTGCCAAAATTATCTTGGAACTAACTCAAGTTTACATTTGCACAAGCATTCAGTGCGCACATATATCTGACTCAGGAAAAAATGCACCAAAAAATTAGAGGAAGCGTAACTGAATCGAATTATCATTCTGATTCGCATCCCTTTAATGTTACCGCTCAATTACTTCTACATCTATGCAGATATTTACTTAACTTAACGTAGTCCAGCACAGAATTTATTACATTAACGTTGACCTGCAAATAACTTGTTGCAGTCATGCAGCATCTAGTAAGGACTAAACTCATTACATTGACGAATAGCCTTAGAGTGTAGCTTGCTAACCACCGCTCCATCCTTTCCTTTCCTTAGCTTAGGTTAGTAGGGCACAAGGCTACAATAGTGCAGTGTTAAATGAAAACAGAACTTACCACAATGAACTACAAGACTTATTCGCTGAATATCGCTACATGACGGGCGTCCTTTTACTGTTTAATCTAATCTGGCACTAGTGCCCAATGAGTATTGAAGTACCCAATGAGTATTGAAGCTGTTGCTTGCTTGGCTAATACCTGAATACGACCCAGCTTTAATTCATCGTTGTAACAACTCTGCGTTGTAATGTTGTCACATTAGTAAATCTAGAATATGCGAATATTTGGCATCAATAAATTCATCATATCCACTCTCCAAAAGCAGAAAACCCCAAACCAAACAAAACAACCCCCCCAAATAAACCATCTTCACAGGGGAAATTGAAGCTACACAATCTTCCCAATTCCTTGCAGCAAGTACTTATGCATTCTTATAAAATCTTCGATACTAACATGATACGAATTTCAAGCCGTTGAAAATGTTTCGTTCATTTGTTTACGTACCAATGGATTTCGTGGCTCCCATTACATAAGAAGTGTCTTCTTTAATTAGTCTTATCAATATAAACATGGTTGGTGCTTGCTCAAGTCATTGAACACAAATACGGTCTTGGAAATCTTTCGTATCATGTCTATCTCGATAGTTTTACTTTTTAATCTACCCCTTATTTTCAACATTTCTTCCTCTCAGGTGTTTGTATTCATCGAATCTCGAGAAGAATCACATCTTTTCTTAATACAGTGTCATACTATTTAGCCAGGAAGCTTGAGACCTGAGTTAACTCGGATTTCTGGATTTTCCAGATTTCTGGACCCAGTCTTAATATATACTTAAAATATAGAATAGAAAGTAAAGAATGAAATTGTATTTAACTGATACAAATTACTTTTAAAGCAGGGCCTGTTTGATCTTTATTAATACACTTGAAGGTCTTAAATTGTAGAATATGAAAGTAAGCAAAGAGAAGTAAAGAACGGAACTCTTCATGACATATACCAATTAATCAATGTCAGAAACAGGGTTTGTTTAATCAATATGACTCCACTAAACTTCTTCTGAACACAATTCAACCACGTGAAAATCAAAACATGGACCAATCAAGCAGCGAACTGCTATGAAAGCTACCAGATACAAAACTAGTTAGTCTAAAAAAAAACAAACAAAAAAATAACAGCCAATTTTCTGGTTACTGGGGTTTTCTGGAAACCGAATAAATGATCTGGTACTTGGTTTCCTTTTTTTATCTGAATTCCCCAACCGAGGCGTTGTTATGAATATACATTGATTCTTTCGTGCCAGTCTCCTTATCTTTGTTGTCTTTATCACAAGGTTTTGGCTGCTGTACACTCCGGCCATCTTTCTGCCAGAGACAAAGCGTTGCTACTATTACATATTGATTATTTCAGACCAGTTTTCTCGTCTTTGTTGTCTTTTATCCCGATGTTTTAGCCGCTGAACTCTCTTGCTTTCATTTTGTCAGAATGAGATGAGGCGTTATAATTAAACATGGATTCAACCCGACCAGTATCTTTATCTTGGTTGTCTTTAATCATTTCCTTCCGAACGATGTACCGTTCGGTCTTCAAGGCTGAATCAATGTGACAAAAACGGGTTACGGAACATTCAAGGGGTGAATAGTCGGGGGTGAATTGTTGAGAGTGGATTCGCCATATACCCGACAAAAACAACACAGACCAGGAAACTTGTATGTAAGAATCAATGAATAATAGTAACTAAATATCTATCTTCTAAGTTAGCTTCCTTTCTTTCATCAAAGAAAAATAAAAATAAAACAAGAAATTAATTCATTCCGTTTGCATTTAAGAAATAAACAAATATTAGACCTTGGAGACATTTCACAAACACATTTAAAAATTCCATTTCTTCCACCTTTTCTTTCTTTTTCTTTTTCAATGTGTCCTCTTCGCCATGTTGCTTTCTTTCTTCTTGTATTCCTTATCTATTTTTAAAATCTTCCCTTTCCCTCTTACTACATTCGCTGCTTTCCCTAGTTTTTGTTTGTTTCTTTCTTTCACTTACAACCCTTTACTTTTATCTTTCATTCACTCGCTGTCACTCTGACTCTTTCTTGTAAATTCCCTATCTCTTCCTTTTGTTCAACCAATGCTTCCTTCGTCTCGAATTTCTTTCCTTCCTTCTTTCTTTTTCTTTCTTTCTTTCTTCCTCTCATTCATCCATCCAAAGCCTCTAACCCCTCAATTCTTTATGCTTTCTTTCCGTCATCCTTTCTCTCCTCAGCCTACCTCTCCCCCCTCTCTCTCTCTCACGCCTTCCTCCCATTCTTTGTTTTAATGCCTCATTTTCAATATATTTTCCCGCCTTTTTCCGCATCTCCCAAAAGTATTATTCAGCAAAAACAACCAGACTACAACGCCATAAACAATCATATTTGAACGAGACTTTTTCAAACAATTAAGGCCCACGTTCTTCGTTCGCAACAAACCGGCTTCCTTCCGTTCCTTTTCTCCCCATCGCTCCGCTTCTGAAAGCGCCATTTTCGCCCACATTCTCAACAAGAACCGTCTTCTTGTGGACGTTGTCATCATTGTTCAAAATGTCTACGAATAATCTACAGCCGTTCTCGTTGGAGATTCTTAAATATCGGAGTGACAGCAGAGGTAAAAACGCCATAAACTGGTGGGAAATAAAAGAACGATTGAGGAAGAGGGGAAGGAGGATGGGGGAGAACAAATAAAGGTGAGAGACGAACAGAAGGGGGGGGACGAATTAGCGAGACAAGCAGAAGATGGGAAGGAAGAGGCTAACAAAGAGAGTGATGGCAGTGGTGGTGGCGGCGTCTTTTCGTGAAGAGGGACGGTGTAGCATCAATCTGCCCTCTTTGATTTCATGACTTGCCCTTGACACGCACCAAACGTAAATCGTGGCCGTGCTAGTCACATGTCCTCCTCAGGGGACTACAAATTGACGCCATTTTCTTTCTACTTTCTCCATCTTCCTTTTTTTTTGCTTTCTCGTTTTGTCTTCTCGCTTTATTTTATTTTATTTTCAATATTTGTCTTCTTTACTTTCTAAAGGCCACTGTTGCTATATTATTGTTTGCTGGTTGCCCTCTCACTCGCGACTGATATTATTTCCGTTGTTTATTTGAGTCATTGCTCCAATCCCATCTCCCCTTTTTTCACTCAGTCTTACTCTTCTTTCTTGAATGCTTTTGTTATGGCGTGTCCCCCGTGATTTTCGTGGTGTGGTTGTTCGCGCCATTACAATTTCTGCAATGGTTCGTTCCCGCTCGGCAATTCTCATTCGACGGTAGCAAGAAGGGGAACCTTTTTATTATTATTATTATTATTATTATTATTATTGTTGTTGTTGTTGTTGTTGTTGTTGTTGTTGTTGTTGTTGTTGTTGTTGTTGTTGTTGTTCCCCAAGAACAGCTTTTCAATCTGGTAATTGTGATTTCCTGCTGCAAAAGAGCAAACGGCCTCCAGGGAAACATTCAGAGACGAACACAGGCTACATTCCCTAAAACCACGACAAACTGCGGCCTTCAGAAATATACGCCCAACTACAACTAGATCAGTTCATCGTGATTGGGAATTGAAATAATTAAAATACAAAATAGCTCCTGACAGGCACTCTGATTGTGTGCGCCTTGTGTTCCATCCATCCTGTTTGAAATACTTCGGTTCTGGTTAAATTCAGTTTAAAACAAAAAAATAGTATTTTACTGAAATTGATGAACACAACGAACTGGCCAAGACCCACATTTTGAAACAGCCATAAATCAAATTCATGAACTCACCTTTAATACACGTTTTTCCACTCAAATATACATTGTATCGGTTAGTCAAAAGTTTCTATACCCAGGAGAAAGTAACTCTTTTTAACTACATCAACATTTCATTTTTTTCAGGTAGCTCTGAATAAGGCCTTTTTTTAAAGAGCGTTTTGAAGTCATAATGATGGCTGGATCAGGGAACTATTGCTATAAAATACCATAGAAAACACGGTAAGTACAAAAATAGTTGCCAAACAGACGAAGATGCAATGGACATGATGCTAGCAACATTTATAAAAAGCACACAAAGGTTGGTTGCTGATAGTGGTGTCAGTAGTTCGAATATCATGTTAAAACCCCCACGTATGCAAATCTAAACAAAGCAGTAAAATACCCTTCACTTTACAAACAGTATACCGAAAGTGGAAGTATTAAGCATCCAGACACCCGAAAACTAGTTCAATTCCACTTCATTTCACTTTCCCACCTTTTTTTCTTTTAGACGATCGAGTTCAGCGAAAACTTCATATTTTACTCCCCACCCCTTGCATGTCCGGACCCTGCTCTCCTCTCCCCTTCTTCGTCATCTCCGTGGTCTTCGTGCAGCGATTCCATATTTAGAACCTCTCATTTATCTCCAACCTTTTCAACGTAAAACTTTCATCTTTAAAGTTCGACTGACGGAAGAGTGACCGACGGAAGTGTGGGGACACGTTGCTTACTGTCGTATAGTTGACTAATGTTGCAGCATCTTATCGAAGACGACCCGGATAGACGAATATAATCTGGTGAATGGGCCCTTGAAGGCCAAAGAGAACCAGAAAAAGATAAGACCTAATGTAGTGGTTCTCATTTATATTGATTAAGTGGTTATAGTAAAAATAAACTGTCACAATTTTCAGAAATAACATCTATTTTAAAATAATTTTCCTTTCACAGACCTCTTACATCTGTGAACCACATTTTCAGAATCACTGACTGTTTTCAAAGTAGTTATTACTTTGTACAGCAGATCTTATGAATAAAGTTACAGTTGGTTCGAAATGTGTAATTTTTTCTTGTGGATGGAAGCTTTTGAACCCTCTGTAAACCAAACTGGTTGCCCACCATAGAGCAACAGTTGACGAGATAGTCTCCCAGACTATTTACTACTATCTTGGGTTCGACCCTCATCAGGTACGTACCAGTATTTACGGCCTGGTGTCGTAGTAAGTTTGATGAATTAAACATGAGCACTTTGCTCTTTCGCTAACCATCGCTTTACAGCTATTACTGTTAAATGTTGATAACTATTTATTAGGCTGAGTCGTGTGAGGTGGGAGATGATGTATACTGGGGTATAAGCAAGCATGCAAGAGAGAGGGAGAGGGGACATTGCGTTTATATCGGCCTACTTCGAAACAAACGCTGAAAGCGCTATTTTCACTTTTCTTTTTCTTCGAGAAAACGAAAAGGTGGCGTAAAATGGCCTGTCGAAAAATGGAGGATACTTTTTATTTGATGTTACAAAAGTTGTGGCACATAGGTGAAATGGATATTTCAAGGATATAACGAGAAACTTTCTTCCTCGAGTAGGTATTTTTTTTTATCAAAGTATAGGTCCTCCCTATTTCAAAGATTGATGCAGTACAGTCTTGATATTTATCAAGATTAGATTAGTATGAGATAAAATCTAACAAGAGTAAGAAGATTGCGTTGTGCAAATCTCCGAAATGGAAAGGACATGCCTTGAAAATCAGTTTTTGTAATCCTCACCTTCTCCGTAGGCTTGAACACCGCCCTTTGATATGAAAAATACGCAACTTTCTCAACACCAATATAGGCCCATAGTAAATTCATATTCAAAGGTCGCTCTTTTATTTTATTTTTCTGTCTTAAATATATGTATATATACTAACCCTGGCCCAGTACGGCAAAAAATTAAACGAGAGTAAAAAAAAAAAAAAAGATGGGAAGGACCTGCCTTGAAAATCAGCAGTCAAATTCTGGTGCGAAGACGAATCCCTGAAATACGCAACGATTTCAACGATGAACCCGATTCACGATAAACTTATTTCTGGTACTGGATCATTTATTTTGGGTTGCTTTAAGAATTAGGCGTGTGAAGGATCCCAGAACTGAAGGAAAGCGTGAGATAATTATCATCAAACCCCACATAAGTTTTTTGACTAGTATTTTCTTAATGTTAAAATTAAGATGAAAGAAAATATTAGTCAGAAATTGATAATAATTAATGATGCTTTATCTAATAAGAATAATTAGGATAATATTATATATAATATTACAAATCTAACTAGCGTACGTGAAAACAATAACAAGATATTGGTCGAAAAAGGGCGGATGAGTTTAAAGGTTAGATTCGATCTTCTGCCAGTTGACAGAGCTCGAGTAGTTCAGTCTGACGAGCAGTTGCCGTACGAGGACGTGAGTTCGAATTTCGCACATACTTTATTATTTCTTTCTCTGCTGTTTATTCACTGCCATAGACTGACGGCGTGAGTAGTTGCGATAAAAAGCGAACAAAATTAGGATGAAAAAACTACTAAACGAAAATTAATAATGGCTGACAATGCTTCATCTACTAAAAATAAATCAGGATAATAAGTAATTATTATATAACAGCGAAACATTGAAAGTGTAAATCAAAATGTGATTTGTTAAAATGCAAAGAATTTTATACCTGTAATCCAGTTAATGCATCGAGACAACGCTATCCATCAAAATGATAGCTTGATAAATATTCATAAATAATCTGTATTTCGCATGTCTTTGTCTGTATGCATAAACAATCCAACACTCATTGTCATTTGCATGCATATCTCACCAACTCTTGTAAAACAATGGTTTCCTTCCAGAACATTCATTTTGACGGGGACTTGTGCTCAATACAGTTGTTCTTACACCAATATGTACTACTTGAAAAGGTTATACATAGAGATAGATAGACAGATAGATAGATAGATAGATAGATACGGAAATACTTTCTTTGTTCCTGACTTAACTCGTTCCTACGTATGTATGTTACGTTTTCATTGTACCATTCAATGTCTCATCTATCAAGTGGAAGACAAGACTTTTTCCAAATCATTCTTCTTGTTTCTTTCGTCTTCCGTTCATACGTACGTACGTTATGCTTTCGTTTTATCTACCAGTGTCTAATATACCAAATAAGAAATAAGATTTCATAATATTCATAGCATTATTTTATATTTATCTATAATCTTATTCTTATTTTTTCTTCGTTCGTCCCTACGTATATACATTTAGCTTTATTTTACCTTACAATGTTTGATCTACCAAATGGAAGACCAGATTATATCATATTTATAGTATAATTCTATAATTATCAGTAATACTCTTCCTTTTTTTTTCTCCATTCATTCCTGTGTATGTATGTTACGCTTTCATTGTAATCTTGTCTCTAGTCTGTTATGAAATAGACAGGACAACATGATATTTATAGCATTATTTGATAATTAGAATATTATCCCTCTTGTTTCTTTCTTCATTCCTTTCTGCCTACATACGTTTTGCTTCCAATGTATTATCTAATATCTACAATCTATTCCGTGATCGAGATATATTGGGCAACGTAAAAAGTTGATTCGGTTTATCAAAAAATTCCAATGCATTTTAAAAATTTTCGACATTTTCTTCATTCACCAACATGTTTATCATTTTAATTCAATATTTACGGCCATCTTTCAGGCAACCTCACGATTCCATTCTCTTGAAAAAAAAATCAGCAAAGATCTGCTCTATGTGCCTTTTGCATTTTTTCAGGGATCGGAACTTTTATTCATTGAGAGAGTTTTGTCCGAAGTTACAATAAAACTTTCCCAACCAAACTGTAACGGTTTTCACCTGGTCATCAAAGAAACACGAGGTCTATGGTTATGCTTGTTTTCTTGACTAATTCTGCACGGACACTTATTGTTGATTGCTGCATTAATTTAGTCTAATTGGGAGCAGTACTTGTTCGAATCGATTGTTTGTTTCTCTGGAAGGGGCTCATAGTAGCGGACCCCTTTCCGATCCCATCGACACCAACTTCTTTGGATGAAATCGGCTTTTGGTAGGGTTAGTTGTGATTCATTTTCATTCCAGCATCACCTCTTTCATTCCACGTTGTTGTAAAGCATTCACTTTTCAAAGACCGTCACAATTAGCTTGAAAAACGGATAATCTAAATACAGTCACTTATGTGGAAGTCACACATCAAAGCAGCTAACGTAACCAAGCTAGTGTAAATAATTTTCAACACTTGATTTGAATATCTGTAGTATGTTGGTTATCTTCTGCATTGTATAACGTTGAATAATCTCAAGTAAAGTCTTTACTTGATCGTTATCAACCTCAGCTGGTCTTCCCGATCATAAAGCACCATTTAGCGAGAAATCTCCACTTTTGACATGGTCAATCATCCACAGTAACTTCTCCATAAACGGCACAAATATTCTTCTGCGTTTGAATCGCGAAAGAGGATGTAATGAGGCATCTGATAGAGATCTCGAAAGAGGGCTTTGCAGACTGATTTTTTAAAGTGAAAAGGACATTCCAATGAGAGCACTGCGCAACATAGCCCATTGTCCTGCATATCAGATGGTTGGATACTCTCTGGGCACACCCCACATATTTTGAATTCTTTGTCGAATTTCCATTTCTCTCATTTTTTTTGCAAGGGTCACAAAAACCGTCCCAAATGTATTATTATTATTATTATTATTATTATTATTATTATTATTATTATTATTATTTGGAATCTCACACCAGTTGCCTGGTGGTATTATTATTATTATTATTATTATTATTATTATTATTATTATTATTATTATTAGCAATCTCACACCAGTTGCCTGGTGGTAACCGCTAGAGTTTGAGTGACAGCAAGTCTCCTCAAGTCTCCAGCCCTCCTCTCCTAGTACTCATAGGTCGCAGTAATTCTGCGATTTACAGCTTCACACCGGTTGCCCAGTGGTTAACGCTGAAGGCTGAGTGACAATAAGTCTCCTCAGGTCTTCAGCTAACGTCTCCTCTCTCTTTCGCATATCATGACAGAGCTACGATTCGTTGCAGTCCTTATATCTCTAGCACCTTCCTCAGTATCCGTGCAGTTCCCAGCAGTGCTGTGGTCTGTACGGTCTCTATCCTCCCCCTAATCCCGATCTCCTCCAGTCTCTCCCTCAGCGTTTTGGGGACAGTTCCTAGTGCGCCCACTATGACCGGTACTACCTTGGTTTTCATGTTCCACATTTTCTTTAACTCCCTTGCTAGGTCCTGGTATTTTTCCCTTTTTTCACCCTCCTTCTTTTTTACTCTATGGTCTGCAGGTACAGCAACGTCTACTATTTGGCAGGCCCTCCTTTTTTTGTCTACTATTACTAAGTCCGGCCTTCTTGCCTGGATGAGGTGGTCAGTTTGGATGTCAAAGTCCCACAGTAGTTTGTGGTTGTCATTCTCCAAAACTGCCTCTGGCTTGTGCTGATACCACTTTTCCACATGGTTGAATCCCATTTGTTTACTTAGTTCCCAGTGTATCATCGTTGCTACTCTATCGTGTCTATGCTTATACTCCTTCTGGGCGAGTTGGCTACATTCACTAGTTATGTGGTTTACTGTCTCATCTCTTTCACCGCACATGCGGCATTTGCTGTTTGTCTGTGTTCTGTCGATTTTTGCTTTTATGTAGTTTGTCCTTATGCTTTTGTTTTGGGCTGCCATGATGAGCGATTCTGTTTCTCTCTTAAGGTTTCCCTTTCGTAACCACGTCCATGATTTCTCGTCTGCTATATCTTTTATCTGTCTTTTAAACTCGCCGTACAATTTTTTCCCTTCCCACTTTTCTTTTCTAGTTTGCTGTACTGTTCCATTGTTTTCTACTTTATTGTTTGTTGCACTATCCCTCGCGCTCTTTATGATTTCTTCACTATTTGTTTGTACATATCTATCTAGGACTACTTTAGCTCTCTGGACACAATCTTCTATGCTGATGAGCCCCCTACCACCTTCTTTTCTCTTAACGTATAGCCTATCTGTATCATCCCTAGGGTGTAATGCTTTATGCATCGTCATAAGTTTCCTTGTTCGCCTATCCATTGATTGGAGCTCTTCCTTTGTCCATCCTAGGAATGGTCCTGTATACCTAACTACTGACACAGCCCAGGTGTTCATTCCTTTTATTAGATTTCTGCTATTTAATTTGGTTTCTAATATTTTCCTTATCCTTCTAAGGTATTCCCTCTTAATTTTCTCCTTCATCTCTTCCCGTTTTATCGTGTCACATTCAAGGACACCTAGGTACTTGTATCGGTCTTGTGCAGTCAATGCCCTAATCTTGTTGTTGTCCGGAAGTTCAATTCCCTCAGTCATTGAAAGCCTTCCTTTGTGCATTACCATGATTGCGCATTTTTCTATTCCAAACTCCATTCCTATGTCCTCACTATATTCCCTTACTTCGTTTAACAGAGTCTCAAGCTCTCCCCTGTTTTTCGCAAACAATTTAATATCGTCCATGTACATTAAGTGGTTGACCTTTCCTTTTGTTTTAGAGAAGTGGTATCCTTTGCTGTTTTCAGGATTCTGTTAAGCGGTATCATTGTTAGAACAAATAATAGTGGGGACAACGAGTCTCCTTGGAAGATCCCCCTTTTTATCCCTACCTCGGCTAGTTTGTCCCCTGCGGCTGTCAAATCTACTTTCCAGTCTTCCATTGAATTACCAATGAATTTAACCACCGGTTCCCTAATTTTGAACATTCTAAGGCATTCGAGTATCCAGCTATGTGGAATCATATCGTATGCCTTTTTGTAATCTATCCATCCCATTGCGATATTCTTTCTCCTTTTCCTTACTTCTTTTAAGATCATCTGGTCTATGTAGAGTAAATCGTTTGCCCCTTTGGTTCCTATCCTACACCCTTTCTGTTCTTCTGGTAGTAGCCCCCTTCTATCCATTGACATGTATATTCTCTCTGCTATTTGCCCGGTCAGGATTTTCCACATAAGTGGTAGGCAAGTGATTGGTCTATAGTTGCTTGCTATGTTCCCCTTTCCCGGGTCTTTTTGGATGAGGGTGGTTCTGCCTTTAGTCATCCATTCTGGTGCTTTGCCTTCATTCAGACAATTTTGGAGTAGGTGAGCGAGTCTGCCGTGTAACGTGGTAAATTTTTTGAACCAATACCCATGGATCCCGTCGGGACCCGGTGCTTTCCAGTTGGCTACTTTCCTAAGAGTATGTTTCAATGTGGTTTCATTCAGTACTATTGGTTCTCCCTTGTCTATATCTCCTAGTTCTTTTCTCATGTTTCCTAACCATTGCGGTGTTACATTGTGTCTTTTTGGGTGCCCCCATATGCTATTCCAATAGTTCTTGGCCTCTGTGGCATCTGGTTTTATGTCCTGCCTTCTTTCCCCATTTAAATCTTGGTAAAACTTTTTCTCATTGTTTTGGAATGTGCGGTTTTGTGTATTATTATTTTTTTTTTTTTGTAATCTCACACCAGTTACCTGGTGGTAACTGCTGGAGTTTGAGTGACAGCAAGTCTCCTCAAGTCTCCAGCCCTTCTCTCCTAGTGTTCATAGGTCACAGTAAAACTGTGGTTTACAGTTTCACACCGGTTGCCCGGTGGCCATTGCTGAAGGCTGAGTGACAATAAGTCTCCTCAGGTCTTCAGCCAACATCTCCTCTCTCTTTCGCCTATCATGCCAGTGCTGCGGTCCACACTTCCGCTTTCATTTCCCTTCCTCTGTTGGGTCGCTATTAACATTTATCGTTGCAGTCTTTATATTTCTAACACTTTCCTCAGTATCCGCGCAGTTCCTAGCAGTGCTGTGGTTATTATTATTATTAATGTTGCACATTCACACCAGTAGTAACCGGTGGTTTTTGTTAGATATCAAGAGACTGCAAGTATACTCAATACTCTAACATTCTCCTAAGTACTCTAGCTGATTTTCAGTAATTCTGTTGTCTCGAGGGTTTCGATTCTTCCTCGAATTTACAATTCTTCTCTCCCATTTACTGTCGTGATTGTTCAAATTCTCCCTTGAATTGTTATTTCTTCCATTGTAACCAAATATTATGATTTCTTCCCCTCTTTCCCTTCCTTACTTCTTGATAAACTACCCAACTTTCCTGTTCCCCTCCTTCCTACCCGCTATAAAACTACCAAACTTTTTTCTTCTCTCTCTCTTCCTTCCCTCTGAAAAGTTTGTTAACTACCTTACCTCTTCTTCCCCCTCTTCCTTCCTACTTCAAATAGCGTCAGTAGCAGTCAAAATGGTATATATATATATATATATATATATATATATATATATATATATATATATATATATAGAGAGAGAGAGAGAGAGAGAGAGAGAGAGAGAGAATTTGTAAAGACTTGTTTATTTAATCCTCCTGGATGGCTTGCAAGTTTCAATTCTGGAAGTCCTGTTCAATATCGAAAACAAATCAAAGAGAACGATGATTACAATCAGCATCCCCCCCTTGTCCGTAATATTTCAGTAACCTCCCAGATTGTTGTCACGTGACCTGTCAATAGGTTGGTTCCCCCGGCGTTGAACGAGCATAGCGGCTTGGTCGGCAACTGCTGGGACCTTTCGTAGAGACAGAGTGTCGGCTGAGCCCTACGTTAATGTCCAAGACTAACGACTGTTCATACCAATTTGAATGCGGGGACCAACAACCGACCAATCGAAATTAATTTGACTTGGTCAGTCCCTCGTGGTCAAGAAGCATCTCGTGATGTCGGCCCACTGGTCTCTCAGGACTGCGTTGGAAAGCGGCTGGCCCCAAGCCCCGGGGAGAAACAGTGCCGTAATTGTTTGTGTGCATATTCAGGGGGGTTGGCATGTGTATGCGGAAAGCTCTATGAAGTGGACTTGGAACGTTTGTGTTTATATCAGTGCGCAGTTAACAGGTGCATATATGGTTAGAGACTCAGCAACTTTCAGATTATTATATGTATTGAACCCGACCCCCACCACAACACACGTATAATAAACAGTTGCATACTCCTTTTGTGAGTAATATTTACGCATATGATTACATGGACATAATATATAATCCCTTTCGTATATGATAACACACATACATACATATTTATACAGTATATGTCATAAGTATTTGAACGAACAGACATTTTGCTTCAAATCGCTTGATTTTGAGAGTTAGAAATGGGAACATTACACACACAAAAAAAAGAAAACATTTTTTTCTTGCAATCATCATAACAAAGCATACTTTTTGCAATATTTTATGTTTTGGAATGCTGGACTTCGGGAACATACTTAAAAAAAATAGGATTACATTGTTGAATGAAAAAAGTTATCATTTTAAATGAAAGTTTCCGTATGATATAACGCAATCTAGATTCATTCTGTCGGATCGTATATATTTATTTCTTAATAATACACGCACACACACACACACACACACGCGCACGCGCACGCACGTACACACACACATATATATAGATGTGTGTGTGTGTCTATGTGTGTGTGTTGCGCTAAATCGGTGAAATTGCCTAATTGGCATAATCTACTTTTTTTTCACTTGGATCACGAAACTTTTTTTTGTAAAAAAAAATTGTTTCGTATCTTGTTTTGATTTAATGAACTTTTGATGAAATTAAAATTACGTATTCAATATTATGAGAAAAAAATTAAAAATTCAACATTTAAGCAATTACGCAGATTCAGCATAACTCACACACACACACACACACACACACACACACACACACACATATATATATATATATATATATATATATATATATATATATATATATATATATATATATATATTACTAGTATTCCACAAAAAAGTCCAATAAATACAAGTGCAAAGAAAAGCCAGTATGGTTGGAGACTGTTTGATATTTAATAACTTGATATTTTGTAAAAAGGGTTTGTGTAATTAGTGGCATTTCTCAACCCATCAAAAAATTCTCTGACCAGTTTCAATGAAATTATCGAGATATATATATATATATATATATATATATATATATATATATATATATATATATATATATATATATATAATGTATTCGGTGAGAATGTGCTTATATGTCAAGACATATGCTTTTTCTTACGGAGAAAAACATGTCACCTCTGTCAAAATAAGTTGTCAAATTTGCAAACTAGCATTTCTATTTGGAAATATGATATGAGTTGAACGTAGGATATTCAATATGTACATCGCTTGACCCGTTCATTATATGCCGTAATTGTTGATATCGATACAGGGCACCCAAAGACTCGGGTAGGAGCGTCAATAAAAGGAAAGAACACTAAAAGTGAGCAGAGAGAGAGAGAGAGAGAGAGAGAGAGAGAGAGAGAGAGAGAGAGAGAGAGAGAGAGAGAGAGAGAGAGAGAGAGAGAGAGAGAGAGAGAGAGAAACGGACAGGGGAGGGACAAACATTCACACATACACACACACACAAACACACACACACACGTATATGTGTGTATTTGACAGAGAGACACAGGAAATGAGAGAGAGAATGTACAAATCTGGATGGAAGACAAAATTCTAGAAGGTTTCTTTAATTTTTTCATATTCATGTGTGCACATACACGCGTGCATACTTACACATACAAATATATAAACACATACACATACACCCAAAAGTATGCACAAAATACTAGTCTAACCTTTCCTTGCATACACACACAAATACACACAAGCAAACATACGCAGTTGCATGAATACGTCTGAAGCTTAATGATGAAAAAAACATTAATTTTACACCATAAATATTTATTTATCAAATATCTTTCAACATAATCTTCTTCCTTCATCAATGCACTTACTTTAGTGTTAGATATTGAACATATATATCGAGCACTTAGATAAAGATTCAGCGATCAACAACGTATCAGTCTACAGACTACACCCACATGTGCGTATAGAAACATTTCTAGCCTGTACTGAAGAATAATATCAATCTGCAATATCGGACTGCATCCCCGTATATATATATATATATATATATATATATATATATATATATATATATATATATATATATATATAACTGATTCAACTAAAAAAAAGATAAGAGGATGTCGCAGTCCCAGTTGATCAAAGATTGATACTGATAGAGAATTAAAATGTAGGAAAATATCTGAACCCCGAAAATATCTGCTCCAGAAAAAAATCCAACTGGGTTATGAAAGTGACTGTTGTTTCCCTCATAATCGGAGCACTTGGAATAGTCATGAAATGCCCTGCAAAAAGATACTACTACTACTACAACTAACACTACTACTACTAATAGTATCAATAATGATAATAAACAAAAAAACAAAAAAACCTGCTTGGGAAATGAGATTAGAAAAACAGATCTCCCAATTGCAGAGAGACGAAGGACTACTGAAAAAAAAGATTGCATATGAACAGACCATGAGCAAGACTATGAGACATATGCAAGGTAAGACGAAAAAGGGATACTTGCTGCAGTGAAAGACATACACCAAAGAAGACTGGTGAAAGAAGCAAGATTAAAGAGATATAGTTAAAGGGTTGCCCAATAGCTGCACTTTCCTGAACAACGAAAGAAAATTCTACCGAAACTTTAATGGAGAAAGAAGACAGAACATAAAACCAGATGCTACGGAGGCAAAGAACTTCTAGAACAACATTTGCAGATACCAGAGAGGACACAAGGATGGTTATATAATATTAAAAAAGGGAGGAAGAACAAATTGTATTAATGAAACACATTTCGAAAAATAGCCAAAGGACTCGATGGGATTTACGGACATTGGTTTAAGAAATTCTCAACACTACATGACAGGCTAGTCTACCATGTACAAAGCCCTCAACATGAAGGCAAGGTCCCAGCCTGGATGACCAGAGGCAGAACGAACCTGATTCGAAAGGACACTGAAATGGGGAACCAGGCAAGCAAGTATATACCAATTATATGTCTACCATTGATGTGGACAATTCTGACCGGACAGATAGCACAGAGTATCTTTATTTCCATGGAAAGGACTCTTACTAGAAGAACAGAAAGGATACAGGAAAGGAACCAAAAAAATTTCAGAATATTCAAGATAAGCGAATCAATGGTGAGATCTATGAAAAACTGTGGAGTAGACAGTTACAGGAGACAAATTAGCAGAGGAAAGTATGAAAGGCGAATATTTCAGGGGAACTCTCTGTCCCCACTACGATTTGTACAAACCATGATACCACAAAGCAGCATATTGGAAAATAGCGAAGGATACCAATTCCCCAAAACAAAGGGAAAAGTTAACCACCTCATCTCCAGAGATGACATAAAGGTGTTATGAAAGAACAGGGAAGGACTGGAAAAGTTGTTCAACAAAATCGAAGAATACCGCTATGACATTGGGATGGAGTTTAGAATAGAAAAGTGTGCGCTAATGGTATTGCTAAGGGAAGGCTTATATCGACTGAAGGAATCGAATTATTGGACAGCGAAAAATCAGAGATTTAACAACACAGGACCAAGGGTTCTCAAATGTGACCCGATAAAAAGGGAGAAATTAAAATAAAAAAAGAAATATTATAGAAGAATGATATATTGAAGACTAGACGAAATAGCAGAAATCAGGTAAAAGAAATGAACATAGGGGCAGTATCAGTCGTAAGATACACGAGTCCATTTCTTGAATGGACACAGGATGAACCGGTGAACGAGGAAACTTATGACGATGTACAAGGTTCTACGCAAGAATTCAGAAAGAAAGAAAATATCGCAGACAAGTGATCATTGACATTGCTATGCAAAGGGAACCCGAAGAGAGGAACAGAATCCCTCACTATAGCAGCCCAAAACAAGGATAAATTATGTTTGGTTTGAACTCAGATAAAATGAACACCTTCTTCAAGAAGGGACCCAATAGGAAATGGACTTGGAAGAGCCCCAATCACAAAATAAGGAACGAAATAGACTACATCCTAACGGACAAAAACGATATCGTCAAGGACATCCAAGTCCTAAATCAAGTCAATGTAGGCAGTGACCACAGAATGGTACGATGTAAAGTACAAATAAACACCAATAAAGAACGCAGGAAAATGTTCCATACAAAACTGCAGTCTCTAAACATACCAAAAGAGCACGTTCAATCTTTCAAGCTCGAATTGAAAAACAGATTCAGAATTCTTACTGAACAAGACAACACCAACATCAACGAACTAAGCAACAAAATGACAGCGTCAATAATTGAAGTAGCCTCTACATTCAAGCCAATGAGCAAACAACCCATTAGCAAAATCTCAGATGAAACTAGAAATCTCATGGAAAAACGCAGAAACCTCAAGCCACCGACAACAACAACGAGAGAGAAAATTGAAGAGGCTGTAGTAAACAAATTGATCAAGAAGAAACGAAGGGAAGACAGAAGGAGATACACGACGGCAGTTATTGAATCAACTCTTGAAAAAGGTCGGGGCTTCAAAGCTATAAACAAACTCCTCAACTCGGGACGAAGGCAAATAACTAGCATACTCGAGGAAAATGGAAACCTAACAACAGACAGAGACAGGATTGTCGAACGTGCCAAAGAATTCTACCAAAAACTTTATTCGTCCAAACAAGGACTACAAAACAATGAGCAAGATACGCAAGACATGAGCAATCAACTCGAGGACTTCCCAAAGGTAACCCCGTGGGAGGTGAAAGAAGCCATTAAACAGACGAAGAAAGGAACTGCCCCTGGACCAGACAACATCACCATCGACCAACTCCGAAAAGCGGGTAAAATCATCACTAGGAAACTGGCCGTCCTCTTCAACTTGTGTCTAAAACACAGTAAAGTCCCAGATGATTGGAACACTGCTATCATAGTGCTTTTATATAAAAAAAGGAAACCCGAAAGACCTCAACAACTATAGGCCTATAAGCCTACTCAACTGTGTATACAAACTTTTCACAAAGATCATCACCAACCGAATCACAAAAACACTCGATGAAAACCAACCACGTGAACAGGCTGGCTTTAGAGGAAGCTACTCGACCATGGACCACCTGCACTCGATAAATCAGCTGAAAGAAAAAGCGGCTGAGTATAAACTACCACTTGCCGTAGCATTTATCGACTTCAAAAAGGCGTTTGACTCAGTAGAAATCCCTAAGGTCATGGAGGCCATCAGTCGGCAAGGTGTAGATCCAGTATATGTTGAAGTGTTGAAACATATATACAATCACAGCAGCTCATTTATCAGGCTACATAAAGACTCGGACCCCTTCCAGCTCTAGAAAGGAGTAAGACAAGGTGATACCAGCTCACCTAAACTCTTCACAGCCTGCCTCGAGATGATCTTCAGAAGGCTAGACTGGAAGAGTAAAGCAATTAAAATAGACGGCGAGTATCTCAGCAACCTCAGATTTGCAGACGACATAGCCCTTTTCGTAGAGAACCTACACGACCTCCAACTAATGATAGATGAACTAAATGAAGAGAGCAAGAAAGTCGGCCTACACATGAACTTCAGCAAGACGAAGATCATGTGCAACAACCACATTGGAGATAAAAACACTAAGATCGAAATCGAGGACACAGAACTCGAGAAAGTAGACCACTACATCTACCTAGGACAACGAATCTCCATGAGACCCTCAAAAGAAGAAGAAATCAAGTGAAGAATCACACTAGGATGGCAAGCCTTTGGCAGAGCTAACTCAACCTTCAAAAATAAGAAGATCCCATTAATCCTACACATACGCACATATACAGATGTAGATATAGATAAACAGATATACGAGGGTACATCAACAACTTCGTAATCTGACACATAGTTATTAACAGCATTTTGATCTGAGATTTTCACTGCGTAATGATCGAAAAATATGATTAGTATTCACCACTTGTGCATTGATAAGTAAGAAAATTATGTTGAAAAATTGATATTTGTTGTATAAAATAGATGCGTTTCCTCATTGGGCTGCAAACTCACTGATCTACCTTCGTATGTAGATAAATAGATAGATAGATATATACACCCACGTATATATTCGCGTGCATGGCCACCTCCAGATGAGCAGATGTAAGAGAGAGATCTAAAGGCAGGGATTGTCACGCATGCCCAGAGTGAAGAAAAAAGTATAATTGAAATGAATTGGTAACAAAGACTTAAAAGCAGATACAAATGAAACCCACTCATTCATTTCGTGAATACAGACTCCTAAAAAAAATAAACAGCAGAAATACACTTACAACTCTGTAGTTCGTAAACTGCAGTTAATGACACATTTAGTGGGTCCAAGTCGATACTTCGATAAACTGTTACCATGCAAGGCCGGGCCAGTGTTGTGTGCCAAAGTAATTATTATATCGGTGTTTTTGGTTCTATACTGATGCCTTAATAATGTTTTTCACTCTGTCATATTTTTAAATATATTCTATTCCTATGTGCTATTTTTTTAGTGTCTCACAATTTAATGATTTGTCACCTGGCTTGGTTTGTCGTGTTCAGGTCTTTCCGACCAGGGACTTGTATCCCTGGCCTGTGGCTGTGAATTGGATTTAAACTAGATTGCACGCTTTGCTCTGTTGGGGTGTGAACCCTGCCCCCTAAGTAATCTCTGTCAAAACTAACGGACATGTTGAAAAATAATGCACAAACCTAAGTATGTCTGTCTGTTCCCTCTATGTATCTAGTTTGCTAACTAGTAGCTTTATTTATTTATTCATTTATTTTTTATCAAGTAAAATGTTATGCTATATATATATATATATATATGTATATATATATATATATATATATATATATATATGTATGTGTGTGTGTGTGTGAGTGTGTGTGTGTGTGTGTGTGTGTGTGTGTACAATTATGGATTCGCAATACCGATGAAAACATTTCATATTCAGGTATGTATGCAAGTATAGCAATGGTTTCATATCTATCTTTATATTCACACATACATTTGAGTTTATATTTTCTTTTAGGTGTTGTGAATAGGTTAAATTCTGGTGCAGGTATGATGACTTCTTCATTCCTGTTCTGTATTTAATAAAATACTTTGCTCATCAAACATGCAATATTTTGAATCTAATCTTTATTGCAAAATGTTCCCCATTATTTTTTGTACAAATAAAAAGATGTATACACTTTTTAATTGCTAATAACCGACAAGTTTGTTTTCTTCAATTAATTAATTGTATAATTATGAATAAATGTCTCAACAGAGAGTAAATATAGGAGCGTTGTAAATAGATTTCTCTTGAAAAATTCCACAATGTTATTGATTGGTGAACTATGTATACATTTTTTCAGTATGCGTAGAAGAAAATTATACACTTACAGCAGATATATATAACAATTTCCAAACATTTTGCATTGGCGCCACACTTTTTGAAGATATTTTTTTTGCAACACATTAATAGCCAAGCCAAATATATGATGTTATCCATGTAGTTCACCTGACCCAGGAAAAGTATCTCTTAGAACATGCTCAATATTCTGCAGATATACCTTGATTAGCGTGGTTGATCTTTCCAACTTTTTCCGTACAATTCTTATTGTAATTTGATGTATTTTTATTTCAGCTTATACTTATTTACATTTATTTGTACAGCTTTATCATAACCGTACTACATTAAAACCCACACTCATCAAAACTGCGCTATTCAAGTTATTGTTGTACCTAATTATGCGACATACCGAGGGATTGTTGGTGACATGAAGTTCGGAAGGCTCTGACTAAGATATGACTTGGCATCAGAAATGTTTAGGTCGTCTTTCTGTATAGCTCTGAGTGCTGGAGAGTTATAACGAAAGTCATGAAAAGGTCGATGTCCTCACAATAGCTGTCAATGAAAGATCTGTAATATTTTCTGGTCTAACGAGGTCTTTATTGGGGACAGACAGTCGAAATATGGCTCTTGAGATTAAGAAACGTGGGTTACGAAGGCTGGATGATGTCTTTAGGATACCCATCGAAAGAAAACCAGTTGTCTTAAGATGAATCTCAACTAGACGAGATAGAGAGACCAGCCAACTGGTGGAGAACAGTGATGGATGGACTTGAAAGAGTTGGGTCTCACGTTTAGCGAAGCGCAAACGAAAGCACAAGACAGGGGTTAGTGGTGTGGTATGATTGCAGCTCTGTCCTACTCTATCCTAGCTCAATGATTGTATGCTGCGTTGCTTTAGCCACAAGAGGGCTAGTGTTGTCATGCAGTAAAACCAATGGTCAACTGTTTTTGTCGAGCAAAAGGTCTTTCTTCTTCCAATAGGTCATTTAAACAAGTTGACAGATACACTCCTTATTTTACTACAAGGCCACGTTCTGTTGAAGTTGCATCTTCCTTCATTAATTTTCAACTTCTATGCTCTTTCAATGCATTTTTTTGTCGTTGAGATCAAAATCTCCGTTTTAAACTTTGGAAACTATTCTCAACACATGCTTGCATCTACTGATTTATTACCACAAGCATCAGTGATCCATTGCCCGGCTTCTGCTGCACTTTTCCTCATTAGACACGTAGAGGAAACAGCGCAATATGTGCATTTTATATTTAGCTATGATCTTCACAAAAGTAAAGTAAAATTATCACTTTTCACAAAGTATCTATCAACTACCTATTTTAATCCGTCTATATCTATCAGTCTATGCCCATTCCAATATATTTTAGCTTGTTCCTCATGTGTCTGTCTGTTTATCCACACACACACACATATATATATATATATACATACATACATACATACATATATATATATATATATATATATATATATATATATATATAGAGAGAGAGAGAGAGAGAGAGAGAGAGAGAGAGAGAGCATGGCTGAGGGGTTATATATATAACCCCTCAGCCATGCTCTTCCTTCATACAACTCTTTCGACTGATGGAAAAGAAGTATTGCTTCAGAAAATGCACAGAACAGAGAGAGAGAGAGAGAGAGAGAGAGAGAGAGAGAGAGAGAGAGAGAGAGAGAGAGAGAGAGAGAGAGAGAGAGAGAGAGAGAGTAACATGCATATATGTGGCTTTCCCGAATGTGCAGTTGTTTGTATACTGGTCTTGCAAGCCAACAACAACAACAACAACAACAACAACAACAACAACAATAATAATAATAATAATAATAATAATAATAATAATAATAATAATAATAATGATAATGATAATAATAATAATAATAATAATGCTTACTTGTTTTTTTTTTCCACTGTCATTTCCCCACCTTTGTTCATTGCAATTAAATCAATACTTAAATATCTATTGATAAGTCCTTTCAAAGTTTCCTGCATACTTCTATTCTACTCCAGTGTAATTACTGTGGTGAAAAAAATAATCATATTCTTTTATTTAGCACGTTACACAAAATATAGCCAATGAATTCTCTTCCCACTTCTGACACCATATTTTTTTTTCTTTATGAATCTTCTTTCCAAAACATTTACCATTCCCCTGACTGTCCTATCTTTTTTGAATCTTCTCAGTTACTCTCCCAGACATTTTCATTTACCCCTCGTTGATTATCTCTCCGTTCTTGAAACGTAAGGGAGACAAACAATAATAAGACCTCTCACTTCCATAAAAAAAAAAAAATCATTTACTCAGTCTTCACCTTACGCCTATTTCTCTACTCGCTGGCTTTTCTGTAATTACTAATTTGTCGCTGATCTATTTATCAGAGCCAACACAGTCAAAACCAACCGGGAATCTCGTCTTCCTGTTTCTCTATCTTTCTCAGAAATATGATTATGTCATTTCACACTTAATTCTCTCTAAAGAAAAAAAAGTCCAAAGAGACAACAAAACAGATATTGTTAAAGGATGCAAAGGAAATTATTAAAAAAAAGTCAATAACAACTAAAATAATACTAAAAAAGAAACAAGGAAAAAATAGTGAGATTGGAATATAAAAATTAGGAATTTTCTGTTGAACATTTGGTGTCAGTCTTGTTATCACTTTCCGGGGTCATCGGTGTCTTGTTGGCCACGTTGAAGGTGAAAACTGATTTTCATTTCAGCTTCATCTTTCCCGGCTCCCTTCACCTCCTCCTATTTCTCTGTTATTTGTCTTTTCATCTCCTCCTCTGACTCCCTTTCTTTTTTATTTGTCATTTTCTCTCCTCCATCACCCTCTTCCTCTCATTTGTCTTTTTTCCTCCCTTTCCACCCCTTTCTCTGTCATTTGTCTTCTATCTCATCCTATATCCCCATCTCTCTCTTATTTGTTTTGCCTCTCTTTCTCCTCTTTTCTCTCTTATTTGTCTTTTCCTCATCTTCTCCCTCTTTCTCTCGTATTTTTCTCTTCTTTTTCAATTGTCATTTTCTCTCCTCCGTCCTCTCTAATTTCCCCCACTACGTTTGCAAACCTTTTCCGATTCCAACCCTTTTTCCTGTCTTTTTGAATTCTCAATTATTTCATTCTCTTCAGCGCATATAATTTTTTTTCGGATTTTTTTTTCTTACTTTCCTCTTTTCTCTTCAGCTTATCTTCTTTTCGCTATTCAGTTTTCCATTCTTTTTCTTCTTTCGCGTTTTCATTACTGTGCCCCTTTGATGTCAGCGCTGACTTTGCATTCTCATTGCCCTCTTTATTCTTTTTCTCATTCTCGTCCCTTTCTTCTTCTTCTTCTTCTTCTTCTTCTTCTTCTTCTTCTTCTTCTTCTTCTTCTTCTTCATGTTTTTCTTCTCAAATCCCTTTTTTCGTGTTGGTCTTAAAAGTCATCCCTTGTTTATATTCCTCCTTTTCATTTCTACTCCATCTTTTAGTTGTAGTTGTTGCTATTGTTCCTCCTCCTCCTCCTCCTCCTCCTCCTCCTCCTTCTTCTTCTTCTTCTTCTTCTTCTTCTTCTTCTTCTTCTTCTTCTTCTTCTTCTTCTCCTCCTCCTTCTTCTTCTTCTTCTTCTTTGTCTCTTGCCTTGTTTCTTCTCTCTGAGTTGCTGTTTAGATCTTTCTTTCTGAATCGTTCACCAGTCCCTCTTTTCTTCAATATTCTTCCCCCTTCCCTTCCTCTGTATCATACCACTCCCATCCCTTCCCTTCTTCTCTCTGCAATACTTAATTTCCTGTTTTGCATTGTTCTTGTCAGTTGGCAAAATTTTTACGCTGGTAATGAAAATTGGATATCCACAAATTTTGTTATAGCGTTGTCTTGAATGAATGTTTCGATTTTGGAGTTATCTACGTGAAAAATTGACACCCTTTTTTTTCTCAATACGAGCGAAAACGATCACGTGACACAGGAGAGCAATGATCAGTTTATGTTAGTTTTAATTTCTGCCTTTTTGAATGCATTCCGCTTTGCAAAATAAAACAAAACACTAAACTAATTTCTAGGCTCAATTTTAATTGCTTCATTAGTGGGATATTTATTTTGTTGTTTCTTCAAGAGAAATCACTGGCTGTTTGATTTTAAAAAAATATTCAAGTGCTTCTTGTAAACTTTTTTTCCCCAAGTGCAACTGATAACAAGGTTTTCTTTCCTTTTTCTTTAAATTCACGCGAAAATTGAAATCTTAAATGATTTCCGAAATAGGCAAATTTCGAAAAATAATGCGCAAGAATGGAATAAGGGAAAATCTATTCCATTCAGAAACCGAAGCATTGAATTTTGTCATTAACTCTCTCTCTCTCTATCTCTCTATCTATCTATCTATCTATCAATCTATCTATCAATCTATCTATCTATCTATCTATTGGATAGCAAGCTAGTTATTCAATTCTAAACTTACGTAGGTATGCCAGGCATTTTACCCTTATCTATCGGGAAAACACACACATACATACACACAAAGGTGCTCACACAAATACACACACACACACACATTTATATATATATATATATATATATATATATATATATATATATATATATATATATATATATATATATATATATCCTTATGTTATCGCCTCTGAAATAAATACCATTTTTTATGTATTCAATAAAGATAAATTCCTTGTATCTGGATATATATATATCTGTCTCTGTCTATCTCTCTCCCTTCTCTCTCTCTTTGTCTATCTATATCTATATCAATCTATATAAATATATATACGTGCACAAACATCTATTGTTCGTACTTACGAGTTGAATGCCGAAAAATATTAATTTACATTCATTTACATTATCATTTGATTGAAATGTGATTGTATTCTGTCAAATCTTGATAACGTTTTGTCTGTATCCTTTTCTTCTTTGTATAAACAATCATCTCCATTCGTCGTTTATTTTTACAAAACCACTCGATGCCATTTTCCAATCAATCCACTCATATCACTATCAATTTTTCTAATCAAATTAAGTCATAACAATATTTGGGATTTTTCAACCCCGTTCCCCTTTAAAAGCACGATAAAATGCTCTCACACAGCCATAGAATCATACATTGACGCGTTGTCAGGCACACAGGGCCGCTTTGCTTTAAAACCAATTTTACTTATCATGATGGGATCTTGTTTTTTTTCCAACTGGAGATTCAAACGAAACTGACGACTTTTGATTGGCTAGCTTTTAACAATTAAGAATTTTCTCAATACTTCTATCACAACAAAAAGATAAATAAAATTTAGAAAAAAAATGGTCAAGTGCATGCACGCACACGCACACACACAAACACACACACACACATACACACACACACACATACAATATGTATTGATTTTTCAAGAACTCTATTCGAATTGCCACACCGAAGTGGGCATTGGGAGGTAATTTATATATATTTTGAATTCAATTTCAAATGTGAATCAGAAGCGTGCCAAACCTAAGTAGCCCTGATAAGATAATTTTGCAATCTGTTAATGCAAAATGAAAACAAATCCTGATAAAGAATGAAGACGATCTATTATTATTGTTATTATTATTATTATTATTATAATTATTATTATTATAATTATTATTATTATTATTATTATTATTATTATTATTATTATTATTATTATTATTATTATTATTATTATTATTATTATAATTATTATTATTATTATTATTATTATTATTATTATTATTATTATTATTATTATTATTATTATTATTATTATTATTATTATTATTATTATTCAAAAGAGGCAGATAATAGATGTTTCATCTTGCTGAAATAATGACATTTGACTAACACATAATTGTCAGTGATATTTATCAGTCAGCTGATAGGTAGGAGGTACGGGTCGCCTAACGAGAAAAGGCACGGTGTATGGAATTGGCGAACCGAGTTCAAACTCCGACTTGGACATTTTCGTGTTCACTTCGCACTAATAGGCTTGGGAAATGCATGGATCCACTTCTCCCTGCAGTGACAGGTTAATAACTGGGAGGTTGGAGTCCTTCAACTCTTTAAGGCAGTGCATCTTGGGTGTCTGGCTTGCAATCCTGCCCCGTAAACTTCGAAAAATGTTTCTCCATAGAAGCAAAATCATTGGTTGTTGGTCGATGCAGGATGCCGGAGCAAGCGAGTGTATGTTATGTACATGAAGCATATTGATTAACTCAATAGAAAGAAGTTTTTAAAATAATGATAGCTTGTGAGTTGTGTAAAATCGGTCTGTTCGTTGACCTCAATGTTACAAAGAATTATTACAATCCGAAGACACAGTCTCTGCTCAGATTGCTGATGCTTGTCATTGCTATCTTTAAAACAATAAGACAAGAAAAATACGCTATAAGTAACCATATTGTGAAATTTATGGTATTCATGAATTTTTGAGTGCCATGTTCTCTGTTCCTTTATCAAGTTGTCGGAAGTTCTTAGGTACTATCATATTTTCAAAATTATTCGGAGTTGTATCTTCTTTGTTATTTTCATCTCCCTCGGTTCCAGACCAACCTAACGTTGCTTGGAATTTTGACTAGCATCATTTGAACTCGTCTTTGTTGTTTCCATCATTATGTTTCTACTGATGCTTTCTTCATCCTTACTCATCTTTGTGTGTACCTCATATCTTAGAATCATGTCTACTTTTTTACAAACTTCTAACACCGCTCTAGTTAGATGAAGATCGAAGAACGCATCAGGCGCAGTGCTTTGATAACAACAAAAAAGAAGTAAAATTTGTGGAATAACGGCAATACTTCATCTTAGACCTTTAGAGAGCTCTGTGATTTCCAGAAAATGCACTCGTCGAAACATAGCTATCACAATAAAAACGCTGAAAATACTAGTCTGAATGTTGCATCGAACAGAGGCAATATTTCATATAGTGACAATATTAGGAAGGCCAGAGAACCCATTGGTCAAAATATATAGACATCAAAACAGCAAAGTCTGAAACATTCGTAGAAACATGACGGTACTTCATAGAAGCGCTTCAGACAATACTAGAAAGGCCGCAGTTTTCAGGCATACTATTGAATGTTCATAAGTAAATCGTTAATTTATTCTGAATCTTAAGGGATGTTAGCTAGAGAGGACCGTTCGGAGACTTGTGTATCGTTATTCACTTTGCATTAACAAGATCCAGCAGCAACAGTTCTATTGGCTTTAAATTGGCCACATTGGAGATAAACGCAGAGATAAATTGTCTTTACTGGTATTAATAAATCAGTCTTGTGACAAAGGAATCAAGCTAGTATAAATTATCCGCCATTTCTTATTTCTAACACTGGAAATGTTATGATTATGACTGCGCGATTGAGGATTTTACGAGTATAATATTGATCGATTGAGAATGGTATAGGTATTAAACGACATTGATGTTACGCGTCTGTTTATCTACAATTGAAGATGTTATGATGATGACAATAAGCGTTTGAGGATGTTATGCGTATGACAATGAACAATGGGGATGTTGCGAGTATGGTACTTAGAGTTAGGGTGTTACTAGTATGACACTGAATTATTGAGGATTTTACAAGTATGACACACCGATTGAGGATGCAACAAGTATTGCACTGAACGATTGAGAATGTTACGAGCATAACACTGTGCGATTGAGGATTTTACGCATGTGGCAATGAATGGTTTAGTACTATACTGATATGGTATTTTTAGTCTTGGGTCGAATTCTGAATTGCTAGAAACCGTCTGCCCAAACTGTCATCAAAACTGTCAACATAGGTTTCTCCAGTTTTAAGCTGGTCTGGCTGTCTAGGTGACGATACATGTACTGAATCATGCGTATGAAAATTCAGAGTTTTTCTTAGTGAACACAGACCAACGAAAGGCAAGAGAATTAACTTAATCATTGATCACCCTTTTTTCTGATTTTTCTATTGATCACCCCTAACATGGCAAGCTGCCAAAAGACATCGGTAACGCGACAGTTTCTATTGGGTGACCAGACAGATCTGTCATTCTTAATTTTTTTCGTTTTTGATGCTATATGGTGCTGCCTGATCTCTTGGGCAAGTGTTCTCAAATTAACTATTGATTCATATTCAGAGGTATGATCAAATACATTAAACTATCGTTGCAACAGTAACCGTTTTAACAGCACTATTCGATGACATGCGCATTCTAACGGCATATTTTTACATCACTGCAAGATTATTCTCCGAGATTAGGTTGAAGCAATAGTACATGAACATTTCAGTAGATTATTTTTAAAACTAAAATGAGTAAACCCTTACAATAATGAACTAACACAAACCAGGAAAGGATAATTGGTCATTTTTCTGTACCTTTTGGTTTCTCATTAATAATACACTTAATCCACCCGTTTAAACGACTAATTCAATATAACGATACTCTTATATCCTCGAGGATGTCGTAATAACGGGAGTCTACGATAATAGTTGAAACCTCTTTTGATTTTACAAATGCAGGACTGATTACCATAGTGTGCTGTTTGAAGTTAATGAACTATTGTAATTATTCAAACATTGTTTAGTTGGGAACGAGGCCAAATACGGGGATATCTTGAGAGGAAAATTGTGTTGGGCCAACTTTCCATGTAAAGGGGGTCCGAAATTTCAAGACCTGGATCTCAACTGGGCTCAAACACTAATGCCGGTGAGAAATAAGTAACTATTTTAACCTCGAGGTAACCTTTATGGTTTCGATTATTACATTCCAGCCGTTAGGCTCTACGGTCTTTCCCGGGTGCAAACCGCATCCGGTACCCTTCCATTTCTTTCTTGAGATCCATTTCCTCGTCCGTCAAGGGACAAAGATTTATTTGGAGCCGTACCCAATGCCAGGTGAATGTTGGTCTTTTGGAAAGTGAAGACGTAGAGATCTGTATATAACGTACGCCTGAAGAATACAGGAGATACGACCGGCTGACGTGTATTGATCGAAAAAATAAAAGTCAGGAGAGTAATCCGAATATTTTATTGAATGACTGTCACGATATGATGGTTGTAAATCAGTTTTCCGTCTGTTTGAAAAAATAATTTGTAACAAGCCTTGCCTAACAGTCGTTTTGGATGGAATATAAATTTTCAAGCTTGCAATTTCCTCTTAAAACAATGGACCATTAAAAGGTTTTGATATCAATTTATTTGGAAGTTAAAATTAGAAAAAATTATTTTGCCGACGAATTTGAAGGTTTCAACAGAATCCGGTGTCCATGACATCATAGAAACTATTAAAAAACTCAAATGGCAATGAGCAGGCCATGTTGCAAGAATGAAAGACAACCAATGGACATCACATCTCACAACATGGATCCCCAGAGATCACATAAGAAACCGAAGCCGACAGAACACCAGATGGAGAGATGAACTAGACAGATTCAGGAGATACTGGCTCCGCGACGCCCATGATACAGAATCGCAGCGAATCCTGTGGAAGGTCTATGTCCAACGACGGACGTTAAAAGACTGATGATGATGATGACAAGCGAAATGAGGGTACGACTATGTTATCTATGCAACCTTTTGTTCTTTTTAGTCACCCATCGTTATAAATTAGGAGAAGGTTTTAGCGAAATATTCTCGGCTTGATCTTGATATCATACGTCTCCCGTGAACGTACTTGTATTCGATTGATATTATAAGAAAAGAACTTCAGGTCGCTTGAACCGTAATACGTGTCTCCCACCAGGTGTCACTCACAGCAACTTCTACTTGCCTGATATTATCAATTAATGGCCATTTATATACCCTCAGCCGAACAGAAGTGGCAAAAGATGACATCAGACTAGTATTGAAGGTAGTCTTAATTCAGCTATTCAACAGACTATTTACATGTTTTTGAGATTTACTGAATACTGTTGCATATATAAATAGGATACCTTCATTTTTGCTGCTATCAACGCAATGTTTCTGTTGATACAGTTTTCGGTCTTCTTCAGGCGTGTATTGCATCCAGTCGAATCATGAAGACCTAATATAATATCCACCAAAAAAAGGCCGAAGAGTGCATCGACTGAAACGTTGCGCTAATAAAAACAAAGATGAAGATAACAATCCAAATATATGTAATTATGAAAACATTTAATCTCAGAACTTCTGGAAATTCCCCGAACACATCTAGCATTTGCTCATCTCATTTATATCTGGCCTTATTGGAACAATTACGAGAAGATTCAACTGCGATTTTCCAGAATACACGATTATTTGACTTTTATTTAAACATATTCTGAGTCTGATAAAAAATAGTTCTAATACCAGCAATTTTAATGGAGTTCCCTAATGGAAAAAAGAGATGCTATCAGATACCAACATTATCCAAATCTCAAAGTGTTTTTCTCTCTTCTGATGAAACGTTAATCAATGTGGCTTAAAAACTGCTAGAAATCGATACTTACATGGATTACTCTATCACTCAAACATACAAACGAACACACAAGCACGTACAAATAAAATACTATCAAAGAGTCCAAATAAAGCGTTACTCTCTCTCACACACGCACACACACACACACACACACACATGCGTCTGTACAAGCAGATACATCAAGAAAGAAACTAACAAAGGTTAAAAATCGCAAAATAATACGAAAATACACTCATTAACAAACTCAAGTAAATAAATTAGTTAGCATCATAGATCCTACCCGAGTTTCTATTCTTAAAAAATAATCTCAATAAATCAAATACATCTGTGTATTGTTGTTTCACAGAGATTTACCAAAGTATATACATATATATACATATTGTTTCTCGGGGATTAACTAGTATATATATATATATATATATATCTTACTACAAAATAGACAGATATTATTTTCTTGTATGTAAATGTTTTATAGACCCCTGGACAGCTGCAACCAAGGGGCTGCAAATTTGTCAATAGGGGCAACTTGACCTTCAGAATATCCTGGAGGCCTCAACACGTCAATAATGCAATTGCGCTGCCAGGCCTATAATATCATAGCTCATATATATATATATATATATATATATATATATATATATATATATATATATATATAACCTCTGATACTCAACGCAATCCCTGGTAGCCATAATAACTGCCTATGTAATTGACTTACAGATGTATTGTACGGTGCTTTTTATCGCTATTTTTATGTAGACTTTCCCTGCTTGAAAATTGAAAAAAGGTTTACTGCATAACAGTATTGTGCGTGTGCAGCATCTTCGATTTTCAGTCAATACAGATATAACTTTGCTAAGTACGTACGTAATTTATTGTTAACACAACGTCCAACTTGCATAACGCCCGAATCCACAGAACGTATCGTGGACATTAAGCGACGCATGGTTGTAATCAAGTTATTAAAGCAGGAACCATATTTACCAACATGGGCATCTCGTTGGAGTGTAATGGCTAGCAAGCGTAATGGCTAGCTGGATAGTGGGTTCAGTCCTGACTAGGTGCTCCATATTTGAGGCCTTGTGCCAAAACTAAACTAACATATCTACTAGCATAGGACGGTTTTGAACTAATGGAAGATAATTTTTTCAAGGCGGACATTGGTGTTGTAGTGCTCGGATATGAATTAAGTATTTTTGATTGTTTTTGACAGCCGAATATCCTAATTGATTAATCCTCGTATATCCGGAAGGAACCGTACGAATAGATTTTGTTTATAGAATAATTAAGGATAAACAGGGAAAGATTGATGTGTGGGTCGGAAAGACGGGTTAGAGGAGATGATGAATAATTCTTTGGCAAAAAGGAAAGTCAAAGATTTACAAGAAATGTCGTTATTATACTTGCATCAATATTTGAAACTTTTGTTTGTTCGTTTGTCCATACCATTTTCGCGCTATTGACCCAATATTTGGCGGGAAAGACTGATTAAATATCAACTTGTGACATAGGCTATAGGCATGGGTTGACATAAGAGGTCATTTGATGTCACCAGTAATTTCTGGATATCAAATTTTGCACATGGATAGATCATCTATCTGCAAAAGCCACAGGTTCAGCGAAGTTGATCTTGGAGGCCATTCAAGGTCACTACAGATCATTTTCAGTCATTTCGAACCATTTTCCCTATTTTGGGTCACAGTTTTGTAGCGATGTAACTAGAATTTGGCATGGGGGTAAATATTTCTATGCTACAATTTTCTCTGTGCCACTGCGGGTTTCTCTGGAAAAGATGGTTGGCAACCGTTGAAATGCATCGAAACAGCACACACGATGATGAAAGTTTTCGAGATGTAACACCTATTTTCCTCTTAAATTTGTTCTTTTCATTTGTCACTTTCATCAATATACATTTATATGAAGTCAGTTATTGATTCCATATACATCTTTTATATGAAATATTCGTTATATAATGTTCAATCTATTGAGGAGCGTTAGATTGAGCGCGTTGAATAGGATGGAGATTATATTAAATATGAATATTTATTGTGTCTAATAAATGCTTTTTTCATCAGTAGGCTATATACATTGATTTACTACATATATATATATATATATATATATATATGTGTGTGTGTGTGTATGTGTGTGTGTGTGCATATATACATGTGTGTGGGTGTGATATAGCAGGATGCGTAGTATGTGTGTGTAAGAGAGAAAGAGAGTACGGGTGAGTGAGAGAGACGTAAACACTGAGAGTGATTAGCAAAGGAAGGAAAGAAGAGAAACTCAAAGGCAGAGTAGGGTTTAATTTATTGAAGGAGTTTCGAAGATATACACGAGAATTGTACGTCACGAACGGTAACATCTCATGAATAAGTTGAATTCACGATGCATTTCGATCCAGTAAATTGCAAGTCCCCGGCGTATTTCCTTGCACGAACCAAGTCTCGAAATACGATGACTTTTGAAGACATCCACTCATATAAGAAAATGAATAGACCATTGAGCTGCACCCTGGGAATACATGCAAATTAAGGATACATATATAAGCAAACACATAAATACACTTATAAGTGGCCTACTTTGGTAGGTCAAGGCAGTTGCAGTTTATCAACCGACGATTGTGATCAGTGTTCGTGCCAAGGTTACAGCTAACATGGCAGTGAAAGATCCATCATGCTGTCAATATCACAGTCTTTCTCAGGGAAGGCGTGTGTCCAACTACGGAACTTCAAAAGCTGATAAAAAAAATTACTTAGAATCTGTGGTGTATTTCCGTGTTGATAACTTTTGCAAGTATAGCGTCTTTCCCATCCGGTAATTTTCACCCGACTATTTCTATAGCCCAGGAGCCAGAGGGGACAAACAAGCATCCTCTGGTATCCCCCACCACATAGTTTTTTTTTAATGATAGTTACATGTTTGTAGTTTAGGATTTAGACAGTTACTCAAAAATATCTTGGGATGAACTGATTTTAGCGGGTATTTTTAGAGGGTACTGTTGTCTCAAGAATTAAGGAATTGAAAATTATCAATTATTTGGAAAAGTTTCCGTTGACACAAAATTGCACCACAATCTCGGGCAGAACTGGAAATTACTTGGTCGGGGTGGGCGGGGGCTTTGGTCCTTTTGAGCTGCTCCCGGCAAAATTTAGTCTAGTATTCCCCAACTTGGAGGCCACAGACCCTGGATGGCCCACAGAACTAATAATGAGGCTCCGTGGACAGATTTTTCAAAAGCCTGGGGTCAACGAACTTGTTAAATAGGCAAACCATTCTTATGGTTTCGATAGTTATTCATATTTGGGGATGAGCTATGATTTTACGGGCTACTGCTGGCGCAAAAACTGAGGAATTTGAAATACTGATTATTTGGAAATGTTTCTTTTAACACAAAATCAAACCTCGACCAGGGACAGAGCTGGAGATCTAGCGACCCATAGGACTGAAGTCCACATTCAGTACATTAGCTGCTGATCTGGGGAACGCTGGCCCCCTTTTGGTTCACAAAGGTATTAATGAGGCTCTGTGACCCCCATTAATACCTCTGTAGACCCTCAGGGGTCCACACATCCAGGTTGGGAACCACTGCTGTAAATGTTAGAGGGAAGAGGCCTCAAATAACGAAGTCCCTCCGGTCCCCAGATCTCTAGCTACGCCCCTGTTAGTAAATATTGATATCTGTTCCGGGTATGCCTTTCTTTGCTGCAGTCGTTTGATTGAAGTCAGACTTCGAATAATGAATGAGTTACTCTCTCATTACATTCCCGAGGAGACTGACGCTGCACAATATTTACAAAATCATGTTTTGTTGCCTTATGTCAATTCTTGATTAAGCCAAGTGAAAATTCCCTGTGAGTACCCGTTCCTCCGCTGGGTGGATGGGTGGCGTTCATAGGTGCATTTATACATGTCAAAACTTTTGGCTTAATAATCATATTTGTTCGACACACCTCTTCAGGGACATGACGCAACTCTTGAATTTTATTTTATAGTTATTTAATAGAGGTTTATTTGATGATTAATTTGTGCTGGACTTGGCCAAAATTGTAATGAGAGAGAGAGAGAGAGAGAGAGAGAGAGAGAGAGAGAGAGAGAGAGAGAGAGGGAAGGGGGGGAGAGAGAAAGAGGGAGAGATTGTTGTTAAATTCTGTTATTCTCAAGTGTTAGAGCACGTGCTTATTAATTCGTTGCGTAAGTACATGTATCACTTCTTTCAGAGACATAATTAGGGTTTTTTTTTATCTGTGCTTTTTTTACTTGTGTGATTATATCAGATATTGAAAACAATAAAGGTCTCTTGTCGATGCAGTCATATGTACAGACTTCCAGTCACAAGAATGATATTAATATTTACTAAATCTTACCACATGATGCGAGGGTTGAAACTTTGGGGCAGTCAGTGAGGAACCAACTCTTTACATCATTATTATAACTAGTTTCTGAGTTTAGTTTAGTCCGATGCAATGGCACGAGCATAGGAAACCCCTTGGGAATCGAACTCAGTCCAGTAGTTATAGTCTGCTACATTAGCTCCTCAACCATTGCCTCGTGACAAGGAGTCTATGAATAGACAGATATACATAGTATGATAGGAAAAATAACCGCCCTAATATGACGATATGACGTCACCTCTAATTTTGGGCCAACCTATAACGTATATACAACGGTGGTCAAAAGTGATGTCCAGTGTTGGAAAACTGACATTTTACCCCTTTTTCTAATCATACAATGACTGATTTTGAATGTGTATTGGGTAATTATACTTGGAGTGTAAAACTAATTCAGGAGCTCAATATGAATATGTCATGACGCAATGAGACGCACCGAGTTGCGTAGATATCATTTTTGGCTAGGGCTGTCATATGAAATGTGCACTTATTTTCCAGGCCTATAATTGTTACAAGTGAATGAATAATTATTTGGCAAGTGCTGGCTCTGATATTAGATGTTATTTTGTAGGTTTCTGTGAAAATGCAACTGAGGACTGCGATGTGCACTGCAACGAAGGAAGGTAGTTTCAAAATAGCTGAATCTGGTTATCACCTTCGGATATCGTTCATGTGCTGGATTTGAATGATCATACTGTCCACAGAATTATTGCAAAGCATTGTGAGACCGTTACCATGTAAAGCGTCGTGACCAATCAAGAGAGTTAGCAAAAGTTTTGACTGGAGGATGAAAATTATCTCAATGTATGATCGCTTCAAAACAGCTTGTAAAATCTTCAAGGAGATGTGCTATGGCGAGGAACCTCGTTTAATCTTACACTGCAAGATGAGGGCAATAAGAAATTGAGTGAAGTGGTTGTGTAACGGTAAAGAAGTCATTCATCATTACTGTCAATCACAGAAAAAAACAACTTTTGCTTTTGTCAAAGAAATTACAATTGAATCTATGTTCTGTAGTATGACGAGCCAAAATTCGACGTAGTTTTGTCGGATGTCAGGTATGTCCGTGAGATATGACTACCGTCCTTAAGTACAATTTTAAGAGGACAGAATTTCAAACACGAGAAAGAATGTTATAATTTTAGCGTATGAATGGGGTGCTCAGGCACTGGACATGAATTTGTCACACAGAATTTAGAGCAGGAAAAATAACGTCTTTTTCGGGTTGAAGTACGACGCTCAATACGAGGACACTTAACAAGAGATTTTTAACATTTTTATTTGTTGGATACTAATCAGTTTGTTTCATTAAGTTTATTGCCCCCTTCTTTTTTTTTTTTTTTTTTACTGAAAACAAATATCTTATTTATATTTCTTATTAATATTTCCTATTTTTTGCGCCATTAATGTGTTCCGCATGGTCATATAATGAGTAATTCGTAATTTAGTAACTTATCTAAAGTCGATTATGACTCAACACTTTATCCCCTTTCTTCAGTACATTACTCACGCAAGTCACTCCA
This sequence comes from Thysanoteuthis rhombus, assembly GCA_963457665.1. Lineage (NCBI taxonomy): Eukaryota > Metazoa > Mollusca > Cephalopoda > Oegopsida > Thysanoteuthidae > Thysanoteuthis > Thysanoteuthis major. Next base: position 29,834,591 of record OY735216.1, read on the forward strand.
CTATTTTTGATTTGCTAGTCTGCTATAAATCAAACTGCAATTTTCATTGATATTATCATAACCCTATGTTGAACTTTATGGCCTCGTCTTATAGAAATGAGCCCTGTATTGTATGACGCGTCTTTGTACTAAGAACGCCAAAAAGTATGACAGGACAGGTCAGAGATTTTGCTTTTGTTCCGTGGTAGACCGAAAATTTTAAATTTTAAAAAAATAATGATTAAAAAAAAAATCAAAGTATAAAGCATTTAAACTTATAAGTACTTTTATTAGAAGCATAAGTATTTTTGTTTCAAACTTACTCAAAACAGGATTTCCATTCAAAGCCCAATTACTTTCATTTAAATCTATGTGTGCCTATATACAAGACGTAAGTAATTTCATTCAAAGATATATTTTTATTGAAATTCGAAAAGACCTATATTCAAGACATGAGCACTTTTATTCAAAGCCCAAGTAATTATCCAAATATGTTAGTACATTCATTAAAGACTAACTGAGTTTTATTCAAAGCAAAAATACTTTTATTCAAATTTATAAGTACCTGTATTTGACGCATAAGTACTTTCATTTAAATCCTGAGAATGGAAATTTGGCACCAATATTTTCATATTTGGATTTATCTATATATCCATCTATCTGCGTTTGTGTATCTCTTTCCTTCTCTACGTGAACCTTTACATATCAACTTAAAAGTGCTATACCAGTCGACTCGAGTCTCATTTATCTACAGGGAATTTTCGAAAGTTAAGAAATATGGATGCTATAAAATTTGTTCATAGTAATATGTCCTAGTCAATAAAAATGAATGAGATGTCGATGGGGAAGCTCGCTGCTTAAATGCTGCACAAATATACCCACCCACACATACTTATACATCCTATTGGATGTTTGTATTCAGCTAACTATCCATCTATCTATCTATCTATCTATCTATCTATCTATCTATCTATCTATAGATAGATAGATAGATAGATAGATGGATAGATTGATTGATGAAGAGATAGAGGACGTGAAAGAGTGAAGACTAGAGAGAAGGAGCAAGAGTGAGAGAGAGAGAGAGAGAGAGAGAAATATATATATGTATATATATATATATATATATATATATATGTGTGTATGTGTGTGTGTGTGTGTGTGTGTGTGTGTGTGTGTGTGTGAGTGTGTGTGTGTGGATGACTGTACATTCGCACATATATGCTACTTGTATAGATACTTATAATCACGTACATATTCATAATCACGCACACACACACACACATACACTCACACACATGTATATATATATATATATATATATATATATATATATATATATATATATATATATATATGTATATGTATATATATGTATATATATATATATATATATATATAAGCTAGACTAGGAGAGATACTATTAATTATATTTGGCTATATACATATATATATATATATATACATATATATATACATATATATATATATATATATATATATATATATATATATATACAAACTTTTGCATCTTTATGTGTTTATTTCTGTTTCTGATATGCAGATTTATTCATTTGCATAAACACAGTTACCCATTACTTAATATCTATCTATCTCAATCTGTTCATCTCTCCATCATTCTCCCCCTCCTTATCTTTTTCTTCCCTCTCTCTTTTTCTATATATATATATATATATATATATATATATATATATATATATATATATATATATATATATATATATATTGTGTTTGAATTAGTAATAGATTGACGAATACCAAAAGAATGACTGAGAGAGAGAGAGAGAGAGAGAGAGGGAGGGGGTAATCATGCGAGGTCTTCCATTGCTAACAAGATTATCAATTGCAACGGGGACTAGTCAATTCAATAGCCAGAAAAAATAGTATGATTTAAATTACAAGTAATACAGACAAGCAAACTTAAAGCTACACAGAGCTAAACAGTCATAGAAATTGCATGTAGAGTATTGGACTGAAAGCCACATGATCTGAGATCACCAGAAACGTCCTTTTGGAAGTGGTCAACCGACATTCATCAAACATAAAGATGATTTTCATCGTAAACAAGTCTTCCCCAAACAATCTTAAATTCGATTAAAAGTCTCCAAAGGGAAATATTCACTTCAAAGTTCTCACACAGTATAAATTTTGATTTCATTATCATTAATTTTTTTTCATCACTATTTGCCTAAATCTTAAATTTTCGAGTGCTTATTTTCGCAACTCTGCACAGACCGTCAATCTACGGGTGTAAGTCTCGTTGAAAAGCTTATTCTTCATTTCCGATCAACGCTACCGTAGATAAACGGCTTGAGTAGAGTTGCGATAAAAAAAGATTAAATCAAACATTAATAAAAAAAATTAATAATAATGATTTGCAATATTTTATTCAAAAGAAATGAATAATGAAAAAAGATTTTACTTCAAAATTGAGTTATGGGCTAAACATTGGAAGTACTGTTTTATCACCACAAATATCAGGAAATTTCCCTTTTCATGTCTACGAAATGAATTATTTTCATACACAGTGTATATTTGATACTATTGGCTTATTCCTTGCCAGCAAATATCAGGGGAAGGTGGTTCGCTCAACTCGAAGCTGACTGTGGTGTTTAATCAAAATGGTGTAGACATTTCCAGCCTTCTCCGGTCGTCTGAAATCTTCCAGAAATATTGAACGAACTCTATAGTGAATAAGAGCTATAGTGAGGTTAATATACTTCCCTGGAGATTGAGATTTCAATCCTGGGTAGTGCAGAAATATATATACCGATTCATTGGAGTAGCTTTGTTGTATTTATCACTATGTTTCGACCGCTGTACTCCACGACCTTCTTTAGATGTCCGTCACAGAAATTCCAAATGAAAGTCTTTGTTTGATCCGTCAGGGTTTGTGAGTGGACCAATAGATTCATATACTGACATTCAGTTACAAGCTGATTTAGGTATGACTTTTTCACTGTATGTCCGATCTATGTGCTCATCATTCATCACAGAATAAGTGCATTGACAAGGAAGGATATTATGTCGAGAAATTGATATTTGTTGATGAAAATAAATGTTTTTTTTTTCTTCATTATCAGGCTTCAGATTTACAAATGTTGCTGTGTATGTTGTTCTCATTCCTTTACTTGTAAGGTCTACTGTGTATTTCCAAGGTAATATCAGAACTCATTACAGTCAATTCTTCTTTATGATATCAATCTACGTCTCACCTGATCCAGTGTATATCTCTGCGCTAATTGACCCAGGGATTGGTCTCAGGGAACCAGATAAGCTGCTCAGATTGGGATTTTTGAAGTTTCATGATTAATGTCAGTTATTTCTTAAATAGTGGCTTCCATATTGTATTGATATCTATGCTTGGTCTGCTGATTAGATGATTTAAACATGACTTGTGTGGTGCTTCTTTCAAACGTCATATTCTTAAAAATTGTTCATATTTGTCATTTTGACTTTTTTTCATAGACGATGTTGGGCTCTCTTTCAGGATATCAAATCTCACCGCTGGTATGCAATTTTTACGTTTCTGTCCCGAAGCGAAAATAAGTGCTATTTCGTATTGCAACCCCCCCCCCCCTAAAAAAAATAAAAATAAAAAACAAAATTTTAAAAAACAAAAACAAAAACAGATCATCCAATTCAGGGAAGAATATGCTATTCATTCCTTGTAAAAAAAGAAGAAAATTCCCCGAATATGGATGTCGTAGTTCCAGCAGACAACAGAGTGAAATTGAGAAAAAGCTAGAAAAATATCTAGATTTTGCCAGAAAACTCAAATAGGTTAGTGAATATGAAGATGGTAACTTTATCCAACATCACTGACGCTGCTTCGAACAGCCTTGAAAAGCCCCTGCGAAGTGGTTGGAATAATTGGGAACTTGAACAAGAATTGAAACCATGAGTCATTATTGTCACTTGAGCTCCAGTGAAGAATACCACTTACTTCTGGTGTGATAACTTAGTGAGTAAAATGATGATAAATTAAAAATGTGAAAAAAAAAAAAATGATATAATGGCGTTGAACCAAACTTGTCCAATTTAAGTGGACCTCTATTCCTGATATAAAGTTCATTTAGAATCTCTGCGGTAGAAGACAATTGGGACAGCTTAATTGATTAAAATTATTTGCCAAATTTGATTCCTTTAGTAGCAATAGTTTGGTGCACGCAAAGATATAGACAGGATCAAAAAGTCGCATTTGCACAAGGGGAAAACAAACGAAACGTTTTGCTAGGTAAAAAAAAAGGAAGAAAAAGAAATGTTTTCTGATAAGTATTTATCGCTCCGCTGATATCGACAGAAAATTGAAGCATATAAAACTGAATCTCAGCCAAATCAGAAGTTACATGCAATACTCTGGACTTTTGTTTCCCTTAAGTTAAATGGGGTCGCTTCCCTTGTGACATTTGGCGGGAAACATAATATACATGTCCTATTGTTTTTTTTTGTTTGTCTTTCGTCAAGTTTGTTTCATAATGTATAGAATTATGTGCAAATATACAGGCGGAATATGCGTGTATTAGACACGCAAACATAAAAGATAAGTAGGCACGTTATGTTGTACCTTCACTGGTATATATCTATCTATATATCTGTAAAGAGCGTGGTAAAACACAGACAAGCGTATATACATCATTATTTGTCTCGTCATTTGTATTATTGTTGACAATTTCTTAAAATAATAATAATAATAATAATAATAATGATGATAATAATAATAATAATAATAATAATAATAATAATAATAATAATAATAATAATAATAATAATAATAATAATTGTGGACTATGCGAGGACAGGGAATAACCATATT
>OY735216.1:29844403-29856903 GCA_963457665.1 Thysanoteuthis rhombus
TCCCTGATGTGAAGTCAGATTTTTAGGAAATATCTGACAGTTGAATGCATTCTGTTTTTTTCAGCAAATGATGATCTGGGACTCCGATCTTGTGTCAGAACTGTTTTTTCTTTTCAACCTGATTATTTTAACTGTTTTTCCTGTATATGTATTTATTTGGTCACTGTAAAACATGAACGAGGAAAAATTATTAATTAACAGAGGGAATTTTGCGCTCCTTCGCACCTGTGTTTGGGGTCGACTTCCTCCTCACTTGTGTCACCTCTGTCGACATGGTACCGGGAACCTCAAGGCTGGTCCTGGTCTGTAATGCTGAGAATTCTAAGAGTGTCCATGTCACGAGGTCATTAGAAATAGATATTTCTCTCGATGATCGAAAACCCTCCATCATGTCATTTCTATTACGCTCTTCAAAGTAATTTCCACAGATAAGTACAATATACACGTTTAGAAAATCATATTCTTTTGTGGGGCTTGATTTTCAAAAATAAAAACACCATGGAATTTTGATCTTGCTCTTCCAAACGATGTTTTAACTTACTCTGTGCCTAAAAAAAAAAAAAAAGAAAAAATTAAAATGAACTTCAAACGAAAGCTATTTGGAGCCATGATTTTTTTACTTGGTGAAATAATCGCCGAAAAATTATCAATGGTGAATTGAAAGCCGACAATGCGCTACAATAACAAAACATTTATTAATTTAGAATTCATTCTCAGGAATTCAACATTGATCAAGCTAGAAATAGATAAAGTCAGAAATAGCCAACTGACTACTTTTATTGCTGGCACTGATTAAGCAATAAACATCGTATAAAAATTACATACATCGTTTTGGGGTACATTACTTTCGTCTGTATTACTTTAGCGAATATCACTAAATCACCTTTGTCTAAAATCACTCTATTCTACAATCACTTTAGTCTACAGGCACTTTTGTATAAAATCACTATAGTCTATTGGCACTTTAGTCTACAGGCACTTTAGTCTACATGCAGTTTAATCTAAAAGTATTTTAGTCTAAATTCATTAACCAGGGGCGTACCAAATTCTTTTAATTGGGCGGTGCAGTCCTCTACTTTGTCGACGAGGACTTTTATTGCAGGATACAGGCTTCAATTTGCCGATAAAATGGCAATTTTGCTGATTGAAGGAAGACATTTGTAGCGATTTTGCGAAATAAAGGCAGAAATTTGCTGACATGAATAGCATAGAAAGGGGATGCAGCTCAGCCAGCACCCCCTTCGATACGGTCCAGGCACTTACGGCGGAAGACACAATAGTCAACAAAGAAGAATATTCACGTATTCAAACATATTTCCTATTACGCTATCACGTGTAGTAAGTTATGAGCAACATGCAGATATGTGAATATAAATGTATGTGGCGTTAATTTGAAATGGATATTTGGTCTTCTGGGCTTGGATCTTTCCAATTGGTTTTCATAAATTCAAATTAATCCGTAGAAGTATCATTCATCAAACATTAAACGTGAATTCACACAAGCTCTGAATTGCCAACTACTAACACACTTGTTGGGATGCAGAGTTAGCATAACGATTAACAATTCGGGAAATAAAAGACAATAAAAGATCCAGCATGGTACATCGACCATCTACTAGATCAGGTTATAATTTGATTTGAACACACTCGTATCAGTGAGCCTATGTGCCAATAGTTTCTAATTATTCACGAAGATGATACATTTAATAACTTTGACAATGAACTTGTATACGCATCATCTATTCAAGTCGAAGTACACTGTATATGTAACCTGTGATAACAAGGATAAAATTTATGAAGCAAATATTTCAACGATAGATAGATAGATAACTGCCTAGCCGGTTACATAGATTTAAGTATTAAGTCGGTGCAAAAATAATTTCAGTTTTTCACCACTAACTTTAAAACAGTATATCTCAGCTTAGAATGAAACATTATTTGAAATAGGAACCTAGAATCTACATATTTTGCCATCTAGAAACAAGTCCATTTATTCAGGGAGCATAAAATTCTGGGATCCTGGAACCAACGGATTCTTCAGAGGCATTTCGAGCCGTTGATTGATAGTTGAAGACATTCCCTTGCAGAAAGTGGTCGAAATGCTTGAAAAAGTGGTAGTTGATCGGAGAGTGGTCTGGTGAGTAAGCTTGGTTTGGTAGAGTTTCCAAACTTAGTTCAATATCTGCAGAGTCATCTGCACGAGCTCATTAGCAATTTGGTACAAATGTCGAACAATTGTTGAATAGTCAACGTTTAGTTCCTCTGCAATCTTATAATCGACCTCAATCTGGTGTCGTCAATCACAGAAAGACGCCTGTCTTAAAAGCTCTCGTATCGGCTCCAAATTTTTGGAACTGATGTTGAGCCATCCGTACGTTGATGGTCCTCTGGACTAATATTTGGTTGATGCTGCGATGATATATGGTGTATCCCATGAACACAGGTAAATAATAGTCTATTTCAAATTTGATACAACAAAAACCGCTTTTTCTTTGGCACCAACCAGATTGTAAGAGAGATACAAAGTTTCAACAACCTTATACAACTTCAAAATTGTACCAAAGATTAAAAAATACAAAAATCTAAAGCACTTTGAAACAATATTGAACCTTGAAAAGTTATTCACAAAATTCAGAAATCTCTGATCTAAATTCTGTCAATTTTGAAGGTGCATTAGTATACTGAAATGAACTTTTTGAAATGTATCGGATACTTTTTGCATTCACTTCCGATAAATAGATAGATATATAGATAGTAATTCAAGTCTTTTCGAATCTATTTATTGTGTGTTCATATTCCTGGATGTCTGTATGAATATATCTACCGTCTACATAAATCAAACCCGTTGCGACCATCATATCATTCATCGAAGTCATATAAATAAATCCCTCATTAGCAGGACCATTGACGATTCGACATATTTCATCCTTCTCCCATGCGAACTCTACTCTCCACACTTCCCAGAAATAAGGGATGTCCATTCACCTTTATCGCTTCCATATAATAGCAACAATGTTTGACCATTCATTCCGCCCTCTATCAACCCACACCTCCCTTTTTATCCTTTTTCTCAGCCCACCCACCCTGCTCCATTCCAGACATTTTGGTTTTCTACATGCACAGCAGCAATAAAGTACGTAAGCGGCCTCGTTCAAGTGATAGATTATTTCCACTGATTATCATCTAAATATCCCCATTTTGCCTCTCAGTGGTAGGAGAAGAGACGTAATCATAAATGTGTTGGGGTTCATAGAATTCGACGTGCTGGCGCTGGGCGGTTAGAAGACTTTAAACTTTTGAGGCATGTCTCACCGATTGAGAAAGACCAAACGACACCGGATCCTGTTGTTACGGAAAACACTGCAACCGTATCGCCTTGGCCAGATAGAAAGGTCCCATAGCAGACATTTGGCCACATGGATTAGACCTTTTGCCACTTGCAAATGACCGCGGTCCGGTTTACTGTTCGCTCAAACCAGTCATTAATTTCGGAACTAATTCGAAAAGAAACACTGTTTATAAAAACAGGCAGTTGCCCACATTCTCTATTTATTTACACTCGATATCTTCTTTCAAAATTTCTTTTATCTTTCGTCTGATAAATTCATACATATTATGCCACAACGTGAGATTATGAGAGTAGGGCTCAAAACAAAAGTGACAGCTTAATAATAACGAAAAAATAGATAAACAAAGTATAAAGGAACATCAATAAATAAATAGCAAAAGAAAGAAAATCGAACATAGCAGACGACACTTGACGCGTGTGTAGTGCGCATGCTCCTATGTCGCATGGATCCGAGTGTGAAGGAAGGATGGAGTCGACTTTTCTAATGTCGATTTGCGCTGTTCGGTAACCGTCTGGGGCCCTTTAGTTTTGGGTTAATGGTCGACGAAATTGTCTTCGGTAAGAAGAGGTGGTCACGTCTACTTGAGGCTGGTGGCCGATGAGTCGGCATGTTAAGTATGTGTGAATGTTGTACCCACGAATGTGCGGCATGGAGAAATAGACAGGCAGGGAAAAGAGAGAAGAGATAGAGAGAAAGACAGACGGCTAGGTATTTTATGCCATCTTTTGTTTCTTTGGTTTTACGCAGACAATATTTTTTATACCGAAACGCTTGTTAATTCTATCTCAAGAATTATATTCATACTTATTTGGGAACAATGTGAGAAATGTTCAACTTAGTTTTGGCACAAAGCTACAAGGAAGTGACACTTTGTGAGAACTGAACTCACAACACAGTCGTGATGATCTGCAAGACCAACCTGCTGGCCATTACACCACAACGAAAAAATTATTCTATCACAATTGAACAAAACAAAAGTGGATGGAGGTTTGCATTATACATAACGGTAATATTTTTGCAATTTTGTTTATTTGCATTAACAAATTAACCACCAAGTACAGCGGTCCCACGTTAAAACGGCTGTTTTTATAAACTTCTAGCCATTGTATACGACTGTTTTTGCTTCATTATAATGACTTGTTAATTTCTCCCTCACGAATGTCTACTCCGTATCAGAGGCGTAGCAAGAGGTACTGAAGGATGTAATCGCTCCGGGGCGCAAGTTTGGCACGAACTTTCCTTTCGCCTAGAATGCCTCACTCCATCTTTAGAACATAGCACAACTTCCCCCGGGTGCCGTCTTTGTCCCCGGGCACCGTCCTTGCTCACGGGAGCTGGCTTTGACCTCGGTAAAATGTTATTTTGTCTGTTTCTAAATCAAGGTTAAGAGAGTTGTGGGAAAGCAAAAATAGTCGAGACACGACAGAATAGTAAATGCCATTTGGTTTGAGACAGAGATGAAACTGCCAATAATGTATTAGCAAGTGGACATTGCAAATTAGCGCAGAAGTAATATAAAAATGAGCATGATTGGGTTGGAACGGTAATTTGCTGGTAACTAAGCAAACGAATCGGATTTGACCGTGCAGACGACGTATCCAATTTTCCACATTTGGTCTTGTACTGAATTAAGCAGAGTTTCCCATCCCAGCTTTATCATCATTCAGTGCTCCGCATTTGTTGCTTGAGCAGTGTCATAAAGAAAGATCAGCTTACTCAATTTCTCTTCCAATGAGTTCCAAACGAGCCAACTGCTCACTCTAGTGTTGCGCAGTAACAACTTCTTTTTAATGAAGACTTCTCTATGAATCTCATCTAACACCGAGAAAAAACTTTTCCCCCGGTAGATTGCCTTTGAGATATTGAAGACTGTCATGGATGTAGCCACGATTTTCTGATAATAAATCAAGTTTTCATTGCCAGTAATTATCTTGTCCGAAAATGAGTTTTTCTTTGTCGAGGAAGAGAAAAATAGGTATTAAAATGCTGGCCAATTTACTTTTCCGTGAGTTCCGGTGGGATTCTTGCTTAGCGTCTAAATTTTCTTAAGACTTGTAAAGGAATGATAGCACAAGCAATAAAGTGCCGAGAAAACTCAGCATGATGATGATGATGAGGGTTACGATAGTTTTTTTTTTCTTAATTCTTAAGTTCTTTTAAAACATTTTTATCCTTTTGGTCAATGGCCAGGGATAGACGTATATGAAGATTGTCGTTTCCAATTATTAACAGATGATGTTCTATTTTGATTTATTAAAAAAACCTTTGAGAACGACAACTAAAATATCTCTGGGTATTTAGAAAAAAAAGTGAAATATATCTGAAAAATATCACGCATTAAGTGAAAACTCGAGAGAAATAGGACGGGGGAAATAAAATAGACTGTATAGGTATTCACTCAGTTAAGCTTTGTCTGATACTGTATTAACGGCCAGCGACACTTGCTTTACGGCGAGACGTCCATATTCACCAAGCCTACCTTAGTTTGACGCAAGACAAAAATCGTACATCAAATTCATTAAAGTCTGCAAGATAAACTAGCTAACTAATTACAAAGTGAGACCAACAGGAAAAGAAAAAGAGGGAAAGAGGCATAGAGGTGGAAATAGGGACAAAAAGAGAAAGCAGGGTGAGGGAACAGGTAGATGAGAGAGAGAGAGAGAAACAGAGAGAGAGAGAGAGGGGGGGGTGAGATGCACTAAACGAAAAATGGGAGAAAGTGAGATAAAACAGAATGATAAAACAAAGAGGCAGAATTGGGAGTGAGAGATAGCATGTGGATGGAAGAGACAGAAAGAGAGAGAGATAAAGAGAGAGAGATAGAAAGAGATAGAAAGACAGAGAGAGAGAGAGAGAGAGAGAGAGAGAGAGAGAGAGAGAGAGAGAGAGAGAGAGAGAGAGAGATTGTATTAGCAGGTTATTTCATACTTGCTTCATTATGACCAGTCAAGGCTGAGTAATGATGGTTCAAAACCCCGTAAGTATATTTCATCAGAAATTATCTGTTTTTTTTTGGCGGGAGGGAAAAGGAAGGGGTATTTGGTCAAGTGGCCAAAACCTTTCAAAACACTACATCCCCTTCTTCTATACTACGACTCAATAAATAAATAAATAAATGCATAAAACATATCCCTTCTCTCTCTCTCTCACACACACACACACACACACACATACACACACACATACACATACCTACACACACACGAACCTTTTCTCTTAACCCGTAACCCATTGAATAAATAAATAAATAAATGTATGCAACATTACACACACACACACACACAGAAATATATATATATATATATATATATATATATATATATATATATATATATCAGGAAAAAAAAAAGTCCCCCCCCCCTCGCCATTTCTTTTGCCTCTCTAAACGTTCACAGTCCCAAAGTGACAGCTTGTGCCAGAGTTGTGGTCAATGAGTCGCCGGAGAAAGAGACCAAGCGGTGAGATTAATAGTCTTGCAGGGTTCCACGTTTGTTCATTCCTCTTGGCAGAATGGGCCGGTTTGTTTTGGGTGAAAAGGCGCGCGACGGTGCCGTCTTGTCTTGAGAGCGGCTCGAATGTCGACCGTGGGGAGCAGTGAAACCCTATATTAACATGATAATGCATAATTGAATAAGCGACTGTTCTTTGTCAGGATAGATCAGGGGTTCGCATCCCAGAGGGTTTTAAATGAGAGAGAGAGAGAGACAGAGAGAGTGAGAGAGAAAGAGAGAGAGAGAGAGAGAGAGAGAGGGAGAGAGAGAGAGAGAGAGAGAGAGAGAGAGAGTATAATTGGAAGCTGATGTATGACTGGACAGAGAGGGAGTCGATGAATACAAAAATCCAGCCGTTGCATTGTTAGTATAAGTATTTGTGGTTGTATACGCAATTTTTTGTTACATACAATTTACATAGACCCATCCATACGTAAATATGATTTGCGTGCGTGCGAGTGAACATCTATTACTGGGCTTGCCCAACTACGGAGCTTCCAGTGAAAAACAAACCCATTACATTGTGCAACGATATTTTTTGTAAATCGGTAGTGTGCTATTTTTTGATTACTTACATGCAAAAAATAAAGAAAATAAGTAGATTTCAAATTTCAAATTCTCACGGTCCTGGAGTTTAATGGGAATAATTGACAATTTTATGTACTATTTTTTAGCCATAATCGATCAGAAAAAATACTTATTACTCAGAAAAAATGTATAATTAATCGCTTCTGGAAGCAAACGCTCTAACCATAATTCTATTCGTGTTCGTGTCTTTCGCTTCATTGTGGCGAGCGAAGTAGCTCAGAGTTATCAACGTAGGCTAACGGAATCGACAAATTGAGTTCGAATTACGGCTAACCCTGCTTATATTAATTCAATATTAATACCCTCGGGAAAAGCATGAGTCTACATTCTTGAACTCTGCTCGATCGCCAGATATGTTGATAATAAAGGTCTCGTCGCTAACATGTCGTGATAGATGACTTAGAAGAATGAGTACTTGAGCAAACCACGAACCCATAAAAGTATTTTTTACCTATTTTCAAGCATGACAAGGATGTGCACAGAAAACATAATCGAATTAAAGTTGTAACGTATTTGTTTAATCAATCCTGAGCTACTTGGGCAAACCACTCTCCTCTGACTTTTCTACCCGGGCAGTATCAACAGAAAAGGCTGTTAAACCCATTGTCAACATTGACAGTTAGGAGATTACTTGCTCAAGTGTTAGTTAGGATTGGTACCTTAAGGTTTGAACATTTTTTCAGATTGTTTGGAAAGTAATGTTGCATTTTAGGGAAGGAAAATGTTTAATTGCCCGAACTAAGGGGTAACATATGGCTGACAACACGTTCCAAGCCTTCATTCTTTCTCTCCTCTTGGAGGACCTGTTACCAGCTACTCGCTGCTTACCACAAAAAGTCCCTAGCAGCCTATAAAGACAAATATGATGAAACACTGAATTGAACCGAATATGCAAGAAGCGTCCCGACAGGAACGATTAGGGATCAATATCTTCTTCAACAAATTATAATCATAATACAAATACATTTGATTTGATTTGGCTTTTCAAGATTTGGCTCAACAAAATGGATGCTCCGATTAACCGGTGACTCGTTTCATTGAAATCTACTATTTATTGCAATTAGTCTTTGTATGCATATTGCAACCATAGTTTGAAGAATTATGCCGCGTGTGCGTGCTTGTGTGTGTACGTATTTAGCGATTTATCAGATTAAGCCAAGCATTAGGGAAATCACTTTATCAAAAGTTTATCTAGTTCTTATATATATATATATATATATATATATATATATATATATATATATATACATATGTGTGTGTGTGTGTGTGTGTGCGTATGTATATTGATCAGAAATTTTTGCCTTCAGATTCGATCTATTTGCATTACGTGCATTGAGTATGGAAGAGATTATGTTGAAAATAATTATTTGTTGTTATAGATAAAATAGATAAATAGATATACACATATGAGTGTATCAGTAATATAGACCAGTGTGGACGCACGCGTGCGCACACACACAAACGCACACACACACGCACACACACACACACACACATATATATATATATATGTATATATATATATATATATGTATATATATATATATATATTCACATTACTGCAACATACTTTTTCTCAGCACCCTTGGCTGACTAAATCACACACACACACACACACACACACACACACACATATATACATATATATATATATATATATATATATATATATATATATATATATGTATATATATAACTGAACATGTACAATTGATTAATCTTATATTTACAAAAAATAAATGGGTACCTAACTTTGTCTATCCGAGATCATGCCAGCTGAACTTGAGCAACCGGTATGACTTAAATTCCCTGAACATGGCTTGCTAAGCTGTTTTACTTTACAATTGAAACTCTGAAGAAGGATATTTATTGATAAGTCTGAAAGATAAGGCCAGTTTACTGACAGAAGGGATTAACGAAGGGGAAGTCCAACCTATCTGCGACCATCAGTGAGAAAATCAACTGACAAACCAACAAAATCGGTACCAACCTGAAGAAGGCTAAAGAATGAACCCATCGACCATCATTTAAAAAAGGGGATCAAAAGAATTATAAAAGATTAAAAACGATGGGGGTAATCAAAGGAATCTAATTTTAGAAAATTCGATAGTAGTTCAGGTATCACCTGCTTTCCGAAAGTTCACATTGCACCACTTTTTGCTTTCACGAAAAAAAGCGAAAAGCAAAAAAAAAAAAAGTTAGTTATACAGTGAGTCGTTATAGAGACAGTGCGCACCTTCTCCTCTTTTCCTCTACCTCTTCTATATTACCTACCAATCGAATCTCAGTCTAACAAACCATCATCACTTTTGCGTCTGGGAACGCTCAATAGATTCCCCACATAAATTAATGGGAAATACTTCTTCACTTCATGTCATTTTGGCTTACAAAGTTTTTTTCATACAGGGACGCCCCACTTTCGGATAGCGGGGGACCCTTTATTCAGAAATACGCATGACAAGATATTAGCCTAGAGTTGATGTTACTTAATATCAGAAAGTCAGCTACTAACTAATGCCTACCCTTGCCGATAAATAATGAAGGTAATTCTACCCTATAGACATGCTGTAAATAAAACGAGTCGCAGGAGATTGCGTTGAAATGAGGCGTTACAATAAATTGCAACATAATACGAAGCCTGGATATGAAGCATAAGCTGTAGTGAAAGAAAAGACAAACATTTGCGTTAATTTCGACAGCTTAGCGAATCAAAAAGCAGATGTGAGGTTTCAGCGTCTGTGCACTTATTCCATTGGATTTCTAATTGTCTACGCATGTATTCCTCCGCCCTGTCAGCGGAAAATCATTATCAGCAGAGGCCGCGCAGCAATCGAGAATTATGTCATTTTCTGCAGATTAAGCTCCGCCCTCTCCCACTAATGTGTTACGGCCAAATGGCGTTGGATACATCGGTTCTCGTACAATCACCAAAGTTGAGCAACGTCGAGCCTGGTCAGTTCCTAAACGGGTGACGTAAGCAACTGCGAAACATGCAGAGGACATCGTACTAATTCTCCTTGGAGGAAACCGATCTCTGTACTGCGCTCAGCAACGCAAGATGGACCCATTGAATCCTCTAGCTACGAGCGACAAAGTTATTTATTAAGCTTTGCTCTGTCTGGTACAAGGTCGCTACCTGCTGGTACTCCCTTTTATTCCTGAGTGGTCATCCATCTTGAGTTGTGTTCCTGAGCGTCACCTATCTAAGAACTGATTAGGGGATTGGGGAGCCGATACTTTAATAATATTTACTTTCTAAGCTGGTGTTCGACAGGAATCACACAACCGAACGAGATCAAGTGATTTCAACGTGACTAGGCCGTAAACCAAAGAAAAGCCCTTTTGATGTTCCTTATTTTGAAAAGCTCAGATCAAATCTCAACGGCAAGTAACCTATTTACATAAAAATACTAGTACGTTGATACTTATTTACCAGAAAAGTTGTATACGCCAATCTCAGTCATTCTCTCCTACACTGTCTCAGTTATCAATAGACTCGTGGTGTTCTGCCATGTTTTCGTCACGTCGCTCATATCATACTATTCGTTTCTGTCCCAGATCAACACAAACTCAATAGCAGACTAAAACCAGTAGATGAGATTACAGTCTAGTAATTATTATTTAACTTACACGAGGGAACCGGTAGCTGCATATGGTTACATGTGGCCCATGCAGCAAGGAATGGCCATCAGAAAATCATGATTCAGACTGTTGATACCGATGTTGTAGTGCTAGCAGTTGCAGTGGTTCAGATTTCTCAGCTAGAGATGATATTTTGAACTGGAAAGAGCTTTTGATACCTAGCAGTCCATAGAATTACTGCAGGGCTAGGCCCTTAGAGGGCACGTGAACTTCCACTTTTCAATGCACTGACGGGCTGTGATACTGTCTCAAGATTTATGGACCAGAGGAAAAAGACTTCGTTGGCTGCATGGACTGTATATCCAGAACTTACACATGCTGTCTTGAAACAACCCTCTGTCCCTGATGATATACCATGGGAGATAATGGCCACAATCGAGAGGTTTATTGCCCCACTCTCTGACCAAACCGGAACATGCACAGAAATAGACAAGGTAAAGAGCAAGCATTTTTTTGTGAAGTTGTACAATATGCAGTCAACCCCCCTACAAAGGCTACCCTACGGGAGCATGTTGGAGCTGTGTACGGTAGAGGTCATGAGTGGGGTCAGATTATAGTGTCTGCACTAGAACTACCTTTACCTTGTCGATGGGGCTAGTCAAAGATATCTAAGGTGTATTATACCTTCTACCATGTCTACCAGATACAGGCCAGTCCAGCAATGAAATCATCTCGTTCAAATTTAAGAAAGACTGTTTACGGTTGTGCATGTGCAAAAAATCTGCCTTGGACTTCACAGCCCTCGATAACTGTGAAGGATGGTGCTGAATAAACTTTCACCTGATAGACCATAGCTTTAGACAGTTATTATCATCACTTGTTTTGAGTCATGAATCATGAGATAGGATGAAACTTCTAGGCAATTCGAAAGTTTCAAATTCGAATTCTGCGCCATGAAAAATGCACGATTTGAAATCATCCATATCAGACGAATCTACGCAACTTATTTCAATTACAATACCAGTAATGGTCACCATCCTGAATTTCTGATGACTTGCACGTATTAATCGAAAAGCAATTCCCAAGAATTTTGTATGGTAAAAAAAATAAAGTAATGATGACTTCAATTATATTATGTATCATATTATATCCATCACGGATGAGAAAACTCATATGAAAACAATTGTCACTGGAAGCCTTTTCAAAATGGTGATACATTGAAAATTCACGATGGCTCGATATCCAAATTTTTTGGAATGCCTTTGGCTATAAGTATGTCAACTTACATGCTTTTATCACCAAATGAACAATTGGCCAGAAGTTTTTGATTAAGCGGCCCCACTATATTGGAAGACATTTACTTTGTTAAACGTGGTCTGGAACAAGGGTACCCTGTTCTTTGGCTGAAATAGTTGCATATTTCGCACCGATGCCAAAGGTCGGTGATGGAGCCCTGTTAAAAGTCAGGATTTCGATTGCTGATTTTCTA
>OY735216.1:29861903-29891853 GCA_963457665.1 Thysanoteuthis rhombus
ATATTTCTCCCATTCTTCTTTTCTCTTCCTTTCTCTCTTTCCCTCTCTATCTTCACTCTAAGTCCGCTCTTTCTTTCTTTTTTCTGTCTTCCTATCTATCTATCTATCTTCACTTCCTTCTTTCTGTATTCTTTTTTCTCTGCAGTCAATAACGTCTGCGTCTCTTCACTTTCATTCTTTTTTCTTTCTCTCTCTCGATATCTTCACTAGGATTTCTCCCGATATTATGTCTTTTTCTGCCTCTCTTTGTCTACGTAACTTTTGGTAGAGTTAGACTTGATGGGTGATGTAATAATGACAATATTGATAATTTCACAATGATAACAACAACAGCAACAATAATAAGAAGAAGAATAGGAAGAGGGAAAACAACAACAATTATGATATTGTTAATGATATTAATAATAATACTAATTATATACTATATATATTAGACTAAAAAACCTAAGAAACTGATATTCACAAAATAGATAAATAAATAAAATTAAAATAAAATGGAATAAAATATAAGACATGATAATATTAAAGGCTTATAAAGTCTGTTCACAATTTTCCGGATTCTCTATCGAAAGAGAAAGATAAAAGAAATGAAAAAAAATAGAGGCTCTACTCAATTCAATCTATTTGAACCATGATAGTTTCCACGTGGTTGGCTATTGTTTGTCCCAAATATGGCGTTTGCATAACTGCCTCACTTTGAGAATGTCATCTCTGTCTCCATTACGCCTTGTGAGCTGAGGATCATGATCAGCGTAATTAAGCAATTCTTTCCATTCTGACGTTCAAAAGGAAAAAGAGTGAAAAAGAAATGGTGTCGCCTATCCCCGAAGAAGGGAATACCGAGGAAGGAATGGAGGACAGAGGTCGGAATGAAAGAATTGAGAGTAGCTGGAATGGTGAGATTAAGAGAAGATTGAATGGGAAAGAGAGAAAGGGATACAACGGAAGGAAGGTAGGACGAGTAAAAGATACAATAAATGCAACCAAGAGAAGTATCAGAAGAGAGAGAGAGAGAGAGAGAGAGAGAGAGAGAGAGAGAGAGAGAGGGGGGCGGAGGTGGAAAAAAGAGGTGGATATAGGGAAGGAGGGGGAAAGAGAAGTGAGGGAGAGACAGAAATGAGATGGTGATGATAAAGAAAGAGTAGGAGAAATAAAGAGTGAGGGGCTTCGAAAATGCTAAAAGTAGATGGAGTATAGAACAAAAAGTTCTCTGGTACGAAAAGAATAAGCAAAATTCCATACATACTCACACAAAAAATCACACATGCACATAAGTCTGCAAACGCACACACTCACACACGAGCGTATACACATTAGCATACAAAAATCCGCATTCAGATGCAGGTTTATACGTAAACGTTCATAAGTATATATACATATACACAAGAACTCGCACATACACACAGAAAAACAGGTATGCACGTAAACACTCATGTACATATGTGTGTACAAATGCATACGCACATGCTTGGGAGCAGGTAGAAAAACACACAGATGTGCACACACATACACACACTCGGTTGCACACATACTGATGAATACACATATATACAGTTGCATGCATGCACACACATACTTGCACACAAAAATGAAACACTTTCATAAAAGACTTAGGGGTGCAGGCATTCGTACACATTAACACATGCACATGTCAGCACATACACATTGAGCAAGCGCACATATACACAAGTACGTGCACATAATTGTATTTTAGTGGTAGCTTTTCTTTAACTACGAGGTCTGTACGGAAAATATCCAGCCATTCTGAATATCTCGAGGACCCGATGCGCAGCCTTGATGTAACTGCACATACCTGAATAGGCACTCCTATTGGTTTGCTCAGTCGACAGTGAGACGCAATTGTTAAAATGTGTACTATTTGACCATTGCATCAATAATGACCAATCCTGCGTATTCTTCATGTTTTGTGCAAGGTCTTTTTGGCAAAGAATTGCATCATCCATGTCTGTAACCCCCATCTACAGTCAAAATTTGTCTCCCTGTGACTCTACTGGTTATACCAAAAAGACTATTCAAGACTATGAACGTGATTGAGGGGAATGCAACAAGGTAGCTGATGACGATCCTGAAAGAGGACTTTGCAGACTATCTTGGAAAGTGGGAGGGATAAGTGAGTGAAATCTGAAAAGGAGTACTTTGAAGAGGGCTAAGACCCACATGGCCCTGGGTTAGCTGTTGTTCCGCTGGATATGGCTGGATATCTGTACATTCGATGAATGACGACGCAATACTTTTGATTTATATAATACTTCTTTAAATCGCACACATTCTTTTTGGTACTAATATTGTTATTACTACCTAAACTCCATCTTATTATTGTTGCTTTTTATCACAGCGTTTTGGGCCAATAAACACTTCACCCGATAGAACTAACAACTCGAAATCAGAATAAAGAATCTGCTATAACTACGTAGCAAAACGAAGATTGGTGAAGAGAATCGGAGAGGTAGGGTGGCAGAATGTCAGCAGATTTGTCCCATATGATAATCGAAGATTCTGCGGCCGAACTGGTTGAGGTGACGTCCATGAAAGACGTGCAACCGAAATATAGAATGCGAGTTCAAGTCCCATCAGGAACTATTTCTTTATTTACGATTTTATGCTACGTGCTCAGTCGGTTGAATTGTACATCGACCCAGGATGTTGTGTTAAAAAGCAAGAAGCCTTAGTGTTGGACTAAGCTTAAGTCTGACTGAAAACTTCTAAATGCAGCTTTTTAAGAATCAGTTTGGGCTATAATACCTTTAGGAAATTCCAAATAAAAGGAATAGTCTTTGATCAAGAAGATACACATTTTAACGATGTCGTTTTGCTCTATGTTATACATTTATATGTATATTTGTTGAAGTATCATGCTGGATTTTTTCCGACATGGTAACTCAGATGGCTCGATGAGTTATTTGGCAACGCTCATCCTCTCTACAAAAATCTCCTTTGAAAGATTGTACTTATTTCCCAAATACCTTTTCTGCTACTGATATTCAAGCTTCCTTCTATCTCGATAGACTATTGAACAACTCTGGAGTGACACTTCCTGGGCGCAAACCTGGGCGAAATGTATGGAGAATCTCCCTCTCAGCCTCGCAGTACAAAGGAAATCAGACTGCAATACATTTGGCATCAGTTTGCCTGCGAGAACTACTGGAAAGACGTCAAAGTTGGCATACAACCGCCTCATAACGGCTTCCGATTCCTGATTTGGAACCAGAGTTGTCCTTCTTCTAAACTGGTTGACTTCCCATGGCTATAGTGCCCAGTCTTCTATGCTATTTTACCGATAGCCATGGAGAGAAGAGATGGATTTACACAATAGCCTCGATCAGCGTTTGCACACAGCTCATGGATTCTTTTGCCACGAACAAAACCCTCAGAATATAACCGTCGATTTAACAGAGCGCAGATAGACGTGGGTTAATGTCTTTAACCAAAAAGGTTTGCAAAAAAGGGACAGGAATTCGAGCGCCTATAATCGTTATACCAACTTGTACCTCCAGTTTTTGATATACGCCGTTTCAAACAAAGGCAAGACAAAATGTCCTGCTAAGGATACACAGAAAAGCAAGAGAGATCTAACGAAATTAATATACAAAAACATGCCTGGTTTGTGACTAAATAGATACTGTCACATGACCTAGATCTTTTGGCAGTATGCTGAGATGGGATGATCAATTAAAAAATAGGAAAAAGAGGAGCTGAACGATGGAACAAGCTTCGATGCTTACTTACAGTGCTGCTCTGCCCACGACATCGAAGCCGAAATACGATAAAAAATGAAACGAGGTGTCAATAATTAGATTAACATAAGTTACATGATTGTTGTCAGGGTTGGGGTCCGTAGAGCGCTTTGGTTGAGTAAGACGAAATCATTTGGGGTGGGAAGTGGACAAGTGTAAGTGTGAGAGTCTAATCAAAGAAGGCGGGAAAATTTGCAAATAAAAAACAAAAGAGACAAAGCAAAGAAGAATGGTTCGATCATTTACTCTGTTCGCGGATCTTTACATCCTATCTGCTTCTCTTTGTCGGCTGTCGTGTGACGATTGACGAAAAAGCTCCTGGGAAAAATTTCCTGGGTCAAGAAAGGCATGTTTCAAAGTCGGCCGCCATTAATGTGGGAGTTAACTCGGCGCACGCGAAATTGATTGGCTGGAACGTGCTCGGTCAAAGGTCAAGCGCGCCGACTACGAGGCAAGGAATCCCGTCGACGACCCTTTATTCTATTCTTACAATATGGCGACATCACTCATATGTACATCTTTTTTTTTTTTTTAATGTTCTCCCATTTCTATCGATCATAAGTTCTGTCTCATGGGGATCGACAATTCTTTTATACATCATCTCTCGTCTCCTCCAGACCTCTTCTCTTTCCTTATCGTGGCTGTTTTTATTGTATCTCCTTTTTGATACTGCCTTCGTTTTCTTTGTGGTTTTGACTATTATTGTTGACGATTAAGTTTTGTGGCGTCGTATCATTCTTCTGTGGTAGATTTCTCTCTCATTCTCTTTTTGTATGTCCTTATCTTGCTTGCTTTGTAATTAGCATATATTTGCATATCATACGCTCTCAATTGATAAGAGACAAGAGATTCTTCCACGCGTTTCAAATAGATCAGTTACTATAATTAAAATACTCAAACGAACAAATGAATGATAGAATGACTAAATATGCGCATGAATATTTTCCCGCGGCGTTATGGATTCCATGATTCAAGTGTGGGCAAAAAAAAAAAAAAAAGCCAAATGGATGGGAAAAGCCTGAAGTCAAACCACCGAGCGATAAAACGGAATGAAGAGGGCTTCAAAAGTACCAATTTACATTAGTCGCTAATTCCTAATCAATTATCATCGAAGGATTTCATGGAACCAGAGCGAATCTCAAAATTGCTTTCAAGAGTTAAAAAAAAATCAGATGATGGACAAGAAAATGGCGAAGTTATTATTAACCACATGCACATATGCACAGGAGGTGCAGGTGGCCAAACGGTTAAAGTTCAAACACTGGCTATGACTGTATGCATACACTGTATGCACAAATACCCATTGGAAAGTCATGAATCCATCCCCCGGCTATAAATAAATACGGACTGGGGTGCTATCCCTTAGGCGTTGGGGTAGCAGTCCAGTCCAGTGAAAACCTACAATAGCTAAAAGCAACGATTGGGTCTTCGTGGGTAGTTCGAAAAACGAGGACAAACTCATTGCCTCATTCGTCGTGCGACACGAGAGCAACTGGGTTGTGCTATAAGTGTAACAATGATATGAAACTTTTATTTGGATAATATTAGTAATACGATTATTACTGATAATCTTCTCAGGAAAAAAAAGCTTGTCTAGATCACAATATTTTAAGGAAATGTATGATCTGTTAATAGCTAAGAAAATCAGATTTGATTTGTTTGACTTGAAAGTAATTTTGTACAATGCTTGATTCGAAGCGCACAATCAAGTCAATATATATATATATATATATATATATATATATATATATATATATATATATATATATATATATATATGTGTGTATATATATATATATATAGTGCCGAAGGACGTTCATTAGTGGTATTGCTATGTAACCAATTAAAGACCAAGAAGCGTTAATTACGTAACGGCCCCGTTTTTGAAATAGCACCTTGTCATCATTGTGTTCTCCGCACACCGCTGACTAATATCCGCTTTCTAATGATGATATTTAGTCTCAGGGGAATCCCTATTGTTATATTCTTCACAAGCACACGTCAGCGAAGTTGTTAAGTTTACCTTAATCTGGCTACTGAAAACTCCTGAGCATCATTATATACAAAAAGGAATTATATTCATATACATAACATAGATAAAAATTATTTACATATGATAGTCCTATTCTGTCTGTCACTTACGTTTGTATAAATTCCTGACCATGGATAATCCCTTTCTTCCTGATTTTGATTCACAGCATATAGACTGAGTGTCGAAACATATTCAAACATGTTTTATGAGAAAAATTTAGTTGAATCGATTGGTTAAATCATTAAATCGTACTTTTAAGCGCTAATGTTACTATTACTTTCCTGTACCAAGAGAAACACTCACTATGAGTAGGTTATTAAAAATTCTTGTGTGAGAAGTGGAGCAGGGATGCAACCCTTGAGTCCTCTGGGCACGCCTCTGACGTTAATATTTTTCATGTTTTCTCGCATAACATAGATAAGTATTAATTGATCAACTTTTGGAAATCATATTGTATTCGCTGTATCTGTTCAGCCGCTAAATGTACTAGGGGAATATTAGCATCTGTATACTTCTTATATATATATATATATATATATATATATATATATTCCATATCTGCTGCGTCACTACAGATGTAATTATTAATGTATGTTTGACGTATTTATTTGATATATCCTACACATGATATCACGGCTTACGTAAAAAATTTTATTCAATAATAGGTTATCACTCATGAAATGTATTTTTTATGAAATAGAGAATAATACAAAGAGTGAAAAATTTACTAATGTAATCAAATCTTTTCAGCAGATTGAATGTAAATAGAGATTTTTTGTCCTTAATAGCATTGTTTTCTTCCTCAAAATCTTGAATCATTTTTGCACGATTAAATTAGGAAAAATATTGTTCAAGCGGTGATTATGTCAACAAAGCATTTGGAGTGAATACTCCTACAGTACAAACTGAAGAGTATTGTTTCAATAAGTTTAGGTTTCGAAACGTGGATACCAATGATAAACCATGAAGGAGTCCCAAACCTGTTCTCAATGATAAAGAATCATTGACAACAGTGGCCAACGACCAACAAACAACAACAATCGAATGCTCTATGACAATGCCTGTCCCCAAATCTCTGGCGGAGTCTTTGAGATCAGGGATATGGAGTCTTGCAGCATCTTATTTATCGTCATTTTTAAAAAAAGCATCTTTAACTTCATATCTGTATTAAAAGGTTAAAGAGTAGAGAAGTCATAATTCGCGCTTTTACTAAAACTAAACCTAAAGAATTTTTATAGAGATGACATATTATAACATTTATTATTATTATTATTATTATTATTATTATTATTATTATTATTATTATTCGCAATCTCACACCAGTTGCCCGGTGGTTATCGCTGGAGGTTGAGTGACAGCAAGTCTCCTCAAGTATCCAGCTCTCCTCTCCACACTCTCATAGTCCTCAGCAGTACTGTGTACATACCAGTTATGGTGATTATCGCTGAAAACTGTGTGACTGTAAGTCTCCCCATGTCTCCAGCCCTCCCCTCATCTCATCTCTCGCTCACCTATCATAACAGTGCTCTGGTTTATAGCTACACCACCTTTTGGGTGTGTATTTTTCATTTTAAAAAAAAAATGTAATAATAATAATAATAATAATAATAATAATAATAATAATAATAATAATAATAATAATAGCAACTATAGACCAATCACGTGCCTACCTCTTATGTAGGAAATCCTTACCGGGCAAATAGCAGAGAGAATATACATGTCAATGGAAAGAAGGGGGCTATTACCAGAAAAACAGAAAGAGTGTAGGATAGGAACCAAAGGGGCAAATGATTTACTCTACATAGACCAGATGATCTTAAGAGAAGTGAGGAAAAGGAGGAAAAATATCGCAATGGGATGGATAGATTACAAAAAAGCGTATGATATGATTCCACATAGCTGGATACTCGAATGCCATAGAATGTTCAAAATTAGCGAACCGGTGGTTAAATTCATTGGAAATTCGATGAAAAACTGGAAAGTAGACTTGACAGCTGCGGGGGACAAACTAGCAGAGGTAGGGATAGAAAGGGGAATCTTCCAAGGAGACTCGTTGTCCCCACTATTATTTGTTCTAACAATGATACCGCTCAACAGAATCCTGAAGAGCAGCAAAGTGTACCATTTCTCTAAAACAAAAGGAAAGGTCAACCACCTAATGTACATGGGCGTTATAAAATTGTTCGCAAAAAACAGGGGAGAACTTGAGACTCTGTTCAACGAAGTAAAGGAATACAGTGAGGACATAGGAATGGAGTTTGGAATAGAAAAATGTGCAATCATGGTAATGCACAAAGGAAGGCTTACAATGACTGAAGGAATTGAACTCCTGGACAACAGCAAGATTAGGGCATTGACTGCACAAGACCGATACAAATACCTAGGCATCCTTGAATGTGACACGATAAAACGGGAGGAGATGAAGGAAAAAATAAAGAGAGAATACCTCAGAAGGATAAGGAAAATATTAGAGACCAAATTAAACAGCAGAAATCTAATAAAAGGAATGAACACCTGGGCTGTGTCAGTAGTTAGATATATAGGACCATTCCTAGGATGGACAAAGGAAGAACTCCAATCAATGGATAGGCGAACAAGGAAACTTATGACAATGCATAAAGCATTACACCCTAGAGATGATACAGATAGACTATACGTTAAGAGAAAAGAAAGTGGCAGGGGGCTCATCAGCATAGAAGACTGTGTCCAGAGAGCTAAAGTAGTCCTAGAAAGGTATGTGCAAACGAATAGTGAAGAAATCATAAAGAGTGCGAGAGATAGTGCAACAAACAACAAAGTAGAAAACAATGGAACAGTACAGCAAACAAGAAAAGAAAGATGGGAAGAGAAGAAATTGTATGGCGAGTTTAAAAGGCAGATACAAGATGTAGCAGACGAGAAATCATGGATGCGGTTATGAAAAGGAAATCTTAAGAGTGAAACTGAATCGCTCATCATGGCAGCCCAAAACAAAAGCATAAGGACAAACTACATAAAAACAAAAATCGACAGAACACAGACAAACAGCAAATGCCGCATGTGCGGTGAACGAGATGAGACAGTGAACCACATAACTAGTGAATGTAGTCAACTCGCCCAGAAGGAGTATAAGCATGGACACGATAGAGTAGCAACGATGATACACTGGGAACTAAGCAAACAAATGGGATTCAGCCATGTGGAAAAGTGGTATCAGCACAAGCCAGAGGCAGTTTTGGAGAATGACAACCACAAACTACTCTGGGACTTAGACATCCAAACTGACCACCTCATCCAGGCAAGAAGACTGGACTTAGTAATTGTAGACAAAAAAAGGAAGGCCTGCCAAATAGCAATAGAGTTAAAGAAAATGTGGAACATGAAAACCAGGGTAGTACCGGTCATAGTGGGCGCACTAGGAACAGTCCCCAAAACGCTGAGACTGGAGGAGATCGGGATTAGGGGAAGGATTGAGACCGTACAGACCACAGCACTACTGGGAACTGCACGGATACTGAGGAAGATGCTAGAGATATAAATACTGCAACGAATTTTAGCCCTGACATAATAGGTGAAAAAGTGAAAAAGGGAGGAGACGTTAGCTGAAGACCTGAGGAGACTTATTGTCACTCAGCCTTCAGCGATAACCACTGGGCAACCGGTGTGAAACTGTAAATCGCAGAATTACTGCGACCTATGAGTACTAGGGGAGGAGGGCTGGAGACTTGAGGAGACTTGCTGTCACTCAAACTCCAGCAGTTACCGCCAGGCAACTGGTGTGAGATTCCAAATAATAATAATAATAATAATAATAATCTCGGCTCGTGTACCCTTAATGGCCTTCAGGAGGGACACAGTCGTCACACAGCTACTGTTGGCCCAAACTCGTATACCACTAGCGATATCCAGGGGAAGCGCAGTCCTCATGGGGCGACTGCTATAAAGAACAAGAGAAAGAGATGGACAAGGGAAGAGAATAGACTAGTTATGTACTGTTACTATAAAAGCAAGCCTTCAGTGCGATCTTATAGGGAGCGTATGCTCCAAATATGGAGGGAAAAATCTGCTGTGGAAGTATCGAACCAACGCCTTGCTGACCAAGTAAAGCAAATTCAAAAGAAGAAATGGTTGTCTGAGACTGAACTACTAGAGATTCGCATTAATGTAGAGAGAGATTCAGGTGACACATCTGAAAAATGCCCCCCCAGCACAACTAGTACCAATAACAAAACTAGAATAATCCCCCATGAGACCCCCACAGTAAGCTACGCACCAGAGGGTGATGCCGAGGCACCAACGGAAGAAGAGAAAAGCAAAATACAAGCTTTGAAAGAGATCATGCGAGGAGAGAAAACAACACTCCCCTCCCTAAGAGACAAAGATAGAAAGAAAGTCGGAGAAGTGACCGAACAGGTCAACTGCCTCTTACAGCACATAGAAACAGACACCCTCCTAGAACTCAACAACCTAATTTATGCAGGGGCGAAAATGGTAGCACAAAGCTTCACAACACAAGATAGGAACCTGGGTACTAATAGGGAAGGGAAACCCAACTGGGAGAGAAGGTTACAAAGGCAGATCTCCCAACTACAGAGAGACGAAGTACTGCTTAGAAATACACCACACACAGACAGACCACGAGTAAGACTTTATAACAAATATAAGGTAGCGCAAAAAGGCATCGCAACTGTAGTTGAAGAGTTACACCAGAAAAGACTAGCTAAAGAGGCAAGACTAAAAAGATACAGACTAAGATCGGCCCAATACACACAAAACCGCACATTCCAAAACAATGAGAAAAAGTTTTACCAAGATTTAAATGGGGAAAGAAGGCAGGACATAAAACCAGATGCCACAGAGGCCAAGAACTATTGGAATAGCATATGGGGGCACCCAAAAAGACATAACGTAACACCGCAATGGTTAGGAAACATGAGAAAAGAACTAGAAAATATAGACAAGGGAGAACCAATAGTACTGAATGAAACCACATTGAAACATACTCTTAGGAAAGTAGCCAACTGGAAAGCACCGGGTCCCGACGGGATCCATGGGTATTGGTTCAAAAAGTTCACCACGTTACACGGCAGACTCACCCACCTACTCCAAAATTGTCTAAATGAAGGCGAAGCACCAGAATGGATGACTAAAGGCAGAACCACCCTCATCCAAAAAGACCTGGGGAAGGGGAACATAGCAAGCAACTATAGACCAATCACTTGCCTACCACTTATGTGGAAAATCCTGACCGGGCAAATAGCAGAGAGAATATACATGTCAATGGATAGAAGGGGGCTACTACCAGAAGAACAGAAAGGGTGTAGGATAGGAACCAAAGGGGCAAACGATTTACTCTACATAGACCAGATGATCTTAAAAGAAGTAAGGAAAAGGAGAAAGAATATCGCAATGGGATGGATAGATTACAAAAAGGCATACGATATGATTCCACATAGCTGGATACTCGAATGCCTTAGAATGTTCAAAATTAGCGAACCGGTGGTTAAATTTATTGGTAATTCAATGAAAGACTGGAAAGTAGATTTGACAGCCGCAGGGGACAAACTAGCCGAGGTAGGGATAAAAAGGGGAATCTTCCAAGGAGACTCGTTGTCCCCACTATTATTTGTTCTAACAATGATACCGCTTAACAGAATCCTGAGAAACAGCAAAGGATACCACTTCTCTAAAACAAAAGGAAAGGTCAACCACTTAATGTACATGGACGATATTAAATTGTTTGCAAAAAACAGGGGAGAGCTTGAGACTCTGTTCAACGAAGTAAGGGAATATAGTGAGGACATAGGAATGGAGTTTGGGATAGAAAAATGCGCAATCATGGTGATGCATAAAGGAAGGCTTTCAATGACTGAGGGAATTGAACTTCCGGACAACAGCAAGATTAGGGCATTAACTGCACAAGACCGATACAAGTACCTAGGTGTCCTTGAATGTGACACGATAAAACGGGAAGAGATGAAGGAGAAAATTAAGAGAGAATACCTCAGAAGGATAAGGAAAATATTAGAAACCAAATTAAATAGCAGAAATCTAATAAAAGGAATGAACACCTGGGCTGTGTCAGTAGTTAGGTATACAGGACCATTCCTAGGATGGACAAAGGAAGAGCTCCAATCAATGGATAGGCGAACAAGGAAACTTATGACGATGCATAAAGCATTACATCCTAGGGATGATACAGATAGGCTATACGTTAAGAGAAAAGAAGGTGGTAGGGGGCTCATCAGCATAGAAGACTGTGTCCAGAGAGCTAAAGTAGTCCTAGAAAGGTATGTGCAAACGAATAGTGAAGAAATCATAAAGAGTGCGAGAGATAGTGCAACAAACAACAAAGTAGAAAACAATGGAACAGTACAGCAAACAAGAAAAGAAAGATGGGAAGAGAAGAAATTGTATGGCGAGTTTAAAAGGCAGATAAAAGATGTAGCAGACGAGAAATCATGGACGTGGTTACGAAAGGGAAACCTTAAGAGAGAAACAGAATCGCTCATCATGGCAGCCCAAAACAAAAGCATAAGGACAAACTACATAAAAGCAAAAATCGATAGAACACAGACAAACAGCAAATGCCGCATGTGCAGTGAAAGAGATGAGACAGTAAACCACATAACTAGTGAATGTAGCCAACTCGCCCAGAAGGAGTATAAGCATAGACACGATAGAGTAGCAACGATGATACATTGGGAACTAAGTAAACAAATGGGATTCAACCATGGGGAAAAGTGGTATCAGCACAAGCCAGAGGCAGTTTTGGAGAATGACAACCACAAACTACTGTGGGACTTCGACATCCAAACTGACCACCTCATCCAGGCAAGAAGGCCGGACTTAGTAATAGTAGACAAAAAAAGGAGGGCCTGCCAAATAGTAGACGTTGCTGTACCTGCAGACCATAGAGTAAAAAAGAAGGAGGGTGAGAAAAGGGAAAAATACCAGGACCTAGCAAGGGAGTTAAGGAAAATGTGGAACATGAAAACCAGGGTAGTACCGGTCATAGTGGGAGCACTAGGAACTGTCCCCAAAACGCTGAGGGAGAGACTGGAGGAGATCGGGATTAGGGGGAGGATAGAGACCGTACAGACCACAGCACTGCTGGGCACTGGACGGATACTGAGGAAGGTGCTAGAGATATAAGGACTGCAACGAATCGTAGCTCTGTCATGATATGCGAAAGAGAGAGGAGACGTTAGCTGAAGACCTGAGGAGACTTATTGTCACTCAGCCTTCAGCGATAACCACTGGGCAACCGGTGTGAAACTGTAAATCGCAAAATTACTGCGATCTATGAGTACGAGGAGAGGAGGGCTGGAGACTTGAGGAGACTTGCTGTCACTCAAACTCCAGCGGTTACCACCAGGCAACTGGTGTGAGATTCCTAATAATAATAATAATAATAATAATAATAATAATAATAATAATAATGATAATAATAATAATGATAATAATAGGATTGTTGGAAAAAAGTTATTGAAAAAAGAAAATGCAAATCAATCTTTTTCCTTTTCATGCCGAAAACCAATACGTTACTTTGCACCTCCTAATTTACTCAAAATATTGCGTATGTAGTGACAAGATAAATTCTGATGGCAGAGACGGGAATTTGAAACAGTGATCACGATTGTATCTTTGCACCGACTGCATTTAAACCTTGTATACGTAGGTAAGGTTTTAGCTTTCCTTGTCACGGCCCATTTAAGCGCAATCCCATACCTCTTCTGTTTTGCTTTGGTCATTTACCGTAAATTCTTGAATATAAAACAAGCTTTTTTTTTTTTACAAAATAAACGGCCCCAAATCAGCAATTCTATTCATATCCGGTCAGTCGAAATTGGCCACTACTTTTGCACATACGAGTGCAGCGTCGATATCAACAATGCAAATTAGCTAGCGATAATGCTAATTATTTGAACTCAATTCATTATCATAGTTTTATTTGAAATGCTCTGCTGATAGTACACGGTCCGTATTGAGTAATATCCTTTTGGAACCATTTTTCAGGTAGATTCACTAATGATATTTTCCCTTTTACGAAAACAGCGATCGATGTGTTGGAGATGAAAGAAATTCATGTTCCAGCGACAGCTGACCAACTGCCATGAACGGTCAATTCATGGCGACGTTATGGCAAATTAATTGAGTCGTTTTACATTTGAGCCATATGATTTTCTGAAATTTAATGCTTGTCTCATACTCATGATCAACTTATACTCATAAATATACGGTACTAAATAGCAAACAAAATATTTCTGGCAGTAAAATTGAAGGAAACAAAAAGCTTGAGAACTATCTAAAACCTTACCTGAGAACTGAAAATAATTGTTGGTCATGAAAGCGACAGTAGTATTCATTGTTATGACAGCAATTGGAACGGTCCAGAAGACTACTGCAGAGAAAAAATGAAAAATTGGAAATCTGAGTTATTATAGAAACCATTTCAGTGACAGGGTTGCTGAAGTTATAAAAAAAAGCGAGGAGAGGTTTGAAATATAGAGAAGACTTGCTGTCACTTTGCCCACAGTCACCAGTTACAACTGGCGCAGAAACTCAACAAATAACAGCGATAAGAACAATCAAGACAAGGAAAACTCTATGAGTAACAACAACACTTCCGAAATAGAATACCGAGGAAAGGGTTTTAGTATTGAGAAGAGTTGCTGTCACTTTGTCCTCAGTGATAGTCACCACTTACGACTGGACAATCAGAACAAGACAGTCATAACAGTATTTTGATAAAATATCGTAAATCATTATCATTTCAAAAAAATTTAAAGACTACTTTTACATTCATCTTAATTTATTGCTTTTCATCGAAAATTTTACTCAGACCGATTTCCCCCCGGCAATGAGTAAATAGCGTTGATCGAAAAATAAAGAATTAGCCGGTCAATGCTATTTACACATTGCTGGAGGGAAATCGGTGGGAGTGAAAGCTGCGATAAAAAGAAATTAATAAATCAAGATGTAGGTGAAAAAGTAGTCATGAAAATTTTGATTATGATACGTAACAGTATTATTTTGTTCTTAACTATAAACCAATGGAAATTTTCAAAAAAGTTAGTAAACATATCTTGACAAATATATAACTTCCTTGTTATAAAATTTAGGCGTTATAGAGTCATATTTAGCAGTCCCGACAGTGGGTTCGATCCTCACTATAATGTATTGGACGTACCAGATTTATCAAAGCTCAGTAAAAACCTATCATGACTTGCCCTACAGTTGGAATAGTTTAGTATTTCTCATCGGCATCAGAGGTCGGTGTTTGAACCCAGAAATAAAGTCTGAAATTTAAAAAAAAATGTAAAAGGTACTGGAGTCAGGTGGGTCGCCAAATATAGAAACGAAATAAAAGTCGTTGGATAGAGCATTTTTTGTGCTATATTCTGACATCACATCGGATCTTATTATATTAGAAAGCATGGAAATTTTCGATCGAAGTTTTTAAATTGATTTTCAAAATGCGTTGATAGTTTGAATTCGATTGAGTTTTATACAAAATTGTAAATCAATTTCTCTACTAACTCTACTTGGTTTAACGGCAATGTTTAATGGGGTAGTTTCCCAGGCATTTTTTTAAATCACGCCTTTCTGCGCTCTGAGAAAAACGACCGGACCGTGTTTTGACCGCTGTATAAACCTTGAATTGAAATTCGCCGTAAATTTCAATTTAGGTGAACCGATGAAAAATAAGACACCAGCAGATTCAGAATTGGATATTGTTTATCATGGTATGCATCAGGGCCCAAAACGCCGGGGCTGGGTGAGCACAACCCCTCCCCTTTTTTCACGTAAGGACTTTACATAGTTGTAGTTGCAGAATTAAAACAACACATATTGATGGAAGAGTCCTCTATGACAAAAAAAAGAGTCAAAATTATTCGACGATAGGACTCAATAATGACCGTGAAGGTGCTTCTGCTAGCCATCCTGAGAGAGTTAAAGATCACGACAAAAGAATTTACTTTGAAGCTATAGAGTCAATGCTTCGTTCGATTAAGGTAAGATTTTTTCCAACCCAGTATCAAAACCTTCGCAATGTTAGAAAACTTTCTCAATGCCATTCATAGCAAGCAATAGGGTGATGTACTGAATCGCATGCAAGAAACCTATGGAACCGATATTAATACTAATGTCTTGGAAACAGAATTTGAGATTTCTAAAACAATATTTCGAAGCATCAAGACAGTTCGTTTCAATGAGCAGTTGAAAGAGCAGTTGAAAGAGCTACAAAAAAGAGATAAATTATTCATCCCAAATACCATTCTGATTTGTAAATTGTTACTCGTCAATCTTGTCATGACTGAATCACTGGAGCGGTCATTTTCACTGGCAGGTAGGATTAAGACATGTTACGGTCGAGTATGTCACAGAAGGGGTTCAATTCTCTGTCTGCATTAAGGAACCGACGGAACCTTGGCCTTTTAAAAGTTTGAAATGATTTCCTTGCTTTCGAAGAGGATAAGATCTCCACTTTTGGTAAATTTGATAAATCGGACTGTCAAATCTTATGACCGAAGTTTATATTGTATTTTTATTCTTATTATTGTAGTATTTTTAAGCTATTCATATTAAAAAATGCTGTCAGAAATCGACGAGTATAATAAACATGATGCATTCATTATGTTAGAAATACTTCCGATTTCTGATATTAATAAATGTCAAAACATAACTAAATAATGTTCTTTGAATGTATTTTCAGATAGTCTAGAGGAATACCAATTGTTAAAATTTTCACTGCGATGCCAATCTTGAGGCGGCTCTGGTAAAGACTAACTTTCTGCCCTTCCACTTTAAAACTACATCGTGGGCCCTGACACTCTCGTATCATTCAACGGTATAGAGTTTGACGCGCTTTTAAATTGTGCAAAGATAGTGTTGCCGGTCATTTTTCACCCCAGTTATCGGAGATGATTGGATTTTCATACTTAATTCACTTCATTGGCACGTTCCATAAATTTAACATCGTGGTAAAAAAAGAGTTGTCAATGGCAATTTTAGCGCCTGCGAAATTCAAAATTACTCTGAGAAGCATGTCCGTAGAACCCTCCCCAGCTGGGTGCTGGATAATCCAGTACCTTGTCAGGGAAGTCCTGGCCGCATCCATGCTCCGAGTACATTTATAAATCGAAAGTTCTAGAAAGGTAGAAAGAAGTGCCTGCATTGGCCTACCTCGTGGCTCCAGTGGTCGGTACTAAAAACAAAAACAGAACCATAGATAAACCAAAAATTAGAACATTGAGAAAGAAACTACGCGAAGATAACACCAGCTACTTGAAAGAATAAAAAGATAGAGTCTAAAAAGATTAAGGAAAAATAAATTGGGATAAGTCTAAAAAAAAATGAAACAGGATATTAAATAATGGACCTTAACGAAATTGAAAATAAAAATAAAAACATTAACAATAAAAAATGAAAATTACACGATAAGACACACACTGAATAAACAAAAACAGAACAAACAAAACACGAGTCTAGCAATCACAACAAAATATAAAAAATAGACAATAAGACCCAATTCAAGAATACCAAACGGAATCTTACTAAACAGTGAAACAATTAATGTAAATTTTGATCTACTAAAGAAACCTTAGATTGAAAACAAATAAATAATAGATATGGAAAGATAACAGTTGTGAAATGTGAAACTGAACCACATTCTTTGTTTTTTTTTCTCTCCACTGTCGTTCCAGGGATGTTAGACAACAAATTAAACGTTACTCAGAAGAAAGCGAAATTAAATGCACCCCAATATACGATCAACAGAGATGGTTAAATAGCCAAGAATGAAACAGAGAATTCTAACAAAATGGGACACTAAATTTAATCTAAATGATATACACATACATACATATATACATACATACATACATACATACATACACACACACATACATACACACATATATATATATATATATATATATATATATATATACATATATATATATATATATATATATATATATATATTATTGAATCCCTATTTGAGATGATCTCCAGATATTTCGCAACGAATGCATCATTTGGCCTAGACAACATATATAGAATAAACAATTTAAGACACCCATTTTCTATAATTATTTATTCTATTTACGTTGTCTAGACCAAATAATACAATCATCGTGTAGTTACAGGAGCTCATTTTAGATAGAGTTTCAATATAATATAATGCAATTTATGATTATTCTATCGGATCATGCATTCATTTCTCAATGATTATAATAATGATAATAATAATAATAATAATAATAATAATAATAATAATAATAATAATAATAATAATAATAATAATAATAATGATATATATATATATATGTATATATATATATATATATATATATATATATATATATATACATATACATATGCTATTTTCACAATGAGCAATTTTATCACATTAAAACAGTTTTTTTCTAAATGGATGGATGAAACTATATTGTATTACTTGGAAATAAAACTTGACATTAAATGAAAAAATCATCCCCTATCAAAATATTTTGTTAAGCTGACTTTTGGGCATGCAGTTCTTTAATTGCACATCTACTCAATTTATATTTCCTCCTGATTGAGCTTTTTTATCAACGTTATTAATCTGAATTCCTGATTCGAACCTCGTTGCCATGTCATTAAGATCGCCGTGATCATTAGTACTGTTCACTTTGCCTTACCGTTGATAGCGATCATTATGGAGAGCAAAGATCATCTATTATGATATCAAATCACTGACACTTAACAGATTCAAATTCTGCTATACGACATTTAATCAATATGCATAATATACCAACTTTTGTCCGGAAAATTTAACCTCTTCTTCCCATCCGTGATGTTGACACGACTTTTCAGCCGATTCATTGTACAACCTCCTTCAGGTGTAATATATGATATCCACAAGAAAAGAGTTTATTGTGTCAACATCAGAAATGAAAAGTAGAGATCAAATAGTTAAAAAAACATTGGTACGTTGGTATGATAATGAATCTTCTTAAAATTATAGACAATATGCATAATGTTTAGAATTAGTTACATTTTTTTTCAATTTGATGCAAACAAATAGTATCTGTTCTTCGTCATATTTTATTTCTCAGTACGTATTTTGGAAGATGAATTTTCGATCTAATAAACCAAAATATAAATATATGTATATATTTTTGGTTTAAATAAACATATGAATATTAACTATCTATATACATACATATTTGTAACCTTTTACATATTTTATTCACATACACGCATATATATATATATATATATATATATATATATATATATATATAGAGAGAGAGAGAGAGAGAGAGAGGGAGAGAGAGAGAGAGAGAGAGATGGATTGGTAGATATCGATGGCAATACTCGACAATAAATGTAAAGGAAATACTTATATAAGCATATATACAAGTACATATGCACGTATATGTATATGATAATACTAAAATAAATAAACCGAATAATATGTATACACTATACACACACTCGCAACCGCCCACACACAAATGGTAACAGCAATTTGTGAATGTGGAAATGAAAGACTGAGAAAAAATGTGTTTCACATCTCAAAATTTTTATCTCTGTCAAGATAAAACCTCATGCATATCGCCTTCTCACAAACGTAATCGGATGTTTGTGCGGTGCAGATAAATGTGGCGTGCAACCCGTTACATGTTGAGAATTAACTAAAATTCAATTAATTAATTTTCATTTTATTAAAATGTAATTGGTTGAATTACAAACTCGCATGCACGTGCACACACATGTATGTATGCAAATATGTATATACATATATATATGAGTGGAAAAAAAGGACTGAAACTTTAGACTCGTAAAATGAGTTTTTCTCACGTTTGGCCCCTTAAACTAACTATTCATCTACTTATCTTGTTTGTCTCAGTCATAGAAATGGAGCACCAAGTAAGGACCGAACTCACTCAGCAAGCAAAGTAGTCTGAAAGACGAGCTTGGTAACCATTGCATTTGATTAAGAGCTTTTATATATCTATTTCTTTGTGTGTGCGTGCATGCGTGTGTGTGTGTGTATATATATATATATATATATATATATATATATATATATATATATATATATATATATATATATATGTATATATATATATAATTGTACAAAAATATTCATCAGCTATGAACGAAAAAAGAAATCTGTGAACCGCTTCTGGAACAAAAAGAAAGAAAACAAATAAAGCTAAATAGTTCTTGATAAATCATTATGCGCAATAATTCTAAAAAACTTTATAGTAAACCGGTTCGATGTTAAAACTACTGTTCTATTTGATTTTCATCTTTGTTTTTATTAAAACAATATTTTTCTCGACATATTCTTCGAATTCTAAATATCATATGAAATAAAAACGCTTCATCTGAGAATTTTTCGGGAGACAATTTTCCCCTCCTCTATCGTCATTAGAGAAAAACGGCTCTAAGAGAATGCATGTAGCCAACACTGAATGAACCATTGTGACGACACCAGATTATCTCCCCTTTCTATTTCATTCCTGGCTTGATTGAAAGACCTAAGGTCAGAGACAGCGGAGAAAAGAGGGCGATATTAATAAACAGAGATTAGCTCGATTAAGTTGATGGAGTTTAAGCGGCACAAAATGATTGATAATTGAATTACTGTATTTCATCATTGATATGAATCGCCCTGCCCATTTTCCCTGGTGTTTCTGTCCCTAACGAGACGGCATCATCAACTCCTCTCTGCATCTGCTCCTCGAAATTCAATGTGTTAGTTAGTTTCCCTCACCCGTCTGCTCAATTAGCGGTATTAATTGACTAAATTGTCTTTGTCTCCTTTTTGTTTCAAGGTAACTTCCCATTCTTGCACATTGAAGGAATAAAAAAAAGAAAATGAAAATGATGAAATCACATAAACACCAGAATTTTTACCAATAAGCAGGTTAAAAAATATGGCTAAAATATGAGGGGGAATCAGTTGATATGGTTAGATTTGATCTTTTGCTAGTTGTAAAGCTCTCGTAGCTCAATGGTAAGGGATTCTATCACGGTAAGATAGACTTCCCAAGGCAAAAAGTATTCAAGTTCGATTCTCACCGAGAGTTGTCATCCATTTCCAATCCGTGCCGCTCACTAGTTTGGATGGAGAGCAACTGAAATTAAGGTGAAAGAAATACTAATCAAAAATTCATAATGTTAAACCTCCACTTAGTCTTGAACTCGCTATCCTAGCTTAGTAATCATAGCTCTACGGGAAGCGGCTTTGTCATAACGCTTGAAATTTGAACATTTTTGCCGTTTCAATGGAGTGGTTGTATCAGGTATATATCAGGGTGCTCGACGCGAAGCGATAGGTTGCAAGTTAGAATTGTAGACTATTACTCTTGTAGAGAATTTGATGCTCGAAGGGTGTCCGATACTCGTGGTCTTGTGCCATACTAAGTTATTATAAGTAAAGAAAGATGTTCTTCGTCATGGAGATGTGCTTAGCGGAATAGTCTCGTAGAATATCACAGCTGTAGTGAGCTCACCCTTCACTGGGTGCCTCTTCCATGTAGCCTTGCTTATTAAATATCGAATCAAGTGTTCATCTCGAAGGATTTAGAACTTTTGGCAGTTCCATGAACACGGGGGGAAAGTCGTTTTTTTCCACCATTTATATACAGGTATTCACTAGCTTAGTCTGGAACAAGGCTGCAAGTATGAAATACCCTGTGAGAGTTCACTACAGTACAAATTATCTGCTAATATACCTCGTTAACCATTCTCCTGTGATGTGGTGTCGAAATGATTTGTTAAATTTCAGCTTAGTCTGGTACAAGGCCATTATACAAGATCACTCAGTAAGGACTGGGCACACTATACTAGCGTATGGTCAACGAGACGGACATGCCAAATAAGTTGGTATATTAATAAGTAAGTATTCATTTTACACAACAATTATCAATTTTTTGATATAATCTCCTTCATTATTTATGCATTCAATTCAGTAGTGATTTATATCATTGCAACAGTGGCTGCGAGAACTAAAAAGAATTTTTGCTGATAGCCTACTCAAACGTCTGCGCGTGTGGTATCCCAGCATTAAAGCGATCTTGTTTCACACTATGTTCTCGTGGGGGATCAGACAAATAAGCTAATTCAGGGGTCGGTATGAAATACGTAGATCGAGCATTATACAGTGAAAATTTCAGATTAAAATTCAGCGTGTCCGGATGCTGATTTTTGCTGCATCCTAGTATATAAATGATATCCAAAATTCGGAGCCATATTTATTTTCGATAGACTTGTTGTCTAAAACAATATTAAATGCTGGATAGAATATTTCGGAAGGCTTCGTTAATGTAATTTTGTTGGTAATTCTAATATGATAATATGATTCGTCTTAAACCAGAAATTATTTTGTACGGAAAATAAAATAAAAAAGAAGAAAGATATTACCCAGAGAATAAAGTTAACGTTATGGACATGAAATTGAATAGACAGAATTATTACTGATAGACATATACTTGGTACAGTCAAACTAATTGTGCTAATCTTATCATAATTTCAGACTGCTCGCCGGCGAACAGTATTCCATCGGTACACTTCATTCTACAGTCGAGCGAATTTGATGGTTCCTTTCGCCTTCAATTTGGATCTGTTACTTTAAATTTTCTATGACTAATTTTTACTTCCATCTGAATTTTATTAGTTGTTTTTTATCGCGACTTTTTGCTCACACCGATTACTCTCCGGCAGTGAGCAAATATCATTGACCGAAAAATAAAGAGTAAGCCTCAGTTGGGATTCAAACCTCTACCCAGTAGCCTGGGGTAAGCATTTTTCAGCCCGGTCTGCTTTACTAACTAAGCCACTGAGACTTGAACTGGGAACATAAACTCGAATAGCACCCTCAAATCCATCCTTCTTCCTAATTGTTTGTTTACATGTTGGTAAATACAGCATTTTCCCATTTTTTATTTGATTTTTTTTCCTATTTTTATTAGACAAAGTATTACAAATCATTATAATTTTGCATTTTTATGACTACTTTTTTTACCTTTATCTTAATTTTCTTTGTTGCTTTTTATCACAACTTTTGCTCAGTCGTCATTTTTCATAAGCCTTTATATTCAATTAAAAGATGAGTGAGAGACAACTTATAGTAAAATCAAAATAATGATTAATAAATAGGTTGGAGTAATGGTTAATGGTTTGGAAATGGTAATTAGGAAAGTATGTTCGTATTTCGGTAGAGGTTGTTAGTGTTCTTTTCTCATCAATGCTCTTCATCCAGCTTTCTGTTCCGTCACCAGATATCTTCATAATGTTCCCTCATTGGCACGTCGCGATGGTTGATAGAGAAGAGGGTAAGTGAGTGAGCTCTTGGGAAAACCACTCTCCCATAAGCATTCAACTGTCGAGGCAGAAGTATCTGTAAAAATCTGTTATACTTATTGACAACGTTGACAAGGAACAGTCGTATGCGTGTATACGTGCATGCGTCTGCACATGAGATTCAATGATTCGTATGTGCCTGGGTGTATTTATGAATGAATGTGTATGACTGAGTATTTGTGTGCACATGTATAATTGCGTGTGTGTGTGTATTTACTTTTAATCGTGCATTTGACATTTCCCACGTGTTCAATGATCCACGGAGATTCAGTCGTCGCCGGCAGATGGCGATAAGGTAGCGGCCCTCTCGACTGGTGCTTCTCTTGAGTCTCATTCCAGGACCGATAGCATCGCAACTGACAGTCATTTGTGACCGAACACGACGCACAGTCAGTAAATACACTTGCACAGGGGTAGAGGTAGATGGGTGAAGAAGGCGGGCATGAGGGGTGGAGCTCAGGAAAGGCGGGAAATAAGGATATGTTGCGGGGTAGGGGATTGAACAGAAGCCAAAAAAAAAAAAAAAAAAAGAAAGAAAGAAGAAAAACCTGAAAGGACTGAAGGCAATTGATTTGGTTAGCACAAGTAACGTCGCTTCAGGATCTTATCTGTCTCCGGGAAAATATGATTAGAGTTAGCCTTTTGGGGGCCCAGATTTTTGGCCCCACCAGCCCTGGTTAACTGGTTTCTGCGTCGGCTGGCTTCTTTGCTACAGCAATCGTTCCAACGAAGCGATGACGTCAGCAGTGAAGGAGTCCCATAATCCATATGGGTAATTGGATGAAGAGAGAAGCAAAGAGGAAGAGAATAGAACATGAAGGATGAGGAAAAAAGAATTAAGACAAGCCTGACTGCAGCGAGGTCAAACTCCAATCATTCTTCCTTTCCGACTGCAACGTATGTGTTGTATATATAAAGAGAAAAATATCAAAAATTCAAAAAAATATTTTCTAGTATAAAATGTATTTATTTATTAGAATGAAACAAGCCATTGCATATCTACAAGATGAATTTTCGTAGATATGTAAGACTTGGCAGTTTGGCTCAGTCAGTAAGAGACCCTCCAGCCAAAAACAGAGAATTAAAGAATAAAGGGAAAGTGGAGAGAGAGAGAGAGAGAGAGAGAGAGAGAGAGAGAGAGAGAGAGAAAGGAGACAAATGAAAAGAGGATCAGGAGCGAGAAAGAAAAAGAGGATAAAAGAAAGAAAAAGGGGAAATGAGTGGGAAAGAAGATGAAGAAAAAGAGGAGTGCAAGATTAAAAACGTCAGTAATGATGTATTCGATATATCAATAACCACAACACTTAGAACAGCATTAGCCCAAAAGTGTGGGGCATTATTTGAAGGTGGAAGTCACTTCAATGATAATGGTTTGAGTATAGCTTTCTAACCATTGCTTTACCATGAAACCTATATATACATTAACATAATAACTAAGCATGGGTTGGCCCAAGACCATAAATGCGTACCATTCAGTGAGCATCGAACTCAGTAGCAATGGCTTGCAACCATCACTCTATGGAGGGCGACTAATTTAGGTGTTCTTTCTGTTTTGTATTTGTTGATCTTTTTTTAATCTTATTGCTTATCCAGAAAATGCGTTCGCTGTTTGATCTGAAAATCTCAAGTCATCTAGTCTGAAGAATACAAAATGAATATCTTGAGGTTCTGACCACAATCAACTGTTTGCAGACGAAGTATTTTCATTATTCTTCGAAATATTTGCAATCGTGTCCGAATGTAATGGAAAGGTAAAAATATACCCGATGTCTGCCCGGAAAGTATCTTGCTATTTAATATTCACTGAAAAAATAGCGTAACTTAGGCGATAGCATCTTACTCCTCTCCAAAGTACTCACATTTAGACTTATCCAAGCACCCTTCCAACTTTTCAAAACAGTCTGCTAAGTCTTCTTTTGGGATTGCAAACAGCAGCCTCATCGTGTCTCCCTAATCTCGTTCACAGTCTGAAATATCGTTGGGAACCAAACCTGGACTATGTGCTGACAGACAGAGGTGGTGTGATGTTTTGCCAAAAGCCCCTGCACGGGACGTTGTAGTGAAACATGGGTTTGTACATCGAACAAACGAAAATAAACCATCAGTTTTAGCGGGAACTAATTGTGGGGTCAATTGGCCTAACACAGTGCCCCCTCATGATAAGGTGGGTCAAAACTTGTCCAGTCAATCAACGTGGAGCTTAAAAGTATATCTCTCATCTCATTGATTGACTCTTCAAACATGAAGATTGCGACAGCAGCAGTAGCAGGAAGATTTTTTAATTGTAGCGGCAGTTGGATAGAGACACTGAAAGCGCTCCTATCTCTCACCAGCCAGCAGGCCAACTGGAGGGGTTAGGTTAGAGGGAGCACTAGAAGTAGCTAGCGGCTTAGTGTCCAACCACGAATAAGTAGGTATTTTGTTGAAGAAAAATTCAATTGAACGTTTCTACTTCTGTCTAATTCAAATCCTTTATTTCCTTCATCAAATCTTTGTCCGGCTTTTTTTCTCACGTTTTCATTTATTTTTTCGGTGACGTGCACTCGGTTATACTACAACGTGAAGAACAGACAGGTCCAGTCAATTTTAATCCGACATTCACGCAGGACACAATCTCACAATAGCGTAACTGTACAGGCTAAATAAACCAACTGAAAAG
The DNA here is from genome assembly GCA_963457665.1 of Thysanoteuthis rhombus. Taxonomy (NCBI): domain Eukaryota; kingdom Metazoa; phylum Mollusca; class Cephalopoda; order Oegopsida; family Thysanoteuthidae; genus Thysanoteuthis; species Thysanoteuthis major. The sequence goes on from OY735216.1 coordinate 29,887,696, forward strand.
TATGTTTTCTCACATATGCAGTTCCCCTGATTCGTTGCTAAGTTAGATCAAGCTGCGCAACCGGTTCTCAGGAGATATTCAAAACGATTTTATACTTTCCTGGCAGAATTCGTACCAGACGTTTCATAAGGACAACCAGATGTCACATACACCTAGGTAAGGCCTCAGAATATATCAACCGAAACGTGATTCGCGACAGTACCACTCCGAAAAATTTGTAGACGATTGCTGATATCTAATTGGCCAAAGGTTTATTTAGTAGGGAGAAGAATGCTGCATACTTCTGTTTCCTGGGGTGGGGGCTTCGTTGACGACTTGTCCATTGTAATACTTCACAAACCGAGGACTGGAAAGAGCAAATACATAACAGTGCTAACAAATGAGTAATGATTTTAAATCATTTCAATAAATGACCAATAGATTGATTTGTCTAACATATGTTTCACTTCAAGGTCAACCTTATCATGACTTGGCAACAGGACAAGTAAATTTAAGTTGACCTAAAATCATCAACAGTTTACTCATTATATTCATTCAGTTTAATATCCACCGTCTCCTTCGAAGTAGTCCTGAAAGAGTGCTTCTCACAGAGAATAGCGGTAAATGTCTGAACTACATTCGGTTAGCGTTCAAATTCCCCAAAATTTCGAGTAGCACCATATATATATATATATATATATATATATATATATATATATATAATCGAAAAAGAAATAAATTTTCAATAACGGATAACATTCCACCACACGGGGAACTCTGAGATCATTTCAAGTGACAAATATGTCGTTTAAATTATATGAATTGGCCTGTGTCCATCTGAACTGGAAAACAAATGTTCGAATTTGTCAAACAAACTGTAACTCACATTGAAGAGGTTTGGCCTGAACTTGACAAATCTTGTGCACAGGCGAGATTGGCTGTTTATGACTTAACAACAACAGCATGAAAGAAAAAGAATAAACTTGTCCGTCTGCGTTCTTCATATTCGTCATCTTAGCGTCTGCGCGTTGCATTTCCGGTCGGCTGATGCGCGGCCATTTTAAAAAGCGTTTCACGGCTGCTTAAGCGGCGTAATGAAATGAAATAAACATCAAATTTGGCGTCGAGGAAGATGGAGAGAGAGGAAAAAAATACGCATAGCGGGCGCTGTAAACAGTTGAGAGGGGGTCGAGAGATCAAAAAGATTCCGTTGGGGTGAATGGTCAGTGATTCAATCAGGGCGCATGCGCGGCCATGGGCGTGTGCCAGGTTGTTTGGGAGGAGGAGAGAAGGGAACGGGTAGAAAGAGCTGGAGAGCGATTTGGCTTGTTTTTGCGTCTATCACAGTCTCTGTATAAAAACCCAAGCGAGATCCTCGCGTTTTCCATTGTGTAACTGGTAATTCTATTATTACGGTATTAAGACAATAAAGTTTAAAGTCATACGTCCCTAACATGTATACAACATTAAGTGTCTACTCTAGCATATTTTGGTCCGCATGGGATGCCTTGTCTGGGCCATCGGTCTAGATTTCCATCTCACTATAAAGAAAACTGACAGGTCCTCAAGGATTATGACATTAAATTATGTTCTGCTATATTTTCTATTTTGTTTTTCATCCATCCAGCATTATCTATCTATCCATCTATCTATTGATCTATATATGTTAGTATGTTAGCATATATCTATCATATGCCTAAAAGCATATATCCATGCTCACAATCTATCTCAATCTATTTGCTTCTGGTTATGCATCTCTATTTGTCTCTTCATATCTAACAATCTCTCTCTATATATATCTATACCTCAATCTGATCATATCTATCTATCTATCTTGAATTCGGATTTGGCACGATGTAGTACTTCCTTGAGGGCAACACATGATGGAAAAATCATTGTTGTTATAAATAAGAAGATAATCGATTCAACTCTTATTATTGTCCCTCTAGGATTTCAGATATATTTATTTCCTCGTTTAAACTAAAAACAAGACCCACCGTCGCCAAAGATCTTTAAGCATTAAATATATATCCATCGGTGCTAAACATACTGCAGGGAATATCACGTCGACTTTAATATCTTTAAAATAACAGCATTAAATAACGAATCACTCAGCTTTAAATAATTCGTTTTACATAGTTTGAAACGGAAATACACATTTTCAAGAAAACTTTTATTCCAATGGCAGTAAAACTTTCGTGGTTGCGGCATTTGTTTTAATGGTACTCGTTCTTATGGCACTATTTAATGGCACATGGGTTCTAATGGTTCGTTTGTTTCAATATTCTCGCAAGACTTCTCGGAGATTATACCTTTTCACGAGCAAATTAAAAAGTATATAATTTCTAGCCGTATTTTATAATTTGCATACCACATTTTTTAATCAACCCGTTATAACAGTAAATACTTTATAACGTACTATATCTCGTAATAACGAGAGTTTACTGTAACGTCTCATGTAACTATGCAAGCTGCAATATCATGGATACGATCTATTAATTTGGAAAGTGGTAAAATAACCTGACAACGGGATGTACATACATGTTTGCGAGATAACTCAAAAAGAATTTGACGAAACTTCGTTACAGCGGGCACGTTCAATCAGTAAATGACCATTATCGAACTAGCTCTTTGTGTAGGCCGTGATATCACGGGTACGATTTATAAAACGAATACGTCAAATTTTCCATTAACTTTTGATCATTACATTTATCGCAACATAGCAAATGTGAAACAAGAAATCTGGATATCTTTTTAGTGCTGATGGCAATTGGACTTGGGGTGCATAAGCAAGATTTTTACTTCTATTTTCGCTACATACTGGCTTAATCACCACTCCCTTTTGTCCCAGCCTAGCTTTAATAATGTTCTACATTAACAAACACAATATTTTCACCAGCAAGGGAAATTTGATGATAAATTGCCGAAATTTGCAATTTTGTTTATTGTGCATTGAAAATAAAGGAAAGAAAAATTGTTGGTGGTCAGATACTAAAGCAAATATTTTTGTCGAAATAGAGCTATTATAGCAATAATGTAAATGAATGGCAGATAATTTTATGATAAAAATGCATTATAAATGATTGTACTTTGGAAATGTATTGTAAACGATATTACTATAGAAATGCTAATGAGGAAGAGGGATTTTCAGTGGTCAGGGGTATTATATTCTAGGGCTCTCTCTTATATTGATTTTATTTGTTTATATGGTCGATTATTAAATATCGTGATAAATTTCAAGTATGAAATTAGATATACGGAATCGATCGCCTTTGAACCAGAGAAATCTTATATATATAAGTTACACAGCAATCATTATTCAAGTTCAGCAAAATTTGCTCTTTTCATAACCCTGACTGGAATTTAAAAACTAGTTGAGTTTTTTTTCAGCTAAATTAACGCTAGGAAAAATATTCTAAACGATTCGTTGAACAAGATTTTTTGACCAATGAAGCCATTGCCGAGAAAAAAATCTGTTCATGACTTTCATTTGGTATTTTGCATTTGAGTTTAACGCTGTATTTGATTATCGATCAAATCATCGACCATTTAATTTCATAAAATCTCTATAAAATACAATTTGCTTTTTGTGCCGTTATATTTGAAGTTTTTTTTTCACTCCCGAACAATGCTTGGTACCCCTGCTAGTATGTACGGCCGAATTGCGTTAGATAGACCGGTTCTCGTAAGATCACCAAATTATGCAACATCTAGCTAGATTATTATCCCGATGGGTGACTGGCTGGGAATACCAGGTGCTGTATGCGGCCGTCACAGTCAGTGTGGGTGCGGATTGTGCATGTTTGCGTTTGATTAAAGAGAAGGACTTAAAAAATGTTAAAGTTATCTTGTCTTGTTTACGTTCAAGAGAACGTGTGCATGAATCTGAATAATGCATATGTTGTCCAAATGTCTGTAATCGAGCGTTTCCGGCAATACTTCTAGCCATTATCTCGAACGAGGAAAATGCCCAGAAGTATGGCAGAAAGTGTTGATCACAAACATTTAGACAAAAATTACATTCATTTGATTCTGACACAGGTTTTCTTGTGCGAAAAAAATGATTCTAAAGATTTGAAAAAAATCTTTTTCAGTCGGCTTTAATCAAGTATATATCGATGTGCATCTGTGTGTACGTGCGTGTGTGCACGTGCTCGCGCGCGTGTTAACCACAAAATC
>OY735216.1:29892053-29937053 GCA_963457665.1 Thysanoteuthis rhombus
TTGATTTTAAAACTAAACATTCTCGTTTGTTGTTTTTAAGCTTTTTTTTTACTATCAAATTTGTCCTTTCTTTTCGAGATAGGATCTAATTTAAACTTTGAAGCATTGTACTTGTACTTGTTCGAATCAATCGTTTGCTTTTCTAGAAAAAGCTCATAGTATGGATAATCAAGGTTCATTTCACTTTTTTAGTAAAACGCACACTCACACACTACACACACCTGCACACAGACACACACACACACACACTACACAAACTAGCTCATGTTTCTACCCTCTTCGGCCTCATCATATATATATATACTCATACACACATATATGTGTGTATATTTGATAGAAGTTTTGGGGGCACTAGACCATGAAGAATTATTCAATTACCCCCTGATTACTTTGCTACCTAATATTTACAAAACATTTTCAAAAACATTTACAAATAGATAAGCAAACACTTTAGATGCAAACTAGCCGCGTGAACAGGCAGTTTTTAGAAATGGTCATTCGACAATAGACCAATTACACACATTAAGCCAGCTAACCGAAAAGACGTCAGGATACAATAAACTATTTTGCAGACTATTAAAAAGTATTTGATTCAAGAGAACACGCAGCAGTTTTCGACTCAATGCGAGAAACAATATAAATAAGAAAGATATAAAAGTAATTGAGAATATTTACAAAAATGGCACAACATGATCAATAAAACATGTTGAGTGATCTAAATATAAGAAGCCAAAACCTGGGGCTAAATATGAATATTACAAAGACAGAAGTAACGTTCAATAATGAAGTCCTGAAAAAGACCATAAGGATAGAGGATGAAGCCGTTGAAGAAGTTATATTATGCATGCATCTAGGCCAGGTGATAAAGCTGGAGAAAGACCGCATAAGTATAAATAAGACAGCGTATAACTATTGGCTGAAGAGAATTTGGTATGAACAGAGACATGCTGAAAAGTAAATTTCTAATATGCGTAAAATGTAAAGTATACATACAATCAATGTATAATACCAGCTGTGACGTGTGGTCCGAAACCTGGAAACTTACGAAACCACTCTGAACAAACTCAGATTAGTACAATGAGTACAATGAAAAGCGCAATGTTAGGATAAGAGGACCAAGGTGAAGGATATCGTGATTGAACCACAAAATGGAGATAGCTTTGGCAAATAGCAAGAAAATTGACAGTAGATGAAGCAAAAAAAAAAAATGATGCTCATGGGACAGTAAATGCAGTAGGAAAAGACCAGATACAAGATGGATAGTTGAGTTAGAAAGGTATGGCAGAGATTAGCGCAACCATAGTCGTCATGTATGGAGACAGGAAAGGCCTTTGTCCAGCAATAGACTTGTGACGGCTGCTGCTGCTATTGATCACACACACACACACACACACACACACATATATATATATATATATATATATATATATATATATATATATATATATGCTGACCCCTCCCTTTGAATTAGTCGTTCAAGTCTAAAAGATAATTTAAGTTTAAATTATAATTCAAGCATTTGGAAAGAAGTGTATAAGTCTCCCCATATAGTGTGGCTAGTTGGTACGATCTGATTGGGCAAGTTAATTCTCTTGCTAGTAGGTACTGATGTGAGAATATGTTGTTACAATAGAGAAACATAAAATTTCCAGTCAGACAGGTATTGAAGATGCTAGAAAATGTTTTTGAGCAAAAATAAATATCTTAGGGATACTATAACCACGTGGATTCATCATTGTTATTAATTTTCCTTCTCTTTGTTTCTGGTCCCTTTCCTACTTTCTTTTTTTCTCTGAATACTTTTTGACTCATTAGAAGTTTGTTTCTAATTTTGTTGGCTCTTTGTTTTTCCTCTGCTTGAATCACATATGATTACAGAGAACCAAATAGCCTCACTTACAATTTATATACCAAACACATGTTTCTTTTTTAACATTCAATTCGAAGAAAAAGTTCCGTCTGAATCTAATTGAAATGTAGTATATATACTGCATATTGTCACCTTTCATGAACAGCTATTACCAACCACACATTATAGCTTGAACTTGGCAATCATATGTCAAAATGAAAAAGTAACTTACCATGGTGAAAAAATGCTCTCCGCACTCACAACAGTAATGAATCAACCTAAACAGAAAAATGACGGAGGTTTTTCAACTCAAAATGAGGCTAACAATGGCGCCATCGAATGGTGGAAATAAAAATCAAACCAAGTGATGCAACCTGCACCTGTGTCAACTAGCTCTGGTCTCCCATACACACACACACACACACACACACACACACACATATATATATATATATATATATATATATATATATTTTTCAGTTGAATTTTAAATCTCTCAAACGTTGAAAGTCTTTCAAAGTTGAAACGTTGGATAGAAGCATGACACAACATGACATTTAGTAAATCACAGGAATATTTATAAGAGGAAATATCATCTTTTGACAAGTCTGGAAAATCAAGGATGCAGTTGCTATTACTTCAAGATTGTATATTCGTAAATTTCGTGAACATTATAAACTTCTGACTAATACTTCTTAGATCTCGACTTAAGTTTGTTTTCCTCGCGATTATTTAGACCGTATCTCATGCACAGCTGCTCTACTTCTTGAGCTACGAGTGCTTTTACGGTTGGTAGAAAATCAGATCCGACCATTCAAACTTACGCTTCATTATTTCCTTATTACTTGGTGCCATATTTGGTGTTATTGTTTTAACGAACTCTGGTAGTATTAGATGTACTGAATTAATTAGAAATTAACAACGGCCAAAGCTAGCAGTTGAAGTTATAAATAATATGAATAACAAAAATTGATTTTATTATAATGGTTATGAATTTATTCCATATCCCATTCATTAATTGCACTTATTCGCTATGGAATTCCTAAGATCCCTGCTTATATAAAGTGACTGCACAAAGATATCGAATACAGGGATGAACTTACAACTTATAAGGCGCACAAAATTACTTGCAAGGTTTGGAACCTTCCTGTAGATCAGTGGTTAGTAAACTAGTCTCGCAGACCATTACTAGTTTAGTAAGTTCGATCCTCGTTGAGTGTATTACATTTCTGGCCTTATGCCAGACAAAACTGAGCCGTGGAGTAGTGATAAGGAAGCTAGTCTTCGCAGATCATGACTATCTGGGTGCCTCAAATTTGTGGCCTTGTCTCATACGAAGCTAACCTTAGAGAACGTCTATCATGGCTGACATGATGGCTATGGTCGTTGCACATCTCCAAATATCGCCAACTGTTGAAATCTAATCAAACATCAAGGATTTGAATGCTGATTTTCAAGGCAGGCCGACCCCTCCCTCAAATCACCACTACTCAGATGACTACCCATTTATGCCTCCATTTGGCTTTGTGCCCGACTAAGCTAACCTTAGTAAATATCAATAACGTCTACGGTCATTGGAGGATAACGGTCAAAGAAGAGTTAAGTGTGTGCATCGGTTAAATGATGTCGGCTGGTTATACGGTGACTTCGAGGGTAATAACATCCGATTGATTAAATGGTATCACTAAACTGTTTCTTAGCCAAACACAGTCTTCCACGCCACCATTCCACACAAAACCATTCATTCCTTTACTATCTCTCTTCCGATCGGCCATCACTAATTGTTAGTCTTTCGCTACTTTTTGTCTCGACTTGCTAAATAGTGAATTGTTTGAATCAAAGTTTGCATCAGGATTGACTCCTGGTATCTCTCCTCCTCCTCCTTTTCCTTCTCTAGTTCCTTTTTGAATTTGTCCATTTTGTTTGCCTCTTTCTTTCCTTTTTTTTCAAAATCCCTCTCCTTATTCTATTTGCTTATGCCGGCCCTCTCCGTTTTCATTCAATCATTCATACTTTCTTCTTTTCAAGATCCGACCTTTTCAATTCCTTTCTTCGTTTTTGACGAGCCTTCTTCTTTTTTTTTCTTCCTTTCTTTCTTCATTTCTTATTTTATTTGTGTATGTATATTTCTCTGTCCCTATTTTTTCTCTCTCCCTATTTTTTCTCTCTCTCTTTATTTATCTCTACTAGCACCCACTGAATTGCTTTTTCGATCTCTTTCTCTCTATCTTTGAAAATTCACCCATATTCTCGTCCCCTCCTTATCTTTTTTTTCTTTCTCCTCAAACTTTATATATTTGTCCACTCTCTGCTCCAGCGCTATCTCATTCTTTCTTTTTTTTTTGTCTTTTTCCTTTCGTTCTCTTCTTGCCAATTATAGCGAATTGTTTGAATCAAAATCTGCGTCAGGATCGTCTATCCCAGCCTTCCTCTTCCACCTTATTTACTTGATCCTTCTTCATATTATCTATTTTGTTTTCTTTCTATCTTTCTTTCTTTCCTGCTCTCTTCCCCTTTTGCGTTATATCAATATACACATTCTCTGCTTCTTTCTCTCCTTTTCTTTCTTCACTCTTTCTCTTCTTCAACTTCTAGTCCACCCCGTCTTGTAATGAATGGGTCACGGTCAATTGAATGTGGCGCGAATTGGCCTTGCGTCTAATTGTCGATAATCTTCATAGCCAGCAGAGGATTAGCTGAGAGCTGGACTGACCCATGGACAGTGTCTAGTTGCCAAAAGCGTCGGTCAATCTTGTGGGGCCGGGCGGACAGACGACGATTCTGAAAAGAAAGAAGAAATGGAAGAGGACAAGACAGTAAAGGAATGAGGATGAAGGAAAGACGGTTCCACGGCGGCCATTTTGGCGCTCGGGTCTTTTATGGGCGACGAACGTGGCTCTCAGCCAGATGCCTTTCAACGTTCGGGGGCTGCAATTTATATTCCCATTTTATCACCGACACTGCTCCCTGTGGTGCCTGTGTTCAACCATAGATTGTTAGTCGGCTGAAGGTTGTCTCTTGGAGAGAACGACATCGTATACAGACAAAAGTGACAGATGTTCTGTGGCGATCAAAACTGAGTAAAATTTAACTAAATGAGTTCTGTGTGAACTTATGAGATGGATTATTGTCTTGGTTATCGCGTTAGCCAAATTGGAAATTCGTCTTTTCCGTAGTGTCGAATAGTGTTGCGTTCTCTGAAGTGCTAGTTCTTGTGTGAAGGTATTACGGATGCACTCACAACATGGATTCCCCGAGACCATATGCGCAACCGAGGCCGGCAAAATATTAGATGGAGAGATGAACTAGATAAGTTCAGGAAGTACTGGCTCCGTGACGCCCATGATAGAGAAGTGTGGCAAATCCTGGGGAAGGTCTATGTCCAACGACGGACGCTAAAAGACTGATGATGATGATGATGATGATTACGGATGCTCTCTAGTCGGTGAGACGCCAGGATATATCTTCTACGGTAAATACGTCCTCCTCGTTGGAAAAAAAACCCAAACTTTTAGAGGGTAATTTGTAAGGGTATCAATACAACTGCAAAAAAGAGTACGTGGACAAAAGACATTCTGAACCTTTTGTGACCTTTCCTTCTACCCCTTCTGAAATAACAATGCGAATAAAAATATAAAAAGTTGTGTCATTTTTCTGCATCATCTGGAAACTCTTCATTTCAAAACACACAAAAACATTGGAAAGAAAGCGTCGTTTGTGGGAAAAGTTGGTCAGTCTTTTTTTTTTCTTATCTGCATGTTTGACCACAACAACATCGCTTTTTAGATGCGCATATAGAAGCTTATTCCGCCCCTGGTCATGGGAACTCTATGTCTTTGCTGTTCAGCTTAAACATATGTAGGGATCCTATGTTTTCCTTCCCGTCAGTGTTAATTCAGCCCCACACTTCTCGGATACTGCGATGAGAATATAGATTGACAGTCATATCTCAAAATATCCAGGAACTCACGCTCAATAAGATAATTCTAAGGGTATATTTTTGTTGCGATTGTCATTGCTACTTTGGTTACTTATTAGATCGTTATGGCTTCAATCACTTTTAGCTGATACGATATCAGTTTAAGCATATTTATTATATATTCGTGATCTAATCTCGATTTTTTTCGATTCAACCACTTTTCCGGTTCTAAATCTGTCGGCCAAAAATCGGCCTTCGGCGTAATTGATGGAGGTAAAAGCGTTTATATAGTCAAAACTTCTGCGTATACATATTACTAGGTTTCTGAAACTTAAGACCACCAAAACCACATAAGCTCATGAGAAAACTAAATATTTTAGATAAATTGATGCTGTTCGTTTCTAATGTGAAGCTGTATTTTCTATGGCTAAAAAGCTAAAAATACGGGTTATTCCTCCGAATATAGTGTTCTTATAAAAATAAAACCTCTTGCAATCTGTGCAAAGCAAAAAAGCGATTAACATTTTTGTAGGAATATGTTTTGAGTGTTCCCAGACTAGAAAAATGACGATGATGGTTTGTTCGGCTGATTCGTCGGAGGTTTGGATGGTAGGACTTACAGTAGAGAGAGGAAGAGATTGCACATCATCTCTATAACAGCTCACTATTTTCGATTTTAGCCTTTTTCATATCAAAGCGGAAAAGATTTTATGCGCTGGTATTATGGATAGGATGGATAGAATACCAGCTCCCAAGTACAAAAAAACAAAAAACAAAAAACAAAAAACAAGGCTTCACCAATTTTAGGAACAGGCAGAGGCGTCACTGGGGAGGGATTAGGGTATCTACTCAGGAACGCCACTTTGCCCGCCAATAGGTGGGGCCCCAATGGAAGGTCCCCTAAAGCTTTATAAATAGTAATTCGCCTTCTGCATTTCTACTGACAAAACTCACCAAAAATTGGAGAGGTCCCACTGAGAGCTAAGCTCTCTGAGTACCCAAACCCCCTAATCTCTGGCTATGCCACTGTAACTAGGTTTGAATTTAAATAAATGAATTGAAATAAGAATTGGTAAACGTTGAAGAAATCAAACACAAGTCAGCACATCGGGCCACCAGCAATCTCCACAGGCGACAGCTTTCAGATTTACATGGCAGATCAAAAGACCAACGAAGTAGAATCCGAACTGCATTTCAGGTATAATTCGTTAAAGAAGAAACTAAACTTTTTCCCTTCCCCAATGGACAGAGGAAGGATTAATATCATATAATTGCAAGATATTCCGACGGAAAGCCAGGAATAGTAATCCTAGATATTCCTGTGGTTCTAACTATGTATTAGCAATCAAATGGTTTGTGTATCAAGCATATATATATATACACACATACAGTTATACATATAATTATATACAGCGTGATCCCGACAGTCACCTACGGAGCTGAAACCTAGCAAAAAGATTGTCTCTCAAACTAAGAGCCATGCAACGTGTCCAAGAGAGAACCGTGCTAAACATCACGTAGATTGGAGAAGGGGGTATAAATCCTTTAGAAAATTCAAAGTGCGATGGACAAGCCACGTTGCAAGTACATCATGACTTATGACATGGATCCCCATGAAGATACCATATGCGGAAATTCAGTCAGCTGAAAACGAGATGACGTAACGATTTAGACAAGTTTAGGAGATATTGGCTCCCCGACGTCCACGATAGAGAGCTCTGGCAAATCTTAAGGAAGATCAATGTCCAACGACAGACATTAAAATATTGATTGAAATAATGTAAATATCTTTTGATCTGAATTCTCTATGCTTTGTTCTCAATTACCTTAGATTAGCTTCTGTCTCCTGTGTACTTTACTAATAAGTGAAATAATCGATGATAAATAAAGCTCACAGAATTGCGTAATCAATGGCCTTGAAATTCAATGTTTTAAGCATCATAAACTTGTTTGAGAAATTTAGGATCTGAGTGTTTCGCGTACACCGATTTTGAAACTAACTGCTCTTGTCCAACGATGCCAATCTAGCTTTATTTATGACGGTCTGAGCGTATGTAAATATCAGCAGTAACTTAACCTGCAGTGATATTACTACTGCTACTGCACTTGACTGGGGCCAATATTTTGACTTTAGAAATTAATGTAAATAATAATCAATGTGAGATTTGAAGCTAGAAGTAAGATTCGGAATTTGAGGCTCAACAAGAAGAAAAGGCTAAATCTAGTTTCAAAAGAGCTTAATTGGCAACACTGCTCGAAACGTATATTCTGCTGAACTAAACCTGATCAACTGATTAGCCATCGGAACGATTTCATCGGAAATATGAGTATTAAGAAAATATAAGTATGAAATATGAATTCCCTATAGTGATTCACCTAGTTCCCTCAAATTTAATTCTAGAGAGTGGGCAAATTTTGCTGTAAAAGGATTTTCTGTGTGCATCATTTTTCTCTATTGGACCACGTGGGAAGCCGAGGCTACATCAACTCAATTTCTAATTTTTCTCTCCATAAATTGAAACTTGTGCTCAACAATATGCCCTTTATCTTTTACAGTAACTTACAGTGTCACTATTCATACAATACCTGACCTCCTTAATGTAAGAAGACATATTAAAGAACATGCTTTATTTTTTTGTACTGTAAGATTTTCAGTTATTTTTCACCGGGGAATGCTGGGATTCCCTACAAGTCGAACGTCGTTTCACGTCACATTTGATTCTACGAAAAAAGGCGAAAAACAAAAATAACATTGAGTGTTTCTTTTACAGCGAGCCATTATGTAGACAGCATCCATCCTCTTCCTCTCTCACCTACGTATCAGTCACTTGTAGACAAGCCAAACCTCTGATGACTCAGCCAAATATACTACCATCACCATGTTTTTGCGCCCATATCTGAATAAATATGTAAAAGAATATACATATTAGTAATATATATCTAAATATACAATATATTTATCTATATCCCTCTCTCTCCATACAATCGTACACATTCGCTCCCATGAGTATATTTACAGGGCGTCAGGCTGCAGTTGAATAGTTTCGAGCTAGCTTACGATATCATTACTACTGTAGTGATTTCGATCCTCACTAGGTGCTTTTTGGCTTGATGATGCACACATGCATACATACATTGCCGGCCAGACCATCTTGAAAACTGAAGAAACTATGTTGACATTTGTAGTCTGGTGCCAAAGTAAGCTAAATTTAGTAAATACTCAGGCGCCAGTAGAGTGATGGTTAGCAAAACAATATCATTGACTCAGTTGCTACTGTAGAGAGTTATATTCTTATTGTGGTCATACCCTGTTATTGTGGCCTTGTACTAGATTTTGTTAATCTCAATAAATATCAATCCACACATGAATCGGCGGTGAAACAGTTATAATAACGACTAAATGTTCAAATCTTCAGGCATCATTAATGGGGCAAAGTGATGCACACGTGCATACATACATAGCTAGCCAGACTAACTTGAAAACTGAAGAAACTATTTTGACATTTTTGGCCACAGTTGTGATTGATAGTTTCTGATAATTTGCCGTTTTTTAGGGTTACACGAGCAATGGATTATCAGAACTATTCGATAGATATTTATTGATCTTTGTCTAATCCTGTAGAGGCGAAGTCTACTTTACGCGATTAATTCGACCTATTTATTCCTGCGTGAGACGAATTCGTGTTAAGCAATTGATAGGATCAATGGAAATAATTAAATTGAACATTCGTCCTTTCAGGTCGCAGTAACAGAATAATTATACGCTTAAAACAGTAGCATATAGCAGGAAATAGAGAAAGCTGTAGACTTTAAGACTGCTTTGCGCCATTCTTCCCTGTGGGGAGATCTTACCTCCCAAGAAAATCATAATTAAAAAATTCTAGCTTTAGTTCCGATGTCAAACGTGCAACTACGGTAGTCACCAAAATAGGATCTAAAATCACTCCGTATATTGCGCACGACCAAGATTTTTTTTACTCTTCACGTGAGTAGCCTTTTGTTTCGATTCTTGCTGCTGTGTATGTGTGTGCATACTTGTATGTGCACGATTGCTCCTACTGGCTGCGTATGAATCCACACTCCACACTGATTAGTCTTCGTATTTAGAGAAGATAAGTAAACGACACCCCAGAGTCGTGCCCAACCAGATGTAACTCGGTGGCAACGGGCGAAGTCCATTGATGGTTAAAGAGGCTCGACTCACGCCACCAACTCACAGGAGGGTTCAGTCTGGCTGTGCACGCAAGCTGCTTCATATTGATGGATCTAAGCCGTCATACAGAAAGATGAGACGAGGAGAAAGCAAAAAGCAGTTACGTTACATTCTCTTTAGAGAAAATGAAAGTCCGCCACAACATTTGATTGATGTAAAGAGAAAGAGAAAGAGATAATGAGTGAAAAGGACAGAGATAGAGAGTGTTTATACTTATATGAATATATATATATATATATATATATATATATATATATATATATATATATATATATATATATATATATATAAGCATAAGCAAATACATAAGCATACACATGCGCGCACACCGCGTGCATATATACTAGGTGCTTTATCAAAGTTCAGAAAAAATTAATCTAGCACCAAAATTTCGAAGTAGAGAGCAGATTGATTATGTTGCGCCAATCCTTCAAGTATGGTGAGCCTACTGCCTATTCTGATAAGTAGTATTAAAAATTCAGGCTCTCCTCCAGGCTCAAACACCAAATACTTTTGCTGGTTAGATATATGTAACTACTACCCAACAACCTACTAAACAGACCACTAAAACCTAATGATGTTTAATAACCATAGCTTAGTACGACACGATGCAAAAATGGAAGCTGATTGAGTTAGGAAGATTGTGCTGCTCCAATTTTCCAAGTTTGGAAGGCAGGCAAGCCCTGGAAATCAGCATTCGGAGTGGTAGTTCAAGCACTGACGACAAGCCACGACGTGTAAGGAACAACTCCCTCAACTACCGAGCTGGTCGTAAAGATAAAGGAGGCCGGACATGAAGCGATAATTAACAAACGTGTCTCGGAGGACATTGATAATTTAGCAAGTTAAATCCTCAGCAGAGACAAAATAGTATTTTCCTATCATACTGTTCTTGGAGAGCATTAAAAACATACTGCCGTAAACTTACGTTCCCTCTCAAAATTAAAGTCATACTTATCGGTAATCATTGCAGCAGTGCCAGTCGTAGCAAAAATTTCATGCAAGGTTATTTAAGGGTATGGGAAAGCTCAAAATTTTACCATATGATTTAATGCTTGTTGATTTTTCAATTTGCTTCAATTTTGGCTAACGGAAGGTTTCATATTGGCAGTCTACTTTCGGTTAGTAGGGCCAACCAATACACAATTTCACAGTAAAAATGCTGTTTTGATTTAGACGTTTATGTGATATTAGTATTGTAAACTGCTTTTAGAGGTGAGAAGATTACATTGCGCTAAACATTCAAGTGGCGTGGCCTGACTGTCTGCTTAAAAATTCTGCATACTGAACATTTTCCCTATTCGCATTTAACTGTGTTTTAGTTTGATGATGTGATGCAGAAGTTTCCAGTATTTACAAAATAAAAGCATTTGTTCATAAAATGAACACATAGCGTCATCATCCAATCATCACAAATTTTCCTTGGCTTCTTCACATCCCTGTTCCATGATCGTTTGTTGTGTCACAATTGTAGCACGAGGACGACTGAAAAAAAAGAATGAAAATTCGGAAGAAAGTCAGAAAGAAAGAAAGAACAGAACAGAAAAAATTCTGAAAACTCGAAAGAAAGGAATGAATAAATAAAGAATGAATGAAAACCACAAAGAAAGAAAGAAAGAAAGAAAGAAAGAAAGAAGAAAAAAAGAATGAAAGGTGAAAGTCCAGAAGAAAAAATTCTAACATGTCGAGGGAAATTTTAAATAACAGCAGCAACAATTACACACACAATAGATGAGATACGTATATATGAAGAGATGTGTTTTCTCACCCGCCAAGAAGATTTCTTGATTTGAATTCATCCCCCACCCCCCCCAAAAAATATTGCTTTGAAGTATCAGATTCATCTTGCTTACAAAACCGTGTGGTTATAACCCTTCGATGATAATCAATAGGAGAGGAAGCCGTTCCACAAGAGATTGAAAGGGTTTGTTTCAAACATGTTCCAGTACAACTACAAACAGAAACGCATACAATTATTTCACTACGATTTGTACTTCATTAGAATATACTGATTAACAATTTCTTAATCCTGATATGCGGACAAATAGAAATAACCCAGAAATAACCTTTTCAAAGTTCCAGGTCACCCATGAGCAAAGTGTAACACCCGTTAGACTCTCCCTGACATCCAGTTCGGATGTTCAGACAGGATATGCACATGGTCGGTCTACCAGCGCTGTTATTCTGGAGGTTGACAAGGAATTCGGATGCCATTTGACCAGGAGGAGCTGCGAAGCAAATTTCTCCAATCTCCCTTGAAGGGATGACCCCAGTAAAGTTGGTCCCCAGAGACCCTATCAGTTTGCCAGGGGTTTGGGATATAAAACAAAAAAAAAAAAAAAAAAAAAAATTAGGTCTAGTTAGTCACTCAATAGAAACTGTCAAGTCTCTTGGTTGCATTTGGAAAAAAGGGGTGATCAGTAAATAAATTACTTCTTTGACCTTTTGTTGTGCAATGATCACTAAAAAGTCTGAATTTAAAGAGAAGAAGTAATTACCATTAATTCATATGGGCCAATTCGCAAACCCCAGAGATAAACTTGTGGGAGATTTCAAGCACAGTTAGCACTGCGATGATTATAGAAAAGTGTTTAATCAATTTTGAAAAGGTGTGTAGTTTATGATATGTTTGCAGGATGTTTTGAGTGCCTATAAAGGATTGTATGATATAAGTGTGCACGAGGCTGAGGAGTCCAGCCAGCCCTCGTTTTTGCACAGCAGCCACAGACGGCGACATACCTTGACCTTTGACATCGAGGTAGGCAGATATATGAGAAGGTTATGTTTAGGGTCCGGTGACGTACAAAAAAAAATCCCTTATAAATCGATGATAATTGTTTCTCTGCCTCACACTATTTTGGATTGCAGGGAAAGCCTGTGCCAATGTAAACCTTTCTTTGAAGCGGAGTGGCGAAAAGCAAACTTTCGAAAGCGGGGGATATCTGTATCTTTTGCTATTTTGTTAAAATTCTCCGAACAACAGTAAGAGGTACATTGGCCTTGTGCCAGGATTTATTCGACGAAATTTGGTAAACAGAAAGAGATGTAGTGGCATTATGCCAGATCAAGCAACGGTTACTCAATAGAGATTTAAGAATTTAGCGAGAAAGAAACTTTGACGAAAGAATTGGAAAAAAAAATCAATAATGAGTATAAAAAGGTGAAGAGAAGAGAAACGGGAAGCAACGAAAAGCGAAGCAAAGATATCCTTCATTACCGATAACAATTGCTCAAATCATTTAATAACCCTATCCCTAAATTCTTTAATTGATAGCCCCAAACCTCTTAATAAAACCTCTTAATAAGAGCTCTTAAAAATGCATTCCTCTGCTTCTCGTATTTTACCACCACTATTAATTGGCAGAAACCGATAGTTCGTAAATATATATATATATATATATATATATATATATAGAGAGAGAGAGAGAGAGAGAGAGAGAGAGAGATGCCAATTTCTCCAAAAGTGATGAACCAGCAACACGAAAGAGTCAAATAAATCTTGTTATCTCTTCCCACAATTTTCTTCTTTTTGACTACCGCATTCGCGACTTCGCTGACTGGAGAGCACCAACGCAAAAGCTAAATGCGTGTCGAAATCGTAGCAGTGATTGACAGGTGCAGAGCGTGTCTAGATTAGTTTCTAACACCCATCATCCATTGTGCCAATGTCTGGGTCAATGTGTCGAATGGCAAAGCTTCGTTAAGCGTCACACCTGCACTGACAATCAGTCCTCGGGCCATCTGCACCCACCGATACCCTAGGGTGCGCTCTGCTACTAGTAAATAGGGATTCAAATGTGTATAAGCACGACCGTCATATTTATGCCTAAATTATGCGTGTGTGTATTCACTCATGGGTATAGCGCTTCATTACTTGCTAGTAATCTATCTCAGTAAATTCACACCTATCTATATATCAATCTATTTCGGTATGTGTCTACAATCAACCAAAACTGTCAACATATGTTTTGATGGTGGTCTGTCTGGCTGGCTGGCTATATGTGTATCAGACCAAAAGAGCTAGAGCGCTGAAAAAATTAACGTTTGCTCCTCATTACGTCTATGGAACCTAACCAAGACACAGACCCGTAAATTGAGAACCATGCAACGTGCACATGGAAGAATAATGCTGGGCCTCACATGGAGAGACCACAAGACAGCACAGTACATCCGGGAAGAGACAAGAGTCAGGGACATCATAGAATCCATTAAAAATCTCAAATGGCGCTGGGCTGGCCATGTTGCAAGAATGGCAGACAACCGATGGACATCACGACTCACGACATCGATCCCCCGAGATCATATGTGCAACCGAGGCCGGCAGAATATTAGATGGAGAGATGAGCAAGACAAGTTCAGGAAGTACTGGCTCTGCGACGCCCATGATAGAGAAGTGTGGCAAATCCTGGGGAAGGTCTAGGTCCAACGACGGACGTTAAAAGACTGATGATGATGATGATGATGATGATGATGATGATGACGACGTCTATCATGACTAATATTTTGAAAATTCCCCTAGATGCTTTTTAAATGGGTGTTCTATCTGCAAAGTAGGTTTATGCTAAATTTGACCCCCTTAGTGCGTGTCCAGTACTGTTCACACTTGTTTCTTGAAAATTCAAACTTTTCTACTGATCACTGCCCAACAAAAGGCGAGAGAAGTAATTCATTCATTGATCACCACTTGTTCCATTTTTTAATTGATCACCCCAAATACAGCATGTGTTGGTGATGCAGTGGTTTCTATTGAGTGATACACCAGATCAATTTATCTATCTATCTATCTTTGATCACATCTAGATATTTATGAAGTTTTGAGGAATTTCAGAACTCGTAATCGTAAGAACACTAGAAAGAACACCGGCTGTGATAGATAAAGGAATGAATCAAATGGAAGATTCCTTTTCATTTGATATCCCCAGAAGATAACCGAATGTGGAAGTCACCATAGCAAAGCCCTGAAGTGCAACGCCTGAAGCGTTGTGCTAAAGACAACAAGACAAGGAAACAGGTCCAAAAGAGTAAACTACGTTTCAGAAATTCCGACAGAAAAAAGGCCGGAGGGTGCAACGACTGAAACGTGGTGATAGAGGTAACAAAAACAAGAAAACTCATCTCAGAGAGACAGAAAGAAGGACCGAAAGACAAAAAGGCAGGGAGACTGCCCCCACCCCCACCCCAATAAATGTAGTAAAACACATTGTTTCAGACATTCTGACAGAAAAAATCCCAGCTTACAACCGAAACGTTTTGATAATGACTACAAAAACAAGGAAGCTGGTCCATAAATGTATGACTGTGGCAAGTCTTCGTCTCAAAAATCCGGAAAATTTCTTCATTTTGTCTGTCTATATGAAAGGTCTTATTTCCTTGGTTCTCACAGAAAAGAAGTAGAACTTTATCAAATGATAAACATAGATAACACTACAGCAAGGCTTTCACCAAAAATGTATCTTCCCGTGGTATACTCTTTTGATAGCATTTCTTTCGGTGAGCCACATCAAATATATATTTGTGGTCAGGTGCTATGAGACTAATTACAGTAGAGTCCCATATTTTAGACGATTTTCGTGGCTTTTCTTTGTTCATCCAGGAAAACGGCTTCACATGACTTGAAAAAAGAAAAAAGGAAACATGGTTGGTAATCTGGTATCAGGCGATTTTCCATGTACAAACAAATAAAAATAAATGACCGTCCTGAAAGGCAGTTATTAAAATCATGAACAAGCATCAAACGATAAAGATAAGTAAATAAAAAACCAACAAGCATGTGTTTGAAAATTATTTAATGTGACTTGATTGATGATGTAATTAAAAATAAATAAATAAAAAAAAATTCAATCTCAAAGTCAGTCGAAGAAAGATTAGAATTGCAAAAGACACTGTTTTGTCTTCCATGACTTCAAAAACAATTTTCGCGATCAGCAGCAGCGACAGCAGCAGCACACGTAACAAATAACATTGTTGTTATCTTATTGATGTCAGATTTTTTCTTTTCCTTTTTTTGTCCAAGGTGCATCTGCTATTACATTGACATTTTTTTTGTTTCAGTCACTTTGAAGGATTTGAATCGTCCAAGGTTTTGTTAATTCATCAATATTCAGTAAAATGTATATAGTTCTTTGATTTGAGAGATCGTTTAATAAATATGAAATAAATCAAGTCTGTACAATCGTAAATTACAGCCCTTTTGAGGCAACAGTTCCAAATGTACAATTATAAACTCTGAAGTTTTTATACGCCGCCTGTGGATTTTTTAAAGGTGATTCAGTTGGCAGGAAATAATACAAGAGCTTAAGATCGACGTTCGAGGGATCAAAACCAAATCAATCGTCTTAGCTACACTGTCAATCATAAAATGAGTACTAAGCTTAGCTTAGAGGGGCACAGGGTCACCATAGCGGAGCACGTGATAAAGATAGATCTCACAAGCAGTCGCTGTTAATACTAGCTAGGCAACCATTCCACATGCCGTGATTTGGGTCCTTTTTCGTTTGTCCCCACTACACTGAATAATTACACTTATGACGCCCTAACGAGTATTTGCTAGCTAAATAATTGCAAAAAGATTTCGACGAATCGGTTATTATCGAAATGATAACGCAAAGGATAGTTCGTGTTGGGAAAAGATTAAACATTCAATTAGCAAACAAAAATACGGTGAGTAATAGCTGTAATTATTTAGTATTGTGGGAACTTACGAAAAAGGGGCCCTTGAGTGCAAACAGTAAGAATGGTGTGAAAACAGAATTATGCAATTTTCAGATGTTCTCAGGAACACCAATGGAGTGACCGTTGTTAATATAGAATGTGAAAGTTTTGCCTAAAGAATAAGCGAAATTCCTTAGACAAGAGCTAGATCTGAAGAAAAGAATTACGTCTTTTAATCTCAGCTGCAAGTATATATTCGTCCATACAAGAATTGATTGGTTGTTTATAAGATTGCATATAATAATTGATAAAAATTTTTTTTCGTAATTACACATGATTATGTATTGCGGGTATAGTTTCATGGTAAAGTAGACGGCAGATCATGAAGTATGGATGAGAAGTTGTATCAGTCGATCGAGAAGTTCTTGCACACTCAGCAGAAGAACTTCTGAGAAAGGTGAAAAGAAATGAACAAAATGAAAATAATAATTTAGGTCACTCCAAATCGTGAGAACTTTTTTTTTTTTTCAATTTCATTTGCGTTTTCCTCAAATGATGATTATTATCAAATGACTAGATTAATAGTTTCTTAATCAAATTGTTCGTGCTGCTTTGAGGCTTCAAGATGAGTAAACATCTGGATAAAATAAGTTTTAAGGCGAGGATAATAATGTTGATGTTTGCCGCTAATGAAATAATACGTTTGAAGTTCCGTAATCCCGTCATCGCGTTCACTTACCCGTTGCACATTTCATTCAATTTGACTGACTTGCAACCTTTGATCTTTAGATCAAGCTTTAATAAGACACTGTAAGTTATTTCTAAACAGTGTATCAAATCATTCCAATTATATTTGGAATTTTGAGCTGCAGCTCGAATTGTTGTATGTTCATGCAGACTAACGTTCCTCATTATTGTGGACGTAAATGGAAATTTTAACAATGAGTCAATATTTGGTCTCTTCAACACGAATTTCGAAGTATGCTCACAAAAGTCTGCATGTTTAGGAATGCAGTCTGGTTCAATGCCATCTTGGTCAATGATGGTGATGGTTCGTGTCTATGTGGCGCCTTAGGTCAACTTTACGTTGGAAAGCGCGTCCGCATCGCTCACATGAAAATGGTTTGTAGCCAGTGTGTTTTCGACTATGAGTGATCAGATTGGACGATTGACTGAAGGATTTGCCGCACACCAAACATTTGTGCGGTTTCTCTCCTGCAATGAAAGAAAAATGAACGAGCATTAAAAAATGAATCTTTGTATACATCCATATTTGAAATATCGACCAGATTGTAGATAGTTCATTTAAGCAAACATTTGTTATCTCTCTGGCGTTAGCAGTAAAAAGTTAAGTATAAGTAAGCAAATGATCCACCCTTCTGTATCATCGAGGTTGTCACGGGGTTATTTCACGCGAGCATTTATCATAATGACTTCTGGTTTACCAGGCACATCGAATCTTCACCAGAACCCCGTTAGCCATACTCACAGGAAGCAGCTTCCCTACTGCCCGTTGCTAGCCTCTCGTTGGCTGGGGAGGGGTGGACTTTCTAGGTTTGCTATTTTACCCTTAGCTGGAGGAGAAAGGTGGATTCGTGCAAAGTGAGCGCGATTTGTCCCAGCCAGTTTCCATTTCCCCCCCCCCCCCCAGCAAACTGCTTGGCCACTAGCACCTCTTTTGTCGAAATTACGTAAAAAGATGAAAGGAACGAAAGTAAAAAAAATCATAATGCTTTAGTTTAATTTTATTAAGGGTAAATTCTAAAATAAATATTCAGTAAAAAAATGTTGAATGTTTGGAAGTAACGCTTGTTTCAATTAACGTTTATTATTATTATTATTATTATTATTATTATTATTATCATCATCATCATCATCATCAATCTGGACACACACATACATCAGATTTCTCTCTGTCTCTGTCCCTGCACCTTTATCTATATATTGGGGCTTTCCAGAAACAGTGCAGAAATTCAATATATTTCGTTTCCAAATGGTAGATATATGTTACATTATTTTTCATACGTAATTAAAATTTACCTCAATTTTGAGATTATGAGACGGGGATGGATTGAGAAGATTGTGTTTTTGCAATATCACAATGGGGATATCATAAGAGGAGAATAAACAAAGTCTCTTTCGCTGTAATTCACCTTAACGGACAAAATACCCGGGGAAGATTGAGTCTATGCACATGAAGGCACTCAAAGTTTTGTCATGGGTTCAGCAGAGTAAAGAATTCCCACTGATGACTATCAAAATAAATTATGCGCACAAAGTAATTAAGCTCTGGACATAAATCATATACATTGGTATAAATAATGCAAGCTCATTTGCTCCCTCTGATGGTCACTTAGACGCGTATATAACGAATAAACTTGCAATCAGATGTGCTGGTCTTACACACAAACACAGCAACGCCCTCTCTCCACACTCAGAACAATTTACACTGGCTGTTATTTATGAATCAATCGTGAGTGATGCATATACGATTATATAAGCTGAATATTGAAGTACATCAGTGGCCTGATGATGAGGTGGAGTAAGTGCTACGGTTTCGAATTTGATATTGATCACTAATGTAATTTAATGTTGGTGCATTTCAATAAAGGCATGCACCTCAAAATCTGCATTTATCAATAAACACCACGAGCAAAAAAAATTCTAGTACTAGCAAGACAGATGATCATTTATCGGCGTATAAGCAATGATGAAAATATACACATACGCAGACATGCATGCACACACATTTGCACGCGTGCAAACGTACAAATACACACATACGTGCCCTCTTTCTTTCTTTCATTCTCTCTCTCTCTCTCTCTCTCTCTCTCTCTCTCTCTCTCTCTCTCTCTCTATATATATATATATATATATATATATATATATATATATATATATATATATATTTTCTTGATTTATTATTCATTTCCTATATATAGACAGCCAGGTAAATAAAAAAATCCATCAAAATCCATGATGAAAACAGTATTTTACACAACAACTATCAATTATCAATTTTTCAACATAATCTTTAAAGATTCTACATATCAGGCTATGGACATTTTGATCCACCCTCATATATATTGCAACAGAGAGCAATACCCATAAACACAAACTATGATGACATAGAAATGGATAACATGAAAAAAACGGCGTAAATGACTTCATGTCCAGACGACCAGGAACGACTTTATTGTCTAGACTAAAAAAAAAAAATGCAAGAAGGAAGAAAGAAAGCAGCAAATGATGAATATGTTCTCAAACTGTGGACAGTCACAATGTCTACAATTGATATATATATATATATATATATATATATATATATATATATATATATATATATATATATATATATATATATATATAATGATATGAGATAGTTACATTAGATTTATTTCACATGATAATAAATATAATGTAACTATCTCATATCATTATGTATATAATGGTACGAGATAGTCACATAAGATTTATTTCACAACTGATAGTTTCTTGCGAACCATATATATATGTATATATATACTTGTTGAAAGCTTGTATATGTATATTGATCTAGAAGTAAGGCTTCACTTTGATATTACTAGTTACATAATAGATAGAAACTCTTCTCTAAAACCCTTTCATTTCTCCTCAAAATTTTTCACTTTAAAACATCCACTAGGTCCATTTAGTATGCATGCTAAATTTGGTTCGGCTGTGCCAGTGCTAAAGGGGGATATACTGTGACAAGCAAGGTCAGATGTTTTTTATAATATGATACAATATGATAATAGAAATATACGTATATGTGTATATTGAACGGAAAGTACGTTTCAATTTGACATTATAGTTATAATTTCTCAAAATTATTTGCTTTAAAACCTCCCCTGGGTTCATTGAGTGTGCATGGGAAATTTGGTTGAACTGCACCAATTTTTAGGGAGTTTGGGACACAGTAACAAACAGAAGCAGTCGTTTCATATAATAAGATGCATGTATGTATGTATGTATGTATGTGGAGAAAGAAAAATATAGAATGAAAGGCAGGAAAATAGAATGAATGAAAAGAAAGGAGGAAAGAATGAATGAAAAAGTATGAATAAATGAAAAAAGAATGGTATGTAGCACAGGACGAAAGAAAGAAGGGAGTAAAAGAAAAAAGAGAAAAAAGAGAGAGGAGTGGAAATGAGTAAGATTGAAATGCTGCAAGAAAGAAAAAGGATAGAAAGTGGGAAAAAGAAAGGATGAACAGGAATTTGCAAAGGACGCGTATTGAATGAAACAAAAAAGAAGGAAGGAAAGGGGTATTGTGGTTGGTGAAAGAGAGAAAGAAAGCAATAAAAATGTAGAATTGCTAATTGAGAAAGAAAGAAAGAAAGAAAGAAAGAAAAAGATAGAAAGGAAGAATGAACTGCGTACGATGAAAGAAATAAATAAAGGAAAAACAAGAAAATTGAGAGGAAGGGCTGCGTGCGGTAAAAAAAAGGAGAAATGAATAAGGAATGAAAAAAGTGAGAGAGAATGAAACGGAAAAAGAAAGAGGTAGAGAAGGAACTTTACAGTGAAAGCAGGAAGAATGATAGGAAGGAGGTACAAATAGGAAATTGTGAAAGAAAGAAAGAAAAAAAGGGGGTGGATTATACACGCTGGAAGAAAGAGAGAAAATACGAAAGAAAAAGGGTTTGGGAATAGAAAGAGATTTAATTGTGTAATGCCCATAGACGCCGTATGATTAGTACGTTGGATGCTTACGAAAGCGTGAAATGCTCCCGGAGTGTTTTTTCCACGGTTTCAAGCACTTTATCCCACCAGCTGGTGCTGTTGTCCCCATCGAACAGCTTCTGTCAGTCATTACTGACAACTCCGACCCTTTTCTGCATGGGAGAGCGATGTGATAAAAGACCTGGTTTCCTGGGTCCAGGATTTTTTGTTTTTTTGTAAGAGGGGTCATAACACTAAAGCCACACCTTCCTTGAATTGTTGGGTTGAGTGCAGAAGGGGTGTCAATTTATCTCTCGGCGCTGGCTGACCTTTCCCCAACACCACTTGTCGCCCGCACGATCTTGCTACGTTTGCATCTACGCAGTCTCGGGTATTATCAAAACTGTCTGCGAAAGTGATATATGCATCGACTCGAGCGAATAAACAGAAGTAATTCCGAAAAATATACTTGAAGGAAGATTGTTGTTATGTGGCACTACACAATAGCCATCAATATATACAGCATCGTCATGCGCCCAGGTTACGTTCTGGTAATATGGACGCCACTCGATCTGGGCGTAAGTCGATCGTTATAGAATGAAGTGAAATGTACGTGTTGCGCAGCATGAGATACCACAACACATACATATTTACTTGAATATCTATATTATGCATACGTCCTCTTTGCTTTCAATACCATTCTTTACATTCATTTCACTAAGGCATTAGCTCAATCTAGCAAGATATTTGCTATTCTACCTTCTCCTTCTCACCCACCCTGTTTGGAGAACTCGAAACAAACATAACAAGCTAACAATGACCAGATAGAAATTTTCGTCACTTCAGTCAATGAAATTACCATCACCCGCAGTTAATGGGATTTTAAGCTATTAAGCAATCGGGCTTGTACTTATATAAAAGAATGACATTTTTTTAAGGTTCATTTTTTCTAGAGAGTTTTTCTAGTTTTCTGATGTTTTTCTCATAGTCGGTTCGAATGTGTACAAGAATTTTTCGAAATTCATGTTGCATTATCTTTATTTACCTCAAGTACCTTTGAATATACACGCATATATATATATATATATATATATATATATATATATATATATATATATATATATATATATATATATATATATGAACATGTTGTGATGGTATATATAAACGTGGCAAAAATGATAACGTTTTATTGAAGCATCCGTACATATAAGTTTATGTATGCAAATACACATATGCACACATACATTATATTTTTCAAGCAATCATGTACATATGTGTGTGTGCATGAACATTGATATATATATCTGAACTCGTATTCAGGCATCATATGTTTATATACACACGTGCATTAGTAAGTCCATAGCCTAATGATGAAAAAAGTACCTGCTATTTGACATAATTTCATCCCTTGTCAATGCACCTAACCCGACACTTCTCAATTGATATCATCGATCAAACATTATACAGTGAAAATTTTAGACGAAAATTCGGCTAATAATTGTGTTTGGCTCCGGACTTCTTTCACTCACCATCGTAGATACGTATACGTTATATATATATATATATATATATATATATATATATATATATATATATGTGTGTGTGTGTGTGTGTGTGTGTGTGTACAAGGAGTGTGAAGGGATATCTTCAAAGTGTGACGATAAGTGATTTCAGGAGGAAATTACTGCACGTGTGAGTGGTAAATGAAGACATAGCCTTATCAGATTTGGCATGTGCTAAAACATTTATAACGAAACTGTATTATCATTCACCTGTGCATAGGTTTCCTATCCATCATGAAAAAACATTTTGATGAACAAGAACAAAAAGCATGAATCATGAAATCAGTTCGGCAAGATGACCACTGATATAATACGAATATATATATATATATATATATATATATATATATATATATATATATATATATATATATATATATATACTTATTACTCAGGATTGTTATAAGATGTTTTCGTTTTTTTTTTTAGGTTTGGTTTTCTAAATTTGTGAGTCTAGCATTGACAATATTTAGGTTTTTCGTTCCATGTTTCAAAGTCCAGTGTTGATAATAGCGATGTTTTTTTAAAAATTTGTATTCGAGAATGACTTCCAGAATCGAGAAAATTGAAAAATATCATTTAAATCGGTAACCCTGATCTCACGCGTAACATTGATATAATTTTAGCCAGACCGAAACATGAGTGAATTGACTGGCTGCTCAGGGCCTAGTGTTCACCAAAGGGCCCCATATAGACATGGTTGGCATTGGGAGGACGTTGGCGTTCAGAAATCAAATTTTGGCTAGAAAATTTTAAACCACTTGCATCTACCAATATCATTTAAAAAGGAAAAATTGAATATTTGAGAATGATGTTATTTCACAATTTTATTTGAAATTGTATCATGTACTTTATGTATTCATTTCATATCTCTTCTTCTTTCTTTCTTCCATTCTTATTCATTTTTACCACAGCAAAAGTTGGAGCGATGTATGTATCATCACGATATTCCCGAGAGTACCTAATATAATTCAATGAATTTTGTGGAAGGATTGGCAATGAGGTGAGGAAAAAGGGGTTGTATTTTGGGATGGATCCAGGAATTCATTTTAGATTTAGAGATATTTTCCGTTTTCATTTTTGCATTTATGTATACACCCATCTCTGTCCACGCGATCTCCAAAATATCTCAAAGAATTTCAATGACATTTTGTAGAAGCTGAATAATAGGATAAGGAAGAAGTGAATGAATTTCGGAGTGGATCCATGCATAATTACCTCTCCTAGAGTTGTAGCCATATGTACACACCAGACAATATCGCCAAAATTTAATGTCTGTCCACCCGATATCTCCAAAAGTCTTTAATGAATTTCTATGAAATTTTATGGAAGGGCTACGGAAAAAGTGGATAAATTTTGGGGCGGATCCATCCACAATTACTTCCTCTGAATGGTGTTGGCAGAGGTATGGGCTATTTTTTCTTTGATATTTCCTATTTTACTCGTATGCATGTCCTAGCCCTAACCGTTCGTGGTAGACACTCGAAATAAAACATATAAATCATTCAAGCTGAGTATAAATTTATTCAAAACATTTCGTAAGAGTAAAATTCTTTGTCGTGTCGTGTTTTAAAAAAATCTATAATATCAGTGTAACATTATGAACAATAACATCAAATCTCAATAAAATATAAAAAGCAGTCATCAAATTTTATCATTTTATCGATACAATATATATATATATATATATATATATATATATATATATATATATATATATATATATATATATATATAATGCCTCTTGGTGCATACATATAAAAAAACAATCAACTTGAACGTAGCTATTCTCTTCCTATTGACAAGACACACGGCGAATGACTGCCTGTGTCGAAACAGACGAGGAAGAGAACAAAACAAAAAAAAAGGTATGGGTTTAAATAAAGGGACAATGTCCACACTTCCCGCCTACCCGATGTTTTCAGAATCTCTTTTCCCATGATTAATGTGGACCAGACCCTGCCTAGATTTACAAGTCACCATTTAAAATCACTGGGGCGAAATCTTCACTGTTGGTCCACTTCCGGCTTCAATACCGCTGCAATCGGTGTTTGTTCAAACAAAAGCGCATGCGTCTATCGAGCAAAACCTCCCCACTTCCGGCTGTGTGTCTCAGCGTGAGAATCTTAGTTTCCGTACCTTTGCCGTCTAGCGATCTTCTTCGCTTGAAGCCGATCAGCAGACACTGGACAAGTGGATCGTGAAACGCCGAACAAAAACCTTTTCTTTCTTTATCATTTCATTATTTTGGTGTAACAACTGAAAGAACGGAGACAACAGACCAATCAATGATTTTGAACTGATTCGCTCCGGACATCAACTGGCTATTCAACTTTCGATTTTTCCTTTTTCCATTCTTTTTCTTTCCTTTGTCTTCTCTAATTTTTCGATGCAGTACTTTTGTAATATATACAATGTTGCTCATAAGTATTTGGATCAGCACAAACTCTGTTTCCTCAGTGTGTCCATGTTTGAATTCTCACATATTTATTTGTAGAGTTTTATGCTATTCAGCAAATTAGTTTGGCAAATTTTCCAAAATACTTAGTTTATTTCATTTAACAATTCAATTTATTCAAATGCTATCTCTATCCAGGAACTTACCAATGAGAACCACAAAACTTGCATAAATGCATGCCTGGTTGTGCTGATGGCCATAAAATTTGGTTAGGGCGAGAAGTTACCGTTTTCAACTGTTAAAACAATGCCTTAAATGCAAAATTTCTGATTTTGGCCATACTTGTGGACGTCACTATGTAAATATAGTGAAATAATGGATTCGCTGCACAATAAATTCATTATTTCGCCATAATTAAAGCCCTATCCTGACTCTTTTATGAAATAAACTCATCACTCATCATATGATTTATACTTTGATATACACATATTATCTTTCATAAAATGAGAGACAAGGAGCATCTTCTTAATTTTCCTAATTTTTCTTGTTTTGTATACATACATACAAATATATATACATACATACACACACACACACACACACACACACATATATATATATATATATATATATATATATATATATATATATATATACATATATATATATATATATATGTGTGTGTGTGTGTGTGTGTGTGAATGAGTGTGTATCAACCGTGGACTGAATGTCCCATTGTTTTGAGCGATACTCTCCGTGGGCATTACCCTTTGTGAGCCAGTGTGCAAACAGCATATAAGAGATTACTTAGAAGAGAATACTGAAAACTAGGTATGTAAGCAATTGGTTTTCACACACGCACACACACACACAAACGTCTGTAGAGAGAGAAATAGAGAGAGAGAGGGGGGGATTGAGTGAAAGAAAGAGAGGGAGAACAAAAGAAGAGATTTAATGTATATATGAGTATATACAGAACAATAAGAAAAAACAACATATTCGGAGTAAGTCTCTATATCTATATATTAAAGGTCAAACATTTTTCTATCACCCTTTTTCTCTAGAGAAATTAGTGTTTGTACACCTGACAAGGGCTGAAGAATGGATCGGCTGGAACCATGAATTAACAACAAGTGTACGGAAAAGAAAATTTAGATTGGATCAATAGAGAGAGAGAGAGAGAGAAAGAGAGAGAGAGAGAGAGAGAGAGAGAGAGAGAGAGAGAGAGAGATTTGTAAATTGTCTGTGTGTCATTCCTCGCCCGACGCACTCTTGTAAGTTGATAACAAGAAGGAATTGTGTCATGGCGAATGCAGGGTAAGAGAAGATGGAGTCAACTAAGAGAGAGGCTTGAGGTGAGACAATGAGGGAAAGGCCTCGGGACGGGAAATTGGCCAGCGGAAGGGAGAGGAAGTGGGAATGGGGTCGGGTTGGGGGCAAAGGGTTATGAAGGCACGTTCAGAGGAGGGAAACGGTGTGCATCAATGTAAAAAGAATTCAATAAAGAACTGTCTGGTTGCCTAAATGACTGTATTGTCATCTGTCAGTTTTTCTCACCCAAATAAACTGCCGGCCTGCCTTTCCCAGTTGACCATCTGGACATGTTTCTGGTGGCAGAGATTTGGCTTTCCATTGTCGTTAGAAATCGGCTAAATTCAAAGAATTTAATGCTGTGCTAATTCATTGAGCTGAATGAAGAAAAATAGTCAATAATCATAAATGAATGAATTGTCAAAATTCGGATAATGGACAATGTAGTTATATGGCTAAATTTGAATGTAATTTGCTATTCAACTTTCGTAGCTTAAACAGCAAGGCTCTCTCCATGCCAGATAAGATCTCGGATGTAAGGGGAAAGGGTTCAGATTTCATCAGAAACTATCTTCTCTAAATTTCTGATCCACGGAGCTTGCTTAACAACCGTTCGATGTAAAACAAAACATACTAAATAAGATAAAAAAAGAATTAGTAAAAAAAAAAAAAAAAATATGACAGTGCTTGAATAAAGAAATCAGGACAATTTGAGAATAATATTTCGACTACTACCAGGTGTAAACAAAAAAATATGACCTGGAATAAATAATGAAGATTTTGTAGATTGTTTTGAAAAGCTGTAAAGGCACTGGGATAGATATCCTTTCCGGTCAGACCTCATATAACGTAAATTACGTTTTAATTGAGACATTTCCGAGTACAAGTCCACAAATTTTGGGCATTCAATGAGGATCGAACTCGCAACAGTGGTAATGGTCTGTGAGTATGATTTTCTAACCACTGTGCCACGGCAAAGCACCCAGTTAGTGCGCCTATACTAACAGTTTCCTTAGTGTTGGAGCGGTTCCTGTCTTGTTTTATTTTCTGATAAAACGAACAAACATTCGAATATTTGTTTTATTTTCTGATAAAACGAACAAACATTCGAATATTATCATTCAGTCAAGAACAGATTCGAATCAAGGAGTTTTATATTTGTTTTATATCACAGTGATGAAAGACTAAAATGTGTTATTTATTTATATCTTCCATCTTTTTTTAAATATTAATATCAATAGAGATTTATTGAAGTAAGATGACGTGCAGAGTCAGGCACTGAGGGATGATGGGAATTCTTTGGGGCGTGGTTTGTTTTTATTACTTTTGAAAGGAATTTGTAGTTGACAGATTAAATGGTTGGAGAGGGCGGCAGAAACTTCGGTTCAATCATTGTTTTATC
Organism: Thysanoteuthis rhombus; assembly: GCA_963457665.1. NCBI lineage: Eukaryota > Metazoa > Mollusca > Cephalopoda > Oegopsida > Thysanoteuthidae > Thysanoteuthis > Thysanoteuthis major. The sequence continues at coordinate 29,920,045 of OY735216.1, forward strand.
GGAATAGATGACAAGAGAATTTCTTCACAATAACTTCGAATTTACTTCTGGTGTATTCAAAAGTGAAAAAAGATAAAATCTTGAAGATATATCTGAATTATTGCTGCAATATATAGCTATACAAATTCAATCTGGTATATATAATACAAATCAGGAATATGATATGATACACGTGTTTTTGTAGCGAATCCTAACTTCATTACATATATGTATGAGTGTGTGTGTGCGCGTGTGCACACGCATTATGTGTGTGCAAATACGCAGGTATAGGGTTCTGCTCAAAAGTTCAGGGAATTCGAACAGCACACGCGAACCAAATGTAGCACAGACTTTTATCGTTACCCGTTGTGCAATACAGTTTATGAGATCGCTCTACGTACGTCTAAAGGGAAATTAAATCTTGAAAATTGAAGCGATATTACTGAAAGGCAAATTCTCTTCTCTCTCTCTCTCTCTCTCTCTCTCTCTCTCTCTCTCTATATATATATATATATATATATATATATATATATATATATTAGCAACCCTTCTAGGAGATGGGTAACTCTTATTCTAAACCATGAGTGGAGCTACTAAGGCAGACTGGTGGTGAACTCCAACTCTTTTCTGATAAATTCTGCAGCCTAAAAGGCCACCAGATGTCTCACTGTTCCGCTGGAAAACGACCGTGGGGAAAGTTAGATTGTGTCTATGCAACGACGGTTCCTCATTGGAAGATCATGCACGGGTTACCGTGACAGCCCAAGACATAATCCGAAAGAAAGATAGACATATTGCTAGTAAGCAAGCTGAGTAGATATAAATATTAGTTTATCATAAAAGTGGCAAATTTTTGCTCTGTATTACCAAGCTTTAGAACTGGACAGAGATTGAATCTGGTTGGGCAAGCCCATCATGGCTGAAATACTTTCAACTCTTGATATCTGGTTGCTTTTGTCTGAAGCTGTACCCTAGGTTAGTGACAATAATGATTCATCCCAGAAACCACGCATAACATCAGGGTTATCATTTGATGGAAACTTTGTTGGAGACAGTTCTGCAGATACATCTCAGCCATTCGTTGAAATAGAAACCACGTAAGTATTTAATGTGGACTAGCCAGATGTGTTATGAATACTTAAATCATATCGGTGATCAGTTCAAGCCCAGATAAAAGTGTCGAATTTCAAATACATATTTTTTGAAAGAATCGCTGACTTATCCAACCAGGAAGATTGGTGTGATACAATTTTCTTTCCCCAATTTCTCTCAGTGTTAAGCTGCATATGATTATTTCATACGTATCAACTTATCTATTACTTCAGAAAATACTTATGTACAATTCTGGAATGAAGGAATTTCGTTTCATTTTTATATTTTGCTTTAGATTAAGGTGTGAGTGTCAAACTAGGATGACTATCGTAATCACAGTGCGATGTTTGATAAGCTCCATGCAAAGATCAGTTTGTTAGTCCAGAGTTCAATCCTCACTGCCGGAGCTGTAGTTTACAATAAAAATAAAAGAAACAGACAAAAGACGAGCTGAAAATATGAACGGAAAACAATTCTAAAAATCTACTTTTCAGACAATGAAATGTACTTCGATTATTTCGAGGTCCTTTTTTTCTTACCTGTGTGTATGTAGGTGTGTTTTTTCATATCTGACTTCTGGTGGAAACGTTTGCCGCAGTACTGACACGGGTAGGGTCGCGTGTCACTGTGTATGAGTAGGTGTGTGGAGAGCGTGGACGAGCGTTTGAAACACTTTCCACATTGTTTGCATTGAAAAAGTTTGTCGACCGTTTGTACTGGTGCGGTCGGAGCCCCGTGCAACGACATGAGAGATGCGGACGGTGGAGAAGACGACAGAGGCGACAACGATGACGACGGTGACGACGACGATGACGACGACGACGGGCACAGGGACGTTGGTTGGGGCTGGATAGGCGGCGGTGGCGGCGGCGGCAGCGGGTGTGGATGGGGATGTAGTGAGGCTGGCGGAGGTGGTGGTGGCGGAGCCTGCAACCTGAGTCCTCCGAGAAGACCACCGAGACCTGTTCTACCCATGTGGTGTCCAAGGCCGAGTCCGAGTCCGACTCCGTCTGGGTTACCAACCAGGGTGGTTCCGCGAAACAAATCGTTGGTATTAGGAACACCGCCAATGCCGACCCCACCAAGCGTTCCCGTGCCCCTGCGAAGATTTTCGAGCCCAGCCCGGAAGTGGTACGCTTGAAGGTCCCGTCGGGCAAAGAACGCAGACCCATTTAAAAGATGTAAATCGTGAGACGAGGGTTGGTGCAGTTGATGATGGTGGTGACTATTGGTGTTATTATCATTATTAGTACTATTGCTGTTATGATGGCTGATACTGTTGGTTATACTATTATTGTTGTGTTGGTGGTGATGGTGTTGTCGGTAGATATAATTAGGACTAATATTAGTATTTCTACCACTACTGCTGCTATTACCGTTTTTAGTATTTTTATTACAAGTGCTGAAATTACTAAGCTTTTTATCATTATTCTCCTGAAATGTTTTTGCTGTCTCGTAATATTTGCCATTGAGATCACAGAAGCGAATCGGCTGTTCATGTTGTTGTAGTGGTTTGACCGGGGACAACGATCTATCACAGTCATTCTTGTTGTCATGACTACTGTGGCTATTGTTACTGACCGCGGTCAGCGGGCCACAGTCCCGTAAGTAAGTGACTGCATCGTTGGAGAAGGCTTTGTCCAAATTGATTGGCGGCGACGCTTTAATCGGACGTGGCCAAGTCACAAAATCATCAAGCAGTTTCCGAAAAGTCGAGTTCATGTAGCTCGGCCGTTGGTAGTCGGCGAATTCGCGCTGGCTGAAGTGATACACTGCAATGATACAAGATTGACAAAACGATTAGAATCTGACTTTCGAATTAGTAAAAAGAAGTGACAAAATATCATTATACACATATGTGTGTGTGTGTGTGTGTGTATGTGTGCATGAGATGATATCCTAAGATTTGAGTAAGTTTTGACACAAACTATATAACATAATATCTGCAAGAAACAGAAGAGACCTTTTTCTTGCGGATATTACATATTATACCAGAAGAAGACCATAGGATGATTAGGCCAAAGGGTTGTTTTAACATCAAAGAAGGGAAGGAGAGATTGGATTGTTCAAAACAAAAGTGGTTTGTGTGTACATTATCCTTCTCATGTTGATAATAAGAGAAATAATTAGCCATTACTGGTTCACTGTTGGAAACAGACCTTTTCCATTTCTGGGAAGGTAGTAGCTAATTAGACCCACCTATTGCCACTATTTTCTGGTGAGCTGGTTTTTGTTTCTCTTTTAGACTGATTGCCTCCCAGGAGACTAGGGAGCCTAGTCTGTCTTGCTATCTTACCCATTAAGGGGGGGGGCAAAGAAGAGATTTATTCATCAGATTTCCTAAAGACACTATTATGAAAGGAACAGCTTCCATGATCCACTATCGTAGAATAAGGATCTGAGAGTTACGATAAAAAGAATAGAAATAAGAATGGAGGGAGACCTGTCAAAACTTATCAAAAATGACAATGCTCAATCTGAGGCGAAAACAAGCAAAACAAGCAACAAAAATAAGATGAAAGGAAGATTAGCTATATGGCTTATTCGAACGAAGTCTGTTGGCGAGACTTTCGGAGCCTAATCAGTAAAGGATCCCAAGTATGAGTGCGAAATTTAAAGGATGCAAGTTCAAATCTTGCCCGAGATTTATTCCTGATTTCCGATCTACCTTGCTTACTCAATGGTTGCTGAATAGCAATCCAAGGGTTGCAATAAATAGGAACAGAAAGACAAGTCAAGAATTAATAACAATGAAACCATTCCACTGATTGAAAGATTTTTCTGCTCTGTTACCGCCTTCGGAAGGAGGTCAGTTGAACTGTGGAAGCCAACAATCTCTGCTAGATTAAATTCAATTTTGCACTTCCGTTCACTCTGCTGGCATAAATCGCATTGAGATATGTCACCTTCTAACCGATATTTTGGCTATGGATTTTCCAGATTTTTTTCTCCAATAGAATTGAAATTCGTCACAGAAGATAATGTCCTGAACCGAATCAAGATGAAAAACAAAACAAACAATTCAAAAATATTTCAAATTAACTTCACTTTCTTTCTTTCATTTTCACGTTTACTCCCCACTCCATCGAAATCCCGACCTCTTCTCTCTCACCCGCCTAGCCGTTCATCGGTTCGCGTCGTGTCCCTTTAGCGTCTATTCTACCGCACTTAACTCGATCTTCCGCTACTGACTGACCACGTAGCCTCTCTCATCTTGCCCGTCTACAAAGAATGTCCAGTTCCACTCGACAGACAGATCAACCTCCAACAAGCCCATCTCTAACCCCAACCTGCCCTCATACGCGCCGTCAACATTCAGAGAATGACAACAACGCGGTCAACGGACCGCTTGCCTTCACCGTCATATATCAGGACGTTCGTTGTGAATCAGTCAGTTGTATTGTAAAAGTAAAACATGGTTTGACTTGACCATGTGTTTGTTTTTATCACTGGATGTGTACAGTTTGGTACGAAAGGACATATAACATATCCGAAAAGACGTATGTGGTTCGCATTGCCCAAGTTTAACAGCCTCTCCACCACCACAGTCAAGATTTGGCTCCCTGGAACTTGTGGCTTTTTGCCAAAAGATTCGGGGTTATGGAAGAGATCACTGAGAATGTAAAGAGACAGCTGATGGTGATCCCGGAACAGAACAGTGCAAACCGTTTGGGAAAGTAGAAAGAACGCTTGGATAAGTGTATGGAGTCCCAGGAAGAAAACTCCAAAGGAGATTACGGAGCCTTTGCTCTGTTTAGGCTTTTTTCGTTAATGTAAATGCATGTTTTATAATTAAAAAAAAATAGCACATACTTTCGCTATAGAAGCGCATTGAGAGCTATTAAACGATCGAAATGTATTGCAGATTACGAAGGAAAAGGGATTGTCTATAGAACGCAAGCGTTGATGGTATCCAGAATAGGGATATTATGTTATATTTATCTATAAGAGAGAGAGAGAGAGAGAGAGAGAGAGAGAGAGAGAGAGAGAGAGAGAGAGAGAGAGATGGGGCAGAGGCAGGCGTATCTGAGGAAGAAGGATTATAAAATATGCCCCAGCCACCTGATGAGGTGGGTGTAAAAACTTTATAAATTATTATTTATATTCTGCATCTCTACTAAGATTATACTGTAACAAACATATTTTTGTACATCCATGAATTGCATAAATATTAGTTCAGTCTTGAGGGTTGTTTTCATCAATTAATTGTGCAAGTTTATTTATTTTAAAAGTGAACCCTTCAAGGAGCCCCAGAGTCACCAAACAACGAGCTAAATCTAGCTATGCCATTGGATTTACATAGCCTTACAACTGTTTCATCAGAAAACGCTGATTTGAAACCTACCCAGAAGATCACCTTTGTGTTCGTGCTTGCAATAGGAAACCTTTCCAATCAAACGTGTGTCTAGTATTTGAGAAGGAAACGGGGAATCGGTGTATGTACTAAACGTCTGCACCACTTATCGCCGTCTGAGACGAGGAGGAAGAAAAGAAATAAAATATCAGCATCGTTTTCGTCTCAGAATGATGACAGATAGCCGAGCAACTGTTGTTGCTGGCAAACTTTTATTAGTAGATAATTTGGCAGCCGCGAAAACTATCACTGATTGACTGGACCTTTCGTGTTTACCTAAAAGGAAGGGAGAAAAAGCTGGAAACCATGGAAAGAAAAGTAAAGGGGGAAGGAATAATGAAGACGTAGAAGAGAAGGTGAAGATGAAAACGACAATAAAAATGTCTGCTCTTCTGTAATAAAGGGATGTAGATAAACGTGTAATAAAAAAAGAATAGGTGGGAGAAAATAAATATAAGATTGGTGGCAACGGGCTAAGAAGAAAGGCAGTTATATTAAGGGAGTAAGTTGAGAGAAAAAAACTCAATGGACACGTTGAGTAAAAATAAATCAGACACTTACATTTATTGAAAGACAAGGAGAGAAAAGGAATAGAAAAAAAGGAAGGGGAGGCAACGAAAAAGGTTGTAGGGGAAAGAAAGAAAAAAAGAAAGAGAAAAAGAATGAAAATGAGGCAATTGTTGACCGCAAGAGGAAGAGAGAAAGTGAGAGAGACGGATACGAGAAAGTGAAATAAAACTGATAAAAGAAAGAAAGAATTTAAATGAAAGTAAAAAAAAAGGTCGACACAAGAAGAAAGAGGGGAGAAAAGGTACTATTAAAATATCAGAAGACGAAAAATCTCAGATCGATTGAGAGAGAAAGAGGAAGAACATTCATGGGATAAAAAGAGAGTCATGGCACCTATCATAGGTATTTACTAAGCTTAAAACAAAGCGTAAGAAATCCAGTAAGGATCGAACTCACAACATTATCGAATTTACCTGTCAGGAGAGTTCTCTCATCATCAAGCTACTTCAGGTATTTCTTGATTTAGTCTGGTAGACAACTACAATTACAGAGCTCTTAATAAGGATCGAACTCTCCATAGTAGTAATAGTTTGGCAGACGAGTTCGCTACCCATTACTCCTGGCATTTGCGTCCGGTATAATATATATATAGATATTTACTATGCTTGGTTTATTCTGGCACAAGGTTAAAAGTGTTGGTCACCTACTGAGGATCAAACTGACTACAGTTTTAATGATTTGCCCAACGAGCTTGCCAGCCAACAATCCACGCAGATGCACACATACAAATATTAGAATATATTAACCCAGCTTAATTTCATCTAGCAGAAGATCAGAAACGTGAGCACCTAGTGTGGATTGAAATCGCTACAATGGTAATGATCTGCTTGGCGAGTTTGCAAACGATTGCTCCCCTGGGGGAGGGGGCTCCAATGAACGAAAGAAAGAGAAGGGGGAAAAAAAACAAGAAAAAATGAAAGAAGACGAGAAAGAATAAGTGCAAGAGAGAAAGGGAGCGATGGGAGAGAAGAGGAAATGTCTAGTGAGTTTGCAATTGCTCCCCTGAGTAGCTCCAATGAATGAAAGAGAGCGAAAAAAAAAGAAGAAAAGACGGAGGAAGGAAAAAAGAAGAAGAAGAAGTACGTGAGAGAAAGGGAGAGATTGGAGAGAAGTGGGAAAAGAAAGTGAAGGGTTTGATATCTAATCTGAAAGCAGAAGCACGGCACATGGGTGTATGATTTTGTCTCTCTTCCTCGAACGATCCATTGGGACACAATCATTGTAGCAATTGTAGGTTTCCACGGAACCTGAGCGCTAGCCCGACGCCAAAGATTGACTGGCTAAAGAGCTCCAACTTCCCTGCTATTTTATCCATAGCTGGAGGTGGAGATGGAGGTAGTAGATTCATGCCTTTCCCAAGTTCATTAGTTCGCAGTGAACGTAAACTCGTTTCCCCAATACTATCACCCGTGCCATTGACTGTTAGGCTAACTGCACTTCCTAAAATGGACAGTCATACAGAGAAAAGAAATGCCTATATTGGTGCGAAAAGGGGAATGAGGAAGAAAGATAGAAAGGAAAGATAAACTGGATGATAAAAAGAAAAGATGAAACATCATAGATTGAGATAGCAAAGTCTAGATTTAAGGGGAAAATAATGATAGGCGGGACAGAAGAAACAGATTGAAAAATAAGAAAGAAAAATGGAGAAGAATAGAGAAAAGAGAAGAGAGACTGAGGAAGTAATGTAATAAAAAGAATAGAGGATGAAGGAAAGAGAGCAGAAGAAAGAAGGAATGATATGAGGAAACAAGAACAGTACAGGAGAAATGAATATGGAATAGAGAGAGAGAGAGAGAGAGAGAGAGAGAGAGAGAGAGAGAGAGAGAGAGAGAGCGCACTAGCGAGTGAACCAGGTAGGTGTAAGTGTCAGATGTGTGGCTGCAGGCACACCAGTCAAGATTGGCCGTTGTCATTCTGGGAGGAAATTCGCACCCTTAATGGGCACATGTAACGCAACGTACTCCTAACGGTGTAGTTAAGCGAAGCGTGACGAAGGACCATAATCGACCGACCTATAATTTTCCCGTACTCTCGTAGGGACCGCTAAAGCGTCTACGACTGGCGCGGGTAAATCTCGGCGGCAGTAGGCAACACAAACCTGACCCTCGGCTGCCTGTCTCTCATAAAACATCCATCAGCATTTTCTCCCTTGTTTTCATACAGATTACGCACTATTTTCCTTTTTCTTTGTTAGAAACTGTCAACCAAGACAGGCATTAAAACTGTCAACTTAGGTTTCTTCAGTTTTCAAGTCAGTCTGGCTGGCTGGCCATTTATGTATACGAGGGCTGAAAATTTAAGCATTTACTCCAGGTTGTGTCTAGAAAAAACGTTTTCTTTCAAAATTCCTCTCCAAAATAGTTTGTGTGCGCGTGAGTGTGTGTGTGTGTGGGGGGGGGTTCAATTTTTAGTGTAAGTTTATGCTCAATTGGTCAGTAATTTGTGTCTGGCTGCACTCGAACTTCTTTTTTGTTGTTGAAAATTCAAGTTTTTTTAGTCCAACAAAAGGCGAGAGAAGTAACTCATTCATTGATCAACTCTTTCAAGAATTTTTTAATTGATCTCCCTCAGCACGGCATGCTGCCAAAAGATGTTGGTCACGTGATGGTTTCTATTGAGTGATTAACCAAACCTGCTTTCCTTTTCATTCATCATTGTTTTTTGTTTCTATTTCTCTCTAGTATACAGCTCTGTCTCTCTGTCTTTCTCTTTCTCTCTGTGTTTCTTTATCCTTTTTCTGTCGATCGGGGCTTTTACACATTCACACAGAGAAACGAACAAGGAATCATTATAAGAAAAGAACGTTAGGAGATATATATTCAAATGCACACACAGGCTCGGTCCCAAGTACCGGCGATGCAGGTGTCGTCGGGGGCGCCAAATGCCAAGGGTGCCAATCATGTGACTGGTACAGTAGGACTATACGAATGGGAAAATGAATAAATCAAACAGAACACTAATAGTAAAAATAAGAAAAATCCCCCATGTAAAGACGGAAATATTTGCTAGTCAAGTATTTTCTGTAGTAAATCTAAAAGATACAATAGGCAAAGGAAATTCTTATGCTTTTTTTCTTATTTCTATACGTTTATTTTTCTCACTGTAAAACATAAAAGAATAAATAACATAATATACTTTACAGGGCACCGAAGTTTAGCTTGCCCGGGGCGCCAGGAACTGAAAAACCAGCCTTGTATACACAAGTATTGACAGGTAACCGAGCACACTCGCAGAGGACTTTTGCACCCACTCGAATAAGGCAGAAATGAACTATATACATACACAAGGGAGTTAACTCATATACTATTACTGTTTATTCAGATATTTTCAACACATAGCTTAGCTTGGAGATACCCGGTGGTCAAACGGTTAAAGGGACGGAGATTGGAATCAGCGAGCTGAGTTCACGTCGCTCTAATGCCCTTTGGAAAGGCGTGAATCCACCTCTTCTCCCCCATCAAAGGGCAAAACAGTAATGCAGATTGAGCTCTTTGGCCATGATTCTGGTAAAACTCTGATTCCAAACCAGCCTGAAGAGGGATGGGCCCAGTCAAGCTATCTCATTTTTGGCACCCCTGTGATGAAATCATTTGTGGTGTCTGAACGACCCTGCACTTGGTTATGGGATTGGTGAAGTTAAAACCAAGCTCAGTACGACTCAAAGCCAAAAATTAGGGGACAAGGAAGAATGTGTTGGGCCAATCTCCAAAGTGAAAAAAGCTTGCTTGTTTAACTCTGAAATCCTGTTTTGAACTCCGAACTTTTCAATGATGGTCAGAGAGACTAGATAACTAACCTTTACTCCATGTCGAGGCGCAACTATGCTGATCATTATCTATCTATCTATCTATCTATCTATCTATCTGTATTTACTATGTTTAGCTTCGTTACATGTGCGGGGAATGCAGAGTGAATCAAACTCATTGAATAAGTTAGGGTCTGGATGATAAGCTGGCTAACCACTACTCCACGGTGATGCAGTCTCTTGTAGATCATACCTATCCTGTTCGTGGGTGTGTATTTGTATCTCAAGCTGTTCATCAAGTCAGACATCTCTCTTAGTCTGCTGGTTATCAATCTATCTATTTATCTACCCACCTATAATATTATTTCCGTGTCTGTCTATCTATCAGTCTATCTACTTTACGAAGATTTGCGCACTTACCGTCAAAAACCACCTTGAAAATCGAACCATTCACCTACCTGACATGGTTTGGGGGCTTAGTTCATAGAGTATCGATTGTGAATTCAGGTCTCACTTTTTGGGCCACTTGCCAAAGTGCAATGCTTAGCAAGCTAGCCTCGTGGCCTATCAGCCTGTGATTTTGATCCTCATTGAATGTTCCGTTATTTTGGCCTTGTGTCAGACTAAATTGAAGTCAATATCACCAAGACTTGAGTACCCAAGGATGTCGAAATTTTAGAAACTACATGTTCTGCTGTGAAAAGATGTTTACAAATCTATTTATATAATGAAGAATATGACTTAAACTTGCATGTGTCTCTGGTTCTCTGTCAGTTATGCATGAAGTTGGAAAAAAATTATATTTTGCTTACCAACTATTCTAAACAATGGACTCTTCCACTTCAACGAGTTCAGTCTATTTTTGATAAAACTTCTGATGAAATCGGTAAGGTGTAAATATCTATTTACACTATTAACAGCTTTGAAGTTGTCAACTATTAGGTCTTGTAAGAGAAAGTGAAGAAACCGCTCAAAATCCACAGAATCACTGGCATATGTTATCAAATGCATTACAGCCTCCAGTACACACACACACACACACACACACACACACACACACATATATATATATATATATATATAATCTTTTTCATGGGTAATAACAAGTAAATATATCAAATAAGATAAGGAGAATAATGTTGATTCCGGATACAATTTGGATGCTTCTTAAAAGTAACCTTGCACCAGACTCAAAATCACGCAGTAAAGAACGACTAAAAGCATTTCTTTGAAGTCAATAGTAGCTCAGTGATTAGAATAACGAACCGTGATCCTAAATTCCAATGCCGGGCCGGTGATGCGCTTTATCGATTATTTATGCCTAGGTTTACATCAAGAGAGTTGTGCAGACGATACCTAAAGCAGGTGGGGGAAGTCAGGACAGTGGGAGGGCTGTGGCTTACCAGTTCAAGTGGCCTGTAATATAAACTGAATAAATCGGTAGATTAACTTTCACCTCTGAGTAAATACAGTTCTCGGGAAAGTATACCCTCACCCATGGACTGTAAGAGACGTATACCCGGTGCTCAGCAATGATACTACTCTTTACTGAATATAAATCTTTGCTCCTATTTCACGGTCGAAAATGTGGATCGATTGATAACATTGTGACGGATAGCAGCAAAAACAAAGACGAAGAAACTAGTAAAAAATTAATATCAGAATGCTTCACCTCAGAATCTCAAAAATACCTTGAGACCATGACAACCATTAGGTATAAACAGGGTCAGAATTACTCTCCTACAATAACGTGCACGCACGCACGCACGCACGCAGAGAGAGAGAGAGAGAGAGAGAGAGAGAGAGAGAGAGAGAGAGAGAGAGAATTGCTGTGTTAGAGGTTAGAGTTACTTACTTGGTATGTCCGGATAACTGTTGGCTATGTTGACGGAGAACGGTGCACGATGCATACGAGGGATAGGCTTTTCTACAGTGCATGGTGATGGTGGTCCTGTTGAAAGGGCCTTCGGACTGTCCAAATTCGACGAAGTCGGTGTCACACTGCGTTCTACGGGTTCCGGTGGTGTCGGTGGAGTGACAGCGCCATTCGCCAAGACGATATCGGAGTTTTCTAAATGAAAAGGTGAAAATCAGACTTAAGTTTTGAAGACTAGATATGCTTCCCCGAAACACATCTCCTCATACCATTCTTTTCTTAATTTCTTTCTAAAAGAAGTTTTTTTTCTTAATAAAAGCAGTCTGTCTGCCTGCCTATCTGTCTGTCTTCTTTCCTTCCTTCCTTTCTTTCTTTCTTTCTTTCTAAAAGCGGTATTTCTCTCTTTCTTTCATTCTTTCTAAAAGCAGTCTTTCCATTTTTTTTCATTTCTTTCTTCCTTCCCTTCTTTCTTCCTTCCCTTCTTTCTTACTTTCTTTTCCCCTTTTCCCTAAATACTTTATTTCTAAAAGAAATCATTGTTTCTTTCTTTCCTCTTTCTTTCTTTCTTGCTTTCTTCTTTCTTTCTTTCTTCCGCTCTAATCACTTTTACTGTCTTCCCATCGCCAGCCAAGCGTTCGCTCATAATACTTGCAAGTAAATATAATCAAAATTTAACTCTTGTGGAGGCCTCATGCGACTAAGTCCTTGGTAGCATAGTAATACTTCTATGTGTCAAGCGAGAGACAGGAGTTTGACTCTCCGCCAAAGAGATCCAATAAATTTAGATCTTTACTTTTCATGTGTGCTTATAAAACCAGAAAGCATTCAGAGAGCGCTTACATTGTAACTTGAACTGAATGAAAATCAGTTCACAAATAGTTATGATATAGAAAGGGAACGGTAAAACATTCACGGATACGTCCCCATATCTAATTACTTCTTTGTAGCCCGTTGTCCACCTTCTCATAAGATTTCATTGAAATTCATTAAGAAACGTCCGCCTCTCAAATTATTCAACCACCGATTTACTGATTTATTTGTTTTAATTTGACTTTAGCCACAAGAGTATTCGATTTTATGACTAAATCAGAAGCTAATATCACAGAATACAAAAACTTTGCGTGCCAGAATCATAAAATGATATCTCTTCTGCCAATTTTAGTGGTTTTTCGTTTGAACGATAACCGATAAAGCCAAGAAGATGAGGTTCTCATCTCAGTCCCAATCACCCTGGTCTGTTTTGTCGATTCGATTCCAACAGATATATAAAGAAAGCAGTCAGAATAGGTATTCATTGACAAAGTAACTCCATGGCCTAATGATGAAAAATAAACAAACATTAACTTAACGCAGCAAATGGTATTCTCAACAAAATATCCATCCTTGCATTCAATTCAATGGTGAATATTAACCTAATGGATTAAAAATTTTACAATCAAAGTTTTAGATGAAAATTCAGGTAATAACTACGTCTTAAACAACAGGCTATGGATTTTGGCATAGGAACCCGCTCTACTTGCATAATACGCCACATTTATGTCTATATTTTTGTTTGAAACATTTGACAAGCGGAATAACTATTAAATGTCAATCATAGAGTAGCTTCCTTTATTTATTCATTTGAAAATACGTAAAAATCTGGGTTCATTCTGGTTGAACATAAACAAGAAAATGCAGAGTAACATATATTTTTTATATTTCATCAGTACAGTGCATTGCTAAATCATTCAAATGCATCCGTTATTTTTTGAGAGTATGGGTGAACTAGTTTTAGATAAAAATCAAATGGAGATTTTCGAGGCCCGACTACTTTTTACTTGATATTTTGAAACAATTCCTTGTTTTTTCTTTAGTTGGTGCGCCCGCTTTTACTTTTTCGTAATAAGTGATTCAAAGTTCCCGCAACAAGTTGAAAAAAAAAAGGGAAGCAAGAATGCAGAATAATCGGATGGATTTGTAGCAGTATGACTGTGAATTTTACTTAGCTTAACTGGTTGGTCTCTGTAGCCGAATTGATAAGGGCGACATCCATGTCAGACTGCCTCTAGGATATGGGATGTGAGTTCTGATTTCGTTGGAGGATATCTATTTCCGATCCATTACACTTACTTAAAAAAAAAACGGTCGTCAAATGTGCCTGAATGTCATGATAAAAAGCAACAATAAGAGAGAGGATAAACTAATAAAGAATTCATGGTGAAAATGCTTCATCTAAGAAATTAAGAATACTCAGAAGCGTGATTAGAAATTTTACTACCGTAAAAAAATCGATTTCTTCTTCCATTCCAAATGTTAGTAAAGTAAATTTGTAACTTGAATTTAAGCGTTATTGGGAATTGGGATTTAAAATACTCTATTACTGACCCAGGTATCAACCCATGAACTGCGACGTGTGACGAAGAGTAAGTTATATATTGCAAAATAAAAGCTGTTGTCCAAGGTATCCCATCACAGAGTATTCATTACAAAATGAAATCCCTGACTTACAGTTAGAATTGAATCGTCATCAATCCTAATAAAGCGGAAAAGTTATTGAGTTACCTGTTGAACTGCAATGACTAAAATTCCCGTTATTTGCAGTTAATAAGTTATCTGAGCATCATTTGAGTTGAAATGTGTTTTGTCACTTGACGCATGCGCAATCAAAGACAAAACCCTGGTTCCAGATATGCTGTTCATCGACAATTTTTATTGACGTCAAGTTTCTTTGAGTCATTAATTCACTTCCTCAATCATACCGCGGCTAAACATATGCAAATCTTTTTTCTGTTCTCAGCCTCTTTTGACTATAGTAGTATTGTTCCTCAATCAATCAATAAGAGCCAGCTCAGTTTATCACATAAAGCTAAACTTAGGTCGGACTTACGATCAGTCGCTGATTGGATTTCCTCAGATTGCCGATTCTTTGTGTACAATCGGCGATGAACATATCGGCGATTTAATGTCATGAGAGTTCTTACGACCTTAAAAACCTCTGCGGTGGTGTCTATGACCCTATCATAGCAATAAGAATGTTTTTTCTACGATCGAATCAGATGTCGTTGCGTATAAGAAGGGGGAAGAATTTTACGTCACTTCCTTTTCAACTGAATAAAAAAAAATGGTGACCTTGTGTATCATCACGAGAAACTTTGGATGTAAAACAATGACATATTGATGTTTTTTGAAGGTTACAAATAAAAGTAAACATTAAATAAGAAATTGCTAATAGATAGTTTGGCATCAAAATAATTTATTGTCGGCTTTGTAGTTGTGTCATAAATCAATGGTGCGTTTAGCATATATAAAATATTGTAAGACGAATGTGTACACGAGGAAAAAAGTTTTGTTAGTTCAACAAAAAATGGTTTTACGAGGGGGGTGTTAAATAAGGTATTTGAAAGTACCAACAACTGTCTGCAAAGAGTTTTTTTCAATTTATTTTCAAATAATCGATTTCCTCAACTACTTTTTTTTTGTAAAAGGAAGTTTTGATGTAATATCCTTATTTCAAATAAATTAAAAAGTTCAAGTGAATTATTACTATATTTTCCATTCATTTTTTATTTATATATTATGGTCATGTGACGCCAGACTTTTTTGCAGCGATTGAGAGTCGTATGAAACTTCTCGATCCGCGATTAAAAATTCAAATCGGCGACACTCTTTTCTAGGTATTAGCTAAGCTTCATTTAGTTGTGCCTGTTTTTATATTTCTCCAGAGCCAACTTGCTGCATTCACTTTCTTCTTACAGTTGTTCTTATTCATGCATTTGCATGTTCGAACTAAATGCATGGTAGTCATTGCTGAAGAATGACAACAAGTCTCCTAAGATCTCATGATCTTCACTAGATATTCACATAGACCCCAGCATCGCCCTGGTCTGTACAGGACCAACACTTCAGGCGCATCTGATCTCGATTCTTGTGTTTTGAGTACAGTTCCAAGTGCACCAACTATTATGGACTATTCATTTTCCGTATCTTTCTCAACAACTGGGTAAAGTCCTGGTATTTTCCCAATTTTTTACGCTCCTTTGCATTCAGTTTATGGTTCGCCAACACAGCCACGTCCACGTCTCCGGGCTGACAGTTGTTTTATTTTTTTCTACATGATTATCAGATCCGGTCTTCTCACTTGGATGGAGTCTAGATGTCTAAATCTCAGAGTATTTTATGATTTTACTGGACTGTTTTGGATTTCTGCTTATACCATTTGTCTACGACCGAACCCAAATCGTTTGTACAGTTCCCAGTGTATGAGAGTCGATATTCTTCTGTGCTTATTTTTGTACCTTTTCTGGGCCAGTTTGCTGCATTCATTGATTGATTTTTTCTCTGCAGAGGCGACACACTGTTTTTCTTGATTTTGTCAATCTTCGCCTTACCGTAGTTTCTCCTGATGATCTGGGCTGCAATGACGGGAGATTTCGTTCCTTTTTTCAGTTAGAAAGCCATACCCATGATTGTTTGTTTGCGATATTATGTATATGCCCTTTAAATTCTCTATGGGGCGTCTTCCCTTCCTTTTTTTTCCACTACTGCTCCGTTTGCTATTTTTTAAAGATTTTCTGTTGCACTATTCTGAGCGCTTATATATTATGATATTTTCATCACGTTGCTGTGTGTATTTTTCCAACGCCATTTGGGCAGAAGTTTTCAATGCTAATGACTCCTCTGTCCCCTGTATTACTGTTTTTGAGTATTCACACCAATATCATTTTGTGGCTTTTACGGAAGATCAAGTGACTGCAAGTCTCTTCTATACTCTATCATTCTTCATTGCATTATCTATTATTTAAGTAATGCTGTCGCCTGGGTGAAATCAATTCCTTTTTCCAATTCCTCCAATCTTTTTCTAAGGCTTTACGTTTCAAGAGCGCCCAGCCCAAGTCAGGGGATAGGATTCAGTCATTATGAACAAAGAGAAGTTATATCAAATAGTTGATGCTTCTGTTCCAGTAGACTTCAGAGTGAAGTTGAAAGAATGTATAAAATTATTATTAATAGTAGTTTTAATCTTTCCATGAAGTTTGGAGTTTTAGAAATCTAAGTTCAACGTTACTTTGCAAAAATCTAATTGGACGCTGGGTATAAAGCAATGATTACCAAGTTAGTTCTGCTGATCCTTACTAAAGTTGTGAGTTCGATTCCCACAGGGTGTCCCATTATTGTGGCATTGTATCGGACAAGAATAAGCATACCTAAATATATCTAATTGTACGTTCGATCTTTTTCGGTGCAACACTACTGTGGCTCTATTTATGACTAAATTAACCTAAGTATATCTACTGAACACACACACACACACACACACACACACACGCAATATATATATATATATATATATATATATATATATATATATATATATATATATATATATATATATATATATATATATATATATC